>JAOWBW010000560.1:0-603109 GCA_026119855.1 Campanula takesimana | reverse complement strand
TGTAAAACTATCGTTGGAAAGCTCTTCTCGAGTACTACACGATGGGTTGGTTATTGAGTGGGGTTTTGATTTTTATAGTACGTAAATCCAGTAGGTGATTAGTACCAAGATGAGTATCCATGGTTCATTATGGTAGAGTTGGTCTTTGTGATCAAGTTTGAATTAATGTGATTGTTTGGATGGATTGTGTGATGACTTAATGTCAATATGGTGCATACTATTAGGAAAACGTGTTTACTTCTCTAATATGAGCTGTGTGTGGTCCCTACTTTGGAATCATACCCCGTTTGTTGTTTAAGCAAGTTTTCTTTGCTTCGGTTGTGTCTAAAGTCCAGCTGGTACTTTTGTGTGTGTGGGCAGTGATAGGGATTATAATGGTCTCCGAGCCAAGTACATTATAAGGCTCCTATCATTGGTTTCCCATTTTTAACCCCCTTCCTTAGGCCAAAGGTTGGGCACTTTGGGGTTATGACTTTGTGTCATTTTCCCCCGTTGTTGTTGTTGTGTTTGGTTCCGGAACCCGTTTCAGCTCTTCGATGCTGCTCAGTTGATGCCTCTCAGATGGCTATTGTTTGGTTTGAGAACCTTGGCTCAGTATCCACGTATGAGTGTTATTTCCGTTTTATGTGTTGCATGATGAGTTGGGTCGTTATTTCCAACCGGTATGGGACGGTTGGCGATAGGGAGCCTCTCATGTTATGTGCTATGTGTTATACGCTTAATTGTTAATATTGTTTCTTTATGATCATCATATTAGCATGTAATGTAGTTGCATTTTAGTAACTTACTGAGATTTATTCTCACCCCTTATTTGTTTACCGTTTTAGATAAGAAGGAGTCCAGGGAATAGGTCACAGCACAGGGAGGACGTTGGTAAGAGATCTTTGGTAAGACTTTTGGAAGTGATGTGTATAAAGGATACATTATGTAAATGTAATACCTTTAGGGTAGTGTACCCGTGACTCAGTTATTTGTATCATCTCTTTTAGTAGGTGTTCGGGTTTGTAAATTTTTAAGTAAAGTTTGTTATAGCCAGGTGGCTAAGTACTCATTTGAGAAAGTTGGTTTTGTGACTTAAAGTCATGTTTTGGTAACGTTTTGGTTGTGTGAACCTTTTAAGAAAATATATTTCGAAAAAATTTTCTTAGAGTTGCTTTACGACGTCTTCCTCGCGTGTCCCGGGCGTGGGGGCCAAGTAGGACCACGGGTCGGGGCGCGACAGTTGGTATCAGAGCTAGGTTGTAGATGGTCTAGAATGACTAAATGACCTAGGAGGGTAGTTGTGTATAGGGTAAGTAACGTTGAGAGTTTTATGCAGGTACTTATTGAAAATGGTTGGCACCGAAGGGAATCAGTCAGGGCCTTCAGGGTCGGGTAACGCTAGAGAAGAGGTTCGAGCACTGTTCCAAGGTATGTTTGAAGCTGTCATGAAAATCATTGACGATATAGAGGAGCATAAAACCAAGATTGAAACCTCAGATGTGACAAAACGAGGAGAACAGGTAAAACCGCAACCCCAGCGTGGAGATAGTAGAGAATATCAAGGAACACCTTCGCAAGCTAGGGTATCTTTTCAAGGGCCGCATAATAGAGGAACTCGAAGTAAACGAGTATGTAACTACTGTCAAAGGATGGGACATTTAGAAGAAAAATGTTGGAAGAAGCAAGGCAAATGTTTGAGTTGTGGTCAGTTGGGTCACTTTCAGAAGAATTGCTTTAGATTTAAGAATCAGTTATCGGGAAGTGCAGCTGGGTCATCTCGTGGCCAAAAGAGGGATGCTTCAGGAAAGGTTAAGGGCAAGATCGTGTTTCTTCCATCAATCAACAACAGATTTCAGATTCTTCTAATGTGACTGGAGGTATAATTTCTATGGCTAGTTTGAGAGCACACACACTTATAGACCCTGGCTCTTCGCATACTTGTGTGTTTGTGCATTGTGCTTCTTGATTGCATGTGTCTTCTGAGTCTTTACCTTATGTGTTAGATGTGTCTTCCTAAGGGGGAGTGTTAGAGGACCGATAAAGTATCGTATACTTGTGATGTGCGTATTCATGGGCATGTTTTATTTGCCGGTTTAGTGATGTTTTCATCACAAGATTTTGATGTTATGGTTGTGGAATTTTATATGCTAGTGTGTTTTAGTTAAGCATGGTATATATATGTGTTTAGCTTTCATGCTATTTAGGCATTAAGAAATTTGTAAATTGTTGTTGCAAGCTTGTGCCTGGTAGTTGGTTTATGGAGTTAGTAGTGAAAAATTTGCATTTAAATTGAAAGATATCTTTTCCTTGTGAGATTTTAAATTTATTTCCCTTGAGTGGTACTTGTTATTGAGGAGAACCTTGGGTGATCTTGAGTGGTTGGGTGCTATGTTGAGCAACATCAGAGATCAGTAATTGTTTAGTGGTTGATTTGAAGTGATTATCATTTGTTGAGAATTTTAGTTGAGTATATTTCAAAGATGGCTTTTATATTGGGTATGGACATCATGAATGGTGGTTATATAGTTTGAATTCTCACCTGCTTCAGTGGTATTGTTGGATACGTTGAATTGTATAAGTAATCCTAGTCTGATTTCTTTGAGAGCGGTAGCAGTTGTAAAATCAGGGCAGAATGTCTTCATGTTAGAGGATATATTATTTTGAGGAAAGTTTCAACTCAGGCATAGGGTTGAGGATTTATTGATGGAATTCTAAGGTAGCTACACTGTTAACTGCATAGCACAGAAAGATGCACTATCTCGATGGATTGGTAAGAGTGAACGAGTTTAATTGTTGCGAGTGTTAATTGATGAATCGAGAGTTGATGACAACTTCAGTATTGATATTGCTTAATGGATTTAACTAGTACTACAGTTATCTAGAGGATATGATTAGTGTTACTAATTTCTAGTGGATATGTCAAGCTTACCCTTATAGTGGATTTGATAAATTCATTATTCATAGAGATGCCTTAAAGAGTGATTGAGATGTTCATTGCTTCAGGATGGTACGGTAACAATGTGTGCTTTGAGAAGATTGATTCTTTATCAACAAAATTATCCTACCCATAAATTGAGATTTATTGCGATTATACATCCATTGCATTAGTGAATGACTTTGATGGAGTTAGATTTGAAGTGTTTACCATATTATATCATCGGGAAAGGTATTGTGTTAGAGGATTCATTGACTTATAGTTCATGGGTGATAAAACTAAATGGGGAATGTTAGAGGAATTAACACTTTGGAGTCTTCGTGAGTTAAGACATGGTGTGACTTTGCGATTGTGAAAGCTTTAAATTTCTACTCTATTGAATAATATCAACTATCGAAAATTACTCGTGGAATGAATAATGACAGACAATAAGATTTTGTTCGTGGCTAGTGATGGAATTTTAACTTCTATAGCAGGGTATGTAGTCAACACTTAGTGGACTTAAACAGGTATAACGGAGTTCAACTATAGATACTTGAAGGGATACACAAGACCAATTTAATTATGAATCCAAGTAGAAGTAGAGTATTGAGATAAATTCAAGGAGTTACCTTTAATTGTTTGATGTGAGGAATTCTAAGTATTCAACTAAGTCCTTGAGTTGTGAATAATCTGGAAGTAAATCATCAGTTGTCAGTGATTTGTTCAGAAGATAGTTCGATTTCATGGTATGTCTACGAGCATGGTAATAGATATGGGTTCCTTATTTACATCTTGATTTGGGCAAGCATTTCAGAAGACCTGGGGTTCGGAATTGAGACTTAGTATGACTTTCACCCTCAGTCAGATGGTCAGTTAGAAATAACCATTCAGATTCTTGAGAACTTGTTTAGTTGATTCTAAGAATTCGAGGGATATACCTTTACTTCTCGTGGAGTTGTTTAATATGTCAGTTCTTTGAGATTTTGAAAAGAGCTAGAGGTTGAGTTTATCGTCTTGTGTTACTTCCTTCTCTCGACGAGGTTGATAATGAGTTCCATATGTTGATGCCACACAATTGTGTTTATGATTCTTCTCCGATATGTCTAAAGTTTTAGAGGATATTGAACTCAGTGTGAAGCTTCGGGATTGGAATGAAGTAAGTGTCTTGGTTGTTTGAGAATGGAGGTAAGCAATCTTAAAATTCGGGTCGAATTTTCTTTAAGGGGGAGTGATTGTAACGACCCCAAAAATCCGTTTTATTTATTTTATAATTATTTTATATTTTTGAGAATTTTAAATTTAAAATTATGTGTGCATTTTATTTGTTGCATCATATTAAATGAATTTGCACATCTTACTTGGTTATTTGTGTTAGTTAAAATGATAGTAGTAAAGTTTATTTGGGGAAGTTAAGAGTGTTAGTGGAACTTATGGGGGTATTTGTGGAATTTGGTGGTTAAAGGGCTTAAATGAATTTAGTAGCTAAGGAGGGCTTTAGGGAAAATGGGGATAACAATTAGCAGGACCTCCCTCACCCCCTTCTTTCTCTGGCATACCCCTCCCCTCACCATCACTTTCCCAAATCCTTTTCTCTGAGAAATTTCTTGCCATTGTTGATAGAAAGAAGCTAAGGTAAAGTTTTGGTCTTCTCCATTTTATTTCTTTTTATTTACTACTCCATTTTCAAATCTAAAAATATATAAATGTTCAGGGTGTTGAGTAGGCCACATCTACCGATCAATATTATTTTTCTTGACACTTTTTCCGGAAAAATAGGTAAGTTACTAATCCCCCTTTTAAATGTTAAAATGGTCATAAGTATGCTATATATGCTTTATATGTTATAAAATAATGTTTTGGGTATATTTTTATATACTTGTAATTTTGGGACAGAGGGAATAGTAAAAACTTGTTCATAGCTTGTTAGTATTAGGAAGGGTATAGAAGTTGGTGTTTGTATGGTGTTTGGGCTGAATTTGTAGCCTTTGTATGGGTTGAAAATGTTGAGGGTTGATAAGGTTAGTGTTTTGGGTTGGTGAGATGAAGGGAGTATTTTGTTTTCAGCCAAAATGAGATTTCTGGGCTGATTACACGACTCGTGTAGGGGTACACGAGTCGTGTAAGGAGAGATTCTGAAGGGGTGTTTTTCTACACGAGTCGTGTACTGTTACACGACTTGTGTAAAAGTTCTTACACGAGTCGTGTAGTGGTACACGAGTCGTGTAAGGGCCCAAAGTCTGAACTTGTGTATTTTTACGTAAAATCTTCCGGAGGTCATAACTTCTTCATCCGGACTCCGTTTTAGTCGTGTAAACTATCGTTGGAAAGCTCTTCTCGAGTACTACACGATGGGTTGGTTATTGAGTGGGGTTTTGATTTTTATAGTACGTAAATCCAGTAGGTGATTAGTACCAAGATGAGTATCCATGGTTCATTATGGTAGAGTTGGTCTTTTGTGATCAAGTTTGAATTAATGTGATTGTTTGGATGGATTGTGTGATGACTTAATGTCAATATGGTGCATACTATTATGAAAACGTGTTTACTTCTCTAATATGAGCTTGTGTGGTTCCCTACTTTGGAATCATACCCCGTTTGTTGTTTAAGCAAGTTTTCTTTGCTTCGGTTGTGTCTAAAGTCCAGCTGGTACTTTTGTGTGTGTTGGGCAGTGATAGGGATTATAATGGTCTCCGAGCCAAGTACATTATAAGGCTCCTATCATTGGTTTCCCATTTTTAACCCCCTTCCTTAGGCCAAAGGTTGGGCACTTTGGGTTATGACTTTGTGTCATTTTCCCCCGTTGTTGTTGTTGTTGTTTGTTCCGGAACCCGTTTCAGCTCTTCGATGCTGCTCAGTTGATGCCTCTCAGATGGCTATTGTTTGGTTTGAGAACCTTGGCTCAGTATCCACGTATGAGTGTTTATTTCCGCTTTATGTGTTGCATGATGAGTTGGTCGTTATTTCCAACCGGTATGGGACGGTTGGCGATAGGGAGCCTCTCATGTTATGTGCTATGTGTTATACGCTTAATTGTTAATATTGTTTCTTTATGATCATCATACTAGCATGTAATGTAGTTGCATTTTAGTAACTTACTGAGATTTATTCTCACCCCTTATTTGTTTACCGTTTTAGATAAGAAGGAGTCCAGGGAATAGGTCACAGCACAGGGAGGACGTTGGTAAAGAGATCTTTGGTAAGACTTTTGGGAAGTGATGTGTATAAAGGATACATTATGTAAATGTAATACCTTTAGGGTAGTGTACCCGTGACTCAGTTATTTGTATCATCTCTTTTAGTAGGTGTTCGGTTTGTAAATTTTAAGTAAAGTTTGTTATAGCCAGGTGGCTAAGTACTCATTTGAGAAAGTTGGTTTTGTGACTTAAAGTCATGTTTTGGTAACGTTTTGGTTGTGTGAACCTTTTTAAGAAAATATATTTCGAAAAAAAATTCTTAGAGTTGCTTTACGACGTCTTCCTCGCGTGTCCCGGGCGTGGGGCCAAGTAGGACCACGGGTCGGGCGCGACAGTTGGTATCAGAGCTAGGTTGTAGATGGTCTAGAATGACTAAAGGACCTAGGAGGGTAGTTGTGTATAGGGTAAGTAACGTTGAGAGTTTTATGCAGGTACTTATTGAAAATGGTTGGCACCGAAGGGAATCAGTCAGGGCCTTCAGGGTCGGGTAACGCTAGAGAAGAGGTTCGAGCACTGTTCCAAGGTATGTTTGAAGCTGTCATGAAAATCATTGACGATATAGAGGAGCATAAAACCAAGATTGAAACCTCAGATGTGACAAAACGAGGAGAACAGGTAAAACCGCAACCCCAGCGTGGAGATAGTAGAGAATATCAAGGAACACCTTCGCAAGCTAGGGTATCTTTTCAAGGGCCGCATAATAGAGGAACTCGAAGTAAACGAGTATGTAACTACTGTCAAAGGATGGGACATTTAGAAGAAAAATGTTGGAAGAAGCAAGGCAAATGTTTGAGTTGTGGTCAGTTGGGTCACTTTCAGAAGAATTGCTTTAGATTTAAGAATCAGTTATCGGGAAGTGCAGCTGGGTCATCTCGTGGCCAAAAGAGGGATGCTTCAGGAAAGGTTAAGGTGCAAGATCGTGTTTCTTCCATCAATCAACAACAGATTTCAGATTCTTCTAATGTGACTGGAGGTATAATTTCTATGGCTAGTTTGAGAGCACACACACTTATAGACCCTGGCTCTTCGCATACTTGTGTGTTTGTGCATTGTGCTTCTTGATTGCATGTGTCTTCTGAGTCTTTACCTTATGTGTTAGATGTGTCTTCCTAAGGGGGAGTGTTAGAGGACCGATAAAGTATCGTATACTTGTGATGTGCGTATTCATGGGCATGTTTTATTTGCCGGTTTAGTGATGTTTTCATCACAAGATTTTGATGTTATGGTTGTGGAATTTTATATGCTAGTGTGTTTTAGTTAAGCATGGTATATATATGTGTTTAGCTTTCATGCTATTTAGGCATTAAGAAATTTGTAAATTGTTGTTGCAAGCTTGTGCCTGGTAGTTGGTTTATGGAGTTAGTAGTGAAAAATTTGCATTTAAATTGAAAGATATCTTTTCCTTGTGAGATTTTAAATTTATTTCCCTTGAGTGGTACTTGTTCTTGAGGAGAACCTTGGGTGATCTTGAGTGGTTGGGTGCTATGTTGAGCAACATCAGAGATCAGTAATTGTTTAGTGGTTGATTTGAAGTGATTATCATTTGTTGAGAATTTTAGTTGAGTATATTTCAAAGATGGCTTTTATATTGGGTATGGACATCATGAATGGTGGTTATATAGTTTGAATTCTCACCTGCTTCAGTGGTATTGTTGGATACGTTGAATTGTATAAGTAATCCTAGTCTGATTTCTTTGAGAGCGGTAGCAGTTGTAAAATCAGGGCAGAATGTCTTCATGTTAGAGGATATATTATTTTGAGGAAAGTTTCAACTCAGGCATAGGGTTGAGGATTTATTGATGGAATTCTAAGGTAGCTACACTGTTAACTGCATAGCACAGAAAGATGCACTATCTCGATGGATTGGTAAGAGTGAACGAGTTTAATTGTTGCGAGTGTTAATTGATGAATCGAGAGTTGATGACAACTTCAGTATTGATATTGCTTAATGGATTTAACTAGTACTACAGTTATCTAGAGGATATGATTAGTGTTACTAATTTCTAGTGGATATGTCAAGCTTACCCTTATAGTGGATTTGATAAATTCATTATTCATAGAGATGCCTTAAAGAGTGATTGAGATGTTCATTGCTTCAGGATGGTACGGTAACAATGTGTGCTTTGAGAAGATTGATTCTTTATCAACAAAATTATCCTACCCATAAATTGAGATTTATTGCGATTATACATCCATTGCATTAGTGAATGACTTTGATGGAGTTAGATTTGAAGTGTTTACCATATTATATCATCGGGAAAGGTATTGTGTTAGAGGATTCATTGACTTATAGTTCATGGGTGATAAAACTAAATGGGGAATGTTAGAGGAATTAACACTTTGGAGTCTTCGTGAGTTAAGACATGGTGTGACTTTGCGATTGTGAAAGCTTTAAATTTCTACTCTATTGAATAATATCAACTATCGAAAATTACTCGTGGAATGAATAATGACAGACAATAAGATTTTGTTCGTGGCTAGTGATGGAATTTTAACTTCTATAGCAGGGTATGTAGTCAACACTTAGTGGACTTAAACAGGTATAACGGAGTTCAACTATAGATACTTGAAGGGATACACAAGACCAATTTAATTATGAATCCAAGTAGAAGTAGAGTATTGAGATAAATTCAAGGAGTTACCTTTAATTGTTTGATGTGAGGAATTCTAAGTATTCAACTAAGTCCTTGAGTTGTGAATAATCTGGAAGTAAATCATCAGTTGTCAGTGATTTGTTCAGAAGATAGTTCGATTTCATGGTATGTCTACGAGCATGGTAATAGATATGGGTTCCTTATTTACATCTTGATTTGGGCAAGCATTTCAGAAGACCTGGGGTTCGGAATTGAGACTTAGTATGACTTTCACCCTCAGTCAGATGGTCAGTTAGAAATAACCATTCAGATTCTTGAGAACTTGTTTAGTTGATTCTAAGAATTCGAGGGATATACCTTTACTTCTCGTGGAGTTGTTTAATATGTCAGTTCTTTTGAGATTTTGAAAAGAGCTAGAGGTTGAGTTTATCGTCTTGTGTTACTTCCTTCTCTCGACGAGGTTGATAATGAGTTCCATATGTTGATGCCACACAATTGTGTTTATGATTCTTCTCCGATATGTCTAAAGTTTTAGAGGATATTGAACTCAGTGTGAAGCTTCGGGATTGGAATGAAAGTAAGTGTCTTGGTTGTTTGAGAATGGAGGTAAGCAATCTTAAAATTCGGGTCGAATTTTCTTTAAGGGGGAGTGATTGTAACGACCCCAAAAATCCGTTTTATTTATTTTATAATTATTTTATATTTTTGAGAATTTTAAATTTAAAATTATGTGTGCATTTTATTTGTTGCATCATATTAAATGAATTTGCACATCTTACTTGGTTATTTGTGTTAGTTAAAATGATAGTAGTAAAGTTTATTTGGGGAAGTTAAGAGTGTTAGTGGGAACTTATGGGGGTATTTGTGGAATTTGGTGGTTAAAGGGCTTAAATGAATTTAGTAGCTAAGGAGGGCTTTAGGGGAAAATGGGGATAACAATTAGCAGGACCTCCCTCACCCCCTTCTTTCTCTGGGCATACCCCTCCCTCACCATCACTTTCCAAATCCTTTTCTCTGAGAAATTTCTTGCCATTGTTGATAGAAAGAAGCTAAGGTAAAGTTTTGGTCTTCTCCATTTTATTTCTTTTTATTTACTACTCCATTTTCAAATCTAAAAATATATAAATGTTCAGGGTGTTGAGTAGGCCACATCTACCGATCAATATTATTTTTCTTGACACTTTTTCCGGAAAAATAGGTAAGTTACTAATCCCCCTTTTAAATGTTAAAATGGTCATAAGTATGCTATATATGCTTTATATGTTATAAAATAATGTTTTGGGTATATTTTTATATACTTGTAATTTTGGGACAGAGGGAATAGTAAAAACTTGTTCATAGCTTGTTAGTATTAGGAAGGGTATAGAAGTTGGTGTTTGTATGGTGTTTGGGCTGAATTTGTAGCCTTTGTATGGGTTGAAAATGTTGAGGGTTGATAAGGTTAGTGTTTTGGGTTGGTGAGATGAAGGGAGTATTTTGTTTTCAGCCAAAATGAGATTTCTGGGCTGATTACACGACTCGTGTAGGGGTACACGAGTCGTGTAAGGAGAGATTCTGAAGGGGTGTTTTTCTACACGAGTCGTGTACTGTTACACGACTTGTGTAAAAGTTCTTACACGAGTCGTGTAGTGGTACACGAGTCGTGTAAGGGCCCAAAGTCTGAACTTGTGTATTTTTACGTAAAATCTTCCGGAGGTCATAACTTCTTCATCCGGACTCCGTTTTAGTCGTGTAAACTATCGTTGGAAAGCTCTTCTCGAGTACTACACGATGGGTTGGTTATTGAGTGGGGTTTTGATTTTTATAGTACGTAAATCCAGTAGGTGATTAGTACCAAGATGAGTATCCATGGTTCATTATGGTAGAGTTGGTCTTTTGTGATCAAGTTTGAATTAATGTGATTGTTTGGATGGATTGTGTGATGACTTAATGTCAATATGGTGCATACTATTATGAAAACGTGTTTACTTCTCTAATATGAGCTTGTGTGGTTCCCTACTTTGGAATCATACCCCGTTTGTTGTTTAAGCAAGTTTTCTTTGCTTCGGTTGTGTCTAAAGTCCAGCTGGTACTTTTGTGTGTGTTGGGCAGTGATAGGGATTATAATGGTCTCCGAGCCAAGTACATTATAAGGCTCCTATCATTGGTTTCCCATTTTTAACCCCCTTCCTTAGGCCAAAGGTTGGGCACTTTGGGTTATGACTTTGTGTCATTTTCCCCCCGTTGTTGTTGTTGTTGTTTGGTTCCGGAACCCGTTTCAGCTCTTCGATGCTGCTCAGTTGATGCCTCTCAGATGGCTATTGTTTGGTTTGAGAACCTTGGCTCAGTATCCACGTATGAGTGTTTATTTCCGTTTTATGTGTTGCATGATGAGTTGGTCGTTATTTCCAACCGGTATGGGACGGTTGGCGATAGGGAGCCTCTCATGTTATGTGCTATGTGTTATACGCTTAATTGTTAATATTGTTTCTTTATGATCATCATACTAGCATGTAATGTAGTTGCATTTTAGTAACTTACTGAGATTTATTCTCACCCCTTATTTGTTTACCGTTTTAGATAAGAAGGAGTCCAGGGAATAGGTCACAGCACAGGGAGGACGTTGGTAAAGAGATCTTTGGTAAGACTTTTGGGAAGTGATGTGTATAAAGGATACATTATGTAAATGTAATACCTTTAGGGTAGTGTACCCGTGACTCAGTTATTTGTATCATCTCTTTTAGTAGGTGTTCGGGTTTGTAAATTTTTAAGTAAAGTTTGTTATAGCCAGGTGGCTAAGTACTCATTTGAGAAAGTTGGTTTTGTGACTTAAAGTCATGTTTTGGTAACGTTTTGGTTGTGTGAACCTTTTTAAGAAAATATATTTCGAAAAAAATTCTTAGAGTTGCTTTACGACGTCTTCCTCGCGTGTCCCGGGCGTGGGGCCAAGTAGGACCACGGGTCGGGGCGCGACAGTTGGTATCAGAGCTAGGTTGTAGATGGTCTAGAATGACTAAAGGACCTAGGAGGGTAGTTGTGTATAGGGTAAGTAACGTTGAGAGTTTTATGCAGGTACTTATTGAAAATGGTTGGCACCGAAGGGAATCAGTCAGGGCCTTCAGGGTCGGGTAACGCTAGAGAAGAGGTTCGAGCACTGTTCCAAGGTATGTTTGAAGCTGTCATGAAAATCATTGACGATATAGAGGAGCATAAAACCAAGATTGAAATCTCAGATGTGACAAAACGAGGAGAACAGGTAAAACCGCAACCCCAGCGTGGAGATAGTAGAGAATATCAAGGAACACCTTCGCAAGCTAGGGTATCTTTTCAAGGGCCGCATAATAGAGGAACTCGAAGTAAACGAGTATGTAACTACTGTCAAAGGATGGGACATTTAGAAGAAAAATGTTGGAAGAAGCAAGGCAAATGTTTGAGTTGTGGTCAGTTGGGTCACTTTCAGAAGAATTGCTTTAGATTTAAGAATCAGTTATCGGGAAGTGCAGCTGGGTCATCTCGTGGCCAAAAGAGGGATGCTTCAGGAAAGGTTAAGGTGCAAGATCGTGTTTCTTCCATCAATCAACAACAGATTTCAGATTCTTCTAATGTGACTGGAGGTATAATTTCTATGGCTAGTTTGAGAGCACACACACTTATAGACCCTGGCTCTTCGCATACTTGTGTGTTTGTGCATTGTGCTTCTTGATTGCATGTGTCTTCTGAGTCTTTACCTTATGTGTTAGATGTGTCTTCCTAAGGGGGAGTGTTAGAGGACCGATAAAGTATCGTATACTTGTGATGTGCGTATTCATGGGCATGTTTTATTTGCCGGTTTAGTGATGTTTTCATCACAAGATTTTGATGTTATGGTTGTGGAATTTTATATGCTAGTGTGTTTTAGTTAAGCATGGTATATATATGTGTTTAGCTTTCATGCTATTTAGGCATTAAGAAATTTGTAAATTGTTGTTGCAAGCTTGTGCCTGGTAGTTGGTTTATGGAGTTAGTAGTGAAAAATTTGCATTTAAATTGAAAGATATCTTTTCCTTGTGAGATTTTAAATTTATTTCCCTTGAGTGGTACTTGTTATTGAGGAGAACCTTGGGTGATCTTGAGTGGTTGGGTGCTATGTTGAGCAACATCAGAGATCAGTAATTGTTTAGTGGTTGATTTGAAGTGATTATCATTTGTTGAGAATTTTAGTTGAGTATATTTCAAAGATGGCTTTTATATTGGGTATGGACATCATGAATGGTGGTTATATAGTTTGAATTCTCACCTGCTTCAGTGGTATTGTTGGATACGTTGAATTGTATAAGTAATCCTAGTCTGATTTCTTTGAGAGCGGTAGCAGTTGTAAAATCAGGGCAGAATGTCTTCATGTTAGAGGATATATTATTTTGAGGAAAGTTTCAACTCAGGCATAGGGTTGAGGATTTATTGATGGAATTCTAAGGTAGCTACACTGTTAACTGCATAGCACAGAAAGATGCACTATCTCGATGGATTGGTAAGAGTGAACGAGTTTAATTGTTGCGAGTGTTAATTGATGAATCGAGAGTTGATGACAACTTCAGTATTGATATTGCTTAATGGATTTAACTAGTACTACAGTTATCTAGAGGATATGATTAGTGTTACTAATTTCTAGTGGATATGTCAAGCTTACCCTTATAGTGGATTTGATAAATTCATTATTCATAGAGATGCCTTAAAGAGTGATTGAGATGTTCATTGCTTCAGGATGGTACGGTAACAATGTGTGCTTTGAGAAGATTGATTCTTTATCAACAAAATTATCCTACCCATAAATTGAGATTTATTGCGATTATACATCCATTGCATTAGTGAATGACTTTGATGGAGTTAGATTTGAAGTGTTTACCATATTATATCATCGGGAAAGGTATTGTGTTAGAGGATTCATTGACTTATAGTTCATGGGTGATAAAACTAAATGGGGAATGTTAGAGGAATTAACACTTTGGAGTCTTCGTGAGTTAAGACATGGTGTGACTTTGCGATTGTGAAAGCTTTAAATTTCTACTCTATTGAATAATATCAACTATCGAAAATTACTCGTGGAATGAATAATGACAGACAATAAGATTTTGTTCGTGGCTAGTGATGGAATTTTAACTTCTATAGCAGGGTATGTAGTCAACACTTAGTGGACTTAAACAGGTATAACGGAGTTCAACTATAGATACTTGAAGGGATACACAAGACCAATTTAATTATGAATCCAAGTAGAAGTAGAGTATTGAGATAAATTCAAGGAGTTACCTTTAATTGTTTGATGTGAGGAATTCTAAGTATTCAACTAAGTCCTTGAGTTGTGAATAATCTGGAAGTAAATCATCAGTTGTCAGTGATTTGTTCAGAAGATAGTTCGATTTCATGGTATGTCTACGAGCATGGTAATAGATATGGGTTCCTTATTTACATCTTGATTTGGGCAAGCATTTCAGAAGACCTGGGGTTCGGAATTGAGACTTAGTATGACTTTCACCCTCAGTCAGATGGTCAGTTAGAAATAACCATTCAGATTCTTGAGAACTTGTTTAGTTGATTCTAAGAATTCGAGGGATATACCTTTACTTCTCGTGGAGTTGTTTAATATGTCAGTTCTTTTGAGATTTTGAAAAGAGCTAGAGGTTGAGTTTATCGTCTTGTGTTACTTCCTTCTCTCGACGAGGTTGATAATGAGTTCCATATGTTGATGCCACACAATTGTGTTTATGATTCTTCTCCGATATGTCTAAAGTTTTAGAGGATATTGAACTCAGTGTGAAGCTTCGGGATTGGAATGAAAGTAAGTGTCTTGGTTGTTTGAGAATGGAGGTAAGCAATCTTAAAATTCGGGTCGAATTTTCTTTAAGGGGGAGTGATTGTAACGACCCCAAAAATCCGTTTTATTTATTTTATAATTATTTTATATTTTTGAGAATTTTAAATTTAAAATTATGTGTGCATTTTATTTGTTGCATCATATTAAATGAATTTGCACATCTTACTTGGTTATTTGTGTTAGTTAAAATGATAGTAGTAAAGTTTATTTGGGGAAGTTAAGAGTGTTAGTGGGAACTTATGGGGGTATTTGTGGAATTTGGTGGTTAAAGGGCTTAAATGAATTTAGTAGCTAAGGAGGGCTTTAGGGGAAAATGGGGATAACAATTAGCAGGACCTCCCTCACCCCCTTCTTTCTCTGGGCATACCCCTCCCCTCACCATCACTTTCCCAAATCCTTTTCTCTGAGAAATTTCTTGCCATTGTTGATAGAAAGAAGCTAAGGTAAAGTTTTGGTCTTCTCCATTTTATTTCTTTTTATTTACTACTCCATTTTCAAATCTAAAAATATATAAATGTTCAGGGTGTTGAGTAGGCCACATCTACCGATCAATATTATTTTTCTTGACACTTTTTCCGGAAAAATAGGTAAGTTACTAATCCCCCTTTTAAATGTTAAAATGGTCATAAGTATGCTATATATGCTTTATATGTTATAAAATAATGTTTTGGGTATATTTTTATATACTTGTAATTTTGGGACAGAGGGAATAGTAAAAACTTGTTCATAGCTTGTTAGTATTAGGAAGGGTATAGAAGTTGGTGTTTGTATGGTGTTTGGGCTGAATTTGTAGCCTTTGTATGGGTTGAAAATGTTGAGGGTTGATAAGGTTAGTGTTTTGGGTTGGTGAGATGAAGGGAGTATTTTGTTTTCAGCCAAAATGAGATTTCTGGGCTGATTACACGACTCGTGTAGGGGTACACGAGTCGTGTAAGGAGAGATTCTGAAGGGGTGTTTTTCTACACGAGTCGTGTACTGTTACACGACTTGTGTAAAAGTTCTTACACGAGTCGTGTAGTGGTACACGAGTCGTGTAAGGGCCCAAAGTCTGAACTTGTGTATTTTACGTAAAATCTTCCGGAGGTCATAACTTCTTCATCCGGACTCCGTTTTAGTCGTGTAAACTATCGTTGGAAAGCTCTTCTCGAGTACTACACGATGGGTTGGTTATTGAGTGGGGTTTTGATTTTTATAGTACGTAAATCCAGTAGGTGATTAGTACCAAGATGAGTATCCATGGTTCATTATGGTAGAGTTGGTCTTTTGTGATCAAGTTTGAATTAATGTGATTGTTTGGATGGATTGTGTGATGACTTAATGTCAATATGGTGCATACTATTATGAAAACGTGTTTACTTCTCTAATATGAGCTTGTGTGGTTCCCTACTTTGGAATCATACCCCGTTTGTTGTTTAAGCAAGTTTTCTTTGCTTCGGTTGTGTCTAAAGTCCAGCTGGTACTTTTGTGTGTGTTGGGCAGTGATAGGGATTATAATGGTCTCCGAGCCAAGTACATTATAAGGCTCCTATCATTGGTTTCCCATTTTTAACCCCCTTCCTTAGGTCAAAGGTTGGGCACTTTGGGTTATGACTTTGTGTCATTTTCCCCCCGTTGTTGTTGTTGTTGTTTGGTTCCGGAACCCGTTTCAGCTCTTCGATGCTGCTCAGTTGATGCCTCTCAGATGGCTATTGTTTGGTTTGAGAACCTTGGCTCAGTATCCACGTATGAGTGTTTATTTCCGTTTTATGTGTTGCATGATGAGTTGGTCGTTATTTCCAACCGGTATGGGACGGTTGGCGATAGGGAGCCTCTCATGTTATGTGCTATGTGTTATACGCTTAATTGTTAATATTGTTTCTTTATGATCATCATACTAGCATGTAATGTAGTTGCATTTTAGTAACTTACTGAGATTTATTCTCACCCCTTATTTGTTTACCGTTTTAGATAAGAAGGAGTCCAGGGAATAGGTCACAGCACAGGGAGGACGTTGGTAAAGAGATCTTTGGTAAGACTTTTGGGAAGTGATGTGTATAAAGGATACATTATGTAAATGTAATACCTTTAGGGTAGTGTACCCGTGACTCAGTTATTTGTATCATCTCTTTTAGTAGGTGTTCGGGTTTGTAAATTTTTAAGTAAAGTTTGTTATAGCCAGGTGGCTAAGTACTCATTTGAGAAAGTTGGTTTTGTGACTTAAAGTCATGTTTTGGTAACGTTTTGGTTGTGTGAACCTTTTTAAGAAAATATATTTCGAAAAAAAATTCTTAGAGTTGCTTTACGACGTCTTCCTCGCGTGTCCCGGGCGTGGGGCCAAGTAGGACCACGGGTCGGGGCGCGACAATTAATTAGGCACTTAGGCCGTGTATATACATGCGTGTATATATACTCACTCTGTCCCAAATTAATTAAGTAGCTCAGTTTGCTCAGTTTACCCAGAGATCAATAATTCTAGATCTAGGGTTTGCACAGTCAGGAATTTTGTGATCAAAATTCGTGCAAAGTAGATTAGTGTGATCCTGTGTAATTGTTTCTCCAGTGATAATAATATTCTCTCCCCTCCCCGTGGACGTAGCCAAGTTGGTGAACCACGTAAATCTGTGTTCTTGTGATTGCTCTATTTTCTCATCAAGTCTTGTTCAATTGCTCTAACACTAACATATTTTTTAATCCCCGTGCATTCCCATTTACTAGCAATAAGTATGGGACGGATGTAGTACTCTTACGGCCTTATTTACAACTTACAAAACTTATCAATTACCGAAGTCAGGAAATTTATAGAATCGTGTTAAAATTATAATAGTGCTATTTATTTCTTATTCAAAAGAGACTCAAAATTATAAGAAAAAAAAATTGAGGGTAAAAATGTTAAATTTTTAACTTGATAATGATAAAAATGACACAACTCCAAAATCAAGAGAGTCGATTGACCCACATAGCTTAAGAGTGGCTTCGCCACTACTACACAAAATACTCGTACGGTTGCACTAGAACGCACAATATCATCTTGTAATAGCCGAAATTTTATTTATTTATTTATTTATTTTATTTCGGTTTCACTAAATTAATTAAACCATAATTAGAATTATAAAGTAACTTAAAGAAGTGGGCCCAAGGAATTTGGATTGGCCCAAAATTTGTATTAGTAAACCCAACCCAATTAGGAATCAACCCAAGGTATAAATTAATGAGTTAGTCAACTTAGGAATTCCTTATTATCATAAACTCAAAAAAAAAAAAAAAAGAAAAACAAACCCTAGTTCTACCCATAGCAGCAGCCGCACCTAGGAGGGGGGAGAAGAAAATTTTCCGGCCATTGTTTTGAAGATACAATCCGATCATTCTCAAGGTAATGCTAAATCCTACTCTCCAAAATTTGTTTCATTGAATTCGGATAAATAAAACCTAAGTTATACATGGTTTAAGAATACAAAAATTAGGGTTTTGCATGATAGTAATTATTGGTAAAATCCTAAAGGGAAAATTGATTTAATCAAGTTGCTATGGTGAAATAGTGATCTTCATGCCTAACTTTATTTTTAAGATTGATTTATGATCATGATTTAAATTGATTTATATTATGTAGTGCTTGGGAATTGAACATATAAATCATTGAGGTTGAATTTGGTTTATCAAAAGAAGAAAAAAATTATGGATTTCCCCAAGAACACTTTCGGCCGAATGGCCTAGATCATTGAAAATTGATTTTTGTTGACTTAAACGATCCTCGTTAAGTGTATTGTAAATAATATTGATGTTTGGGAATTTAGAAAAATTTAAAGAACTAGAAAATTGATCAAATCAATGGATTTTAGATCTTGCATGTTTCGGCCATGATGAGGAATTATGGGTGTTAATTCTTGATTAAAGATGTTAAGAATTGGGACGGAAAGTTAGTGTTTTCGTTAAGTTTCTAATGGAAAGAAAACAAAATCGTTAAAAGGATTGTTAACAAGTTAGAAAAGTAACTTGAGGAACTAGAATAAACACTTGGAAGACTTTGAAGGTTAAAAAGTTAACGAGAAAGGAAAAGATTAGAAGTTTCAGTTAGTTCCTAACGGAAAAGGGCTAAACTGAAAAGAATTGAAGTTAGAAGGAATAAAAAGGAAACTTTTAAAGTTATAGGGGCCTAAGTGACTGAAAAGAGAAACTTAGGGGACCTTATTAACAGAACCAAAGTCCAAGGACCTTTCAGTAATTAAAAGAAAGTTGAAGGACTAATCTGCAATTAATCTAAAGTAGAAGGACTAAATTGCAATTGAATTAAAGTTGAAGGACTAACTTACAATTAATCCAAGGTGGAAGGACTAAATTGTAATTGAACCAAAGTTGAAGGACCAATTTGCAATTAACCCAAAGTTGAGGGACCAAATTGTAATTAACCCAAAGTTAGAGGACTTAATTGCAATTATATCAAAGTTAAAGGACTGACTAGTAAATCAAAGTCAGAAACTTAAACGTAAAGAAAGAAGCAACGAAGTAAAGAAGTTAAAACGCATCTCTCAGTTAACTAAGTAAAAATGGTTAACAATGTAGAGAGTACTAAAGTAAATTACTCCGTGCCTTGTAGATTTGCACAGAGAGGAGATTGCGAGGAAAAGCAATTCAGGTAAGGAATTACGTTCCTTACAGTATTTGAACTCCTGTTTATTGGAATTCGGTATTTCTTTCTAAAGTTAGCTATCAGTATGGCATGATAGTATTTGAATGAACTCTGCGTTATTGAACGTTCCTTGAAAGAATCTATACTTAGTGATGTCCCCATGATCTACTAAGTATCGAAGTTTGAAACTTGTATCACATACTTGTACCATGGTATGTTCTAATTTTAACTTGTAAGTTAATCGCTTACTCGTTAAGGCATTTAATTTTAACTTGTAAGTTAATCGCTTACTCGTTAAGGCATCCAATGTCCAGTTAGAAAAGACATTGAATGACAGTCCAGTTAGAAAAGACTCGTCCTTAAACTAGGGATTGCATGAGTGATCACATGCCTTCTCTCAGGAATTGTCTGATTACAAGGATGATTCTAGACCCCGAGCATATGTGTGTGGATACCATATATGTTACGACCCACACTATTGGCTGAAGAAGCTAGGTGTACAAATTGTACCTTTGGCATTGAGGTTATAATGTACGTTACCAAGGAATTGACGGAAACTTGAATAAATCCCTTTGAATTGTAGTGCCATAATCCTTTGAAAGTAAAATCTTAAAAGTAATAAGACTGTATTGTTCTGCAACCTTGAATCCAAAAGTAACTGAACCTATCTTTGTAAAGTTATTCATAGTATTCGTTCTGGTCGTCTCTCCTTAGTAACCGGAGAGGCCACGTATGAACTTACTGAGCATTCGTTCGCTCATCCCTTCTCTATAAATTTTGTTTTCAGGATTTAAGTAGAAGGACAAGACAAGGAAAGCAGCCGTAGAAAGACGGTGGATTGAAGATTCTTAACTTAGTAGTTCTAAGTTCATTTATTTTGATGTAAGTTGAAGTACATTGATGGTTAGGGTTGTTACCTACCAAGACAAGTTTAAGTTACGCTTCCGCTATTGTTTTGAAATTATGGTTGAATAAGGGGCCGTTGTGAACCCTAATTTGAAGTATTTATTATTGTTATTTATTGATATTAAATGCCATTAAATGCTCAAGATACATTAAGAAAATTCGGGGTGTTACACATCTGAACCGTAAGAACTTGGACTGACTCTTGGTTTTGTGGTTTTGACATCCTCAAAAGCCATGCTTTATTTTGAGATATTTAGGACTATGCTTTTAGCTTCTGTGTAAGTTAAACGCGGTAGTTGTTTATGGAATTAATTCATGACATGGCATCTTCCAACAACGCGGGTTTCCTGTAATAGACTCATGAAAATATGGAAATGGAATCAAGCAGTCTGATCTACATCTACATTCCACTTATGTTTATACTCATCCAATTACTAAAATGCCCTTCCTCAATACTCTCTCATCATCTCAGCAAAGCCATCTCCAATGTGCACCCTACCCTATGTTGTACCAAATCATCAAATTTACTCCCGTCCCAAAATGATCTTCCTGTTTGACATTTCAAACTTTTTAAGGATATGAACACTTGCTTCACTTGTCATGTTTTGGTTGTACACTTTTAAAGCTTAGATTGTAGAAATGAGAAGAACTTTTTGGGACAATGAAACATGGCAAATGAGAAAATCGTTTTGGGACGGAGGGAGTATCACTATTCATCCCTTTTCTTACATTTTGATCCCTTTAATCACAAAATATTACGTATTATTCCCTCTGTCCCAGATTAAATATCATATTTAACAAGTCAATGTTTTTTAAACTTTTAGTTATATTTCCTTAATTGCTCCAATCTTTTCATTTAGGTAGAGTGACACTTTTATGTCATTGTAATGCTTGTGCCTATTTAGAATGAATAGTATAGGAACATTACCAAATTTCATAACCTATTTTTTGTAAGACGGCATTTATTTTGGGACAAATGAAAATGGAATAAGACATTTATTTTGGAACAAACGAAAATGGAAAGTAGAACATTTGTTGTGGTACAAATTAAAAAATAATTTTTTCCATCGCAATAAAAAGAGAGATGTGAAGATATAAAAATACTTTGAGCATTGTTTGTAAAGTAGCAATGAAAATAATAAAAGACGAGGTGTTAAAGGATATATTCCTTTTTTTTTATGTTAATTTTGGTGCAAATACGAGAGATGATTTATTTTTGGTGCAAAATTGCATAAATGTAGTGCAACACATTGAAAAGAAGATTTTTTTTTTGTTCGTCTGAAAAATAATAATAATAATAATAGTATTTGGTTTTTAGAATAAATGTTCATTATTGCTATTAATATTATTTTATCTTTGATTTTAAAAAGCGTAGGTAAAACTAGTTTTTATATCATTAGAACCGGTTCTCATTCCGATGAAACCGTTTTTTAGCTTGAAATGAGGGGGCTTAAAGATTGAAAACCAGTTCTTCCTAATCAGGGCCGGCCCAAAGGGGGGGGGGGCAGGTGGGGCGCCCGCCCAGGGCCCTTGCCGGGAGAGGGGCCCAAAATTTTTATAGCATGTATATATATATATATGTGTGTGTGTGTGTGTGTGTGTGTGTGTATGTATATGTATATGTATATATCTTTATTATGAAAAAAAAAACAAGATTATCACTAATTCTTTCTTAAAGAAATAAAAGAAAATCAGCTGACACATTTTATTAGTTCATTTTTAAGCAAAGAGACCCCAAGAAAAAAAATATACACAAAAAAGGCCTATTTTATTTGAGAAAAAAAAAATCAACCAAGGACAACTACATATATAACTTTTGGGGCCTTCATATTCCCTCATTCATATTATATTTGATCTCTCATACTTTTGGGGACTTCATATTCCCTTATTTTAAAACTCAAAGAAAATTATTTTTTCTTGTGACAAATTTAAGTAAAAATGAAAACATCTTTGTAAGACATAGATATGTATAATTTTCTTTGGAGTAATTTTTTTAGTCCTCATATTCTTATTATATTATTTTATTTTTGGTGAACATAATTTAATCTTATCTTTTGCAAGAGCTTTTAAGACACTTTTATATATTTATTTAATATGTTCTTTTGCAAATTTTGGGACGTTATATGTATATTTTTTTTCATCATGTTTTTGTTGTACATATTTTTTTTCCTTTTATAATTTTACTGGGTTTTATATATTTTCTTACTATTTTTTATGATAATTTTTTTTAGGTTTGATTATAACCTTTAATTTATCTGTTGTATTATGCTAACTTCAATCATTTGATCTTACAATTATTTTATACTTAAATACAAATTCAAAGTAGAAGTTAACACACAAAAAAATCTGCTAGTAAAAAACATGAGTTTTGAAGCAGAAAACAAAAGATTTATAAAAGGTCGTTCATTGTTTCAAAAAGAGAAAGGGCCCTTCATTGGACCTCGCCCAGGGCCCCAAAAAAGCTAGGAACGGCTCTGTTCCTAATGTTTTGAAAAAACAGGTTTTTTATAAGATTTTGTGTTCTAAAAATTAGTTTGATTACAATTAATTTTGGATATTGTTTCAAATTTTTATTGTTTGATGGTATCTCTTACGTAATAAATCATGTCTAAAAATTCCATGGCCATGTGTTTGTGTTTGTGTTTGTGTTTGACATCAATCAAAATATCCTAGATGATGTATAGCATAATATGTGTAGGTTGACATCATTAATAAAAAAGCCTTTTTTAAGTTTATATAAATGATCATATTATATTCCAAGTGGGCAACTATGCTGCCCAAAATACAGAAAAGGGATCTGAATTATCAAATATATGTTGAATATATTTGAATCCAAAATTAAACAAAGGATACATGCTTACACTTTGGCCGTTCAATATTTAACAAGCATTACTAAAAGGACCAGAAAGGAGTTTATATTACACTTTTTTCATTATTCAAATGAACTCGATATTCATCTTCCTAACTACCAAGTTTGTAACAGAACAAAAAGAAAATGCAAACGAATGAAACAAACATATATACATATATATATACATATATATATATATATATATATATATATATATAGAGAGAGAGAGAGAGAGGACTATTTTGGTCATTTAACAAGTAGGACCAATGTGAGGGCATGATTTATAAACTTCCATAATACTCACTCTGTCCCAGAATGATAGTCCTCTTATTTTTATGGGTTTTACAAAGGAACTTTGAGTAATAATTAAGGCTACTTTTAATTATTCTAATGAAATTTTTGAAATTGTTTTTGATACACCATTATAAATACTATACTATTAATATCAATTTTTAGATTCACATTAACATAATTATAAGTAGCAGTTATAACTGCTCAAAGTTCCCTCGTAGTAACAACGAAAAAATGTGGATTATCTTTCTGGACAGAGGGAGTATCTATTATACCGATAAGGCAAAATATGATACTCCCACTCCATGTATGTACAGACACATTATATATATGGAATTGAGGGACCATTGAGCTTCTATACTTTATTGACTCTCTCCTCTCCATCTATAATTTATAGAGATAGAAATCTTCTGTACCACTTGTGTATTATAAGTGATCCAACGACTATATTTTATTATTGACATTAAAATAATTTTAGTTTCAATAACTTATGTTGGATTAATTGTGGTACACATATTAAAAAAGTGGTATAGAAGATCTCTTTCTCCCAATTCCCAATTATGTCACACTAGGGTTCATCCGATCATTGCTTCTCTCTCAACACATCACAGCTTGTTTTCATTTTCAAATCTTTTCCCCCACTTTGTCTTACTTAATTAAACAACCTTTGCCCCCTATTCTTCCCCAATCCCCACCTATATAAACACTTTGCTTCTACCCTCTCCTCTTCCAAAACAACAATACTTCTCTCTCTCTCTCTCTCTCTCTCTCTCTCTCTCTCTCTCTCTCTCTCTCTCTCTCAAAGTATCACATAAAGTCTCAAACTTGATTATGTGTGCTATGGAGAGGTTGATGATGAACAAACACAGATACCCTTCAAACACTACCACCATTACAACTTCTTCATCACCACTTTCCATGCACAAAGATTCACACATGATCTCCAAAGTAAAGCCGAAAATTCGCATAATTCACATATATGCCCCTGAGATCATCAAGACAGATGTGGCAAACTTCAGGGAATTGGTTCAAAGGCTCACCGGAAAGCCCGCAGAGAAGAACAAATCAAGAAAAGAAGATCCCAAGAGAGGCTTAGTGTCAAAGAAGATGACAATGGCCAAGAAAATGGAAATGATGAGGAGAGAGAAAATTAAAGGTGAGGAGGAGATATGGGGTGGTGCTAACTCAGGTGGTGGTTTCTTGGGAGGGTTTGCTGATTTGGATGGGTTCATGCAAGATATTAATCAAGAATTTATCCCATTGCTTCCTAATTTGGATTCTAATTCTTCTCATTTGGATCAATCCTATGGAGAGAGGTTCAACTTGCCTGCCTACTAGTTGATTATATTTTGTTTTGTTTTTTAGGAGTTTCAGTGATTAATTATGACTTATTTTATTTTATTAATTATTTAGTAAATATTTTTTAAAGACTTTGGTTGCTAATCTATCTCTTTTGGTCATAATTATCTATAATCTCTCTCTCTCTCTCTCTCTCTGATCTCTCTCTCTCACAAATATAATGAGAGAGTTTAAGGGGGGTTTTGAATCTCTTAAGTGAGAATCTGTGAGCATGCATCTTGATGAGCCATTTGGAGGGATTATAATTATATGATCATATATGGTTTTACTTATTTCAGGCTGCTAAGTTTTAAGTGTTTGTGTATTTTGTTTATATTTCTGATGTTAACAACTAGGTTTCTGTAAGAGAAGACTGTTCCAATATATTCCAAAGTATCAATGCTTCCTTCACAAAATGGAAATTTTGAAAGGAAAAAATAATACACCTCCGTCCCAACTCAACGGGCACTGTTTGATTTTTTTGGTTAACTCAACTGAAGTTGGACAATAAATTTATGAAAAATTTAGATATATATATGCAATTCTAAAAAATGTTATCGATACTACTACCTATGCCCCTAAATGAGTGTCCAATTTCATTTTAAGAGACATAACGTTTTGTATAATTTGGTGGCAAAGTTCATATATAATCTTGTAATTCTCTTTACAAACATTTAGTTTTTGCATGTATAAAGAGACCGGTGAAAAAAAATTCGAAAAAAAACATTTAGGGACAAAGTTATGACCAAAATGGACACTCATTTTGGGACAAAAAATTCTTAAAAATACACTCATTTATGGACAGAGGGAGTATTATTTACGGTGAAACAATAACAATTTTTAGAATTCCATAAAAATATCTAGATTTTCGTAAAATTATGATCAAAGTTCAGTTGAGTTGACTCAAAAAATCAAACAGTGCATATTGAGCTGGGACGGAGGTAGTACCAAATATTGCAAATTTGCAACCATGAGAAAAAAAAAACATGTTTTGAATTAGTTTACTAAATAAATATATTTATATGAAAAAAATTGAAAGGAAAAATAATAATATCATTGCAAATATATAATGAAATGTGGAAAAAATGGTAAACAAAACAACTAAAACAAATTTATTTTTAAAATAAATATTAATTAATTATGGGAATAAATCTTCTCAAAATTAACAAATGGATGTCGTTTAGGGAATCTAAAGAGGTCTACATTTGCATGGTGGTGTCCCACTAATCAAGCTGGCATTTACAACAAACATATCTCAATATATATTTACTGACCTAAGTTTCAAACCTACTCTGCTGTACAACATTGGCAAACATGCATTATTGTGCTGTGAGTAAACTGATTTTCTGCCCTCGTACTATGGTCCCAACATCAATTTAACATTCGTACTGCTGAAACAACAAATGTATGATGCGTACTATAGTTTTATTGGCAAAATTAACCAAAATACTATTCAATCGTCAAATTTGTCTAACGAATGTTATTTATTGTAACGGGTATTAATTTATTTTAATGAATGTTAATAATTTAACAGATATTACAATCAAAAATTTCAAAATCAACCCCAATACAGATTAAATGAACCAAAATTATTTACCCAACCCTCCTCCTTAGTCTAATACAATTTATTTAATGAGAAAATTACCCCCCCCCTCTCTAACGCACCAACACAAACACACACTCCCCCTCTCTCTCTGGTTTCTCTCTTTACCTCCACTCCTGCCCCGCCACCCTTCCATCCCTTTCCTCCAGGGACCCTTCCTATCGCCCACCTCCGGCGACCCCTTTTATCCCCCTCCTCCGGCAACCTCCCCTTCCACCGACCACCTCTTTCCGCCCCTAATCCCGCAACCATCTCCCCCTACTACGGCCACCTCCCCCCTCCTCAGATCTAGATCCAGATGAACAACTAACGCCTGCGACTATTCTCTATCCCCTACGAACTACCTTTTTTTCTTTTCCGGCTCGGTCTACAACTCCGGCAACCTCTTCACTCCGACGACCCTTCCCTCCCCTCCTCCGGCCAGCGACTACAAGGCAGAACTCTCCCATGTTCTGCGATTCCAAACACATGGAGCTGGGCGACGGTGATGGACTTGCCGGTGGAAACACACTGCACCCTCTCTCACCACCTCCGGTCGTCTTTCTTTGACCAGATCTGGATGTCTGGATCGTCTCTTAGACTCTCCTTCATTGTTGCTCTCTCTCTTTCTTTTCTTTGTCAAGATACGTATCTAGATCTAGATCCGAATCTGTGCAATTTTGTATTTGATTTTTTTTTGTCTGTGTGTTTCCGGTATTGCCGTTATCGGAGGCGACGTTGGTTCTTGATGGACTGTGTCGGTGGTGGGATTCTCATGTGGTTGCTAGAATTTCCATTAGGGTTTAGATTCACTATGATGGAATTGCCATCGTAGAGTTTTGTTGTTGCTGTATTTGTTGTGTTGGGTGAATGGCGAATTGAAAATGGTGGAGTTGGTTGGGTGGAGTGGTGACTGGTTGTGATGGTTTGTGGCGTGGTGATGGGGGCGGTGTTGGGCTGGGAAAGGGTGGGGTGGATGTTGGGTTTGGGAAGATGATGGAGATAACAAAAGTTAGTTTTGTTAACATGATGTATGTAAAAAGGTCTATATATTTCCGTTAAGTTATTAATCTTTGTTAAAATAAATTAATGCCCGTTAAAAAAATAATGTTCGTTAAAAAAATATAACAACTGAATAGTAAATTGGTTAATTTTGCTAATAAAACTATAGTACGCATCATACATTTGTTGTTTCAGCGGTACGGGTGTCAAATTGATGTTGGAGCCATAGTACGAGGGGCAGAAAAGCAGTTTACTCATTGTGCTGTACAAGGTTAGCATTTCTATTTTCTAACACCCCTCTCCTTCTCAGCTCTCAAACAAACACTCCCATCTCATAGTAAGTGTATAAATTAATAAGTCAAAATATTTTATTTTATTTTATTTTATTTTCTAATGATATTTTAGTAAAGAGACAATGAGAGGGATCGTTAGACTACACTGATCTGACATCCTCACATTGTCCTCTCTCTTGTCTCCCATTGCCAGCGAAACCCTAACTCCGGCCAAGCTTCTATGACCATCGCCCCACCAAATTGAGATTGTATCAATTGAAAAACGATAAGATTGGGTTATCTGATCTTTAGAGTTATCTTTTAAACTTAAAATTTGGTCTGATAGTCGGCTATTAGAGTGTTTTCTTTCTTTAATACTTGGATATCATTGGTTTTTTTTTTTTTTTTTACTCTTATAGTTGGCTATCAGAGAGGTGTACAATTTGGTGAACACATGATGAAATTGCAAAAATGACTCATCTTCTTTAAGCATTCATGTTAAGCCAAGGGTCACTAGAGGAATTGTCTTTCAAGGAAGGAATGTACTACTATAAACAACTCAAATACAGTCGTTAATAACATTGACAAGTCAAATGTTATATTTATTTTAAGATAATTTTTTTTCTCAATTTCTTCCGCATATTGCTAACTTATCCATAAGTAAAAAATTGCAATATGAATTTTAAATCCTCCAAAATCCATGAATCATCTGAAAGTCAGGAGGCAACAAAAATAATTATCTTTGTGATGTAGAAAGGCACGAGTCAACTCACCAATATCACCTCAGTATTCAACTACTCCCTCAATCCAATTTTGGGATCTTCCCACTTTTTTCAATACTACGAAATGAACTTTGACTAATAATTTTAGGTTGATTCAATTATGCTAATGAATATCTAAAACTTGTTATTAATAGTATCGTTGATGGTGTATCAATAACAAGTTTTAGATTTTCATTAGTATAACTGAATCAACCTGAAATCACCGCTAAAGTTCATTCGTAGTAACGAAAAAAAAAAAAAGGGAAAATCATTTTGGGACGGAGGGAGTATATGCTTAACCAGTTGTATGTCAACTTGACTAATATACAATTAATTTGAGGTTTAACTTACCCGCAAATAACTCTTTTCAATTTGACATAAGCAAGTGTGAATGTGGAGAAGTAAACAAGCAACACCACGTGAAAACAGAGTATGAATATATTCCTACCCTGATTGAAACAAATCAACCAACCTTTTCTAGTTTTATTTGCAACCAGTCAGTCACCTGTTCATAGTTTTACCTTTTGTTCATACAACAATTATAAAAGTCAACGGTTGTTATTCTGTGGTGCTTTGATACAACAAATACAAAAGTCAAACACAAGATTTCACCATCATTGTACAATGTAATTACTGATTTAAGTTTGGAAAAGATTACCGTCTTCATTCATGCCTGTACGAGATGGGTATTCTTCTCAACTCTCGTATTCTGCGATTGGTTCAGCAAAGGTAGCCGATGTTTCCAATCTTGTCAGAACTTCCGGAACACCAGCAGTATCCCTTGCTATCTGTATCAGTGCCAAGAATATTGTATGAGAATATTATACTGCTTAAAAGTAAATTTCTGGAGTTAATCATGAATATGCATGCGAAGAATATCGTACGAGAATGTTATACTGCTTCAGTGGCGGAGCCAGGAATTTTTCTGAAAGGGGGCAAAAATATTTTGAACATAGAATATTATAATTAGATACCTAATTTTAAGTGAAAGGGGGGCAAAAGTTTAATATAGTGTTATTTTTTCTTAATTCTAAGGGGGCCAAAAACATACTTTTAACGGTAAAAATCTATATTATCAAAATCTAATAGTACTAAATTGTCAAATATGAAAAAACCAAGGGGGGCAATTGCCCCCTTTGCATAGGCTGTAGCTCCGCCAGTGTACTGCTTAAGAGTAAATTGCAGGAGTTGATCATGAATATGCATACTTAAATCATGATTTTATTTAAGCTGCTACTTGCCTTTCTGGAATGAAGATAGTAGAACAATTATTTGACTAAATTAGATGTATAATGTTGCCACTATTGCACACTCCCTCCGTCCCATTTTATACTTCAAAAACGTCCCTTTGGGTGTCCCATTGTATACTTCAAAAACCCAAAATGGAAAGTTTGTAATACTACTTTATTTAATGGGCCCTACATGTCATACTTAACACAACTTTTCTCTGACTATTCTCTACCCCACTTGGCACTTTCTATACTCACAACCTACCCCACTCTCTAAATTCTATAGTAAAAACATCCCTCTCCTTAATTACTGTGTCCAAATATTTTTTGGTGATTAAAGTGGGATGGAGGGAGTATATGAATGCTATTTCCCATAATGATATAGGAAAGATTATTTGAAAGCATAAAGTGGCACTTTGTATTGATGACATCATATAGGGCTCGCGGGTTTCAGTTGTGCATCAAAAGGACCAAATTATTTGCATGTATAAAGTTTCACCATAATATTGTGGGGTGGAAATTGGAAGATAATAATTCAGTACAATCACAAATTTTCAAAGGAAAACATATGGAAAAACTTACTAAGATCTCCCCATCAAGATAAGATATCATAAATAGTCTCTGGAAAGTCCCATCTGATGTCAAAAGGGAACGGAACTTAGAGAGAGAGAGAGAGAGCTGGAACGATTACAGACATGTAACAGAAACATGAAACAAACCAACAGCCAATAAGTACTCCTTTTCTCTTTTCCTTTTATGTTGCTTCTATTTCAGCAGGAAAGAAAGAGGAAATAGATGAGATCGGATCGGACATCAGTTTAGATAACAAAACCAATTAAGCTGAATTCCAGGAGAGATGAATGAGACTCTTTCCACGCAAAAAGAAAAATCTTAACCGAATACTCAGACGGTCACCAAATTCAGTACATGGATTATGAAGTTATCCTTTAGTATAGTTACTAGAGAATAATTTAAAGTTGTGAACATAATTAAAAACAAGAAAGACATTTTAAATACTCACTGAGTGGAACCTTCAAGCCACCAGCTACAGCATCCCTAATAGGAGCTGGAAGTTGCTGAACCGTGCTAGCAGCCTGACCAAAAGCACCTCTTAGCTGCTGAGGAATAGTTTGTTCATCAACTGTAGGAGATTCAAATACTCCTTCCAAATATTCTTCTTTCATCCGAAGTGGGCCTTCCACTGTCAACTTGGTAGACAGAATAAACGTGTTTTCTATCTGCAGTAATCAAAATAATTCATTCCTATGTCCAGGAATATATATGTGTGTGTGTGTATATATATAAAACATGCCAAGCGACAATACAGAGAGCAGCCGGATGGAACTGAAAATTACTCTTCAATGACTTAGTTTCCCTAGGTAATCCATGTCTGCTGACCCCGAAAACATTAAGCCTTCATTTAGAAGACAGAAATGGAGATGGAGAAAAGAAATCACACAAATGAGGTTTCTTATATTTTTCCATTCGACAGTTTGGTTGAGAAAGGGAATACTCCATCTTCCTAAAAGAATGAAATAAATAAGAACTGCAATATTGATCTTGTTTCTAGTTTGTTTTTGTTTACAAAAAGACCATGAACACCATAGTGCATGCTCCTTGTGTAGCGGACCGTTATAAAATGGTACCGGCCAGAAGGCTTATGAGCTCGCATAAAGGACAATCTTGAACTGTTTTGGGGTATTGATGGAGCGCCAAGGATTTGAGGGGGGAGATTGTAATACTCCCGTCCCACATTGAAAAAAAAGTGGAATCTTTTATTGTGTTAGATAAGTGGCCACCCACTATCATTGGGCACGAACATCATCCATGGACTTTTTTGGTGAGTATGTGGTGAGCCTTTTCACTCGAGTTTCCCGACTGAGTTTCCGGACTCGGGTCGTTACAGTTAGAGAACGGGGTCACTTACTAAACATGATTCTTTTGAAAGCACAGCGTTGATAATAAAGAGTCAAAGAAAATATTACCGCATTAAGAATTTTCAAATTTGCAGTAATCTTCCCATAACCCTCCTTTATCACCAGATCCATCTTTGATAAATTTGCCAGTGTAGCTGGAAATCTCCTGCAAATTTAATAGATTGTTATAGACCAACTTCAGTAAGAGCCACTAAAAGAACCATGTTACGACCATTTCAACCTCACAAAATTTTCTACTTCTAAGTTTTCTTTTCTTTGTTGGGAACTATTTAGCGACTCCAGAAATTATCAAATCTTTGACGTACATTGGCTCTCGACCAGACTAGACCAGTTCTTGTCACTGAAACAAAACGTCTACCTCTCTCAAAGGACATTGAAAATATGTTTTTTACGGGATTTTCCTATTCTAGATTGATAACTGAACTCATGGTTGCTTTCAGGATCTTATTACTTGCACACAGAAGTCAGTCAATGTATTAGGTATAGAATCAAGAATTGGAAGGGAACTTATTTTTGAGTCATCTTAAATTCATTTCCTACTTTAGGGAGCTTACCACAGTAGCTTTTAGTATTTGTTCCTTGTATCTTTCAATATTTCATCTCTTGCTTTTCTCCATGATTCTTTTTCAGAAAGAACTTCAATATGAAGAAAATTCTCAAAGTATAAGCATATATGATATACCCCACCACTTACTGAAATAAAAAGCTTGCAGCAAATAAACCTGGGCTTCCTGATCCAAACCACTCAAACTTCCATCGACCTTCAAGAAACGGAGACCTGGATTGCTGAAAACACAAATGAGCATCTTCTAGATAAGATGTATGAATTAAATTGAGTTGTCAGATGAAGCACATACGTTGTTGGACGAGGTGTAGGATTTAGGCGCTCAAGGCCAGTTATCCTCTCATTTACATCTATCCTCTGCATATCTGTTGTCTTTCCACTGACCAATGCCTCAAAGCCTCCAGAATCTTTGAACTGAAAAAGAAGTCCGCATAATTTATTTGTAAATAGCTTTTCTTGATAGGCTTTAGCATAGTTGTTAAAATCATACAATTCCATTTTATTCTCCACCTAAATGGTACCGAATTGCAAGAAATCGACAACCACAGGTGAATCAACCATATCAGTCGCGAAGATCAAAAGATCGTCTGCTTTGGTTTTCTCCATAGATCTTCATTCCACAGCCTAAACCCGCTTAAGATTATTTTATGATCGTCTGCTTTGGTTTTCTCCATAGATCTTCATTCCACAGCCTAAACCCGCTTAAGATTATTTTATGCCTCCCTCTCCCATCCCTCTATCCTATTTAGTTGTATGCATCCCTTGGGATTAGTTTTTTCCAACAGGCCCATAGATCTCTTCTACAGTTGCATCCTTTTGATTCTTTTGTAAGGGCTCGGACCTGAAGGAATTTTTAGTGCACATAATTACCTGCTAAAAGAAAAGGAGACACCTTCAACTCTTTTTCCAACAGGCCCATAGATCTCTTTTTCGCATAGTGGTGGACTCACTCTTATAGTCACTTGAAGGATCAAAGTCCTGATCTCATAACGCCTAACAGGAACACAAGTGTAACTGTAATTACCCAGTTACTTCTAATGTGTACTATCCATCATTTTAAACCATTTTTATCCTCCTTTTCTGCTTTTTGTCAATTCTTTTATTATTCTTAAATCTGTTATAATGATCTATCCCACTCATGCACCCACCTTAATAGCTGGCTATTTATTTCTATAGCTGCTAATTATGATTTGCCAATTTACTTGCTAGATATAAGGAAGGTAACTTGCAGTAGGAAGTGTAAATGGAACGACCACCAAGGTTTGTTTCACCAAGGGAGAATGGTAAGATCTGTCGTCTTACGAGTCGTTGTATGGTAAAATAGTCTACGTGTGCTTCTTTTTGTCAATAGTGAAGTTATGATTGCATTTGATTTACAACATAAAAATTTCAGTCAATTTGTAAGTCATCCTCTACTACGGGCAGATAATCTTGTAGAGTATATACTCCCTCCGTCCCATTTCAAATTGCAAATACTAGGTTGGCACGGGGATTAAGGGAAAAAGTGAAAAAGGTGATGTGTTGTGAGTGTTGATAGTTGAGTGGGAGAGAGAAAGTGGGGTATAAAATAGTTAGTGGGTTAATGGATGTGAGTGTGCAAGTGGGTTAAAACTTGCCATTTTTGGATTTTGCAATTTTAGTTGGGACACCCTTTTTGGCAAGTTTTGCAATTTGAAATGGGACGGAGGGAGTATGTGGTAACACCAAGTCACCAAGTATTATTTTGTTGATACCTGACATCTCAAGTTACTTCCACAGGCATGCTTTAAAACAAAGGGTTTGGGCAGCTTGAATTAATTTCTAGGTGAGGGTTGCGGGGTGTAAGAAGAACAGTAATTTCTAGGGATTAAGCCTTCTTATACGCCAATGATTCCAATGTGGAGTACCAAACATTAGTCAGACAGCTGCATTGTTTGCCACGTTGACTCGCTAGTGATAGTGGTTTCCTCAGACCTACTCCTTTAAATTTGCTTATGATAATTAGGTTGTTATATTATTTACATTGCATCTGATTTGTTTTTGAGAAGAGTAAATACAATAAGGTAGATTGTGAATTCATCCAAGAGATGATCCGGAATCATCACCCCTCGAGTCGATAGCTTATTTTTCTAACAAACATATCAAACGGGTCATGAGTTGTGTGTCACCAGATGACCGTAATTAACATATACAATCCATCTTAAGAGGGAGAGTTACAGTATTTACTATCTCCATCCGAAAACGAATGCCCTTTCTTGTTCTTGATCAAGAAAAAAATGGACATTCATCTTGAGACAAGAACCAAAATGGACATCCATTTTGGGATTGCTAATATGTTGTGTCCTAGGGACGATACAAACATAGTCTAATCAAGGTTACGGCTTCTCTATCATTTGTTTAATTCTTCGTTAGCTTATTACAAATACAATTAATTTTTTCAAAACCATCATTCCAGAAGACTATTTGATAATAATTCAGGGACATTTGATTCATGATTCAATTCAAAATAGATAACTATGCACATATATTTTTTGTAACTTACACTATTTCCGGAAAAGCGGAACTTCCATAAGAATGCAACAAATAGAATCAATCATTTAAAAGTTATAAATCTCAATTTCAGACATTTGGGAAGAACTTACAGCGAGAAGGAGGGATTCCTTAGCTGAAAGTCTCTCCATTTCCTTAGCGTAAGCAGCAGACGCTCCCTGCTGTACCATTGCTCTAACAACTCCGAATTTCAGACAAACTCGCTTTCCCTTCCAACTTCTCCGGCCATTTCCCGGGAAAGTAGAGAAAGAAAGTAGGGAAGTCGATGCAGAAGAACAAGACGAAGAGAGGGATGAAGAACAACGCCCGGAAAATGCTGAAACTGAAGCTGGAACCAAAGAGGCCATTGATTGAATTTGTGAGATTTTCAAACAACACAGAGATCCCTAATTTTTTATTTTATTACAGTACAATTTGAATTGGGGAAGAGTACATTGAAGGAAGATGACAAGTGAAGCGAGGTCGATTCTGTAGTAGTAGGGGTAGTTTCGTCAACAAAAAATGTCTGGATATAGGGGACAGTTTCGTCATGGAAAAAATGGAGATGCGGGGTATCGAACCCCGTACCTCTCGCATGCAAAGCGAGCGCTCTACCATGTGAGCTACATCCCTGATGACGCCCTAGATTTCTGGGGTCACGGAGATAGAACTCCAACTTTGCTGTCTCTTGATCCTGATCACAACACAAACAAGAACACCGTTAAGACCAAGGCCGGGTTGGAATCCGGCTTAGGCCCTCGGGTGTGAGAGTAAGATCTCTGAGGAAAACCTACGTCGAAAGCTTGTGAAAGCCTTGTGTGTGTGAATAGGATAGAGCCCGTACCTCCCTCATGGGGCGAAAAAGAGGTATATATATGACCAAGGGAAAGAAGCCTGCACAAGGTACTAACCACCCTGGTACTGGGGGGACACGTGGCGAGTCCCCAGTGGATCGGTCAGGGGAGTGGCTGGGAAGGTGGCGTGTCTGTCAGGGAAGCATGGTTCCATCACCAACCGTTATGGTGTGTCAGGTACGGATAGGTGACGCCTCGCGTACGTCTGTGCCAGCTGGGCACCACGGGCTCCTAAGGATGGCGGGAGGCAGAGTCAACTCGGGCATATATATCAGGGAAATCGATCCCCTCGGGCTTACTAGCCCGCGTTCCTTGTCAGTTCGGCCTCCAGAGTTCAGGTCCGGTTCGGGCGCGTTAGGTCGCATTGATTTAGACCGGCGAGCATCCGGCCCAGAAGGCTCGGTCTCATCAGTGGCCCCTAACTCCGAGAGTTAGCTCATTCATGTGCGGCGCGAGGAGTTATACTTCCTAGGCTAGATTCGGGCAAATTGCAATAAATGCGGGCACGGATTGCAATGGGACGGGAGTCTTAGAATAGTGGTTGACGAAAGGACAGGTGGGGCCCCTTGTGTCAGGCTAGTGGCGTAGCCACCTGTCTTGTGACATGACCAGGAACACGTCCATTAAATGCGAACCGTCATCGGTATTCGAAAAAGCAATTCCCGCCCCTTCACTTTTCGGGTTTCGATCGGGTTACCAGATATCTCGGGTCGGTCCGACCCATTTTTGGCGCTATAAATACCACGGAAGCTGAATCATTCCAAACTTTCGTAACTCCTGTCTTTCTACCTTCCAGTTCCAACGAAGACTTTGTTTCTCCGGATTACTGACTTTGAAGATCTTGTTCTCGCTCATCACCTCTAATCCACAGGTATTGCTCCGCACTTCACTTTCTCTTCTTTGCTTCGATTCGTCGTCTTAATTTCTGCCATTCTTTTTGTCGCCGTTTTTCGAGCGCGAACCCTAAAAACTTGCTCCTGTCGAGCTTTCGGATTTGTGTGAGATTCGTGTGACTTCTCGTAACCTCGGGTCTTCGAGTTCGAATCCTGGCCCCTAATTTCTGACAATTTGTTGAAATATTGTTGTAGCCATGGAAGGGCTGGATTTAGGGCGTAGACTCCGTCCTGACCTGTTCGGTTGTTGCCGGAGGACCGGTGGGGTATATAGGTTCCTGTTGAATGCCTGGAAACGGCTGTCTTTGAATGAGTTCATTGCCATAGGTTTAGCGTATAGCTGGGAACCCTGGGTCTTGCCCCTGTTGTGGGAAACAGGTCCCTCCGTCCATTATGACTCCACAAGGATGAGGGTGCTGGGGGGAGAGGAACACTTGGGCATTTTTGTCACGGCTGTTTTAACTCGATTCCCCGATAATGTAGATATGGCTGGGAATGCTAGAAGGTTGGTAAGGTCGTGCGGGGAGCGTGTCGCCTCGAGTGGCCCCGATTCTCATAGTTGGATGGACGCTCCTTTTAATGACGAGGACGAACAGGCACGATCTCCGGGATTGGCCCCCGGGGTTATTGAGGTCACGACCAGTGCGGAGGCTTCCGATCAAGAAATGGGCGTTGATGGTGAACCCGCTCTTGAGGCTGAGGTTGGGGCGATCGTGGCTCACGGGCTAGTCGATGAGTCTGAGTCATCTGAGACGTCCTCTGATCCACGGGGGGATTTAGAGAGAATGGCCCCGGATACCGCGCGTATGGTCAAACGCGTCCGCTCCCCGGTTCAAATTTTGGCTTCCTTCCCCGAGGGGCCCGACGATAGGGTTGCGAGCCAGGCCGGGGCCTCCAGTTCTGGAGCGGGCATGGTGGAGGAGCAGGACTCCGACGATGAGTTTTTAACCGTGTATCATATCGACCGCAAAATCTACCTTGTCGGCGGTCTTGATGATTATACCTCACCTTCAGGGAGCAATTTGGCTGGCCCTGCCCGAGTCCGGGCAGATAACATCGCCTGCGTGTTTTATCCCGTTCAATTTGAGAATGGCCTACGGCTTCCCTTGGACCCGTTCATTTGCGAGTTCCTGGAGTTTTCCAAGTGCCTTCCCATGGACTTGACTCCCAACGCCATTCGGTACCTGGTGTCTTTTATTGTCGTAAGCAGGGTGCTGGGATACGAACCTTCTTTGTCCGCCCTGTATGTTTTCTTCACCCATCAGGTCACCGCGAGCAGTTTGAGCTTGAAAACGAAGCCCAGGTCGAAAAAGATCTTTTCTGCGGCTTCTAACAAATTCGATCAGTGGCAGAGATATCCTCTGGTGATTCAGAATCGACTCGGGTGGCCTTTTTCCAAGCCTGATAATACTTCCCCGCTGTCCATATCTTCCAAGGATTATCCTAGCTCAGATGGGGGTATTGAGCTTGCGTCCGCCATGCAGGATTACCTCGCCCGGCATACGAAATCGGTGACTTTAGAGGACCAGACCGTGGTCGTGGTTGAACAAGTTTTCGACGTTCAAGCCATCATCAACAATGAGAGTCTTTTGGCTTACGCCGGGGTGGCCCCATGCCGAAATCCTGATTTTGAGAGCAGGGTTAACATGGCTCCTATGTGGCGGGATCCTTACTGGAGGGTCCACCAAGATTTTGCCTTTGCCCATGAGTGCCCTGCTTGCCGATTGGGGGAACAATGCCCGGATCCGGGCTTGACTGGTCTTTTTCATGCTTAATCAACTGTAATTTCGTACATGTTAGTTTATTCGATCATATCTGACTGACTGTTACTTTTGCCCGCAGATCCCACTGATACCATGCCTCCCAAGAATATTAATGCTTTGAGATTGGCTGCGAAGCAGCGGGAGGCTGAGGCGAAGCAGCAGAGGCAGGCCGAAATGCACAAGGCCGAGGCCCCGGGGAGAAAACTGCCGATCACGGATCTTCTGGACAAGTCAAAGAAGGCTGTTGCAGTTGTCCCGACGACGGGCGAGCTTCCTCTACGGCCCCGCGGGAGCGGACGGGGAAAAGATTTGACGGGCTCGACGGGCTCGGGGTCTCCCACCCTCTCGCACGATGCAGGCAGAATAGTGCCCGAGGCTACGAAGAAAAGGGGTCCGAGTCCGATCACTGACCCCTTGCCTTCAAAAAATAAACAGCCCCGTCTGGAGTCTCCTTCCCGCGGTTTTACCGTATCTTCCCCCGCCAAAGGGACCTTATGCTCGGAGCGCTTCCCCGTAGAGTTAATTGAAGATAAGGACCGAGCTAAGGAGTTTGGGAAGAAAGTAGCTGAGGCCCCTGAGGTATATGGGGTCGATCTCCATAGCCGCCGCGGCTTCAATTCTTATGTTGGCGATGGGCTTCTGCACCGGATGAGCTTCCCGGACTATCAACAGAAGGTGCTGTCCAAGACCAACTTCCTGACTGCCCTGGGTCACGCGGGCTTGGCTATGGCTGAGGTTAGTGTCTCATTTTCCTTGTCTCAACCGACGTGCTCTTTCTTTTTATATGTCGATCCTTTGACCCTCTGATTCCTCATCCCGCTTTTAATGTAATCTCCACATGCTCCTTTATCAAAAACAGGTTAGCAATGACCTGCTATATATGCGGTCTCAATATGAAGCCGAGGTGGCTTCGGCCGCAGCGAGGGGGAAGAAATTGGCGGAGGCGAAGGATGAGATTGCCCGCTTGTCTAAGGTCCTGGAGGGCTCGGGAGAGGAGCTTAAAAATAAAGATGCCGAGTTGATGACTGCTGTCAAGGAGAACTCCAAACTGAGCAACGATCTCGACGCAGCTCGCGAGGCCAAAGACCGAGCTGAGGCTGAAAAAGCAACTGTTGAGTCTGAGAAGCAACGACTCGAAGCTCGCCTGGCCGAGGCTGAAATGCGGTTGGAGGAGGAGAGGGGGAAGAACAGGAGTTTGTCTGAAAAGGTTGATGAACTGGATGGCAAGGTTTTGGACGCCATGCGGCTTGAGAAAGACCGGGAACTTGTTCTGAATGAAGAGCGAGGGAAAGCCGTGGCCGAGTTTGAGGCGTCTGATGCTTACAGAGAGAAGGTGGAGGAGGCAAGCATAGAGCAATATAATTCAGCTCTCCATACAGTAGGTCGTAATCTGGCAGCTACGGGCAAATACAGTGCGCAAGAGATTGCGATTCTTTGCTCCATTACGGCCTCAGACCCTCAATGCTTTGCCGGCCATGCTTTAGTGCCTTTTACCGCGGACCAACTCTCCGAGTTACCCGAGTCTGTCAGATCAACTCTCCCTCCCGTCGCTCCGGTCATTGTCCAAGATCTTCTCTCCGCTATTGATGGGTTCAGATATTCTGCTGCGGGAACCTTGCCTCTGGTCGCAGCTTTGGAGAGGACTTTTGGCCCCGGCGGCCCGTACATTGATGGTATGGTTCTTCCTTACTCTCCTTATGCCTCCGCTCTTGCTGATGCTTCTCAGGATCAGTCTGGATCTGTGCCTGACACTGATGCCTCTGCCTCTGTTCCAGAGATGGAGAATGCTCCTCCCCCGGCCTCTTGAAGATCAGACCGGGTTGCATCCTGGGAAATTTTTGTAATAGTGTAGGCCCGGACATTTTCGAACAAGTGATTTTTTGATTTGTATATGTATAATTGTTTCCAGCTTTTCTATTGATTTCCTCTCTTGCGTGCTTTTTTGCTATCACTTTTTTTAATTACATAGCTTAAAGGGTTTGCTCTCGCACGAACTGTCTTTGTTTCCACGCACGCGGTTTTAGCTCGAGAGAGTATGGCCGCGCCTTCTCCCACTTTAGTCTAGCTCAAGGGCGTAGGACATGGGCCCTGCGGTCTAGATCGAGGGCGTATGACCGCGCATCTTGGGTCTTTAGGGATTTCACAAGGAAATGATCCCACCAAGGAATTCATTCTCCCACTTTAGTCTAGCTCAAGGGCGTAAGACATGGGCCCTGCGGTCTAGCTCGAGGGCGTATGACCGCGCATCTTGGGTCTTAGGAATTTCACAAGGACATGATCCTACCAAGGAATTCATTCTCCCACTTTAGTCTAGCTCAGGGGCGTAAGACATGGGCCCTGCGGTCTAGCTCGAGGGCGTATGACCGCGCATCTTGGGTCTTAGGAATTTCACAAGGAAATGATCCCACCAAGGAATTCATTCTCCCACTTTAGTCTAGCTCAAAGGCGTAAGACATGGGCCCTGCGGTCTAGCTCGAGGGCGTATGACCGCGCATCTTGGGTCTTAGGAATTTCACAAGGAAATGATCCCACCAAGGAATTCATTCTCCCACTTTAGTCTAGCTCAAGGGCGTAAGACATGGGCCCTGCGGTCTAGCTCGAGGGCGTATGACCGCGCATCTTGGGTCTTAGGAATTTCACAAGGAAATGATCCCACCAAGGAATTCATTCTCCCACTTTAGTCTAGCTCAAGGGCGTAAGACATGGGCCCTGCGGTCTAGCTCGAGGGCGTATGACCGCGCATCGTTCGTAGACTTGCAAACGGCATCCGCATCGCGGGCATTCGGTCTGGCTCGAGAGCACATGACCGCGCTTTGAGAACGAACATACTTGAATAATTTCAGAGAACGATAGCAGTATTATTTACTTCACTTGAACAGATTACATTGCCATTTTGTTTACAATACATGAGTAATTCCACAATTTCTAACTGCTATTGATTGCAAAAAGGTTTCAAGATCTACAATTATGTCTTCTAAAGGTAATACTTTTTCAGATGATCGCTATGCCAGGCGTTTTTCAAGTCTTTCCCTTCTGCCGTTAGAAGCCTGTAGGTTCCCTCTCTGATCACGCGGGCAATCTGATAAGGGCCTTCCCAGTTGGGCGAAAGCTTGCTGTATCCGGGCTGCCTCCCTGTGACTTCAACTTTCCTTAAAACCCAGTCTCCCACGGCAAACGATCTCTTGTTCACCCTTTTGTCATGATGGACTTTTGCCTTCTGCTTATAATTGACCATCTTTGCTCGTGCTTCCAACCGTTTTTCTTCGGTAGAGTCTAAGTCTTTTCTGCGGGCTCCCTCATTTTCTGTTTCATTAAATTGGGCGACCCTATACGTGGGCAAGGCTACTTCCACAGGCGCGACCGCCTCTGATCCATATGTCAGGGAAAAAGGGGTTTCTCCCGTTGAGTTCCTTGTCGTGGTTCGGACAACCCATAGAGCAGTACTGAGCTCTTCCATCCAGCGACCACTTCTTCCCTTCAAACTTTTGTGCAAAGCGGTCATTATCAACTTGTTCGCGGCCTCGGCCTGTCCATTTCCCTGCGGTCTCGCGACTGAGGATTGTCGATGTTCCACGTTGAGTCTTTTGCATTCCGCCGTGAACTTGCTTTGAAATTGGGGTCCGTGATCGGAGACAATGGCCCGCGGTAGACCAAACCGACAGAATATGTGATCGTGGACGAACTTGATAATACTTGCTTCCGTGGTACCAGTAAGTGCTTTTGCCTCAACCCATTTTGTGAAGTAGTCCACTGCAACCACTACCATTTGCGCTCCTCCGGGTGCTTTGGGGTAAGGCCCAATCAAATCAATTCCCCACATATCAAATGGCCAAGTTGGGACTACCAAACTCTGCTCGGTGGACGGCTGCCTTGGTATGTTGGCGAACCTCTGGCATTGGTCGCATTTGCGGACGTAGTCTTCTGCATCTCTTTTCATTGTGGGCCAATAATACCCGAGGAATCTGATTTTGTCGGATAGTGTCCGGGCTCCGGGATGCCCTCCACACACGCCTTCGTGAACTTCATACAACAGGTTGGTGACTGTTTCGGACCTGACACACCTCAGCAGTGGTTTGGTAAAGGATCTCCTATAAAGCACGCCGTCAATAATCGTGTATCTAGCGGCCTGTTTCATCAAGACTCTTGCCCGGTCAGGGTCGCTGGGGAGGGTTTGCCGCTCGATATATTCCCTGATCTCGTCAACCCAATCTTTTTCCGAATCTCCGATTTGGTGGATCTTTATCCTGTCGATGGCTGGGCGCTCGGTGAACTCTATCCAGCAGTCCACACTAAGCTTGGCAATGTCCTCGTTTGTGATCCTGGAAAGCAAGTCTGCCTCGGAATTTTCAGCCCGGTTAACTTGGTTCAGCTCATGGTATTCGAATTCCTTTAACAAGTCTGTCGCGAGCTCCTTGTATTTGACCAACACCGGGTGATTTGTTTCGTATTCCCCTTTCACCTGGTTTATTACTAGTTGTGAGTCACTCTTCACGACCAGCTTCGATACTTTCATGTCCCGGGCTAATTCCAAACCCGCTATCAATGCCTCGTACTCGGCCTGATTGTTTGAGACCGCGAACTTAAATCTCAAGGCTCGCTTGAACCTTTGACCCTCCGGGGCGGTCAAGAGAATTCCGGCGCCGCTGACAGTCTTTCCCGCGGATCCATCCACACTTAACGACCAGCAATTTTCCGGTCTCTCCCCTACAACTATTGCCTTCTCGCCTCTCTTTTTCTTTGTCTTTGCGGGTTGGGTTTCGTCCGGCTCGCTCTCCTTTGATTCAAATGTGGTCTCTGCCACAAAGTCTGCCAGTGCCTGTGCCTTGATGGTCTTCCGCGGGGAGTAGGTAATCTGGAATTCAGTCAGTTCTATGGACCACGATAGCATTCTCCCCGAGGATTCGGGCTTATGGAGTATCTTCTTCAGTGGGGTGTCTGAATAAACCGTGATTGGGTGGGCGATGAAGTATGCCCGCAGCTTCCGAGCGGCCACCAGCAAGGCGAAAGCTAGCTTTTCAATGTTTAGATAGCGGCCTTCCACAGCAGAAAGTGCCTTGGAGACATAATACACGGGTTTCTGAAGTTTGCCCTCTTCCCTTACCAAAACAGCGGCCACTGCATGATCTGTCGCGGCCAAGAAGACATAGAGTTCCTCCCCAAACACCGGGCTGCTCAATAGCGGTGGCTTTCCCAGGTAAGCTTTTATTTGCTCGAAAGCGTTCTGGCAGTCCTCGTTCCACTCGAAGCCCTTCTCTCCTCCTCCTCCTTTTAAGGTTTTGAAGAAAGGTAGGCACTTTTCGGCTGACTTAGCAATGAATCTTCCCAAAGCCGTAATGCGGCCATTAAGCTTCTGCACCTCCTTAACGCATCTGGGGGCTGCATGTTTATCAACGCCGTGATTTTCTCGGGGTTTGCTTCGATCCCTCTCTGGTTTACCATGAACCCCAAAAATTTTCCTGCCTTTACTCCGAAAGCGCACTTGGAGGGATTGAGCTTCATGTTATTTTCCCGGAGGTTGGTGAAGGTCTCTGCCATATCAATGTCGTGAGAGGTCTCCTTGGTCTTGATAACCATATCGTCGATGTAAGCCTCCAGGTTCCGGCCTAATTGATCATCAAAGACGATTCCTACCATCCTTTGATACGTGCCGCCTGCGTTCTTGAGGCCGAACGGCATGTTGTTAAATGTGTAGGTTTTGCCCGCGGCATAGAAAGCGCATGAAGGGACGTCATCCTCCTTCATTTTTATCTGATGGTAGCCCGAGTACGCATCTATGAAGCTTAACACCCTATGCCCGGCGATAGAGTCTACTAATTGATCGATCCGGGGAAGAGGGTAACAATCCTTAGGGCAGGCCTTGTTTAAATCGGTGAAATCCACGCACATCCTCCACTTTCCATTTGCTTTGGTTACCATGACGACGTTGGCCAACCACCTCGGATATTTGATCGGGCTTATGATTCCTGCCTTCAGTAGCTTATCCACCTCGATTTTGATCGCCGCTTTCTTCTCCGGCGAAAAGTATCTTTCTTTCTGGAGGACCCGGGTAAATGTGGGATCGACGTTCAGTTCATGCTCGATGACCTCTCTACTTATTCCCTTCATATCTTCGACGGTCCAGGCAAATATGTCCGCGCTTTTTCGCAGCAGCTCGATCAGAATCTTCCTTTCTTCTGCGGGGATTTCCAGCCCGACCTTGACCGTTTGTTCGGGGTAAGCGGGGTTTATGACTACATCCTCCAGAGCATCGTTGGGGCGGATGTCCCTTATTTCCCTGTCGTGCAGCGAATCAATCACGATGTCTATCTGCTCGGTCTTTGCGGCAATACGACGGGCTCTCCTACTCCGTTTAAATTCAGCGCGTGTTGAGTGAAATGACAAAGTTCCAATCATGGCCGCCTCCTCGGTCCTGCTGCTGTTGGTTTTGACCTTTTTCACCTCCCTCGGGTTTACCAATCTTGTCCCCATCGCGCTCTCCCTTCTTTTTTTTCTATTATTTTGAGAAAAAGCTCGGGCTTATTCTCGATGCATGCTATCCCTGCGGGGGTGCTGAACTTGATCTTCTAGTGAGGGATTGACGCGACGATTCCTAGGGCAGCCTGAGCGGTCACTCCCAAGATTGCGTTGTACTGGGATTTCAGATCGATCACCATGAACGTGACACGGGCTGTTTTTTCGAACGGCCTCTCTCCAATGGTCACTTCGAAGTCAATGGTCCCTTTTGCGTAGACCGTATGATTCGTGAACCCTTCCAACAAGCCCGCATATGGGGTTAAGTGCGCCTCGGACATCCCCATTTCTTCTAAACAATGGAAGTAGAGTATGTCCCGTGAAGCCCCGGTATCAATGAGGACCCTCCCAATATCCGCTCTACCAATAGCCATCTTGATTGTCAATGGCTGTGTTGAATGGAAGAGGGTGGAGGCCAGCTCGCTCCTCCTGAACCCGATCATTTCCTCTTGCTCGGGTGGGTAGGCTGGTATCAGGAACACCTTTTCCAATTTCTTGATCTGAATGGAGAGCTGGGTGTTGCTCGGGGCCTCTTCCCCGATATACAGGATGTCATAGCGTTTTTCCCCGTCGGCATCGTTATCCCTAACATATTGGACATGTCCTCGTGGGGCTGCTCCTTTATTGCTGGGCCCCTCAATCCACTTTTTCAATTCTCCGGCCTCGACTTTCTGTTGTATTATCTTTTTCATCTGAAAACACTCATCCGTGTTATGCCCGTGGCTTTCATGGTAGCCGCACCACTTCTTCTTGTTCGCCTCATAAGGCTTTCTTTCTAGGGGTGGGGGTGGAGGCAGGGCTTCTGCCCGCAGGATCTCTGTCCTTGGGGCTATCAAAGGAGTGAAGGTGTTGTCAGTTCTTTTGAAATTGGTCGCGCCCCTCGATCTTCCTCTATTTCGGCCGCCACTGCCCCCCGAATAGCCTGCGTGGTGCCTTGAGTCATGAGCGGGCTCGAGCCTATCCCTTACGCTCCTGCGGGCATCTTCCATGAACGAGGGCTCAACTCCGGCCATGGCAATGGCTCGATTGTACATTTCCTCCGTTCCCTCGGGTTTTCGACAAGCGAACTCTTGCCTCAAGGTATAGGATGTCAATCCTCCCAAGAGGCACAGCTCGATGTCATTTCTCGTTAGGTCCACGATTTGTTCGGTCATCTTCCGAAACCGTGTAATGTACGCTTTCGTACTTTCCCCGGGATATTGCTTCACACCGCATAGGTCCGATTTCGGTCTTGCGACCTCCCCAGCACCCGCGAACGAATTCAGGAATGACGTCCGCAATTGCTCGTAGCTGCAAATGGAGCGGGGTTTGTGGGCCAACAACCATCCCAGCGCCTTCCCCTTGAAGGTGGAGGCTAGAGCCTTGCATTTTACGGCCTCATCCGTTGAAAATAGAGCCATCTGCCCTTCAAACCGCCCAACATGGCTTTTGGAGTTAGACGAGCCGTCATAAGCGTCTAGCGTGGGGACCTTTCCCCGCTGGATTGGGGAATCAGCTATCCAGGAAGCAAAAGCATCTATGGGTCCAATGCACTTTGCCACACTTTGCTTAGACTCCCATAGGTCCCTGATCATTCCCTGAACCTTGTAATCAATCTCTTCCCCGGTTTTCACCTTTTTTGCCGTCCCCACAAATTGCTCTCCGGTTCTAACAGTTGCTTTTCCCTTGTAATGGCCTCTGGACCTTCTAGGTTGAGACTCTCCTTCTTCACTCTTTCTCCCTTCCTCTCCTTCTTCATCGTCGTCCTCCACAACGATCGTTCTTTTCTTCTTTCCCTCCACCCTGCTGGCTATGCTCTTAGAACCATGCGTTTTTGATCTTTCAAGAGGGATTCCCGTGTCAGCCTCGGCATTGAATAGCTCTTCCAGGGCCAGGTTTAACTGAAGCCCTTCCGCTACTAGATCCTGCCTGTCTTTCAGGAGCTGGATTTTCTTTTGAATCTGCTCAGGGGTGAGGGGAGTGACGGGGATTTTCTGTGCCTTGCGCGCTTTTGATGTTTCGATACGATCTCTCAGATCCGCCTCTCTTCTTGCTTTCTGAGAGGGAGTGCCTGAGCAGCCACTAGGCGCCTTGTCCCCCAATCTGGCAAAGATGGATCCTTGAGGCGCTTGTTTCGAAGGGCTAGCGTTTGGGTTCAAGATTTCTTTCCCAGTCATTGTAAATATTTGGAAAGTCGAGTGTATTTTTAGAACCGTAGAAACAAAGGAATGACTTTGTCGAGTCAGACTAGACTGGGAATTCGAAGGAACTCAGAAGATTGTACTAGGAAGATTTTCGTTTCCCGGCAATGGAACCACTGATGACGCCCTAGATTTCTGGGGTCACGGAGATAGAACTCCAACTTTGCTGTCTCTTGATCCTGATCACAACACAAACAAGAACACCGTTAAGACCAAGGCCGGGTTGGAATCCGGCTTAGGCCCTCGGGTGTGAGAGTAAGATCTCTGAGGAAAACCTACGTCGAAAGCTTGTGAAAGCCTTGTGTGTGTGAATAGGATAGAGCCCGTACCTCCCTCATGGGGCGAAAAAGAGGTATATATATGACCAAGGGAAAGAAGCCTGCACAAGGTACTAACCACCCTGGTACTGGGGGGACACGTGGCGAGTCCCCAGTGGATCGGTCAGGGGAGTGGCTGGGAAGGTGGCGTGTCTATCAGGGAAGCATGGTTCCATCACCAACCGTTATGGTGTGTCAGGTACGGATAGGTGACGCCTCGCGTACGTCTGTGCCAGCTGGGCACCACGGGCTCCTAAGGATGGCGGGAGGCAGAGTCAACTCGGGCATATATATCAGGGAAATCGATCCCCTCGGGCTTACTAGCCCGCGTTCCTTGTCAGTTCGGCCTCCAGAGTTCAGGTCCGGTTCGGGCGCGTTAGGTCGCATTGATTTAGACCGGCGAGCATCCGGCCCAGAAGGCTCGGTCTCATCAATCCCCATAGATGTTCATAAACTGTGTCTGAGCCATGGAAGTGGACTCACGAACCCTCCGAAGAAAACAATCTGTGTATGGATCCATGGTACCCAAAATTCAATCTTTATCTTTCTGTTCTTCTCTTACTCGGTTTTTTTTTGGTTCCTACAAATTAAAGCAATTTTATGTATTTGGGTTTAAATTTCTTTCTGATTCGTTCCTTTTCCTCGAATTTGTTGATTTGTATGGTTAATGAACAGGATGAAAGCTTCATGATTCAGAAGGAGATGTACAAAAGTCAACAGTACAGTCAAATCTGTTATATTCGGTTACACTTTGGAAACCCCATTTGCCTGGTAACTTTCTTCCTCACTTGTTTTTTATATAAAGAGAAAATTACCACCTAATCCCTGAACAATATGGAATCTACGGTTTAGGACAAGGATATTTTTGGTTTACAGTCCTACCAAATATTTTATGTAACCATATAGTCCTTTAGTGTATTAATTACACCCCCTCCCCTCTCCCTCTCCTCTCAAATCGACACCCACCAGATATTTTCTAGGTCTCTCTCTCTACTTTCTCTCTGTAAGTCCTCACCGGTCCTCCCAACTCCGGCGACCTCTTCCCGCTCCGGCGATCCCTTCCTACTCCGGCGACCTTTCTTCGCTCCCCTCCCTCCGACCAAACTCCGGCGACCCCTCTGACGACCATCTTCCCACCCAATCTCCGACGATCCCCCCTTCCCCTACCTCCGGCGACTCACCCCCTTACCCCTGACATAACACACTCCCTGTTCCGGCGTTTCACTCCGGTGAACCTATCCCCTCTCTCTATTTTCTGCAGATCCGGATGTCTCACATCACCGGGCACACCCCTTCTTCTCCGAACCGCTTTACACGCCGGCGGCCTGTGTTACTGCTCTCCGTCTCTTGTCCAGATCTGCTTAGATCTGCAACAAAAAATTTCATCTGCATCGCCAAGCTCGAAGCAATAGATCTAGCGATTTTCTATTTCCGGTGACTTTTGGTTGGACGAAAATTGTTCAGATCTGCTACCTGCTTGAATTCTCCGGTAATCTCCCCCTCTCCGGCGACCAGTCAATTAATGGAGAGCTGGGAACCTACTAGCTGGTCGTTGCTCCATTTTTTTGTTTATTAATGTGAAACTGCTCAGTAATTATTCATAAATACGCTTCTTGTACTTTCTTTTTGCATTTCAGAATTCATGAAGATGGTGAACGTAAACAAGGTTAAGACATTAAATTAAGGGTTGAAAAATCCTCGTTTGATGAGTACTAAACAGTTGATGGGTTTGTGTTATTATTATGTCGATTGAAGAGGAGAGGAACGTTAGGTGGATTTGAGAATGATACTGATCATTTAGACTTTTTTTTTTTTTTTTTTGAATCAAAAAATTGACCATTGCTCAAAATGGTGGGGTGTGCTACTACTGTTTCAAATGAGGCACACTCAAAGTTTATTATTCAAAATTGTTTCAAAAAATTGACCATTTCTAGCTTACAAACCATTATTAAAATGAAAAAAAAAATGGTGGGGTGTGCTACTACTTCCCAATACCCGTAAATAAGTACACCATAATTTTTCCATTTTAATTGACAACTGAGAACTTATTGATAAGTTCTCAGTTGTTTGTCGTCGGAGTTGGTGATCGACAGAGTTGATCGTGCTCTAAGTAGTTTAGTTGACAACTGAGAACTTAATGATAAGTTCTCAGTTGTTCATGTTTTTAGTAGCTTAGTTGACAACTGAGAACTTACTGATAAGTTCTCAATTGTTTGGTCGCCGGAGTTGGTGGTCGCCGGAGTTATTCATATTCTTAGTAGTTTAGTTGACAACTGAGAACTTACTGAAAAGTTCTCAATTGTTTGGTCGACGGAGTTGGTGATCACCGGAGTTGTTCATGTTCTTGGTAGTTTAGTTGATAACTGAGAACTTACTGATAAGTTCTCAGTTGTTTGGTCGCCGGAGTTGGTCGCCGGAGTTTGTGGTCGCCGGAGTTGTTCGTGTTATTAGTAGTTTAGTTGACAACTGAGAACTTACTCAGTAAGTTCTCAACTGTTTGGTTGCTGGAAGGTAACTGAAGCTAAAAAAAAAAAAAAAAAAAAAAAATTCACCAGAGTGGTCGCCGGAGTTGGTGGACGCCGGAAATGGTGGTCGCCGGAGTTATTGACTGGAGAAGGTGGTGAGGGACAGCCTAAGGGGATAGTGGTTGGGGTGAAAGTAAACTGTTGAGAGGGTGTAGTTATTAAAATGTTAAGGAAGATGTAAGCTAGGGACTATATGGTTAGCTAAAATATTCGTTGTCCTAGGAGGTAAATAAAATAATATTGAGGGATTATATGGTAAATGCCCCTTATATAAATTCCCTTTAATTATTTGTTGCGAAAATTACTACTCCCTCCGGTCTCAAATATAAGCAAAAATAACTAAAATCACACCTATTAAGAAAGTAGTTAAGTTAGTTAATTGTCTTGATTTCATAATAAAACATGTTAAAATTACTAATATATCCTCATATTAAATGTGTAATAAATGTGCACTTGTATTTGAAAATGAATAATTAAATAGGGGCAGTTTTGGTAAGAGAGTATTAAATGGTCTTGAAATCCCTTAGAGTTGCTTATATTTAGGTAAAAAAAAAACCCACTTTTGTTGCTTATAATTGAGTCCGGAGGGAGTACATTAATTAAGACAGGGACTTATTCAATCTACGGCCTAATCCAACCGATAATTTTCTTTAACCTCCTAGTCCCTCAGACCATTAATAACATTTTAAAATGCCAATACTACCCTCATACCCAAACTTATCCCCTCCCATCCCACCACTCGACACACAAAGCACACACTCACGTGCAGTCCCTCCTCTCTCTGACTGACTACTTGCTCTCTCTACTTCCTCGCCGGCGACCCTACCCTCCGATCTCCGGCGACGTCTTTCCCCCACCTCCGGCGTCCCCTCCCCTTACTCCGGCGACTCCTCTGATCCCCTTTTCATCCAACTCCAGCCAATGACGACGAGTCATCTCTGTTCTCCGGCTATAACCTACAACTCCGGCCACTTCAGTTCTCCCTCTTTCCGGCAGATCTGACTCTCCTCTTCCCTTGCGGCACCGACCACTCTTCCTTTCCTCGCCTCTGTCTTGACTCTTAGATCCCAAGACTTCCTCTCAGATCTTAAACTCTTCGACGAAACCTCAGATCTGGAACTCTCCGGCGACATTCAGAGCGCCGGCCACCCTTCCTCTACCCTCTCCCACTTTCGGTGATGCTTTTCCTGCACAAGCCATAACCTAAACCCGCTACATCCGTCTGTGGTACCTCCCATAACTAGCAAGACTTTCTATGACGAGTAATCATAGCTTTGCGAAAATTTCTATTAGTTTACGGCATTTGATCCAATTTGAGTTTGTTGTTTTTGGTTTCTTGCGTTAAAAATATTTGATGTGTTTGTCAGTATTTCTATTTGAAGGGCTCAAGTAAAATTGGTAGGGGAATAATGTAAGTGGATGAGTGGTTTGATTTGAATAGCTGGATGTTCTAATAATGGGGTAGAACACTCGTAGTTCACGTGCAGGATGGTTAAGAGTTTGATACGGGCTAAGATGTCAGAAATTTAAGTAATGAATATAGTATATATGTTGTAATTTTTTATTAAATGTGTGGTTACTTTTTTCATATGTGGTGTGACTGCGTGAGTGATGAATAAAGCTAGTCAAAAAGTAGGTAAAATTGTACTATTAGAATATAGAAGATTAACTATCTTACATATAAATGATATTATTAATTATAAAAAATAACAAAATTAATGAAGACTAATTTTGGATTTAAAATATGCTCCTTTCATCTCAATTAAAACTATATACTTTAATTTGCGTTTAAACAAAAGTATTAGTGAAGTAGGTGTTCTGATTATGAAAAAGTGGGATATAAGAGGGAAAGTGGAGGCGGACAATAGTAGCTGATAACTGAGAAGTTATTGATAAGTTTTCTGTTGTTTGGTCGTCAGAGTTGGTGGTCGCCCAAGTTGATCATGTTCTTCATTGAGAACTTATTGATAAATTCTCAAAAGTTCTCAGTTGTTGATCGTCGTAGTTGGTCTCCTTCTCAGCTGGTAATTGAGAACTGCGTGCAAGTTCTATGTTGTTGGTAGTCGGAGTTGGCCGCCATCTCAGTTGACAACTAAAAACGATTCTGAAGTTCTCAGTTGTTAGTTGTCAGAGTTGGTGGTCGCCGGAGTTAGCGGCCGTCGGAGTTGATTATGCTCTTAGTAGTTCAGTTGACAACTGAGAACTTACTGATAAGTTCTCGATTGTTTGGTTGTCGGAGTTAATCGTGTTCTTAGTAGTTTAGTTGACAGCTGAAAACTTCTGATAAATTCTCAGTTGTTTGGTCACTGCAGTTGATCATGTTTTTAGTAGTTTAGTTCATACTTGTCAAAGGCGTCGCCCGCCTCGCCTTTTTGGGCGCCTCAGAGGTTTCTCGCCTCAGAAATTCAAGGCAGGCGGACGACAGCCTTTCTTCACCGGGCGTCGCCTTTTTGACTAAGGCGCAAGGCGAGGCAGGCGTCGCCTTGTTGTCAAGGCGTACAAGGGTTAATTTTAGTTAACCTACGTCGTTTTGAGTGAAGCCGGTAGGTTTTCCAAATGCCCTAGCTTCGAAATCGACAACAATCAAAGGCGAAGAGAAGAGAATTGAAGGGTTAAGGTCGCGACCTGAAGACGACGCACCCTTCCACCTCACCAACTAGCGACGGCGACCAGCTGACGGCGACGGCGACAGAGAAGGCGACTGCGACGGAGAAGGCGACGTGCGACCGTGCGACGCGAGAATCAGGTGATTTTTTTCTCGAATTTTCAAATTGTTTACACGATTTCTTGATTTTTTTTTGTTCTGTTTCCAATTTTATGTTTCTCCCCTGTCTCGAATTTTCAAATTGTACACGATTTGTTGATTTTTTTTGTTCTGTTTCCAATTTTATGTTTATCCCCTGTTGGTCCTTGCTTTTATGGTTTTAATTTTTTAAACTTGTTTTTTTGGCTTGTTTCAGACAGAGTACTCACAATTTTTATTGCACTTTCTAAAACTTGTAGTATGGTACTTGTTTTGTTGATTTGAACCATTGAACGTCGCATTCATGCGCCTTTTGTCTAGAAACTTCATGTTTATTTCACTTTCTCAAGTTCATAACATGTTTTAAGCTTTGTGTATATGTTACATACATATTGATATTTTTTTCTATTTTTTAACTATTTTTTTCTGTTTTTTTTAGGTTTTGGTCGCCTTTTTGCCGCCCGCCTCTCGCCTCGCCTTTCGCCTTGTTCAGGTACTTCTCGCCCGCCTCTCGCCTTTCGCCTTTGACAAGTATGGTTTAGTTGACAGATGGGAACTTACTGATAAGTTCTCGATTGTTTGGTCACCGGAATTGGTGGTCAGAAGAGTTGCTGGTCGTCGGAGGTGGTGGTGTTCTTCGTAGTTTAGTTGAAAGCTGAGAACTTACTGAGAAGTTCTCTTTTGTTTGGTCGTCGGAGTTGGTGGTCGTCATGTTCTTATATGTTGAGTTGACAGCTGAAAACTTACTGATATGTTCTCGATTGTTTGGTCGCTGGAGTTGGTCAATTGAGAACTTACCGATAAGCTCTCAATTGTTTGATCGCCGGAGTTGGAAGTTGCCGGAGTTGGTGGTTGCCTGAATCGATCGTGCTATTAGTTGTTTAGTTGACAGTTGAGAACTTAAGTTCTCAGATGTTTGGTCGCCGTAGACAACTGAGAACTTAAGTTCTCAACTGTTTGGTCGCCGGAGTTGGTATTTGCCGGAAGAGGTAGGGAGGGGTGGCCTAAGGTGACGGTGGTTGAATAAAAATATAATGACGAGGAGGGTCGACTTAGTAAAAAGATGGGAGGGTGTACTCATTAAATAATGGCATGGAGTGTAATTTCATGGAACTAGCAGTGGCAAGAAAGTCTAAAAATGACTCAGGGACTAAATGGTTAGTAAAAGTTGCGGCTGTCTTAAAATGTAATATCGGCTTCCTAGAAGGATTATATGGTAAATCTCTCTTTAAAACCATTTTCTAGTTCAAAGATTCAATTTGGTTGCTTACTTATTGTAATTGTGGGTGAGACTTGCATATGGTTAGGCATTTGTTGTGTATATACTGTTACACAATACTTATATTGTTGTTCTGGATAAATTTATGTTTTGTGTTGCTCCTTCAAAGAGTGTGTTTTGGAGGAAACTAGTTCCTCCATAAGTTATAAAAAGTCTTGTTTTAAACAGTGTTCTAAAAATCGGGCTAGGCGGCCCCCTTCCGCCCCGATTTTCATCAAGTCGGCCATTCTAGGCGTCCGGCAGGCTGGGCGGCGATTAGGCGGCCTCGGCGGCGATTAGGCGGCCTCGGCTGGCTAGGCGGGATAGGCGATGTGGAGGTGATGGTTGGAGTGCTCGGAGGAGCAGGTGACGTACCTGGAGACGGCAACATAGGAAATCCGAAGAGTGAAGGTTTCTGGGTTGAGAGGCGGCGGCTTCTACCGTTCGTGAGGAAGACGATAGAATAGAAAAGAAAAATAGGATGGGTCTTTGACTTTTTAAGTTAGGGTTTTAAAAGATTTAAAATGGGTGGTTTTTAGATGGATTAAAATGAATGGGCCTTTCTTTAGTTGGGCTGAATAATTACTTAAATTGGGCTGTGTAAAGATGATGTGTTAATGGGTTGGTATATCAATTGTATCTTGCACTTGTACATCATAGAATACTCCAAGTTATGATTTATTTTTGTTTAAATTTAAATAAATTATTAATTTTTGACCAATAATTAAATTAAGTGGCACTATTTTTTGATAAATATATATAGATTTTTGAAAAAAAATAAAAAAATGTCCTAAATTCTAGTCCCCGCCTAGGCCCCTAGGCGCTAGGCCCAGCTCTGCCGCCTAGCGATTTTTAGAACACTGGTTTTAAACCCTTAAACCCCGAACATAAAACCATAAACCCTATAAAAACAAGACTTTTTATAACTTATGGGGAAATTAGTTTCCCCCAAAATTTTCTCTCCTTCAAATAACTCTTAATGGGCTAGCATAATTTTATTTTGTTCAGCCCATTTTAGTTTTTTTGCTGTGTTGTGATCCAGACTGAAATTGCATGTTTCCAGTTTTAATTACTGAAGGTGTTAAAATGGTTGAGCAGCAAGTTTTACAAGTAGAATGACGAAATGTTGCTTTAATATTCCCATTTTTTAGTACTTTTCGTATGGATGTTGTTTTAAGAGCATTAAGTATTTTTTAAGAAGGTTATGCTTCAACCACTTTTGTGACTCATTTTATTTGTTTAAATTCTCAGATCATGTAAACTACACAAATGAAAAGTTTATGACTTTTATTTTACTTTCTTAACTTGTAGAGATCTGCTACTCCACTTGTAAGTCCTCATAATGTCACACACCCAAACGATTATTTGGTTCTTGAAGATGAAAGTGGAAGAGTTAATCTTACTGGACCGTACTTCAACCGTCTTCATATGTAACAGGTGCGTATGATTAAATTCTCAGATCATGTAAACTACACAAATGAAAAGTCATCTCTCTTCGAGTAATAGGTAGTTAGATTAATGGTGGCAAGTCTTTCCAGTCCATGTGTTTTGCGAATTTACTTGTGGAGTTGACCAAACATATTTTATCAATCCATTCAGTGGGAAAAGGATGTTGGGGGGGGGGGGGAGAACTAAACTGGGAATTACCTTTATGATTTTGTGTTAATTTTGGTTCTACTCATTGGGAAAAAAGATCCTTCATTATTCTTCACTAGCATGTGCTAGCTTAAGATTTTTTATTTACCGGAGGTAATGGCAATGTTAAGATAGTGGTGCTCATATACTTAGATTGGAACATCTTGTTATGCTTCAAATGTCATAGATTTAACTACTTCCACAGAACTAGTGTCCTTTTATTTTTGACCATGAACAGTATATATCATGACTTATAGAGCTTCATCACACAATAACTAACCTATCTTCCCTTATGGTTTTGGTCAAGTCAAATTATATTAGTTAAAAAAATTAGCCTTACTAGGGTTCCCGGGGAGGAGGTGTTGTTGGAAACATTATGCTTTTACAATCTGAAGTTCTTATATCATCAATCTTATCCAAATAGGGACTAAAGTTACTAGTCAAATTGTTTGAGCATAAGCCTCTCGAGGGTACTTCGATTAGTACTGAGTTTGATGACTTCTTATTTTGTGCCCCACAGGGATTGTGGTTGCTTTACATGGAAAGAAAACCGATGCAGGTAATTTTTTGGTCGATGATATCCTTGAAGCTGGGCTACCACCACAGTCACAGCTACCACATAAATCAGTTATCTTGACACTTCACCTCCCTCTACTTGGTTTGTGCTGTTCTTTCATTTACTGATTATCTTTATTCTTAATTTTATCCTATATACACAGCAAGTACATGAGAAAAGTAGGAGGAGATTACCTCAAATCATATACAATATTTATCTACTATTTACCATCTATATCATACCACTAAACTAGGGAATAAAATCAATCACAAATAACTAATGCAATAATACTAATGTACAGTATTACCCTCCATCCTCGTGGAAATCGGCTGGTGTGTTTTCACCCCCCCCCTCAAGCTAAACGGAGTGGAACGAAGATGCAGCTTGTCAGACAGAACACGGAACCGAGGCGAGGCAAGACTTTTAGTGAAGATATCCGCTACTTGGTCAGATGAGGCAATGAACTGTAATTGCAAAAAACCCCGTTGATGAAGTTCCCGAACAAAATGTAGGTCTATTTCGATGTGACGAGTGCGAGCATGAAACACCGGGTTGCGAGACATGTGAAGTGCGGATATGTTATCACACAATAACCGAGGAGGGTGAAGAGGTAGGCCGAGTTCTCTATACAAGGAGAACCATTTTAACTCGGCTGCGGTCGAGGCAAGAGCACAATACTCCGCCTCACTACTAGAACGAGAGACAGTACTTTGCTTCTTTGCGGTCCAAGCCACAAGATTAGGGCCAATAAAAACGCACGCACCAGTAGTGGAGCGGCGATCATCTGGAGAGCCAGCCCAGTCTGCGTCGAAGAAAGCAACAAGAGTAGTATCTGGAGAGGGATGGAATGAAAGACCGAGGTGAAGAGTACCTTTAATGAAATGGAGAATCCTTTTGACAGCTTGAAGATGGGTAGTCCTTAGAGCATGCATGAACTGACAAACTTGATTCACCGCAAAAGACAAGTCCGGACGAGTGAGAGTTAAGTATTGCAGGCCGCCAACCATACTACGATAAGTGGTAGCGTCGGCAATTATGTCACCCTCATGTGCCGAGAGGTGGGAACCAGGAGGAAGAGGAGTGGGGCTGGTTTTGCAAGATGCGTGTGAAACTTCTGTAATAAATCAGATGCATACCGGGACTGGTTTAGAGAAAGCTCGGACGAAGAACGGGTAGCTTCAATGCCGAGGAAGAAGCTGAGAGGACCCAAACGATGGCTCTCGAACGTAACACAAATAGAGTCAAGAACCTGGGAGATCTCGTGTGGATGTGAACCGGTGACAATGATGTCATCCACATACACGAGAATGACCATAGTAGAGCCACTTTGATGACGGATGAAGAGTGACAAATCAGAGCGGCTGTTGAAGAAGTTAAGCGAAAGAAGGAAGGCATGCAAACGTTGAAACCACGCTCGCGGGGATTGTTTGAGACCATACAGGGCTTGATGAAGCTGACACACATGAGTAGGATGCTTAGGATCAATGAAGCCAGGAGGTTGAGCCATATAAACTTCTTCTGTTAAGATGCCATTGAGAAAGGCATTCCGAACATCAAGTTGTTCAATAACCCAAGAACGAGAGATAGCAATAGCAAGAACTGTCCGAATGGTGGGTGGTTTGATAACCGGATTGAAAGTCTCATCGTAGTCAACGCCTTCCTGTTGAGTATACCCTTGAGCGACGAGACGAGCCTTATAACGCTCAATAGAGCCATCAGCTTTTCTCTTGATCTTATAGACCCACTTGCTTCCAACAATATTATGATGAGACGGAGGGGACGGAACAAGAGACCATGTACCATTTTTCTTGAGTGTGGCAAGTTCCTCGGTCATGGCCTGCTGCCATTGTGGGAATGGTGCAGCTTGTTTTAAGGTGCGTGGCTCGAAGAAGGGGGAGTCACCAGTTGTAGAGCTCAAGGCAAACTGATGTTTGGGACAAACAATGCCAGACTTGGCCCTTGTTTGCATGGGATGAGTATTAGAAACGGGAGTATGATCACGAGCAGGAGGGCTCGGGGAAGAGACTGTGGGTAAACTGCTGGAAGCTAAGGGATCCTGGGCAGGTTCATCCGGCCCAAGACGAGATGACGTGGGCGAGACCATGGAGTCACGAAGTGGGCTTTGATCGGTTGATGGCCCAGAAGAAACTGGGATGGAGGCGGAAGCGGTCAGTAGACCTGGCGTTGAAGGCGGCCCACTAGCAGAAGAGGGCCGGGAAACCAGAGTAGGACCTGCTGGTGTAGGCCCAGACGAAGAACCCACATCTGTTATTGGGCAGTCCAGGGAGGTGGTGAGGTCAGTAGGTGGGCCCAGACTGCTGGATTGGGGCTGTTTGGGAGTCCAAGTTGCTGCAGAAATTGGGGCCGAATCTGGAGAGGCTGCAGAGAATGACTTGGAGACAAAATAAAAATGTAACTCATTAAACACATGTCGAGAAACATATATTCTTCCGGAGATAGGATCATAGCAACGGTATCCTTTGCGCATCAAATCATAACCCAGAAATACACACGGTGTGGATTTGAGGCAGTTTATGACTATTGTAAGGCACAAGATTTGGAAAACAAGTGCACTCAAAAACTTTCAAGAATGTATAATCTGGATCAATCAAAACTGCCCGAGCCAATTAAGGAGCTGGATATCTTGTTAACCCAGGTACTCCTTAATCTTTCATTTGCAACTCAAAATAGATTGAATCTAGTCTTTTGTCATTTATATGTGTGTGCGTGTGTGTGTGTGTGTGCAGATTGCTGCAGGTGTACCTATAGATATCAAATTTTGCTTTACCCCAACAGGTTGACATCCATTAACTTATCTTTTTCTTTCCGTTCCAATGGGATTGTTGATGCTTATCTGATATCTTTTATCATACCGCCTTTACACAAATGTTTTTTCCCCGGGTCAACTGCATATAACTCTTTTAGGTCCTGCACTAATCCTCATTTCTTTGAGCTTGACGATATCAGGTAAAACTATTTAACTTGGCCACTTTTTCTAGTCCCAAGTAATTAACCAATCTTACTGTTACATGGTTTTTATACGGTCTTTAGATTTCCATTTCCCAACTTCCTGTTTAACAACAGACTGGAAGAGGGTTAAAATTGCAACAAAAATCCTTGTATAAGGTTTTTACGCAATTATAACTCGTACGAGGTTTAAATTGCACTGACAAAGCTTGTAAAAGGTTTATTGTGCAATTATCTTGTTTCTTTTCATTTTTTTTCTTTCATACCCCTTCCGTCCCAAAATAATAACTTTTAGCTGTATTATTTCCTTGTCAAAATAAATACTAGTATATTGTAGGAAAAATTGCAAAAAAAATCACCCAACTAATCACATTCTGTGGATTTGATCACTCAACTCATTTTTTTCTGTATCGAACACATTCAACTCTTTTTTTATTGCATCGACAGTCATTATCACTAACGCAGTTAGTTTTTCTCAGTTAAATAGTCATGTGCAATGCATGTGATCAGATTATTAAGGACAAAATAAGATATTAAAGACAATTAAAATAAAACATATATTGAGGGTTTAATATATAAAATCAGAAAATAAAACATATATTGAGTTCATAAGACTTTTCATACTACTGCCTGCAAATCCTAAGCCCCCAAGAAATTTGATATCCCTTCTAATCCGGTAGACATACTCTGTCGCCAAAAATTTGGTGTCCATTTGAAATGGGGAAACAACGATCGATCTCAAACTACCACCGGAAGGTACCCCAGACGACGACATTGAGTCGCCATTAAAGACATCCTCGAGCTGTAAAACGCGCAATAGTGGAAGTTATCAACCAGTTTCTTTTTAATTCCCCTATATGTGTTTGATTTTTAAATTTCGTCAATAATCTCTTTGAAATAGTTTGAAACCCAGATCTGGGTTTGATTTTTTTATTTTCTTCAAACAAATCTTGATTCAAAGATGAAACTTCAATTTAACTTGCAGTCTTCATTCAAAATTGAACTCGTAATTGTCAAAATATAAAGATCCAAGCAAGAATTAAGTGAAGTTGATAGGAATCCTTTTTATTTTAAGTTGTAATTGTCTAAGATGAACAACGAAGATTGGGGGAATTCTTGTGGTGGAGAATGGGCATAGTGGTTTGGACAACGAATGTAAACGACGGGCAAAATTAAAATAGTGGTTGGCTACGGTGGGGTGGGGTGGAGTGGTGGTGGACGATTGTATGGAAGAATTTTGGTAGCCGGAAGAAGAACTGAAACGGGGATGAAGATGACATTGGAAGAAGTCTTTCATGATAAGAAAACGTTACCTTTTACTTTCTGATTGTACATATTAAACCCTCAATTTATGTTTTATTTTAATCGTCTTTAATTTTCTATTTTGTCCTTAGTAATTTGGTCACATGGTATGCACATGACTATTTAACGAGAAAAAACTAACTGTGTTAGTGATAGTGACCGTGGATGCTATAAAAAAAGAGTTGAATGTGTTCGACCTAAAAAAAATGAGTTGGGTGATCAAATCCACAGCAAGTGAATAGTTGGGTGATTTTTTTTGCAATTTTTCCTATATTGTATATTATACTCTTCCCGCACGAAAAAAAATATTTTCACCATGTGTAATTTTATTTCATTTTATATAAATAAATTTTATTTCATTTTTATTTTATAATCTAATATAATTATATTATTTCAAGCCTTATTGATTAAGTTAATATAATTTAATAAAAATATACTAATTAATGGAAAATAAATTAAATTAAAGGAAATAATAAAGAATATTCAAAAAATATGCTTTTTTGGTGCAAGATTAGAAACGTGATTGGTGGAAATGATGGTAGATATTTGGTGCAAAATTTGCACCATATTAAAAAGATATTGCAGTTTCGCACTAAACCATTAGAGATGGTCTTATACTCTAAAGTAAGCAGCCAATTTAAAGGTGAGCAGATAAAACAAAAAAACTGAACAAACCGATTAAAACCAAAAATGGGATATACTCGAAAGTCGAATATTATCATGAGGTTCCAAATTGATTTATTTGCGTCTGAAATTACAAAAAAGTACCTGAAGAAAAAGGTTCTTGGATGTTACTCCCTTGATCTTTGGGGAACTTTGTCATTTTGGCACAAGCTCTACAAAATTTTGAAATGGATCAGCTTCTTAATTTGCAGGTTTCGCTCCATATTTGGAGACGATGCCCGTGAGTAGAGTTTTGTCCTTGAACTTCAACCTGCTGCATATAAGATACATAAATGAATAAGAAACAAGAGAGGAAGAACATAAATGTGGACGGAATCTGAATAAAAAGCTAAACTGAATGAAGTGAAGTTATCAAGAATTCCAGTATATAACCGTGTTTTTGATACATTCTCATCAATCACATCCTCAGAATTTGATGCTAACTAAGAATTTAGGTCTTATAATGGGCTTGTTTACCTGAATCCAGATGTGGGCATGTGAAGTTCCAAATGTTAAGATGCATATAAGTCTAGCATAACGTTCATAAGTTTTTTTTTTCTTCTTTAGAACGAAAACATGAGTTTATATTAAACTAGTAAACTGATAAATAGTAGAAGTTATATTAAACATACTATTTTTTAGGCAAAAGAGCTAGAGCTAGGAATCCTAGACTGACCATTACAGTACCCATTAAGCTTAAGAGTTATATTAAGCTAGAAAACGGGTAAATAGTAGAAGTTATATTACATATACTGTTTTTGACGCAAAAGAGCTAGAGTTAGGAATCCTAGATTGACCATTACAGTTCCCTTTAAGCTTATAACAAAAGAAAGGGAGAATGTTGAATTTGCAGCATCTTTTTGGCCAAACAGGCAGCTACTGCATTTGCTTTCTGGATACTCAAAAGACATCCATCCATAGCGATCTGAAATAGGAAAACAGGTACAGACACTCAGTCAGTGACTAGAAGCTGATGGTGAGAATCAATCTGCTAAGCAATTCAAAGACAATGAGATTCAGTTTCAACATAGAGAGCTTGATACAGCAATTCTGCTATAATATAACAACAGCCAATTGATTTGGCAAATCCAAAAAGACGAGTCCCTATAAATACACGAATTCCAGCCAATTCTGGATTTAGTGTTAAGCTTCACTGTCAAGGTTTCCAGCTGATATTGAACTTCATTCGCATATGCAATGATGACATTTGAATCTAAAAAATAGTATTTTTGTGTTGGACGCCATTGTGGTCTCACCATACATAATACATGTGATTAACTAATGGATATATTAGGAAATTTATCAACTAACACTTGCAAGACTTATAGACGGTAAAGAGAAAGATTTTTGTGAGGATCAACGTTTGTAAGAAAATACGCCAATAAAAGAAATAAACACATACTAGAGCATGGAAAATAATTGGCAAAGCATGTATAAAAACTTTTAAAGCATCACTTAGATTCATAACAATAAAACGTAAACATCATAAGAATTTGCAGCTATAACTCGGAAGAAAATAAGGTTAATGGAGTTTCTTACTTGTTATGAGTTATCAACATTAATTCGTCCATGGCTTTGGATCTTTATCCAAACTATATAAGAGAGTAGCAATAATCAATTATATATTAAATCATAATTAAAATTCAATAGTAAAATGATTAAGTTAGGATAGCTAACTTACTTCATATAACGGTAGAACAGTTGATGATCCACAATAAACAATGATCTTTGCAAAATAGAAATCTCCGAAGGAAAAACATTTGAAATGAAGGCCTCTATTTCTTCCTCTTGATGGACCCCAATGTTACCATTTGGGACTTAAGAGTTTTTTTAAAAAAATAAAAATAAAAATTTCAATTGATTTATTAACAAGAAATTTTAACCAAAGAAATACAAATTAATTAATTTCATCATACCTACTTCTCTCATATGTTTTATGCAGTTTCCTAAATACCGATATAAATCGGTGATTGTCTCCTTGTATTGCGTATGTTTGAAGATTTCATCCAACCGTAAATTCAACGTTCCACTATTAATTCGATTATTCAGTGTCGTATGCCACTTAAGCAAGTTTTGCTCGGTAATTTGTGCTTCGATTTGGCCATAGAAACCAGCTCGATTACGATGAGAGCCAATGTTTGTTTGAGTAAGCAACATAAAATTCGTCTTCATTAGAGGGGATGCTATGCCACAATGAAAGGGCAGTAGTATCTTTGCGTGATTGTAGATTGTACACAAGAACCCGCTAGAAGTCAACGCTAGCAAGGTAAGGGATTACGTTCCTAAGTATTTTGAATTCTTTATTCATTGGAACTCTATAATTCTTTCATGAATGCTATATGGTCCATAGCGCTTGAACTCTACGTTGATGAACGTCTTTTGTATATTTTACCTATGACGTGTTTTGGTCGTAGGAAATCTTAGAACATTTGAATTTGCATGTGCTCTCGTTTAGGGAACACTATTTTGGGAAGTATGCTATATCTAATTGCAACAGGTGTAGCTGTATAGTCCCTGAAAAGGACTAACTAGTCCCTGAAAAGGACTAATGTGGAAACGGTCCTAGGAAACGGACTAATGGAAATAAGTCTAGTTAACTACGTGTAACTTAGACTTTGTGGAACTCTAGATTATCATGATAACTCTAAATAAGGGAGCACCCTGAAAAGGTGTAAGGTCTCTTATTCACTTAACACCCTGAAAAGGTGTGACACCCTGAAAAGGTGTTTGGAACTTTGAATTGACGGAATGGAATTAGGACCACAAATCTTTGAATAGATAACTGCATTTGTTACATGCAGTTAGTATTTTAAATAATGTCCGATCTTTGAAATTATCAATTGAGTCCGTTCTTTCGGTCACTTCTCCTTAGCTATCGGAGAAGTCTGTATGAACTTACTGAGCATTGTTCGCTCACCCTTTCTCTAATAATCTTTTTCAGGTAACGACTTAAAGAGGTAGACGGATCGCTAGATGAAGCTGTCCGTGTCAGTTATATTAAGACTTTATGGTTTATTTTGTTTAGCTAGTGGTTTTACTGGCTTTGAAGACTTAGCATTTAATTCGCTTCCGCATTTATTGTTGAATTGATGGTTTGAGACTAGCCGTTGGGCTGTTTAAGTGGGATTTTGTAAGATAACTATTGGTATTTCCATGTTTTTATGGATTTGTCTACTTTATGAAAATCTGGGTCGTTACTGTTGGTCCCAAAGGGCAACAAGGGTATAGAACCGCTAGAGGGGGGTGAATAGCGGTCCGAAACTTTTTCGAAAATACCCTTAAAATCAACCGAGTACTTATCAGTTTGGCCAACTGCGGTTCAAGGCACAAGAACCGAACTGATAAAATGCACAGCGGAGTTTGCGGTTTGGCAAAATAGGTTAGTTAAAGAGTTGGGAAGTTTGACTCGGGTTGAGAAAACACTATGATGCAACAGAATAGTTAAACTTAAAGTTTAAAGGAAAACACAATTCATCTTTCAAGTCATTTCGTGTATGGAAGCAAGTTCAAGACCACAAACAAGAAAGATAAATATCAAGACAGAAAATAAAGATCAAACACACAAATTGAAGAGGTTCGTTCTTAAATGAACTACGTCCTCTACCTAGATGGTTAGTCTAGGATTTTCTAATAGCTATAAGACTTGTATTAATTTAGAGGAGGTTTTACAAGATGAATCTAAACTCTAAACAATAAGTCTAACCTAAGCTATAATAACAACCGGTGTTTTCGAAGTATATAATCTATGTGATCATATAAATCGGGTGTGTGTGTGAAAAGAAATCAAATGCTCTAAGTATCTAAATGATGGTTGAGCAAATGGAATTCTTTTGGTGTAAAGGCTAAGTATGAATGGTTGTTAGGCTTGAAGCTTTGATGAAGAACTGGGTTTGCAATGGAGATGGTTTGAAGATATGAATATCTGGGTTTAAATCTTCAAAGCAAACTTGAATACTTGGGAATGAATCTCTTGAAGCTCAGCAACCTTCATTGTTAAATAATGAAGGCTATTTATAGGCAGAGCACCCTTGTGACCGTTGGGTAAAGATTTGAATCAAATCTGAAGGGTACAGTGCTGTCGAAATCCTATTGGTTGAGCTGTCATTTTCGTCCTTGGTTTTGTCTTGTAGTCCTAGGTAGTTGTTGCACCACTACCTGACAATTGTCCTTTGTTGCAGAAAGGACTAACGGTAAACAATTCAAACTGATGGACAAACCGACATTCCTTGCAGAAACTCCAAGTTAACTTAGAGTTATTTTGACATGACATAACAACATCCTTATACGGTCAAAAAGGGAATGTTTGTCTAAGGAATAAATGACATCTCTTTAATTCTTCAATAACTGCTCTGCGGTTTCACCAAGCATAGGGGCGGTTTGAAGAATGGTCTTGATGTGCGGTTTCATCAAACATGCAAACTGCGGTTTGATGAAAATTGAAGAGCTCCATGCTGGCATTCTCAAGATGACGGCTTGAAGCACTAAACCGCTAATGATACAACCGAATTATACTCAGCCTAGAAAATGAAAAATCTAGAAATGGACTTATCTAAAAATTGAAGTAGAACTTCATTACATGCGGTCCTAAAGTCCATAAAAGACACGTGGTATGGATCAATCAAATTAAGGTGGGTGTACTAACAATGAATCCTAACAATCTCCCCCTATTTGATTGATGCCATTACCACACTATGATAATAGCAAAACATTGTACTTGGTAAGAACATGTCAGAAATAAATTTCATGAAATTGCATGTCCCAAGTCAATGCACACACTATGCTAGATCATAGATTTCTAATCTATCAAAGATAAAGGAAATGAATAAGAGATAGAAAAGAAATACATTCAGATGCATAAAGAATGATATGATTTTGAGGATCAGAAATGCATGTTTAAACTGAATGTTTAAAACACAATGCACTTAAAAGTATTTTCATGATGAATGTAGTGCATGAGGTTTTAAGAAATACAAGCATTGTTTCACAAACAAGTAGTTTGAATAAACAAAGTTTTGGAAACAGAATGCTATGCAGTCATTCTCATTATAATTCAATCATAAAGGATAGTAACTTACAATGTATGAATTACAAGAGACATCAAAAGAAAGACTATGAAAAGAAGTCTAATCTACTTCATCTGCAACAGAACCCCTTGCAGCAGCAGCATCATCTGCGGTTTGGTTCTGAACGGTTTGAGCATCTTGAGCAGCTTGTTCTTCTGCAACTTGAACATTAACAGCGGGGGCGGTTTGATCAACATTTCTAGAACCGGATCCAGGGGTGGCTTCAAAAACAAAGTCAGCTGCACGAAGCCGAACTTCAGTCGGTTCATCAATCTTCAATTCAATTGCAGCGGTTTGTTTGACAAGTTTCCCGGTTCTATGCAGGATAAGTTCTGAAGAATCAAGTGCATGCTGAGCTAGAATGTCAAGTTTCTCAACAACAGATTTAAGTGATGCATCAACGGCTTGAAACTTTAAGTTGCAAAGATCATTGTTGGTTCTGACAAGATCTTGAAGGGCCAGTTGATTTTCCAAGATTAAGTTCAGTCTCTCATCTAGCTGTTGTTGTCTTGACCTATCTTCAAATCTCTCATTCACTCTCTCCCCCTTAATGGCATCAAGATCAGATTGAATAGTGAGGAGATGAGTGTCAAACCGAGAAGTGGCGGTTTGCTGATGAACTTGAATATTCCTAACCGCATCTATTAAATCGGCGGTTGTAGCATGAAGAGGTAGAATTGGATAGGAAGGAATTGAAGAGGGCGGTTCATCAGAAGGAGTATAGTCAGGGATGTGCTCATCACTGGAATTATCATCATCAGAAATTTGGATGGCATCATCAGAAGGATGGGATGAAGAAGGCATTTTGGCTTTACCTTTCAACAGAATGTGTGCCTCTTCTAAGGTTTCACCCATAGAGATCCTAAGGGCGGTTTCAAGCTCAGCGGGATCAAAGTGAAGAAAAGAATGAATAGGGATAATTGCAGTTTGAGGAGGTGAAGAAGGAAGAAGAGGAAATCTCAAATAATCATCATTTAGAAGAATGGAAGGGGAAGGCACAAATCTCCAATTCAACATAGGAGGATAAGCTCTAGCAGTTAACTTTAGAAAGAATTGACTAGCAAGAGTGGGATCCATGAGTACCTGATCGGCAATCTCACCCATCACTTTGTCTGCAACTGAAAGAATTAAGTGTTCAACTGCGGCTTCCATCTCATCCTTGGGAAAGATAGCAAAAGGGTTAGGGCGGCCAGCCTTCAAGAATCTAGCTTCGGCTTTGGCGGCGGCACGAGCATGGGCTCCAGCCCTTCTTTCCCTAGAGGTTTCAGTTTTGAACCGCTTCAAATAATTTGCTAAGTCAGCAGCATTCTTTCGTTTCTTTGTCTTCGGTTTAATGAATGAAACCGATGTCTGTGGAGATAGCTGAACTGGCGGCTGAGAGAGAGGTTGAGCTTGAGTAATAGCCAGCGGTTGAACTGAAGGAAGAGGAAGTGGTTGAACCGACAAAGAAGTAGATGGCAAAACCGGAGTTAGAGCATAAGGTAAATCAGGAGATGAAGATGGAGTATGTTCAGGTGAATCAAAGTCCAACTTCCTTTTAAGTGAAGGAGGAGAGACCTCAACCATCATTGGGTCAATACCTGCCTTCCTCATCTCAGCTCTTTCTCTTAGCTCTCTTGTAAAAGCTCCTTCAAGTGGTGAGTGATCCCTTTAGTAGTCAGCCTCACTGAAGTCTATAGCTCCTGGTGGCCTTGACTGCCAATGCTCCACATAATCACTTTTCTTCACCAACTTTCTCTTCTTCTTTGGCGGTTGAACCTCAAGAACTTCAACATCTTGCTCAGGTTCACCAAGTGCCTCAGACATATCAGTCTGCTCAGGCAATGCTGCAGCCTCAAACTCGTCGGTTTGCTCAGGCTGAACCACAATGGTAGATACAGCGGTTTGTTCAACTAGAACCGCATCCTCAGACACTTCGGTCTGCTCAGGATCGGTTTGAGAGGAGGGTTTGAGGTTTGGAAAGGCTTTGAAAATTTCAGCCAACTGTTCTTCAGAGAATTGAACAGAGGGCGGTTTAGAAGTGGAAGGTTTAGGAGGAGAAGGGATAGAAGAAAAAGATGGGGTGAATGGATAAGTTCTGGAATGGATTTTGCCTTGGCGGCTTTAAGAGAGGAGGCATCCTTAGCAAAATTTAAGGATTTCTCCACATTTTGATGTAATGGAGAGAGGGGTTTAACTTGAGGTTTGGGAATAGAAGGTTTTGAAGTGATAGGTTTTGAAAGAGTAGGAGATAGTCTGATGGGGGGAAAAGAGGTTGAAGAAGATGAAGGTTTAGATGAGGGTTTGGAAGGCGGTTTGGATAGGTTTGCTTTTGTAATAACCGAAGGGATTTGAGCAGTTCCCTTTCTCTTTCTTGGAGCAGCGGTTTCCTTGGGACGAGCCGCAGGAATAGACCGAATTGCAGGCTCCCCCTCAACCGCAGGCTCCCCCTCAGCCTCTACCGCGGTTTGAGCTAAATGACTTAACCCCAGTCGGTTTAGAGTGGCAGTTTGACCTTCATTTCTTAGCATCGTAGCATGGGCCTGATCAGCAATGGCACCAGCATACGGTTTCCCTGATTTGTTGAGCCGAGCCTCAGGAAATGGGCCACGTTCGGCTTCAGGAAGAGGGTCCTCATTCCAAACAGTTTGAGCATACCGCCATCCAAAGGTTGTTCTGAAGGTATCAAGTCTTGACAATCCAAAGATAGATTTTTCACTTGGATCCAACCAATAGTCCTTGTGTTCAGTAGAGAACTTGAAAATGGCAGTATCTTGATGCAAGAACTTTGTCAGCAACCTGCAATGAGTTCTGACCTTGGATTTTCCAGCGGCTTTAGCAGCATGGAGGCGGTTTAGAGCATTTATAATCTCCTTCATCACAACCTTGGGCCAGTGCAGTTTCTTCCCTTTAAGAATGGCCACACAGTAAGCATACTGTTCACTTGTAATGTTGTTGTGGTTTCCATTCTTGCACATGACTCCAGAATCTGCAAAATTTCGCAAGAACACCAAATAACCCCAAAATTGATTTTGCTCAAAATTGAACACAAATCTTAAAACAAAGTAATCAAACAGTGTATATAAGTAAATGCGAACACAAACCAACCAAGAAATTGAAGAAAAAGCATAAAATGATCAAAGGAAGATGAACAAGCTTTTAAGCTTCAACAATGGCGGATAAATAAAGTATATTGAGTTAGGGTTCAGAATTTCATACCATATCAGGCTTCGATGGTTTGGACGATGTATAAGAAGAAGCAAGATCAATTGATTTCTTTGGTGCCATTGAAAATATTGTTTAAGTAAGAAAATTTAGTGAGAACAGAGAGAGAGAGGGATGAATGCGTACAGAGGAGAGAGAAGGGTTTTTGCTAAAAAGAGTAAGAAGGTAAAAAGATAAATTGAAAAATGGTTTGTCTTTTATACTCAATTAACCACCTCGGGTAGTGGAGCGGGCATGACGGCTGAAGGAAACTCAACCGTCAGTGTACCTGTCGATTCGCATTTAATGCGGCAGAGATAATTGCAAAAAGGTCCTTAATGAATGAAGTGACATAATTAGGGACTAAAATGCAATTTCATACCTGAGCGGTTTTGCGTAAACCGACTTACCTTTTCCTAATTATCGGTTTTGGTGAAACCGATATCTTTCAGATCTATATTCGGTTTCAGTAGAGAAAACCGAAACCTTGCTTTGACAATTCGGTTTGGATAAAACTGAAATTGTTCTACTTGACTCTTCGGTTTGAGTGGAATCTTTAGCCGAACCATCTTGTTGCGGTTTTGTCTATTGAACCGCAAACTATTTGCATTTTCTTAATAGAGCCAAAATACTTAACAAATATTATTAGAACAAGAATAAATAGGCATGAATTATATTAAGTAAGTTCCAGCATACCCATTTCTCCTCGTAAATGAAAGAACCTAGAATTTTCGAGCGGTTTGGTGAGAATATCTGCAATTTGATCGTCGGTTCCCACCTTTGCTAGGAAAATGTTCTTCTTTTCAACATGATCTTTGAGGAAATGATATCTTATGTCAATGTGCTTGGTTTTTGAGTGTTGTACTGGATTGTTGAAGATTGATATTGCTGCAGTACTATCACAGTAGATAGGGCAGTTCTTCTCAAATACTTCATAGTCTTCCAACTGCTGTTTCATCCAGAGAATTTGAGAGCAACAGCTTCCAGCCGCAATATATTCGGCTTCAGCGGTTGAGACTGAAACCGATGCTTGTTTCTTGCTAGACCATGATACAAGCCGGGTTCCAAGGAACTGGCAAGTACCACTTGTGCTCTTTCTGCTTATCTTGCATGCTGCAAAGTCAGCATCTGAATAACCTAATAGATCAAATGAAGATTCTTTGGAGTACCAAAGTCCAAGGTTAACAGATCCACATAAATATCTAATAATACGTTTAACAGCAATAAGATGAGATTCTCTAGGGTCAGCTTGAAATCTAGCACAAACACAAACACTGAACATGATATCTGGCCTACTAGCAGTTAAGTAAAGTAAAGAACCAATCATACCTCGGTAGAGAGTCTGATCAACTTTCTTACCTCGTTCATCTTGATCCAAACTGCAGGCCTTTTGCATTGGGGTATCAACTGGCTTAGCGGTTTCAAGCCCAAATTTCTTGATCAAATCTTTGGTATATTTGGCTTGGTTGATAAAAATTCCATCATGACATTGCTTGATTTGGAGTCCAAGAAAGAATGTCAACTCTCCCATCATACTCATCTCAAATTTACCTTTCATAAGCTTCTCAAACTTAACACACATAGTCTCATTAGTAGAACCGAAAATAATATCATCAACATATATTTGAACTAATAATGAATGACCTTTGTGTTTAGCAATAAATAGGGTTGTATCAATTTTACCTCTAGAGAAGCCTTGTTCAATAAGAAATTTAGATAGAGTGTCATACCATGCTCTTGGAGCTTGTTTGAGTCCATACAAGGCCTTCTTGAGCTTGAAGACATGATTGGGATATTTGTTGTCTTCAAATCTTGGCGGTTGAGCTACATAAACTTCTTCTTGTAGTTCACCATTCAGAAATGCACTCTTCACATCCATTTGATATAACTTGAATTTCTTGAAGGAGGCATAGGCCAGGAACAATCTAATGGCTTCAAGTGTGGCTACAGGTGCAAAGGTTTCATCATAATCAATCCCTTCTTCTTGCCTATAACCCTGAGCAACCAACCTTGCTTTGTTTCTTGTAATAGTACCATTTTCATCCATCTTATTTCTGTATACCCATTTTGTTCCAATTACAGTGTGATCTCTGGGCCTTGGAACTAGAGTCCAAACTCTACATCTTTCAAACTGATTGAGCTCTTCTTACATTGCAGCTACCCAACTTGGATCACTTAGAGCTTCATCTACCTTCTTCGGTTCCATCTGAGATAACAGTGCGGTTGAGAATAAACTGTGGTTATCTCTATGAGTTAAGCTTCCTCTTGTTTGAACACCAGAACTGATAGGACCTATAACATTAGTTGTTGGATGGTCTCTATGCTCATTGATTTCTGGGGGGAGGTCTTCATGAACCACTATTTCTTGAAGATTTTCCAGAGGAGGCTCTTCTTGATATTCATTGAAGGTGATGTTTGGAACTGGATCAACGGTTTGAATGGGATTAGAAGAATGCGGTTCTACAGCAACACCTTCAGTTTGATTTGGAGCGGCTGGAGAACCTGATGGAGTGGTTTGAGTAGGTTGGTCATTTGCGGTTGCATGATCAGGGTAAGATGTACCTGTCTCAAAACCACTGAAATCATCAGCAACATTTGGAGCCATATATGGCTCAAGAAGATTATGTTCATCAAATGTAACATGGACTGACTCTACAATTTTTAAAGATGTCTTATTGAAACAACGAAAAGCTTTGGAGTGTTTTGAATAACCAACAAAAATACCTTCATCGGCCTTAGCATCAAATTTACCTCGATGCTCTTTGCCATTGTACAAGATGTAGCACTTGCATCCAAATATCTTGAAGAAGGCAATGTTGGGTGATCTGCCTCGCCACAATTCATAAGGAGTCTTGTTGTGAACTTTGATGATTAGGGAGCGGTTCTGGGTGAAACATGCGGTATTGATGGCTTCGGCCCAGAAGTATTTGGGAAGCTTTGCTTCTGCAATCATTGTCTTCCCGGCTTCAATCAAAGTCCTGTTCTTTCTTTCTACAACTCCATTCTGTTGTGGAACCCCAGCGGCAGAGAAGTTATGATCAATTCCATGATCATCACAATATTGAGCAACACCATTGTTTGTAAATTCGGTTCCATTATCTGAACGCACGGCAACAATGTCATCCAATTTTTGAGGTTGGAGCCGTCTAAAGAGAGCGGTTACGATGCCATAAGTATCATCTTTAGAGACCATCATTTCCACCCATGTATATCTTGAATAATCATCAACCACCACAAGTGTATAGCGGTTTCCTCCAATACTGGCGGTTGGGACAGGTCCAAATAAATCCATGTGCAGCAATTGCAAACAGCGGTTCGTTGAAGGTGCGGTTTTACTAGGAAATGACTGTTTGGGCTGCTTTCCAAGCTGGCATGCTTTGCACTTTTCATCATGATGGTCAGCCACTTTGGGTAGTCCTTTTACTAGACCATCCCTGTGCAGTTTTGCTAGATACTTGAAGTTCAAGTGGCTGAGCCGCTTATGCCATAACCAGCTGCTTTCACTTATGTTTTTGGCTACAAAACAGAGGTCAGCAATAGAAACAATATTGCTCAAATCTATCATATAAACATCACCTGTTCTGTTGCCAGTCAGTAGGGTGACTTCAGAGGAAGCATCTTTGATATAACAGTTAGTTGATGTGAAGATACAGTTCATTCCTTTGTCACAAAACTGAGATATGGAGAGAAGGTTGTGCTTGAGTCCTTCTACTAATGACACATTTTCAATAGTCACCTTTCCTCGTTTGATTGCTCCATATCCTACTGTTTCTCCTTTCTTGTTGTTACCAAACACTACTGGGGGACCTTTCATTTGGATGAAACTGCAGAGTAGTTCGAAATCTCCAGTCATGTGTCGTGAGCATCCACTATCCAAATACCAGAGATCCTTCTTCTTCTTCGCGGTTCCAGCCATAAAACATGAAATCTGAAAAATAAACATGAAAGGTTTTGGTCCCCCTTATTCCTTGGGTCCTAGGGTTAGCAGCTTTTTGGGACCCACACTTGTTTGACCTTAGGATTTTTACGTCCCTTGGCATTGGGTGTGAATCTTAAAAGACAATGACCAGCACTATGACCAAAATCAGCACAAATAGCACAATGAATAAATCCAGGTTTTGGTTGCGGTTTTACAAACCCTTTACTAACCTTCGGTTTCTCATGTTTTACTGGGTCAGCGGTTTTGGCTTTAACAAAGATTACCTTCTTGAGCTCAACCTTCCTCTTAGGTGCGGCTTTAGGGAAAATGATAGGAATTTCCTTAAACCGACTAGGAGCGGTTTCATCACTCAATACTTCCTTGGTTGCCTCAGCCGCTATGGATTTCTCTTTCCACTTTGAATCTCTCCCAGTCTGGTTTTTAGGGTACTCAAAGAAATAATTTTGCCTTTTAATTTCTTGTTTTGAGCCCTTTTTACCAGCATGATTAACCTTAGGAATTTCTTTGGTTTGTTCAGTAGGTTTCACACCACCTTCGGCACAGAGACAAGGACACTTACACCCATCATCGGTTTTAAACCCCAATCCACTTTTATCCGAAGTAGGAATTTGTGAATTTAGGATTTGTTCCACGGTGACACCAGACTTAGTCCATACATCGGTCACTTTTTGGAGGTCATCCCTTTGTACGGTAAGATCATGGATTTGGGTGAGAAGTACCTCGGTTTTATCCTTCAGATAGCGGTTTTCATCCACAATAGTAGATATCCCAGCAATTTGGAGCTTGAGATTTTCAATTTCCTCCTTGTGGGATTTACATACACGTTGGGATTCTTCAAGTTCCGCAGCCATTAGTTTATATGCCTTTTTAAGTACAGTGTGTTGTTGACATATAATATTTGCACGTTCTAGTACCTGATCATCATGACTTTGGTCTGCTTGAACCTCGGGAGTGTAGTTTGGTGTTGTAGGAGCTCTGCTTGATCTAGCCTCAGGAGTCTTAGGTGAAACTGACTTCATTTGTTGTTTTGGCAGTGGAAGGCTTTCGTCAATTTCAATTCTTTCTTCAAATCCCATGAGACAGAGATTAGCAGTTTCTTCATCATCACTTTCATCTGAGTCTGAACCCATCCATGTCAGCGGTTGATCTCCTTGGTCAGCTACCATTCCTCTTCTTTTCACGAACTTCTTGTTGAATGGTTTCTTTGCTGGCGCGGCTTCATAGCGCGGTTTGGGACAACTTGACGCAAAGTGACCTGGTTGTCTGCAGTTATAACAAACCAAGTCTTCCCTTGTCTTGGGATCTGCAGTTTTGTTGAATCTGGTTGGAGGGACAAACTTTGCTGGGCCTTTGGATGGAAATTGAGATCTATTATTTTTCCTGAACTTGGTGTATCTCTTCACATACAAAGCAAATTCTTCATCATCCATTTCATCAAAATCAACTTGAGTAGAACTTGAGGATTGTGATCCTACACTCTGAGCATAAGAACTTTGAGGAGGAGTGTAGGATTGATGAGACTGCTGATAAGATTGATAAGATTGAGGATATGGTTGATGTGATTGAGGATAGGATTGTTGAGACTGCTGGTAATATTCAGAAGGTGCGGTTTGAGGATTATATCTAGGAACATTTTGGTCAGGCGGAGCGGTTTGCAAGTGGAGGTGAGGAGCGGTTTGATGATGGTCTGGATTGTAGACAGGAGATGAGGTATTGTTGAATGCAGCTAGAGAGAGGGTCTTAAATCTGCTTTCGGTTTCATGGACCTCTTCAAGCTTAAATTCAAAAACCTTCAGCATGGCATACAAGTGTCGAAGATCAAGAGCTTCCAAGTCCTTGTTGTCTTCAATGTTAGTAGTTTTGATCAGCCATTTGCTACCAAGTGCTTGCATGAATCTCATGTTCAAATCTGTATTAGAATAGACATGTCCAAGAGAAAAACAAACGTTAACAATATCAATAAACCTCTCATAGCATTGTCTAAGAGATTCCTTAGGATCTTTAACAAAATAGTCAAAGAGTCTTCTCTGTTGATAGAGGCGGTTCTTCTTGGTATCTGAATCTCCTTCCAGAAAGTCAACTATAGCATCCCAGGTAGCCTTTGCGGTTTTGCAGTGAAGCACCTTAGAATGAGTCCTCAGGTCAATAGCTGATACTAGCATGGACATAGCTCTTCCATCAAAATCCACATTGATGCGGTCTGCATCAGTCCATTCACTTTCTAATTTCTTAACTTCAGCTTCTTCTCCTGCGGTTCCTGCACGTGGATTAGCTTTCATAGGAACATATGGTCCATCAGTAACCGCGGTCCACAGTCTACGATCACATGAAATCATGTGTTTCATCATCCTATCTTTCCAAAAAATAAAACTATCTTCATCCAGAATCGGTAAGTGATTCGAATTGGATGTTTGCATCATATGGGTGTTTGTGTTTGCCATTGGATCAGCACCCAAGCGGTTAAGCTTGTAAAAACAAGTTCGGTGGATATGCTCTGATACCACTTGTTGGTCCCAGAGGGCAACAAGGGTATAGAACCGCTAGAGGGGGGTGAATAGCGGTCCGAAACTTTTTCGAAAATACCCTTAAAATCAACCGAGTACTTATCAGTTTGGCCAACTGCGGTTCAAGGCACAAGAACCGAACTGATAAAATGCACAGCGGAGTTTGCGGTTTGGCAAAATAGGTTAGTTAAAGAGTTGGGAAGTTTGACTCGGGTTGAGAAAACACTATGATGCAACAGAATAGTTAAACTTAAAGTTTAAAGGAAAACACAATTCATCTTTCAAGTCATTTCGTGTATGGAAGCAAGTTCAAGACCACAAACAAGAAAGATAAATATCAAGACAGAAAATAAAGATCAAACACACAAATTGAAGAGGTTCGTTCTTAAATGAACTACGTCCTCTACCTAGATGGTTAGTCTAGGATTTTCTAATAGCTATAAGACTTGTATTAATTTAGAGGAGGTTTTACAAGATGAATCTAAACTCTAAACAATAAGTCTAACCTAAGCTATAATAACAACCGGTGTTTTCGAAGTATATAATCTATGTGATCATATAAATCGGGTGTGTGTGTGAAAAGAAATCAAATGCTCTAAGTATCTAAATGATGGTTGAGCAAATGGAATTCTTTTGGTGTAAAGGCTAAGTATGAATGGTTGTTAGGCTTGAAGCTTTGATGAAGAACTGGGTTTGCAATGGAGATGGTTTGAAGATATGAATATCTGGGTTTAAATCTTCAAAGCAAACTTGAATACTTGGGAATGAATCTCTTGAAGCTCAGCAACCTTCATTGTTGAATAATGAAGGCTATTTATAGGCAGAGCACCCTTGTGACCGTTGGGTAAAGATTTGAATCAAATCTGAAGGGTACAGTGCTGTCGAAATCCTATTGGTTGAGCTGTCATTTTCGTCCTTGGTTTTGTCTTGTAGTCCTAGGTAGTTGTTGCACCACTACCTGACAATTGTCCTTTGTTGCAGAAAGGACTAACGGTAAACAATTCAAACTGATGGACAAACCGACATTCCTTGCAGAAACTCCAAGTTAACTTAGAGTTATTTTGACATGACATAACAACATCCTTATACGGTCAAAAAGGGAATGTTTGTCTAAGGAATAAATGACATCTCTTTAATTCTTCAATAACTGCTCTGCGGTTTCACCAAGCATAGGGGCGGTTTGAAGAATGGTCTTGATGTGCGGTTTCATCAAACATGCAAACTGCGGTTTGATGAAAATTGAAGAGCTCCATGCTGGCATTCTCAAGATGACGGCTTGAAGCACTAAACCGCTAATGATACAACCGAATTATACACAGCCTAGAAAACGAAAAATCTAGAAATGGACTTATCTAAAAATTGAAGTAGAACTTCATTACATGCGGTCCTAAAGTCCATAAAAGACACGTGGTATGGATCAATCAAATTAAGGTGGGTGTACTAACAATGAATCCTAACAGTTACAGTTGGTATCAGAGCTAAGGTTTTAGAACTTAAGGGATAGGAAACTCTGATATTGAATAGGCTTGATTGAGCATTCTAGGAGTACTAAGATTGCTTAAGGTAGAATTTTCTATTTTAGGAAACTTTCTATTTTAGGAAACTTTCTATTTTGGGAAACTTTCTAAATTGGAAACCTTCTATTTTGAGAAAGAATCTGGAATCAATTTAGGGATCCTAAGAAATACTTATGAATGAACCTTAAGTAATATATTGATGCATTGTGTTGGTGTTTAAAAGATATTTTGGTAATCATTTATATCATTAAGATTATGGTCACTAATTGTGGTAATGTCATGAACGGAGTTGAGAAGAACTTGAAGATGAACTCGTTAGGCAAGAACGTGACCAAAGTGGTTAAGAGGTACTCTCTTCGGATAAGGAAATTGAACAAGACTCTGAAGAAGGAACAAGCTAAGGGAAGGATTACCTTGAATAAGTGGCTGCTTGCAGAAAAAGCACTAAGAGACACTAGCAAGGAATTAAAGAAAAGTAAGAAAAAACTAAATGGATTTAGAGAGTGGGCTGAAATATTATGTGATGATGTGCGAAGCTACTACTTTGCATTGAAGGAGATAGACCCGCAGTTGGCAACCACTCTAATGGAAAGGAGTGGAAAGAGGGCAGGAAAGCTAATTGAGGAACACGTGGTAGTCGAGGAAGAAGCCGAGGAAATGGAGGTTAACATGGAGGGCAATGAAGCTGCCCCAATGCTTGTTGAGGATGATGAAGAGATAGTGGAGGTACCTGTTCGTAGGCCTAGAGGAAGGCCCAGAGGTTCGAAGAAGGCACCCAAGGTCCCTAGTGGAAGACCTAGGGGAAGACCAAGGAAAAATGCGAACCTTTGAAGAAAAAGTAGAAGTTGGATATTCTTTTATTTCTTTCATAGTATTAGTAAGTAGTTATAGTTAGAAGTTTAGTTGGAATTTTTCTTTCTTAACTATTGGATTTTGGAAGTTTCATTTAATAAAAGTATTGAAGTTATTCATTAGTAATTGACCTTTGTTATCCGTTATGTCTAATTATGGAATGTGATCTAGTAGAACAAGAAGTGTAGGTCGAGAAAAGACCTTAATTAGAAAGTATGGCTCATGAAAACGGCCAAGTGGAAATAGTTTTGGTCTAGTGGAATGACTGAAACAAAACTGTGAATGACTTCATAGTAGTAGGTAACTGTAGAAGTAATTGGCATGATTTGATGGCCAATTGTGTATGGTAATAGGTCTAGTGAATTGACCTCTAATGAATGAATGTAGCCTAGTAAATGGCTAGAACCTGGAATTAATGTGGAAACTTTATCTTTTGGGGATGGCCCTATGTATGATAGTATTTAGACATAGTAGCCATGCATGTGTAATGTAAGTAATGCATTCTCCCCTACGATATTAACTTAAGAATAACCTTGTTCAGATGGCTGGAAGAGGATCCAGACTGTAACACCCATCCTATTTCTTGTTAAATATTTGACATACTTGTTAAATACTTGAACTTGTATATTATGTGTTAGTTTTACTTGGGTTAAAGTTTTAAATACTTTAAATAGTTAAGGTGGTTAAATGTCTAGTTTTGACTTTTGGGTCATTTGTGAAAATTTGACTTTAGGGGTCTTTTTGTTAAAAGTGAAACTTGAGGGGCCTAAGTGCAATTCTTTGAAACTTGAATGTATATCAACTTGTTGGCTTTCTTCTCTGGGTCATTTTACCCAATTTCATTACGTACACTTCCTCTGTTTCATAACCTAGGGTTAAAAGATTTCCCTATTCCCGACTCCTTGAGTTTAATTATCCTCCGTTCTTGATTCCGATCCCGGATTAATATTCGTGGCGTTGAATAGAGCGTTCCAGGCCGAACAGAAATAAGTTTGGGTCAACTTGAATTTTGACTAGGTAAGTTATTAGCTTCCCATTGCTTGTAATAACATGCATAAATGTTATTCTCGATACTTGTGATGGTTAATTTTGTGTTTGGGATGATTTTTGTGGTACTTGTAAATTTGGGACAAAAGGAGTAAAATTCCCCTGTGTAAAATGATAAAGGGATTTGGAAATATGAGTTTGAATAATGTTATGCCTTTTCTGAGTATGTTAAAATGGTAGTAAAAGTTACTCCTACGTTTTGGGACGGAAATAGTTCAACCTGGGAAAGGAATGAGAATTTCGCATTTTGGTACACTGTGCGACCGCACAAAAATGATTGTGAGACCGCACATCTTTCTGAAGGGTTTTTCAAAGAAATTTACTTGGTTGTGTGCGGCCGCACAGTCCATTATGGGCGACCGCACAATTACCTGAAAAACAAAGATTTTGTTTAAAGTTGGTATAAGTTGGAAGTAACCCTAGTTAAGGTATATAACCTTAGTATAAGATGTCCTAGCAAGTGTTGTGATACTTTAGGGGCATCAGACTTGGTCTTAAATATGTATACTCATTGAATTAAAATGAGAACATAAGTATAAGAGTAGTATCTCTTCTTTATGTCTTGAAAGTGCTATGAACAAGCACTAATGTGTTATACTTGTTGTGAATCCAATGATTGTACACCTTAGAGGCATTAGCATAAGGTCTTAGACTTGAACATCCTAAGAATAGGATTGGGATTTGGTAAGAGTAAATGTATAACTCTTATACTTGTTTGAATGTCCAAAGATTGGAAGTTATAACTTGAAGTATAAGACATTAAAAGCTTGTACATGACTTGAACATCCATAGAAATGGATTAAGACTTGAATATAAGATAATAAAATCTTGTACTTGGCTTGACACCAATACATATGTATGGTAGTGAACTAGAAAGTGCTATGAACAAGCACTAACGTGTATGAGACATGTTCTTGTTGTGTATGTGCAAACATTGCATATAGTTGCTTGATAACAAGGTGACTTCTTGAGTACTTGAAGCATGTTCCTTGTTGAGCTAGTCCACTACATTTGGATTAGTTCTTCTCCCGTTGTTCAAGTAAATATCTACTTGTACTTTCTTGTGTGAGTCCAGCTGGTTCTCCTTGCTTGTTCGAAAATGTATAGGTTCACGCTTGTCGCGAGAGCTGGGGTTTAAGTGACAATCGGGTCCCTATGTATTTCCGCCCGACCCCTTACTACCGGCCATAGTAAGGGCATAGCTTCCTTAGTTGGAGCAATAAGCCTGACTTAAGTGAATGCTAAACTCCCGTCCCGAACACCTCGTGAATAATCATGAGTACTGATATTGAGAATGACACTGGTTACCGGGTCTTCTGATATATACTGAATAATCAGTTCCTGTTATTGATCGTGATGTCAAAGTAATACAAGCTTCGACAACAATGGTATTCTTGGGAGGAATAAGGAAGGAAGCAATATCCTTATAACTTGCTTGTTTAGCCTTATGTGCTATTTGATGAGTGGATTATCCTCTCATATACTTGTTACTTGATGATACTTGAGATATGATTATTTGAGTATCTACTTGAATTGCATGATAACATGTCATGTAGTTGCATCTAATAGCTTACTGAGATTTATCTCACCCTTTATTTGTTCCCCCCCCCCAGGAAAGGAAGGATAGTGCGCAGTGAGGCTCGACATAGTTGGAGCTTGCTTCGCAGGTCGTGATTATTTTGGGGCTTGTGTCCTTTTACACTTGGTGAGGACGATGTATTGGGTTGTATAACTCCTTATTTTGGGGTAGACAGTCTTGTTCAGTTCTTGTTGTCACTAGACATCTTGTATAGTACTCTTAATGCCAGCTTATGTGCTAGGCATGTTTCCGCTGTGTATGTATCAAGTTTGGTTTTAAAATTTCTTGTCTAGAACTCGTGTTGTGAGCTAGTATAGCTCCTTACTCTAGAGTATATATATCATGTCAGTTTGTTAAACAAATGTCATTAAGTTTCTTGTTAAGTTTCTTGTTTCTTGTTAGGCACTCCCATCCAGGTTCGAGGTTCTATTAGGGGATCCCGGGACCTGGGGGCGTGTCAGGTTGGTATCAGAGCTACCCTGGTTTAGCTACCCTGTTTAGCTACCTTGGTTTGCTCTAAGTCTGGATAGGGTCTATGGCCTAGGTATGGGTGAGTCTTGGGGTGTTATTAATAACGCTGAGTGTTTACCTACAGGTACAATGAGTTCTGAAGGTACAAGTGGTAGTAATCAGCTGAGATCTATAACTCCTCAAGAAGAAATGGTTGATAATGTTGACTGGGATTATCCTAATCGCCTTACAAGGTTCTTGAAGCTGAAACCTCGTAGTTTTGATGGGGAATTTGATTCTAAGAAGGCAGAAGAGTGGATTGAAAGTATTGAGAAGATCTTTACAGCCTTGAGATGTGCAGGTGGTGATAAGGTAACCTTTGCAACCTTTAAACTTGAGAAAGCCGCTGAACATTGGTGGTAAGTGTTGAGTAAAAGTTGGGAACTGGAAGGTGTACCTCAGACATGGGAGAATTTTCTTAAAGCATTCAAGTCACAGTTTATTCCAACAGTGGTCCAAGATAGGAAAGAGATGGAATTTCTTAATCTGGAGCAGGGAAGTCTGACAGTGGGGCAATACTCAACCAAGTTCACAGAATTGGCAAGGTATTGTGATCACTTAGTTCCAAACGAAGCCAAGAAGGCACAGAGGTTTGTTAAAGGGTTAAGGACTGAGTATAGAAAGCAACTTCTTTCTCTACAGCTCACTAGCTATCAGCAAGCAGTGGAGAAGGCTTATACTATTGAAAATGATATTGAAGAACACAAGGTGAAGTTGGGAACAACCATGACTGGTCGTGTATCAGAGAAAACTCAGGGATCTGGTTCTAAAGGTGGTAAATCTGGCCGCCAAGATCGTCGATTCCGACAACCAACTGAAAGTAAAGGTAGTGTATCAACGGGGTCGAGGACAACAGTCCAAGGTCTCAGGAGAGTATGTGGCTATTGTTCGAAAGAAGGCCATTCTGAAGACAAGTGTTGGCTAAAGCAAGGAAAGTGTATAGTGTGTGGTGAAGCGGGGCACTTTGCTAGAAATTGTTCTAAAAGTAAAGTAAATCAAGTTGGGGGTGCAAGTCAACCAGCCTCAGGTTCCAAGAGAGATAGTGGGGGTCGACCAAAAGTTCAGGGTCGAGTGTTTGCTCTAGATCAGCAGGGTGTAGCTGAGTCTTCTGCAGTCATAGGAGGTATTATATTACTTTCTAGTACGAGAGCGCGAGTCTTGATAGATCCAGGCTCATCTCATTCTTATGTGGCATCTCATTTTGTGTCGCATTTGCATGTTCTTCCTGATTCTATGCCTTATGTGCTAGAAGTATCTTCCCCTATGGGAGATTGCATGTTTACTTCTGAGGTTTACAAGAAATGTGAGGTCCTTGTGGGTGATCATGCCCTTCTTGCTGACCTAGTCGTGTTACCTATAAGGGACTTTGACGTGATTCTTGGCATGGATTGGCTATATGTGCATCATGCATCTGTTGATTGTTATAGAAAAGTAGTAACTTTTTCTATTCCTGGTTTGCCTGATTTTACCTTTGAAGGTGATAGGCCTTTATGTGCTATACATGTTATTTCTGCTTTAAAAGCTAGAAAACTTTTATCTCGTGGTTGTGCTGGGTATCTCGCATGTGTGCTTGATCAGAGTTTATCTGTTCCCAAGATGGAGGATATTCCTGTTGTGTCTGAATTTTCAGATGTGTTCTCTTCTGAGTATAGTATGCCACCTGATCGAGAGCTTGAGTTCTGTATTGAGTTATTACCAGGTACAGCACCAATCTCTAAAGCACCTTATAGAATGGCTCCAGCTGAGTTAAGAGAGTTGAAAACCCAGCTTGAGGAATTGCTTGATCGGGGCTTTATCAGGCCTAGTGTATCACCGTGGGGTGCACCAGTGTTATTTGTCAGAAAGAAAGATGGGACTCTGCGATTGTGTATTGATTACAGAGATCTTAATCAGGTAACTATCAAGAATAAATATTCGTTACCTCATATTGATGACTTGTTTGATCAGCTTCAGGGTTCAGTAGTGTATTCGAAGCTTGACTTGAGAAGTGGTTATCATCAGTTGAAAATCAGATCTGAGGATATTCCAAAGACAGCTTTCCGTACCAGGTATGGGCATTATGAGTTTATTGTTATGCCATTTGGTTTGACAAATGCTCCAGCTGTATTTATGGATTTGATGAACCGTATCTTCAAACCATATCTTGATTGTTTCGTGGTGGTATTCATTGATGACATTCTTGTGTATTCTAAGTCACGGGCTGAGCATGAACAACATCTCAGAGTAGTATTACAAGTTCTTCGTGAGAAACAATTATTTGCAAAATTCAGCAAATGTGCTTTCTGGTTAGAAGAGGTTTCATTCTTGGGGCATGTTGTGTCTGCTACTGGTATTGCAGTGGATCCTTCCAAAGTTGAAGCAGTTGTTAACTGGAAAAGGCCAACTACAGTGACTGAGATCCGTAGTTTCTTGGGCTTGGCTAGTTATTATCGGAGGTTCATTGAGGGATTCTCCAAGATTGCTACTCCATTGACTAATATGACTCGAAAAGCTATTTCTTTTGAGTGGAATGACAAATGTGAAGCAAGTTTTCAGGAGTTAAAAAGGCGTTTGACTACAGCTCCAGTCTTGGCTTTGCCTAATGGTTCTGAGCATTTCATGGTTTATACTGATGCTTCTAAAGAAGGATTGGGTTGTGTTCTGATGCAAGATAGCAAGGTAATAGCTTATGCTTCTCGAAAATTATCTCCTTATGAAAAGAATTATCCTACTCATGATTTAGAGTTGGCTGCGATTATTTTTGCTTTGCATAAATGGAGGCATTACTTGTATGGAACCAAATTTGAGGTTTTCACTGATCATAAAAGTTTGAAGTACTTGTTTTCTCAAAAAGAACTTAACATGAGGCAACGTAGATGGATGGAGAAATTGAAGGATCATGATTGTACTATCCTTTATCATCCTGGAAAGGCAAATGTTGTGGCAGATGCACTGAGCCGAAAGACTTATATTTCTTGCTTGATGATTCGTGAATGGAAGATGTTTGAAGATTTGTGTGACTGGAATCCTTGTGAATCAAATCATGGAGTTATTTTTGCTAATATACAGGCTACTTCAGATTTACTCCAACAGATCAAAGAAGCTCAGGTAATTGATTCTGAATTGCAGAAAATCATTAGTGGAATGAATGAAGGAAAGCAACCAGATTTTTCTTTCAATAGTGATGGAATTCTTACCTTCCGAGGTCGAGTTTGTATTCCAGTTGATCCTGAGATAAAGAAGAAAGTTCTTGAAGAGGCTCATAAAGCCAAGTATACTATTCATCCTGAAAGTACTAAAATGTACCAAGACTTGAAGAAACATTTCTGGTGGAACAATATGAAAAGAGAGATTGCTGAGTATGTTTCCAAATGTTTGACTTGTCAACAAGTAAAAGTGGAACATCAACGTCCAGCAGGTTTGTTGCAACCATTGGAAATTCCAGAGTGGAAATGGGAGCATATTACTATGGATTTTGTGACTGGTTTGCCACGTACCAGACGAGGCCATGATGCTGTTTGGGTTATAGTGGACAGGTTGACTAAATCAGCTCACTTCTTGTCTGTTTCCATGGGATATTCATTGTCTCAGTTGGCATCTTTGTATGTTCAGGAGATAGTCCGACTCCATGGAGTTCCTGTGAGTATTGTATCTGATAGAGATCCTCGTTTTACTTCTCGATTCTGGCAGGCTCTTCAGGGTGCCATGGGTACTAAATTGAATTTCAGTACTGCTTTTCATCCTCAATCTGATGGGCAATCTGAGAGACTTATACAGATTCTCGAGGATATGTTACGTGCTTGTGTTATTGATTTCAAAGGCAGTTGGGATACTCATCTTCCTTTGGCTGAGTTTGCTTATAATAACAGTTTTCAGTCTAGCATTGAAATGGCTCCTTATGAGGCTCTTTATGGCAGAAAATGTAGATCTCCTATATGTTGGGATGAAGTGGGAGAAGCTAGACTCTTGGGTCCTGAAATAGTTCAACAGTCAGTTGAAAGTGTGAAACTTATTCGAGATAGATTGCGCACAGCTCAGAGTAGACAAAAGAGTTATGCAGATCATCGTAGAAGGGATCTTGAATTCCAGGTAGGTGACTTTGTATTCTTGAAGGTCTCTCCTCGTAGAGGTATAAAGAGATTTGGGAAGAAAGGAAAGTTATCTCCTCGTTATATCGGTCCATTTGAGATTCTTGAAAGAGTTGGGAAGTTGGCTTATAGAGTGGCTTTACCTCCTTCTTTATCGGGTATTCATGATGTGTTCCATGTATCTATGCTTCGCAAGTATATGGCAGATGAATCACATGTTCTTGAGTATGAGGCTATTCCATTTCAGCCTGATTTGTCTTATGATGAACAACCTGTTGAAATTCTTGACTGGAAAGAGCAAGTATTGCGTACCAAAAGGATTCCTATTGTAAAGGTCCTTTGGAGGAATCATGAAATTGAAGAGGCTACTTGGGAAACCGAGAAAGAGATGCGAGATAAATACCCGAGCCTATTTGAAAACTTTGGTAAGTAAAATTCGTGGGCGAATTTTCTTTAAGGTGGGGAGGATGTAACACCCATCCTATTTCTTGTTAAATATTTGACATACTTGTTAAATACTTGAACTTGTATATTATGTGTTAGTTTTACGTGGGTTAAAGTTTTAAATACTTTAAATAGTTAAGGTGGTTAAATGTCTAGTTTTGACGTTTGGGTCATTTGTGAAAATTTGACTTTAGGGGTCTTTTTGTTAAAAGTGAAACTTGAGGGGCCTAAGTGCAATTCTTTGAAACTTGAATGTATATCAACTTGTTGGCTTTCTTCTCTGGGTCATTTTACCCAATTTCATTACGTACACTTCCTCTGTTTCATAACCTAGGGTTAAAAGATTTCCCTATTCCCGACTCCTTGAGTTTAATTATCCCTCCGTTCTTGATTCCGATCCCGGATTAATATTCGTGGCGTTGAATAGAGCGTTCCAGGCCGAACAGAAATAAGTTTGGGTCAACTTGAATTTTGACTAGGTAAGTTATTAGCTTCCCCTTGCTTGTAATAACATGCATAAATGTTATTCTCGATACTTGTGATGGTTAATTTTGTGTTTGGGATGATTTTTGTGGTACTTGTAAATTTGGGACAAAAGGAGTAAAATTCCCCTGTGTAAAATGATAAAGGGATTTGGAAATATGAGTTTGAATAATGTTATGCCTTTTCTGAGTATGTTAAAATGGTAGTAAAAGTTACTCCTACGTTTTGGGACGGAAATAGTTCAACCTGGGAAAGGAATGAGAATTTCGCATTTTGGTACACTGTGCGACCGCACAAAAATGATTGTGAGACCGCACATCTTTCTGAAGGGTTTTTCAAAGAAATTTACTTGGTTGTGTGCGGCCGCACAGTCCATTATGGGCGACCGCACAATTACCTGAAAAACAAAGATTTTGTTTAAAGTTGGTATAAGTTGGAAGTAACCCTAGTAAAGGTATATAACCTTAGTATAAGATGTCCTAGCAAGTGTTGTGATACTTTAGGGGCATCAGACTTGGTCTTAAATATGTATACTCATTGAATTAAAATGAGAACATAAGTATAAGAGTAGTATCTCTTCTTTATGTCTTGAAAGTGCTATGAACAAGCACTAATGTGTTATACTTGTTGTGAATCTAATGATTGTACACCTTAGAGGCATTAGCATAAGGTCTTAGACTTGAACATCCTAAGAATAGGATTGGGATTTGGTAAGAGTAAATGTATAACTCTTATACTTGTTTGAATGTCCAAAGATTGGAAGTTATAACTTGAAGTATAAGACATTAAAAGCTTGTACATGACTTGAACATCCATAGAAATGGATTAAGACTTGAATATAAGATAATAAAATCTTGTACTTGGCTTGACACCAATACATATGTATGGTAGTGAACTAGAAAGTGCTATGAACAAGCACTAACGTGTATGAGACATGTTCTTGTTGTGTATGTGCAAACATTGCATATAGTTGCTTGATAACAAGGTGACTTCTTGAGTACTTGAAGCATGTTCCTTGTTGAGCTAGTCCACTACATTTGGATTAGTTCTTCTCCCGTTGTTCAAGTAAATATCTACTTGTACTTTCTTGTGTGAGTCCAGCTGGTTCTCCTTGCTTGTTCGAAAATGTATAGGTTCACGCTTGTCGCGAGAGCTGGGGTTTAAGTGACAATCGGGTCCCTATGTATTTCCGCCCGACCCCTTACTACCGGCCATAGTAAGGGCATAGCTTCCTTAGTTGGAGCAATAAGCCTGACTTAAGTGAATGCTAAACTCCCGTCCCGAACACCTCGTGAATAATCATGAGTACTGATATTGAGAATGACACTGGTTACCGGGTCTTCTGATATATACTGAATAATCAGTTCCTGTTATTGATCGTGATGTCAAAGTAATACAAGCTTCGACAACAATGGTATTCTTGGGAGGAATAAGGAAGGAAGCAATATCCTTATAACTTGCTTGTTTAGCCTTATGTGCTATTTGATGAGTGGATTATCCTCTCATATACTTGTTACTTGATGATACTTGAGATATGATTATTTGAGTATCTACTTGAATTGCATGATAACATGTCATGTAGTTGCATCTAATAGCTTACTGAGATTTATCTCACCCTTTATTTGTTTCCCCCCCCCCAGGAAAGGAAGGATAGTGCGCAGTGAGGCTCGACATAGTTGGAGCTTGCTTCGCAGGTCGTGATTATTTTGGGGCTTGTGTCCTTTTACACTTGGTGAGGACGATGTATTGGGTTGTATAACTCCTTATTTTGGGGTAGACAGTCTTGTTCAGTTCTTGTTGTCACTAGACATCTTGTATAGTACTCTTAATGCCAGCTTATGTGCTAGGCATGTTTCCGCTGTGTATGTATCAAGTTTGGTTTTAAAATTTCTTGTCTAGAACTCGTGTTGTGAGCTAGTATAGCTCCTTACTCTAGAGTATATATATCATGTCAGTTTGTTAAACAAATGTCATTAAGTTTCTTGTTAAGTTTCTTGTTTCTTGTTAGGCACTCCCATCCAGGTTCGAGGTTCTATTAGGGGATCCCGGGACCTGGGGGCGTGTCACAGACGAAACGCTAACGCCGAGGGACGAGTTGACCCTGATATGGCAAATTTGTTTAGAACACTGAATCAAACCGTGGCCGGTATCGGGCAAGTTATGACGGCACTAACTCAACCACAGCAGAACCCACAAGTTCCTATGAGGGATCCGCTAGAACTCTTTCAGAAATGGAATTCGGAGTCATTTTCTGGCTCTAAGAATGAGAAACCAGAAGACTGGGTGAAAGGCATGGAGAAAGTTTTCAAAACTCTGGATTGTACTCCTGAAAGGAAGGTGGCGTTCGCCACATTCATGCTTAAGGGACAAGCCCTGAAATGGTGGGAAGGAGAGAAGAGAGCTGCTACGGCTCGTGGTGATGCTGCGCTTACTTGGGATGGATTCAAGCGCATCTTCTATGAAAAGTATTATTCAATGAGCGTTCGAAACGCTAAGGTGGCAGAATTCATGACTCTAACCCAAGGAAGGATGACTGTGGACGAGTATTGCGAGAAATTCACAGAGTTGCTAGAGTTTGCTCCGGCGTTCTTCGATAATGATGAGCAAAAGGCCCGGAAGTTCGAACTTGGTCTGAGTGACCGAATCCGCTACAGAATTACCCCACTGATGTTGCCAACGTACGATCAAGTGTTGGACCGAGCTAAGATCGTGGAAACTGAAGCGGACAATTATCGGAACAAGAAGGATGAAAGGAAGAAGACGACTGAAAAGGAACCTACCAAAGGGAGCTGGAATAAGAATGAGGATAACAAGCGCAAGACGAGTGATCATGAGAAGGATGGTACGGCTAACAAGTACCCTAATAAAGGTCAAGGAAGCCGTAGAGATGGAAAAAGAGAAGATGCCAAAGGGCAAGGCTCAGATGTGAAATGCCAAGTATGTGACGGGAGGCATAAAACTGAAGGGTGCTGGTACAAGGAGAAGAAATGCTACAATTGTGACAAGACGGGACATCCCCATTGGAAGTGCCTGGAACCAAGGAGGGACAACAAGGCCAAAGGAGTAAAGGACGACAATAAGGGAAAAGGTGGAGGTAATGGACGTGTCTTCACTATGACAGTTAAGGATGCACGCGCCACTAATGATCTCGTGGCAGGTACGGTACAACTTTACTCTCGTAATGTTCGTGCATTGATTGATTCTGGCGCTACTCATTCTGTGATAAGCACTCAACTAGCAAACAAAATGAAATTGGTCCCTGAAGTGCTAGAGCATTCGTTAGTAGTAGATACATTGACTAAAGACTCGATTTCAATTACATCTGTGTTTAAAAGATGCCCCTTAGAATTGAACGGTAGGAAATTCGAAGTCGACCTTATTAGTTTGAAGATGGATGAGTTTGATGTGATCTTAGGGATGGATTGGTTAGCAGCCTATCATGCTCATATAGATTGCTTTAGAAAGGAGGTTAAATTCAAGCTACCATCTGGAGAAGAGTGTTGCTTTAGAGGTACGAGACCTAAGGCTCCATCGAACATCATTTCAGTTATGAAGGCGCGTAGGATGCTAAGAAAGGGATGTGGAGGATTTCTGGCATACGTGAGTAACACTGATGCCAGTGAGGTAACTATAGAATCACTCTCAGTGATCAAAGACTTCAAGGACGTGTTTCCAGAAGATTTACCTGGGGTACCACCTGAAAAAGAAGTTGAGTTTTCCATCGATTTGGTACCAGAAACTACACCAATATCGAGGGCACTGTATAGAATGGCTCCCCTAGAACTAAAGGAATTGAAGGAGCAACTACAAGAATTGCTGGACAAAGGATTGATTCGACCAAGTGTTTCGCCATGGGGCGCACCGGTCTTATTCGTAAAGAAGAAGGATGGGACGATGAGGTTGTGCATCGACTATAGGGAATTGAATCGTGTGACGGTAAGGAACCAGTATCCGTTGCCGAGGATTGATGACTTGTTCGATCAGCTTCGTGGAGCATGTTACTTCTCCAAGATAGATTCGAGATCTGGTTATCACCATCTAAGAGTAAAGAAGGAAGATGTAGCAAAGACGGCTTTTAGAACTAGATATGGCCATTATGAATTTGTGGTGATGCCGTTTGGATTGACTAACGCACCGGCAGCGTTTATGGAACTAATGAATAGGATATTTCAAAAGTTCTTAGATACGTGTGTGATTGTCTTCATCGATGATATTTTGGTGTACTCAAAGACTAATGAGGAACATGAGGAACACTTGAGGTTAGTATTACAAATCCTACGGGAGCAAAAGTTGTATGCCAAATTTAAGAAGTGTGAATTTTGGTTAGAGGAAGTGGCATTCCTAGGGCATGTAGTGTCGAAAGATGGGATTGCTGTGGATCCAACAAAAATAGAAGCCATTGTAAATTGGGAGAGACCAACGTCAGTAAGTGAGATAAGGAGTTTCTTGGGACTGGCAGATTATTATAGGAGATTCGTGGAAGGGTTCTCTAAGTTGTCCTTACCACTAACCAAGTTGACGCAGAAAGGAGCCAAGTTTGTTTGGTCTGATGAATGTGAAACAAGTTTCGAGGAATTAAAACGACGTTTGGTATCTGCACCAGTTCTTGCACTACCATCAGGCACCGAAGGATTCGTGGTTTATAGTGATGCTTCACTTAAAGGACTAGGTTGCGTATTGATGCAAAATGATAAGGTGATAGCTTATGCATCCAGGCAGTTGAAAAACCATGAGAAGAATTACCCTACACATGACTTAGAATTAGCAGCTGTGATATTTTCCCTGAAGATTTGGAGACATTACTTGTATGGGGTTACATGTCAGATTTTCACGGATCATAAGAGCCTTAAGTATATCTTTACGCAGAAAGAGCTCAACATGAGGCAGAGGAGATGGTTAGAACTATTAAAGGACTATGATTGTACGATCTTATACCACCCCGGCAAGGCCAATAAGGTGGCAGACGCGTTGAGTAGGAAGAATCGTGGGACGCTAGCCACATTGATTTCTAAGGAGAAGAATGTTTGGGATCGTTTGGAGATTACTAACCTAGAGGTTGAGGTTAAAGCGTATTTGGCACAAATGAGCGTCCAACCAACGCTTATGGATAGGATTAAAGAAGCTCAAGGAGGAGACGAAAAATTAAGGAAGGTACTAGAGAGTATAGCTAATGGGAAGGCGAAGGAATTCCCTGTTGGAGAAGATGGAATCCTGAGATATCAGTCTAGAATATGTGTATCTGATGATGAGAATATCAAGAGGGAAATTTTGAAAGAAGCCCATTGTTCAAGATTCTCCGTGCACCCTGGAAGCACGAAGATGTATAGGAATCTAAGGGAATCATTCTGGTGGAGCAATATGAAGGGAGAAGTAGCTGATTTTGTTTCAAGATGTTTAGTATGCCAGCAAGTAAAGAGCGAACACCAGAGACCGGCAGGATTGCTTCAGCCACTGCCTATTCCCGAATGGAAGTGGGAGCATATCGCGATGGATTTAGTAGTGGGTTTGCCAAAGACGCTGAAAGGGTATAACGCAATATGGGTGATAGTTGACCGACTCACCAAATCTGCTCATTTCCTGGTAATTAAGGTAAATGATTCGCTGGAAAAGTTGGCAAAGCTCTACATAAATGAGATTGTAAAATTGCATGGGATACCAGTCTCGATTGTGTCCGACAGAGACGCTAGGTTCACATCAAAATTTTGGAAGAGTCTGCAAAGAGCTTTGGGTACCGAGTTGTCAATGAGTACAGCCTTCCACCCGCAGACCGATGGACAATCAGAAAGAACTATTCAAACGCTGGAGGATATGTTGAGAGCGACGTCATTGGATTGGCAAGGGACTTGGGATGAACACTTGCCATTAGTAGAGTTCGCCTATAATAATAGCTTTCATGCTAGCATCGGTATGGCACCGTACGAAGCGATGTACGGGAGGAAATGTAGATCACCGACGTGTTGGGACGAAGTTGGTGAGAGAAAGATAACCGGACCGGAACTTGTGCAAGTAACTGCCAACAAGGTTCAACAAATTAGAAAATGGTTATTAACCACGCAAAGCCGACAGAAATCGTATGCTGACCATCGTAGACGTGATTTAGAGTTCCAACTAGGCGACCATGTCTTTTTGAAGATTTCGCCAACCAAGGGAGTGATGAGATTCGGAATCCGTGGGAAGCTGAGTCCAAGATATATGGGACCATTTGAAATCTTAGAACGAGTTGGGACCGTAGCATACAAGTTAGCTTTACCGCCTGTTTTAGCAGGAGTTCACGACGTGTTTCATGTATCTATGCTAAGGAAGTATATTCCTGACCCACGTCATGCAATCGAGTACAAGCAACTGAGGATGCGTGCCGACCTGAGCTATGATGAAGCACCGATAAAGATCGTGGATCGCAAGGATCAAACCCTGAGAAGAAGGGTGATTCCTTACGTAAAAGTTCAATGGAGCAATCACTCAGAAAGGGAAGCGACGTGGGAGCTCGAGAGTGAGATGCGAGAAGCATACCCTGAGTTATTCGCTGCTTAAGGTACGTTTAGTTTGGAGGACCAAACCCTTTTAAGGAGGGAAGAGTGTAATAACCGGCCTTTTTGGCCATTATTATTATTATTATTTCTTTCTTTTCTTTTATATTAAATGCTTGGTGATCGGGCTCATTAAATAATTAATGAATTGGGCTAGTAAAGAAGGGCTCAATCTTGTCAAACTTTGGAAAACCTTTTTGGAATAAGAAAAGGAGAACCCTAAGTATTTAAATCCTCTTTAAACCTCTCCCTACTATTTTGTGTCAACCACAAACCCTAAAGAAAGAGAGAGAGGAGGCGGGGAGAGAGAGAACCGAGAGAGGGAGAAGAAGGAGAAGGAAGGAGAAAGAGAGGAGGAAGAAGAAGATTCACCCCCCCTTCGAAGGTAATTCCCTCATCTCTAAATATTAATTCTTAGGTTGGGTATCACCTAGGAATTTTGAAACGAAACTTAGAACCTTAACCCTAAAGTGATAAAACTAGGGTTATTATTAATCTTTGAAAACCTCTTTAATGGAGGAAGTTGGAATGGAATAGACATGCATGCATGAACCACCACCACGACGGCGGCAGCAGCAGCGGCGGCGGCGGCTGGCGGCAGTGGAGTGTGTTTGTGTATGTGTGCAGTGCATGTGTGCAGTGTGTGTATGCCGAGAGTGTGTGTGTGTGTGTGTACAGTGTGTGTCACAAATTAGGGTTTGTAAATTAGGGTTTTGTGTGTGTGTATTCATGGTGTTCCAAGTGTGTGAAAAGTCAACTGGAATATTGAAAGTCAACTGGGATAGGGAAAGTCAAACTGTGAATAGTGAAAGTCAAACTATGAATAGTAAAGTCAATGTTGTGAATAGTGTTTTCATGAAATTAAGTCAACTTAAGACATTTGGGTTGAAAGTAGACTTTTACGTAAAACCTAAGGGTATGTTGGGAAAGTTATGAAGGGTAATGTAAATCCTAAACTAAAGAAAGACCTTAAAAAGGGGTTTAGGAAATAAACTCATAAGGTTAAAGATAGAAAATGAAGTTGGGGGATGGGGTTAAATATTGCTCTTGCCCTAAAAGTAGTATCTTTGCGTGATTGTAGATTGTGCGTAAGAACCCGCTAGAAGTCAACGCTAGCAAGGTAAGGGATTACGTTCCTAAGTATTTTGAATTCTTTATTCATTGGAACTCTATAATTCTTTCATGAATGCTATATGGTCCATAGCGCTTGAACTCTACGTTGATGAACGTCTTTTGTATATTTTACCTATGACGTGTTTTGGTCGTAGGAAATCTTAGAACATTTGAATTTGCATGTGCTCTCGTTTAGGGAACACTATTTTGGGAAGTATGCTATATCTAATTGCAACAGGTGTAGCTGTATAGTCCCTGAAAAGGACTAACTAGTCCCTGAAAAGGACTAATGTGGAAACGGTCCTAGGAAACGGACTAATGGAAATAAGTCTAGTTAACTACGTGTAACTTAGACTTTGTGGAACTCTAGATTATCATGATAACTCTAAATAAGGGAGCACCCTGAAAAGGTGTAAGGTCTCTTATTCACTTAACACCCTGAAAAGGTGTGACACCCTGAAAAGGTGTTTGGAACTTTGAATTGACGGAATGGAATTAGGACCACAAATCTTTGAATAGATAACTGCATTTGTTACATGCAGTTAGTATTTTAAATAATGTCCGATCTTTGAAATTATCAATTGAGTCCGTTCTTTCGGTCACTTCTCCTTAGCTATCGGAGAAGTCTGTATGAACTTACTGAGCATTGTTCGCTCACCCTTTCTCTAATAATCTTTTTCAGGTAACGACTTAAAGAGGTAGACGGATCGCTAGATGAAGCTGTCCGTGTCAGTTATATTAAGACTTTATGGTTTATTTTGTTTAGCTAGTGGTTTTACTGGCTTTGAAGACTTAGCATTTAATTCGCTTCCGCATTTATTGTTGAATTGATGGTTTGAGACTAGCCGTTGGGCTGTTTAAGTGGGATTTTGTAAGATAACTATTGGTATTTCCATGTTTTTATGGATTTGTCTACTTTATGAAAATCTGGGTCGTTACAACATTAGTTAGTACATCTTTTTCAACATAAGACACTAAAGAATCGTTAAGCATATCATCCCCCATACGATTACACAACTCGTGTTGAAAAAATGTGTAATTATGTGAAGGAAATTGCGCTCATTTCTTTGGGAAAATCATTCGTTGAATAAAGTGGATTAATATTTTCTCCATGTAAATATTAAATGTGGTGAGTCAAATTTAATATAGGATGGTAGAAAAATTTAAAGCTCAAATGTTAATGGGTAAGTTGGGGAGTGGGTTTGTATCCCACATGGGAAAGGAAGTGAAAAACTTCCAAATCTCCTTCCTTTAAAAGGGCCTCCCGAATGGAAAAATGAGGGAAAAATGTCTCAAGACCATTGGTGGGTAAAATCAATTGAATTTGTCCCACATTGGTTTGGAGTAAAGGGTTGAACTAGTATAAATATAATTAACCATTTGTATGGGTTAAGCTTATGTAAACTAGAGGCTCTCTCTCGCGCCCGGATGTGCATGGAGGTGCAAATTCCAGTTAAAATTTGTTGATTTGTGCCTCGGACCTCTAAACTCATGTGTGCGCGACCTGTGGACACGAATTTAGCTCCAAAATGGCCTAGCTTGACTGACCAACCTTTTATTTTTCACTGGAAAAACTAGGACACTCTACACTCCTCTTCTTTCAAAAATTACAATTTACACCCCTAAAGTTTTTTTTTTTTTTTATAACTACTCGGTAATTTTTTTTCGGAAAATCCAGGGTGTGCATCTGCCCACCCTGGTCATACACTGGATCAGCCCCTAGAAGTGGGTGGTTGAGCGTGGTGGGGAAAGAAATATCTGGAGGCGACGGAGATGGTGGGAAGCGATGGAGATGAAGAGTTGCTGATGCGGCCGGAGATGGAGTTAAGTACCTATTTAGTCCCTAACCTTTAGACTTTTTTACGATTCAGTCCTTAAACCCAATTCGTTTATATTTCCGTCCTCAGACTACCTATTTCGCTTACAATCTCATCCTTCCGTCTCATTTCTGTTAAAAATTCCGTTAAATGTGCATATGTGGCACAATGATGTCATAAAAAGATGAGTTGGCTGTACAAGTTGTCAAAAATTGCTGAGGTGGAAGTACAAGGGGTGATAATGCACAATATCAAACTTTTGGCCATAGAAAAAAAAATTACATAATATCTTTAAGCACTCCCTCCCTTGTCTCCTTCCTCCCTCATCTCTCCCAAACTCAAATCTGGGTAGAACCCCCCCCCCTTCTTCAGAAATCACAAATTTCGATGCCTCATCTCTCCGACCACCACAAACCAGCACCTCCTCCACCGTCCAATCAGAAACCTCCATCGAAAAAACCCACTGTTCACCACCACCACATCCAGTCCACAAACCATCAGCCCACCGTTCACCACCACCACATCTAGTCCACAAACCAATAACAACCCACCTCCAACACCAGTCCATAACTACTAACAATGAACACACCATCACCATGTTTTAAAAATCAAAAGACCAAGAACAATAAACCCACCACTACCAATACCACAATACCGCCACCACCATTGCTTAACAAAACCACCAGATCTGAGATATCTAAGTTAGATCTAACAACCATATTCAGTACGAATCTCTTAGCATCCAAATCTGGGTTAAGATCTTTAAAAAAATTAAACCCAAACTCAAAATCAAAACCAAAAAAGCAAAACAAAAATTCAAAAATCCAAATCCATTATGTTTCACCTAATTAATTCAAAAATCCAAATTCATCATGTTTTCACCCAATTAGGCTCGGATTTGACTATCTGTCAAGGAAATTTTCTAACACGCCCAAACCGAGAAACGAAGGGAGAGGGCGATGGCGGCGATTAAAGTGGCAGCAATAGTGGAGATGAGTCGGATTGTGAGGTTGATGATTTAATGAGCGTTAAAGGGGATTTTTCTCCATCACGAAATGATCAAGATTTAGATCTAGATCTGAAGAGGGGGCTGTGGATTTTTAGAGAAAGAAAAGAGGAGGCGGCTATGGGAGTTAGGCTGGCATAGGTGTTGAAGGAGAAAAAGAAGAAGAATCGTGTGAGGGGGAGGAGGAGGAGGCGGCCTGGCATGGGTATTGGCAGAGAAGAAAAAGGGTGGTGTGGGAGGTGGAGGCGACGACCATGGTGGATAGGGTTAGGGTGGAGAATGGAGGTGGGAGAGAGGGAAGAAGATGGGTATGTTTCTGAATTTGATCTCGGTTGGAATGGGTAATTAATGGGGAGGGGTTTATTTGTGATTAATATTTTTACCTTAGGCCCTTTATACTATGAGAATTAATTTTGGTATCTTTAGTTTAATAGTGTACACTTTTACCCTCCTTAATTTCCATATCACCAAAGTTTGACCAAGTCTAGTGCCAACTCATCATTTTTATGACGTCAATGTGCCACATAGGAAAACTTAACGGCAGTTTGGACGGAAATGAGATTGTAAGCGAAATAGGTAGTCTGAGGACGGAAATGTAAACGAATTGGGTTCAAGGACTGAATCGTAAAAAAGTCTAAAGGTCAGAGACCAAATAGCTACTTAACTCGCCGGAGATGGGAGGTGGCTATAAAGATGAAAGTGAGCAGGAATGGGAAAGGGAAGAGAGTACATAAAGGGGAAAGCGTGGGTTTAATGAGGGGTTAATTTGTGTAACCCCAATTTAATTGTTTTTGTCTTTTCAGGGTCATTAGTCAATAATTTTATAAGTTTAAGGATTTTTAGGTGAAAAAAATTTAGTTTGGTGACAGAATATTGTCAAATTATATATCTTTAAATTTTGAGGGGCGTACAAAGAATTTTTTAAAGAATGTCATTATATTTTTTGTCAAAATTGTTAACTCCCATCCATTTTTGTTAATATCCATCCAAAAGTGCCTCACATTGCCACAAAATATAAACATTATGAGTTAAATTGCCAAATATGAAACGTTGGAAGCCACATTAGAACTCTGGTGAAACTTAAGTGTATCAATGTGCCATTTGCCCTGAAATATGCATTGATAAGTTTTCTGTTCATTTTGCTTCTGCAGCTGCACTGAAGGTACTGTCCTACTTACCGTTACCTTACTCTGCATTGAGCGAGCAGTCTCATGATTGTCCCAACTCCTTTAAGAGATGCAACATATGACGAGACTACATTGTAAAGCGGCGTTACGACTGGTTTGGAAAGGAAGAAAAGTGGTTAGTTGTAAAGGAAACGGAGTTGCTTCATTGATAGAAATGAAATAATGGGCAACAGACCTCCAGATCCGTGAACATGGACAGTTTCTCTTTAGATTAATTATCCTCCTATATCTGGCTTACCGTGTCTCTTAGTGTAACTGGAATTTGTAATTTCTTTTGGCTTCCTTTTTTTCTTCAGTTTAGATAGAAATGGAGCATCTTTACTCTAAATGTATTTTATCTCATTGCAAATGAACATGAAGAAAGTGAGTAGAAAATGTAAGAAATAATAAGAAAATTTTAAAACATAATTTCGATCAAAATTCAGTTGTACAAGTGATCTCCGACAAGATACATGGAAAATGAAGATTGCCAAACAAAGTAAACTCCACAATTTCACATGAACTCGACAAGCTTGCACAGTAAATGCTGAAAGCTACTCATACATACTTCAGGGAAGATGGAGGGTTGTACGGAAGTTAGACTTTCTGCGAGTCCATTCTTTGTCGAGTTTATTGCAAAATGACCCTGTGTACTATCAATTTATTGCGTTTTAACCTTTGTACTGTCAAAGCGCTCAATGTCACATGCGTACTTATGTTTAATATCCAATGTGACCAAGTTTTCTAATGGGTGTTAAAAACTTAACGGCTTTGTATACATATTTTTCAAATGTGGTCATTAAAGTTTTCTTTTTTGCAATGTCTTCATCCCTCTCAAAGAATTGTCAAATTTTTAATTGGAGTTGGTCATGTGCTATCATGTGACAAACACACAGCACTTACAGCTTCAGCAAATTCACGCATATACGTACTTATGTTTAATATCTCAAAGAAATTTGTACTCAGTAGCCTGCATATGAAATTGGGGCTTCCTTTCTGTTGGGACAAGAAAAAAAAAAGGACGTTTATTTTGGGACGGAAGGAGTATATAAGTTAAAAAAGGAAAGAGTGGTTGATTCTGTTTTAAAGAAATTGTGTCTAGAGTCATGTGAGTTTGCTAAACACCATCGTGCCCAGTATCCTCCTAGAGTCAACAAAAGGGTCGCGTCACTCTTTGAGTTAGTACACACTGATGTATGAGGTCCATGTCCAGTACCATCTAAGTCTGGAATAAAATATTTTGTTACGTTGATTGATGATTATTCAAGAAGCACATGGTTATATTAAATGAAATCTCGAGATGAGCTGTTTGATATATTATACTCCCTCCGTTCCAGAAAAGTTAAAACATTTACTTTTAAGTTGGGAAATTAAGGATATAATATTATATTAAGAATGAAAAGTAGAACTAGAAAAATAAAAATTAAGACCGAACAAATCCGTCCCTAATCAGTCAAATTCGTCCCTAAATTCAAAATTAGCAACAAATTTGTCCGTCCTCTTTTTTTGGTCCCTAAAAGTGACCAAACACGTTCGTTGCCATTTGGAAACGAATAAGTCGTCCCCATTATGGTCGTCCCCAATTTTGGTCATTTTTCCTTACCAAAAATGGTAACGGTTTTGGTCGTTCCTAATCTGAAGAAATGTTCGTTGCTAAAATCAAAGAATATTATTTAAAAAAATCTGTTAATTATTACTCCATCCGTCCCAAAACACCTTGCACCCTTTTTGAAATGCACGGGAATTAAGGAATGAGTATATTTATTTAAATTTATTCTTAATGAGGGTGTTTAACTTTAATTAGGAGAAGTATATTTTTTATTAACTTGTAATTATTAAATCAAAACACAACTAAATGTAATGTCTACAGTCATTACACAACCACTTCCCACCACCACCGTCCACTACTTCCGCCACCGTCCGTCACCGTCCGCCACCACCTGCCGCCGCCCATAAACACCTTAAAATTGAAGTGCAACCCAGATACAAACTCAAGTTCATCACAATACTCACTTCCTGAAACGAAAAGATTGAAATTATCAGTCAAAAAAGAAACTAGATCTTCATTCAAAGTAAAATAATAAACCCAGATCTTCAAAAAAAAAAAAAAAAAAAACACAAAGTAGATCTACACGCAGAACATAAACACAACACCAACACTAGCAGATTCAGATCTGAATAAACACAATCACACTATTTTTTAGATCTTCCCCCAATAGCTCAGATCTACAACCACAAAAATGCACCCAGATCTAGACCCATAACCCAAAATCAAAGACTCAGAACACACACAAGCACAACCCACGCACGCACACCCAGACGCACACAAGCACAAACTCAAAAAAAGTTCAGATCTGTGTTTGCAAACGGAAAGATCTTCATAGATCTTTCTAGATCTACGAAAATCTGAACAACACACGGAGAGAGTGGAGAGATAAGAGACGGAGAGAGAGAGAAGAGATGGAGAGGGAGAGAGATAGAGAGAGAAGAGAAGAGATGGAGAGTGTGGACCTGGAAGAGGGGGTCGCGATGGACGGTGGACGGTGGCGGCGACGGCGGCGGCAGCGGAGGACGGGTGGAGGAGAGCTCTGGCTGAGAAATAGAGAGAGAAGTTATCTCTGGCATCTCTCTAGATTTGTGGGATGGGGGGAAGAGAGAGGGTGATAATGTTAGTTGTGGTTGTGGTGTTTAATGAGTTAGTGGGTTGGGATTGTGAGCCATTGATATTCTATGTAATATACGGTCAAGATTAAGAGCTCGGTATCCATGTGAAACTTTGAAAACCAATCAATGGTTCACACCTCACAAAATCATACTCCCTCCGTTCCAAAACAACTTGCACCATTTTGACCAAAATGGTCAACTTAAGTGTAATTTGACCAATACTTTATAAACAATTGATGATCTTATTAAAAAAAAAGGGTTAATGACAATTTAGACCCTGAAGTATGATACCACACTTCCAATCAAGCCTTGCATGTTTTTTTTCGCCAGATCGGACCCTGGGGTGATTCATTTTCGCCAGTTAGGGCCTTTTTGACGGAATTCATTAAAAAGTCAGTTAAAAGGCATGTGCCGTGCACGTGGCTAACGGAATTGGGTGACTTTGAATTGATATTAGTTATTAAGGGGGGTTAAATGAAAATTCTGAAACTTAAAGGATTAAAAAGTATTAATATATAAAGGGGTGTAAATGTTTATATCTCTTCTTCTTCAATTAACCCATTCTTCTCAACCAAAACAGACGCCTCCCTACTCCATCGCAGCCTCCTCCTCCCACTCCGCCTCCTCTCTCCCGCCATGCTAAATTAACCGCCACCACTCCTCCCCCTCTCCCCACCACACCCCTATCCTCCACCCATCCATCCCTAGGCGACCCCCATTCCCTCCGTCTCTTCCACATGACACTGACCATATCGCCTTCGCCTCCGCCTCCCAACCCACCACTAAGATCTTTTTGTCCGTCGCTCACATTCCCCCTTGCTGTCTTGTCTCCGTCTTCCCTCATTCCCCTCCAAATCGTCCATAGCTCACCAAGAACATAAGAGAAAAAGATCCTTTTCGAAGAACTTGAAGGTGGATCTGGAAAGGAGTGCTTGATCGGAAGAAATTGAAGATCTGGGGGAAGTCTGAATTGATGGTGTTTTCTGTTTGCCATCTGATTTATTTAGTTGATATGATTGGTTCTTGATTTGGGATTGGATTTTGGTAGGTATTGAACTTGTTTGAAATTTGAATTTGGGTGTGCATTTGGTGAATTAAAGGTTGTTGTGAGATATACTTACTGGGGATATGTATTTTTTTATTTTTTTTGTGGATTTTTTCTTCAATTCTTGGTGGCGGTGATAATGGTTGTGCTTTGGTGGCGGTGATAATGGTTGTGCTTTGGTGGCGGTGATAGTGGTTGTGCTTTGATGGTGTCGGACGGTGTTATCGGTTATGGTTGTGTTTTTGACTGTGTCGTACGGTGTTACCGGTGATAATGGTTGTGCATTGGTGGCGGTGATAATACTGCTACTCACTCTGTCCCTTAAATGAGTGTCCATTTTCAAGAAAATTTTATCCCAAAATGAGTGTCCATTTTGATCATAACTTTGTTCTTAAATGTTTTTTTTTCTATTATAAATTATTAAATGTTTCATATTTATTGGATGAAGATTTTTTTTTTGGTAAATGTAAAATTTGATTTATTTTGTTTATAAAATAAATTTCTTATTTAATTTTATTTTTTAATAATATTTTGAAAATAACTTTAAAAACCCTTTTATTTACTATTTTATTAATTATTTTTATTTTCAGCCCTATTAAGCTTCGAATTTTCATTAAACCCCTTAAAAGAAACATCAACTTCAAACAACCCAATTCCGTTAGTCACGTGCACGGCACATGCCTTTTAACTGATTTTTTAACGAATTCCGTCAAAAAGGCCCTAACTGGCGAAAATGAATCACCCCAGGGTCCGATCTGGCGAAAAAAGACATGCAAGACTCGATTGAAAGGGTGGTATCATACTTCAGGGTCTAAATTGTCATTAACCCTAAAAAAAAAATGTTATTAACTCACCATCAAAAATATTATAGATAACAATTTTTAGATTTTTATTTGAATCATCAAATCTTTTACAAATTGAAAGTCAAAGTGTTACTAATTTGACCAATTTTGGTCAAACTGTGCAAGTTGTTTTGGGACAGAGTAGTATCTTTTTCTTTCTACAAAACAAACTATTATTAATTAATCAATATTATTATTGAAGATATAATATAATAATAATAATACCCAAATAAATTATTAATAATAATAACAAAAGTAATGAAATATTTAATGAAAAATAATGAAGACTGAAAATAATAATAGTTATTAATAAATAGTAATTAGTAACAAAATATTGATTGGATATTTGATAACAAAGAAATTATAATAGTCACTAATAATTTAAAATGATAATAATTAAATAACTATAGATAAAGTAATATTACCCGGATATTTAGTAAATGATAATAGTCACTAACCATAACCATCTCACTACCATTACCACTGCACCGCCTCCATGTCTGCCACAACGCCCACTACTAACCACCTCCATTGTTACCACCCTACCTCACCTCATTAGATATTTAGTAACAAAAAATGATAATAGTCACTAACCACCGCTACGTCACCTCATTACCATTGTCTTTTCCACCACTACTGTCGTTACCACCGCAACCACTCAACCGCCCCCACTACTACCACAATACTCACCATTAACTACCACCACCATGCATCACTGCCACTTCACCACCATCCCATAACAACTATTAACACTACCGATTAGGGATGGCCAAACAAAAACGGAACCGGACCGGAACCGAAAAGCCCGGAACCGCCTTGAACCTTGACGAAAACAGGAACCGTGTGAACCAGAACCGTTTGTAACACGGGCCGGTTCCGGTTCATCCCCTCTAAAAATCGTGAACCGGAGGTTCCGAACCGCCTTGAACCGACTAGACCGAATCGGAACCGAAACCGTTAGTAAAACCGTTAAAAAATCGTCAAAAACCGTCAAATCGTTATATTTCTAACGGTTTCATTAGAATTAGAAAAACCGATGCCACCACCATTATCACCATTTAGTAAGCGGCACCACTTGCCAACACCACCACCGCTATAGCAGCTATAACTAACTACTCACACTATCGATCACCACCAACAACGCAACCGCCACTAACAACGATCACCAGCAATAACCTTCACTAGATGATCATATGTGACATTTATTCCGGGACAAATAGAGTAATTTTTACAGAAAGAATGAAATGTTTTACAGTGACATGTAATATCTTATTTTTTTTATAAAAGGTTTTTCTATTAGTATATTGTTTTTAGTAAAAAGAATTAAATTGGGAATATAAATAAATTAATTTTATATAATTAAATGTTTTGGTAAATTTTAGTTATTTATTTTTATTTACATTTATTCTTTATTATTAATCAGTTATTAGTAATTTACATTTATTTTAATTATTATTAATAATTTTTGATTTCATTAATCAATAATTATAGGCAAAAGAGAATTTTGAATTCCCACTCATATTTGGGGACGACCAAGTCGTTCCTAATTTCAAATCCGTCCCCAAATCAAATTTTAGCAACGACTAAGTTGTTTCCATTTTTCCGAAAAATTAGGGACGACTGAGTCATTGCTAAATTACACTTTGTTTCTTGCCATTTTTTCAAAAAATTAGCAACGACTAAGTCGTTGCTAAATTACATTTTTCCGTCCCTAATTAGGGATGAACATGGTCGTTGCTAAATTTCGTTGTTGTTTTTAGTTATTCTAGTAGTGAGAGAAAGAGAGAGAGAATTAGTGGGGGTGGAAAGAGAATGGGTGGAGAATAATGAGTAGTTGGGAGGAAGAGAGACAATGAGTGGAGGATTATAAAAGTAATAAAAAGTTTCTATTTTTGGATTATTGCAACTTTTGTGAAATACCCTAAATGGAAAAATGTTGCAACTTCCTTGGAACGGAGAGAGTATTCTTTTTGTGCTGAGATTAAAACTCATTTTAATTGTCATGTTCGTACACTTCGTAGTGACAATGCACAAGAGTATTTTTCGGACGATTTTCATCATACATGTTACAAAATGGAATGATTCATGAATCTTCTTGTATTGTAACTCCTCAGCAAAATGGTGTTGCTGAGCGAAAAAATCGTCATTTGTTAAAGGGCTCGAGTCCTTATTTTTCAAATGGGTGTTCCTTTTTTTTTTTTTTTTTTGGACAGATGTTGTTCATACAACTGCAGTTTTAATCAATCGCCTTCCCTCTTTCGTGCTTCAAGGTCAAATTCCTTGCTGTATACTGCGTCCTAATCAACCTTTATTTCCTGTCTTACCTAAAGTATTTGGTTGCAATTATCCTATCGCAGCGTATGTCTCATATAAGAATATGTCCCCTTCCTCTCGTTCATTCATTGCATGTCTTGATTCAATTGTCGCTCCTAAATCTATTTCTGAAGCGTTATCTCATACCGGTTGGAAGTCCGCTATGGAAGAGGAAATGCATGCTCTTGAGTCTAATGAAACTTGGGATCTCGTTTCACTCCCGACGGGTAAGAAGGCTATTGGGTGTAAACGGGTGTATATTGTTAAAATGAATCATGATGGTACAGTTGCTCGGTTGAAAGCTCGGCTCATTGCTAAGGGATATGCTCAAGTGTATGGTATTGATTATACTGATATACTCTCCCCGGTTGCTAAGTTGACAACTGTCCGTTTGTTTATTTCCGTAGCAGCATCTTATCATTGGCCCTTATATCAGCTTGATGTGAAAAATGCATTTCTTCATGGTTATTTACACGAGGAGGTTTATATGGATAAACCACCTGGGTTTGTTGCTCAAGGGGTGTATAGAGGTAAAGTCTATAGACTGAAAAAGTCTTTGTATGGGTTGAAGCAGTCTTCCCGTGCTTGGTTTGGGAGGTTTAGTTTTGTGATGTTAGAGTTTGTGTTACAACAAAGCGTATGTGATAACACGGTGTTCTTTTGATATACCAAGAATGGGTGTGTATTATTGATTGTATATGTGGATGATATTGTGATTATAGGTAGCGACTTACGGGGTATTAACGCTCTAAAGTTATGCATTCAGGGTAAGTTTCAGACAAAAGATTTGGGTATTCTAAGATACATCTTGGAATTGAAGTCAATCGTTCCAAGAAAGGAATATTCTTGTCTCAGAGAAAATATGTTCTTGATTTACTTGAGGAGGCTGGGATGTTGGGAGCGAAACCGTGTGCTACTCCAATGGACCCTAACGTCAAGCTTATAGCGGGAGAAGGGGAGATCTTTGTAGATCCAGCGCGATACCGAAAATTGGTGGGAAAGCTGAATTATTTGGTTGTAACACGTCCAGATATTGAGTTTCCCTTTAGTGTGGAGAGTCAGTTTATGGGTGGACCAACTGTAACCCATTGGAACACATTGATTGCCAGGTATTTGAAGAGGGCACCTGGTAGGGGTCTCTTATACACAGATCATGGGCATATGCAAGTAGAGGCATTCTTTGATGCTGATTGGCCAGGTTCCCAGGTGACAGAAAGTCTACTACAGGGTATTGTGTATTTGTGGGTGGCAACTTGGTCTCGTGAAGAGCAAGAAACAAGGCGTGGTTGCTAAGTCTAGTGCGGAGTCCGAATATCGTGCTATAGCACAAACTACAACTAGACTTATGTGGATACGCCAGTTAATGGGAGAGATTGACTTTCAGATTGATTTACCAATGATGTTGTGGTTATGAGAAGAATGAATGTTCGGAAAACTTAACTTTATCATTGATACAATTGGTATATATACAAGAGAGCCCTAGACTGACTTGGTGTACAAGTAGAGATAAAAGAGGAAAAGATTACAATTAATTATGAACAAATATTTATCAAGATATAGATAATCTCGTGTATTCGTATCATGCCCCCGCAAGATGGACGATCGGTTGAGAAGTCCAATCTTGGAAACATTGTAATCAAACGGTCTACGTCCCAATGGTTTGGTCAAGAGATCGGCAAGATGATCCCTGCTTGAAATAAACGAGACTCGTAATGTGTTGTTTTGAACCTGTTCACGAATAAAGTGATAATCCAAGCCAAGATGTTTCATACGAGAGTGAAATATGGGATTTGCAGCTATATATGTTGCACCGAGATTGTCACAGAAGATAGCTGGAGGAGAAGTAACTGAATAACCGAGTTCATGAAGCAAGTTTTTCACCAAAGAACTTCAGCAGTAGTAGCAACAGCGCGGTACTCAGCTTCAGTGGAGGAACGAGAAAGAGTATGTTGCTTTTTATAACTCCAAGAGATGGGAGTTTTACCTAAGTAGACAATGTATCCAGTGGTACAGACAAATGTATCCTTATCACCTACCAAGTCAGCATCAGTGAAGGCATGCAGAGACAGAGGAGAGTCACGCCTGATAAGTAAACCATGGTCAGGAGTACCAGCTAGGTAACGCAATAACCTTTTGAGATCAACCCAATGCTCCGTGGTAGGTCGATGCATGAACTGAGAAAGGCGGTTAACTGCAAAGGAGATGTCAAGTCTAGTAAAGGAGAGGTACTGTAAACTGCCAAGAAGAGAACGATACTCTGTAGGATTAGAGAGAGGAGTACCAGAGGACAGAGTAAGAGTAGGATGAGTAAGCATCGGAGTGGAGACATGTTTAGAATTCTCCATATGAGCTCGAGAGAGAAGATCCTGAACATACTTATGTTGGCTAAGAAGAAGACCATCTTTGTGAGGTAGGACCTCAACACCGAGAAAATAAGGCAAGGAAACCATATCCTTAAGAGAGAACCGAGAGGACATTTGTGAAATAAAGTGAGAGAGAAGAGAGGAGTTAGAACTCGTAATAATGATATCATCCACGTAAACCAACAGATAAAGAATACTTTTATTGTGTTTGAGAATAAAGAGAGAAGAATCAGAGATACTGTTTGTGAACCCAAGATAAAGAAGGTAAGAACAAAACTCCCATGCCTGAGGAGCCTGGTTAAGGCCATATATAGCCTGACGTAACTTACAGACATAAGAAGGATGAGGCGTTGGATAGGCTTGGTAATGTTATTCTGAAGTCTGGTAGTGGGATGAAAAGTGGGAGGAGGGGTGGTAGGGGAGGCGGTGTCGGAGAGGGTGTGGATTGTGGGGAAGTAGTAGGTGTAGGCTATGGTGTGGGTTGGGGTGTGGGTACATTGAAACTGACATCGGGGAAAGTAGGTCCGAGTGGGTCTGGGGTGAGCCCGATAGGATCAGGGGGAGGTCCGATCGGGTTGTGTATGGGTCTGATCGGGTTGGGTATGGGTCTGGTCGGTGCTGGTGTAGTTTGGGGTGAAGTGGCAGTGGGTGTAGGCTGTGGTGTAGGTATATCAGGAGTGACACTGGAAATGACAAGCAGTGTAAGAGAGCACCATTGATCAGAAGAGGGGACAGACCCGAGAGAGATGAGGAGAGACTGGAAAACAGGAAGGAGTGTTCAATAAATCTCACATGACGCGAAGTGTAAATTTTATGAGAGATAGGATCAAGACAATAGTAGGCACTTTAAGTAGGTGAGTAGCTAACAAAGACACAAGGAGAAGATCGAGGTTGTAATTTGTGAGAGGTATAGGGACGGAGCCAAGGATAACATAGGCAACCAAAGATTGGTAGTTTGAGATAATTAGGAGGTTGCTTATGGAGAGTGAGGTAGGGGGAATTGAGATTAAGAGTAGGAGTAGGCATGCGATTAATGAGGTAGCAAGCAGTGGAGAGGGCAAGAGACCAATATTTGAGAGGCATGGAGGAATGAGTGAGGAGAGATAGTCCAGTTTCAAAAATATATCGGTGACGACGTTCAGAGTAACCATTATGTTCTGGTGTATGAGGAGGGGAGGAAAGATGTTGGATACCATGAGATTTAAGAAGAGGTTGAAGACCGATGTATTCTCCACCGTTGTCACTAAATATTGTTTTAATGGAGCGATTGAAGTATTTTTCAACTAGAAGTTTAAAGTGAGAGAAGACTGTAGTGGCATCATTTTTGTGTTTGAGAGGGTAGAACCAGATATATTTAGAGAAGTGATCTAAAAGATGATATAATATTTGTAGTGATCAAAAGAGACAACAGGAGACGTCCACACATCACTATAAAAACATCCAAAGGACCAGGCGATTTTATTGAATTGTCATAGAATGGTAACTTGTGACTTTTAATGCAGTCACAAGAATTACAATGAAATAAACTAGAAGTAGGAATGTTTAAATTAAATTTCTTACTAAGAAAGCGTAAAATAGACTGAGACGGATGCCCTAGACGATGATGCCATGGATTTGAGGACGAGATTGAGATAGAGTGAACAACGGAAGAAGAGGGATGCCATTCATAAACGCCGGATCTAAGTGGACCTTGAAGAAGAGTTTTGCCAGTTTGGATGTCCTTTACAACATAAGAAGAAGGTAAGAATGTGACAGAAGAATTATTGTCACGACAAAATTGAGAGATAAAAATTATATTTTGAGAAAGGGAAGGAACATGTAGAACATTTTTAAGTTTAAAGGAAGAGAGAGAAGTCGAACCAATGTTTGAGATTTGTAACCCGGGACCATCACCTATAAGAAGCTCTTCGGTGCCATCGTAAGGAGAGTGAAGAGAAAGGTTGTCAAGATCACTAGTGGCGTGATGTGTTGTACCACTATCAAAGAGCCAAGAAGAGGGATTAGGAGTATTTGTAGATGCAGTATAGGCGGAAGGCTGTGGTTGGATTGTTTTGGCCGAGAGGTAGAGTTGCCCCGATATTGAGAACAAGTGTTGTAGGGGGCAGACTGAGTTTGTCTAGGCGGTGGGGTGGGGATGTTGATGTGGGGATGTTGGTTGCAGAACATTGGACATTGGGACTGGTAGTGACCTTGCGTACGACACCATTGGCAACTCCCATTGTACGGAAGAGGTTCTCGAGGAGAGGAGTTAATGGAGAAATTGGGAGTAGGAAGAAGACCATTGGAAGTGTTGGTGAATTTAACGTTACGGTTGGTGTTGTTTTTGGAGGCAAAGTTGACAGAGGAGGGAAAGTGGGGCTGGATTTGGCTTTGTGTTTTATAGAGAGTTCTTTATTGATGAGTTTCTTATGGAGCTCATCAAACGAAATTGGTGTCTCACGGTTTTGGACGGCGGAGATGACACTGTCATAATCAGGGTCATTGAGTTGGTCGAGGATCTTGTAAATGACATCCTCAGGATCGAGAGGGCGGCCAAGAGAAGCAAGCTGGTCAGTGCAAGACTTTATTTCTTACATGTAATCATAGACAGAACGAGACCACTTTGTGATGTTGCGAAGGCAATCTTTAAGTTGTTTGAGATGGCCTTTCGAAGGTTTTTCATAGGTTTTGGCGAGAGTTTTCCATGCGGTGAGGGTGGTAGGACAGAGAGAGATGAGGGGAACAATAGGGGCAGAGAGAGTACCGGCAAGGGCTCCAAGAATGAGTTTATCTTAGCGAAACCAAGTGGAATAGGATGGATTTGGAGAGGTTGTAGAGACAGCAGGTTTGGCGGCAACCTAGAGCCTTTGCTACCGCCTTTTCATCACATCCACATGGTCAAATGAACATCATCATTACGACATGTTCTAATTGCTGCAGCATCACTTTCTTAGTCACATTTAGCTTATTTCATCTTTTGCATAAACTTAGCACCACAAAGTCGAAAATTGCGAAAGTCACAAAAACCTGAGCAAATACTTTATGGTGAAGTCAAAACCTACTAGTAAATCAAAATTGATTATGAGAAAGTACAAAGGAACAAACACACAAATGTCAAACTCTTATAACTGACATATAAAACCAATAATTAACATATAACAGTCAATTTTTTTCATTTTTTTCAACTTTTAAGAAAAAATATATAATATTATTCGGTCAAATCCCGATCAAACCTTTATAACTGACATATAAGACAAATAAGTAACATATAAGAGTCAAAAAAAAATCACTTTTTTCAACTTTTAAGAAAAAAATATATAATATTATTTGTCAAATCCCGGTCAAACTCTTATAACTGACATACAAGACCAACAATTCTCATCTTACGATTGAATTATAAGAGTCATTTTTTCACAAAATAATTTAATAATAATAATATTCAATTAATGTTGACTTTCATATTCGGTCAAACAGCAACCAACTCTTATAACCGACATAGAAGACCAGTCAACCTCTTATAATCAAACTATAGGAGTTGTGTTTTTTGTACTTTTTTTTTTCATTTTTAAGATTTTTTTAATATCATTTTGTCAAATCCGGTCACTCTTTTAACTGACATATAAAACTAGTTCTCTTCTTATAATTAAAATATAAGAGTCATGTTTATTTTTAGTTCTAAGTTAAGAATGAATTCTAGATGTTAGATAACCATGTTTCCAAAAAACAAATGTCAAATTTGTTGCATTTTAAAGTGGATTCATGAGTTGCAGAGTTTACATCATATTAGGTCTCACTAAAATTAAGAACATAAACAAAAAGTGAAACCTATGCATAACAGTTCCAAAATCATGAGTTGTAAAATTTCACTACCGTACACCAAATTGGGAACAAATCAATCCTATCCATGAACACCATAAAACAAATTCAAATCTGAATTTCTGTAACCCACACAAGCACATTTTAACAAAAACACAGAGAGCAGAAAAAAGCTTTACACTTTAAACAAAAAAAACAACAACTTCCTATTTCAAAGAGAAATGCATTCGAATGACACTGCGACCTGGCCAGAATATATTGTTGCAAGTTTCCGGTTGAATCCTGGCGGATCTTTACAGATCTGGACAGATCTAAGCCGCAGAAGACGAGGATGGAGATTTGGTGGCTGGAGAGGAGGGAGACGGAGTTTAGTTCGCCGAAGTGTTCAATGTTGCCGTCAGAAGGGGAGGCGTGAGGTCGCCGGAGGTTCTGGCTTGGCGATGGCAGGTGTGAGGCCGTGGATAGGAATGCATGAGACGGAGAAGGTTGCCGGAAGTTGGTGTGAGTGCCAGAGGTGGAGGTGGAGGTGGATGTGCAGAGAGAGAAAGTCTTCGATCAAAGCTCGCCGGCGAGAAGCGACTGGGCATATGGACGGCCAGAGAGGGAGGGGAAGGTGTGGAGAGTGTGAATGTGTGTTTTAGAGAGAGAAAGAAGAAATGATTTTGGTCCATTGCTGGCGCCGAAGAAGGAACGTCGGCGGGCTGCAGAGAGAGAGACTGAGAGTTAGAGAGATAAAGGGGTTAAGAGAGAAAGGTCATGGGTGTGTGGGTGTGTGGGTGTGTGGGTGTGTTGGTGTGTGAAGTGTGTGTTGTAATGAGGGGAGGGGAGGGTTTTATTTGGAGGCGGGGGTGGTTTAGGTATTTTTTTTTACTGGAAATGAGGTGAGGGTTGTATCCGGAATTATGATCTTAATTGAACTCCTTATTTGGACTTTGAAAAAGGCCTCTCCTTTAAAAAGAATAACATTTGGGTGTGAAGGGCCCTAAAGGAAAAAACCCGAATTACAATAGCTAGTGAGTAATCCCCCAATTCTTGGGGTTGGAAACTAAACACCATGTAGTTCATTACTTGTAATCATGCTTCTTTTCTTCCCTATCATGTCTCAAAACAATTTTCTTTATATTGCTTTCTAACACCTACGAATATGATAACGTCCACATTTCGTATAAATCATAGTTAGTCAAGAGAAGTACTGATGTAAAATGCATCGGAATAAATAACTATTAATTGATCGAAATCAAATAATCTGCAAGGAATAAGAATTCCCAAGAAGAACTTCAATGAAATTCTTGAATAAAGAAATAAAGGAGGTTAAAGAGGGATAAATAATTGCAAAGCAATCGAGTTTTTATTGAATAAAAGCTAATTTTCGGAATACAACTATAGGCCTATTTTATAGTGCAAGACTTGAAAAACAATCCTAAACCTTCTAAGAATAACCCTAACCTATATGGTAACATAATAGGACTTAAAAATAGCAAAATAACTCCTAATCCTACTCTAAAACATACTTTAAATGACCTATCAAAATTAATGATGAAAATACTAATTAAAACTAAACTAATAATAAAATACTAATACATTTATAATATTTGATATAATCAAATATTCGTATTACATCATTCACCACCGCTTCAAAAGAACTCGTCCCCGAGTTCGTTCTTGCAATTTGAAGTCTTCCGTTCCATTTGAAAAGATATTTAGAATAAACTTGTTCTTTCCCGAGCTTTAATAATTCTGGAACTACGGCACAAGGAAAGAAATAGGATGAATCCGCATCAACAGGTTTAAAATTTTCTGGCCAAATATCAGTATGTTGGTCGGCCAAGCAGAACACTTGAAGTGGCCAATTTTGTCCAGGTCCGGGCGGGTCTGAACATAGGTGCGGTCGGACCAAGGCATTGGGTTGCGCACGATCGTGCGTTGATTCGAGCACGGCCGTTCCGATTCGGTCGAACTGTTCTGGGTTGGTGTCTGGCGTTTTTTCAGGTGCTGCAGCATGCTCATCCAAACACCCTTCCGTTACCATCAATGCAAAAATTTGCTCCTCAGATTCTGCCGTCACCACCACTTCAAAAAGTGGCTCCTCTGAATGCACTTCCAAGGACTCTTTTTCACGTTCGTCGTCCACCACCACGTCAAAAAGTGGCTCATCGGATTTCAATGTTGGAGCAATCTCTCCACCCATGGAAAAATTATTACGAACCATATCCCCTTGGACATCTTTAATCAAAGCGATCGGTGCTTCCAATTCACGAACCTGCTTAGTCCACCAAATTTCTTGAGTAACCCATAGGTCGGAAAATATAGGTACGGAGGTTTGCATGTATTGAGCATACTCAACCATGAATCTAGCATGATCCAAACGATTGTTGTTGTTGTAAGAATCTCGAATGGCGTGTACACCGTATTTTTCTCCATTAAAGGATGGAATATTTGCCTGAATTTTAGGGCGTGGGGGTGCTCCCATGACCCCCTCATCATGAGTATTATAATTAACCCTACCGTACGGATCAACGTGACAAAGATCTTCCTCACGCGTGCCGTTTCGGTTTACGGGGTTGACATCTCCACCATCAACTGCTAGTCGCCCAAACGTCGTCAAAAGCTTATTTTGTTGCATATATTGGTGCTCCAACCGACGTAGAGAAGCATTGATTCTAGTAATTGCGGTTTCCATGCCCTCGTTGTATCCTCCATCGGTAAACATCGTCTAAGGATCAACCTTTTCTGATACCAACTGATGTAAAATGCAGCGGAATAAATAACTATTAATTGATCGAAATCAATTAATCTGCAAGGAATAAGAATTCCCAAGAAGAACTTCAATGAAATTCTTGAATAAAGAAATAAAGGAGGTTAAAGAGGGATGAATAATTGCAAAGCAATCGAGTTTTTATTGAATAAAAGCTAATTTTCGGAATACAACTATAGGTCTATTTTATAGTGCCCATAAGACTTGAAAAACAATCCTAAACCTTCTAGGAATAACCCTAACCTATATGGTAACATAATATGACTTAAAAATAGCAAAATAACTCATAATCCTACTCTAAAACATTCTTTAAATGACCTATCAAAATTAATGACGAAAATACTAATAAAAATACTAATTAAAACTAAACTAATAATAAAATACTAATACATTTATAATATTTGATATAATCAAATATTCGTATTACATCAAGTACTTAGCCATAAATCTTGACTAACGGAACCATATGAAGTAAACTAGGTACTATTAATCACGGGAGTAGATTAATTGCCTAGGGATGTTCCTTTAATGGAAAATACGTGGATTTAACTTGAACATAACGGTTTTAACTAACATACGGAACCCTCGAGAGATACGCCGTATTGGTTTTAACATACATATGCTATGCTTGCTTGATCGTGAGAGGCTAGTATGATCAATGTATCATCATTGAATTTGACATGAACAGTAACTTCAAAAGAGCATGATTTATATTGATGATCACATGTTGTTGATGTCCCAACCCTGGGAATACTTTCTTCATAAGAATTTAATCTAAAGTTAGAGCAATTCACATTTCATTTCTAGTAAAACAACACAACAATTATTCCTCAATCATTTTTTTATTCATCATTTTTACATAAAAACAAGTATTTCATAAAGTAACTATGTCCTTGTGGGATCGACCCGCATTTGCCCTTTTCTATACTACAATAACCCCGTGCACTTGCGGTTTATATACTAAGCCCTCGTTTAGGCTTAACAAGTTTTTGGTGCCGTTGTCGGGGACAACGGTTTACTTTTTAATATTTGTTGGGAAAACTCAGTTTTAATCCATTGTACTTTGAGGCGTGTTTCACTTTTACCATCGTACTTTATTTTTTTCATTTTTACCATCGTACTTGAAAGAATGGTGTAATTTTAGACCAAAAAATTAACGTCGTTATCTTTATTGACGGAAAAAATATAAAAACTAACACCTCTTATATATTTAACATTTAGAGGGTTCAATAAGTAAACTTAAATAGTAAAAGGCATCTCCGAAATAATATTCAAATATTATCACTGTCATAATTATTTTTAGAGTTACTACTGAAATTATAACTTCGAATAGTTTTACAAATTTAGTGATAAGATTATATTTGAAGTTTTATTATCATTGTTGTTATCTGTGTATTATACATGCACCGCAGGATTTCAAAAATATTATAACTATAATCGTTTTTACAATATTACTATTGTCCGTGCATTGCACGTGCGTCGCACTATTTCAAAGAAAATATTGTGATTAATAACAATCATGATATTTATATACTAATGCTATTAAATTTGCTTTAAAATGTGTCAAAATAAAAACTAAGTATTTATTTAAAATTATTTCAAAAAATATAAAAAAAAATCGTGTATCACACGTGTATCGCACGATTTGCTGGAATTATCCATTTTTATCGTTACTCCCCTCCTTTTCTTTTTTCTTTTCTCTGCCTTTCATTTCTTTTCTTTTTCTTTTCTTCCCACTAACTTCCAATATGGATGATCCCAATATTTACCCTAATAAGCTTGAGTTGAGTTGTTTTCTGGGAGACAATCAAAAGGGACAAATGCAAGCGGGTGATTGTGTATATGGTATTTTTCCCTTTTCACAGATGCTCATCATCGTCTGATTACCCAATTGGTACGTTATCTTTTCCGAGGGTACCAAACTTTATTTATGCGGAGGTGTTGAGTTTGACCATGATGAGTTTCCGCTTTGCACTCGCAAAGCATATATGTTTGACCTCAATGACATCCACGGTATTGTTTCCAGTATTGAATCTATGAACTTTCCTAAGCAATATCCCTTGCTTTTTGGTCCTGTTGATGATTATAAGTATTATGCATTTAGTGGCATATTCGACGATGACACTAATTTTGAGATGCTGGATACTATTACTAATCGGTGGAAAATTCTCCCCATTCCCCCACACTTTACTCCTCCTTCTTGTCATCCCCCTCTCCTTTTCGTGGTTCAAATATTTTGATTCTCCCTTCCGATCAGAGGTTTGGTGTCTAATCAACCTCGACCTATTTCCTGACGTACCCAATCCTCTCCCGTTTCGTAAACCAGTTTCCCTATTTCGTGGAAAGATGCACTGTCATATTTTCTTAGCTTCATGTCACAAGGAAATACCTCAACTATACACTCTCTTGACATGTCTCTTTTGTCGTCATTATCTTTGGACCCGATTACCCCTTTTGAGGATTTAGGGGAGCTAAAGAATATGAGGGAGCATTTTAAGGAAATGCCTAATTTCTTAGGTGGTTGGGGAATCATGGAAAATTTCTTTTCTTTGAGTGATAATTGTGTATGTTTTCTTCGCACTCAAGTGATTGGATTTTCTCCATATCAACGGTATGTTATCGACATTTGCGAATTTAGTTACAATTTGGTGGAGGGCACTCAGATAAAGGTCAAGGTCGAGAATTCAACGACATATAAATACCAATTCCCCAACAAACTTCATATCATGCTAAGGCACATCTTTGCTGTTAATGTAAGCTTCTTTAACTTTAGATTGCGCTTGTATTAGTCTCATTATTTTTTTTCTCGTGTATCATTTGAAATATCTTCATATGCTGAGTCTCATCTTGGTGATTCTTTTTTTGTGTGGAAAGTGGTCTAATTTACGCGCTTTTAAACCACCCTACAAGCTGGATGTGGAAAAACTTGCTGATCCTGATTTTGCTCAAGAAGTAGATGGAGCAACTCGCAAAGGAGATCACAAATTATAGACTAGCATGGAAGGTAAAAATTTATATATTATGCACATTGGCTTATTCGATAATTTTGATTTTTTGCTACTTTTTCTTATAGAGAGATTGATTACTAGTGCATTGCACGTGCGTCGCACTATTTCAAAGAAAATATTGTGATTAATAACAATCATGATATTTATATACTATTGCTATTAAATTTACTTTAAAATGTGTCAAAATAAAAACTAAATATTTATTTAAAATTATTTCAAAAAATATAAAAAAATCGTGTATCACACGTGTATCGCACGATTTGGTGGAATTATCCATTTTTATCGTTACTCCCCTCCTTTTCTTTTTCTTTTCTTTGCCTTTCATTTCTTTTCTTTTTCTTTTCTTCCCACTAACTTCCAATATGGATGTTCCCAATATTTACCCTAATAAGCTTGAGTTGAGTTGTTTTATGGGAGACAATCAAAAGGGACAAATGCAAGCGGGTGATTGTGTATATGGTATTTTTCCCCTTTTCACAGATGCTCATCATCTGATTACCCAATTGGTATGTTAATCTTTTCTGAGGGTACCAAACTTTATTTATGCGGAGGTGTTGAGTTTGACCATGATGAGTTTCCGCTTCGCACTCGCAAAGCATATATGTTTGACCTCAATGACATCCACGGTATTGTTTCCAGTATTGAATCTATGAACTTTCCTAAGCATTATCCCTTGCTTTTTGGTCCTGTTGATGATTATAAGTATTATGCATTTAGTGGCATATTCGACGATGACACTAATTTTGAGATGCTGGATACTATTACTAATCGATGGAAAATTCTCCCCATTCCCCCACACTTTACTCCTCCTTCTTGTCATCCCCTTTCCTCTTCGTGGTTCAAATTTTGATTCTCCCTTCCCTTTCAGCCCATTTATGTATTTTGTACTAGATCAGAGGTTTGGCGTCTAATCAACCTCGACCTATTTCCTGACGTACCCAATCCCCTCCCGTTTCGTAAATCGGTTTCCCTATTTCGTGGAAAGATGCACTGTCATATTTTCTTAGCTTCATATCACAAGGAAATACCTCAACTATACACTTCTCTTGACATGTCTCTTTTGTCGTCATTATCTTTGGACCCGATTACCCCTTTTGAGGATTTAGGGGAGCTAGAGAATATGAGGGAGCATTTAAGGAAATGCCTAATTACTTAGGTGGTTGGGGAATCATGGAAAATATCTTTTCTTTGAGTGATAATTGTGCATGTTTTCTTCGCACTCAAGTGACTGGATTTTCTCCATATCAACGGTATGTTATCGACATTTGCGAATTTAGTTACAATTTGGTGGAGGGCACTCAGATAAAGGTCAAGGTCGAGAATTCAACGACATATAAATACCAATTCCCCAACAAACTTCATATCATGCCAAGGCACATCTTTGCTGTTAATGTAAGCTTCTTTAACTTTAGATTGCGCTTGTAGTACTTTCATTATTTTTTTTCTCGTGAATCATTTGAAATATCTTCATATGCTGAGTCTCATCTTGGTGATTCTTTTTTTGTGTGGAAAGTGGTCCAATTTACGCGCTTTTAAACCACCCTACAAGCTGGATGTGGAGAAACGTGTTGATCCTGATTTTCCTCAAGAAGTAGATGGAGCAACTCACAACGGATCTCACAATTATAGACTAGCATGGAAGGTAAAAATTTATATATTACGCTCTTTGGCTTATTCGATAATTTTGATTTTTCGCTACCTTTTCTTATAGAGAGATTGATTATTAGTGCATTGCACGTGCGTCGCACTATTTCAAAGAAAGTATTGTGATTAATAACAATCATGATATGTATATACTAATGCTATTAAATTTACTTTAAAATGTGTCAAAATAAAAACTAAATATTTATTTAAAATTATTTCAAAAAATATAAAAAAATCGTGTATCACACGTGTATCGCACGATTTATTGGAATTATCCATTTTTATCGTTACTCCCCTCCTTTTCTTTTTCTTTTCTCTGCCTTTCATTTCTTTTCTTTTTCTTTTCTTCCCACTAACTTCCAATATGGATGATCCCAATATTTACCCTAATAAGCTTGAGTTGAGTTGTTTTATGGGAGACAATCAAAAGGGACAAATGCAAGCGGGTGATTGTGTATATGGTATTTTTCCCCTTTTCACAGATGCTCATCATCATCATCTGATTGCCCAATTGGTATGTTAATCTTTTCCAAGGGTACCAAACTTTATTTATGCGTAGGTGTTGAGTTTGATCATGATGAGTTTCCGCTTCGCACTCGCAAAGCATATATGTTTGACCTCAATGACATCCACGGTATTGTTTCCAGTATTGAATCTATGAACTTTCCTAAGCATTATCCCTTGCTTTTTGGTCTTGTTGATGATTATAAGTATTATTCATTTAGTGGCATATTCGACGATGAAACTAATTTTGAGATGCTGGATACTATTACTAATCGGTGGAAAATTCTTCCCATTCCCCCACACTTTACTCCTCCTTCTTGTCATCCCCCTTTCCTCTTCGTGGTTCAAATTTTGATTCTCCCTTCCCTTTCAGCCCATTTATGTATTTTGTACTAGATCAGAGGTTTGGCATCTAATCAACCTCGACCTATTTCCTTACGTACCCAATCCCCTCCCGTTTCGTAAATCGGTTTCCCTATTTCGTGGAAAGATGCACTGTCATATTTTCTTAGCTTCATATCACAAGGAAATACCTCAACTATACACTTCTCTTGACATGTCTCTTTTGTCGTCATTATCTTTGGACCCGATTACCCCTTTTGAGGATTTAGGGGAGCTAGAGAATATAAGGGAGCATTTTAAGGAAATGCCTAATTTCTTAGGTGGTTGGGGAATCATGGAAAATTTCTTTTCTTTGAGAATTTAGTTATCGACATATCAACGGTATGTTATCGACATTTGCGAATTTAGTTACAATTTGGTGGAGGGCACTCAGATAAAGGTCAAGGTCGAGAATTCAACGACATATAAATACCAATTCCCCAACAAACTTCATATCATGCCAAGGCAGCATTAGTATATACATATCATGATTGTTATTAATCACAATATTTTATTTGAAATAGTGCGACGCACGTGCAATGCACTAGTAATCAATCTTTCAATAAAAAAAGGTAGCGAAAAATCAAAATTATCGAATAAGCCAAAGAGCGTAATATATAAATTTTTTACCTTCCATGCTAGTCAATAATTGTGAGCTCCGTTGTGAGTTGCTCCATCTACTTCTTGAGGAAAATCAGGATCACCACGTTTCTCCACATCCAGCTTGTAGGGTGGTTTAAAAGCGCGTAAATTGGACCACTTTCCACACAAAAAAAGAATCACCAAGATGAGACTCAGCATATGAAGATAAATATTTATTTAAAATTATTTCAAAAAATATAAAAAAATCGTGTATCACACGTGTATCGCACGATTTGCTGGAATTATCCATTTTTATCGTTACTCCCCTCCTTTTCTTTTTCTTTTCTTTTCTCTTCCTTTCATTTCATTTATTTTTCTTTTCTTCCCACTAACTTCCAATATGGATGATCCCAATATTTACCTTAATAAGCTTGAGTTGAGTTGTTTTATGGGAGACAATCAAAAGGGACAAATGCAAGCGGGTGATTGTGTATATGGTATTTTTCCCCTTTTCACAGATGCTCATCATCATCTGATTACCCAATTGGTATGTTAATCTTTTCCGAGAGTACCAAACTTTATTTATGCGGAGGTGTTGAGTTTGATCATGATGAGTTTCCGCTTCGCACTCGCAAAGCATATATGTTTGACCTCAATGACATCCACGGTATTGTTTCCAGTATTGAATCTATGAACTTTCCTAAGCATTATCCCTTGCTTTTTGGTCCTGTTGATGATTATAAGTATTATGCATTTAGTGGCATATTCGACGATGAAACTAATTTTGAGATGCTTGATACTATTACTAATCGGTGGAAAATTCTCCCCATTCCCCCACACTTTACTCCTCCTTCTTGTCATCCCCCTTTCCTCTTCGTGGTTCAAATTTTGATCTCCCTTCCCTTTCAGCCCATTTATGTATTTTGTACTAGATCAGAGGTTTGGCGTCTAATCAACCTCGACCTATTTCCTGACGTACCCAATCCCCTCCCGTTTCGTAAATCGGTTTCCCTATTTCGTGGAAAGATGCACTGTCATATTTTCTTAGCTTCATATCACAAGGAAATACCTCAACTATACACTTCTCTTGACATGTCTCTTTTGTCGTCATTATCTTTGGACCCGATTACCCCTTTTGAGGATTTAGGGGAGCTAGAGAATATAAGGGAGCATTTTAAGGAAATGCCTAATTTCTTAGGTGGTTGGGGAATCATGGAAAATTTCTTTTCTTTGAGTGATAATTGTGTATGTTTTCTTCGCACTCAAGTGACTGGATTTTCTCCATATCAACGGTATGTTATCGACATTTGCGAATTTAGTTACAATTTGGTGGAGGGCACTCAGATAAAGGTCAAGGTCGAGAATTCAACGACATATAAATACCAATTCCCCAACAAACTTCATATCATGCCAAGGCACATCTTTGCTGTTAATGTAAGCTTCTTTAACTTTAGATTGCGCTTGTAGTAGTTTCATTATTTTTTTTCTCGTGTATCATTTGAAATATCTTCATATACTAAGTCTCATCTTGGTGATTCTTTTTTTTGTGTGGAAAGTGGTCCAATTTACACGCTTTTAAACCACCCTACAAGCTGGATGTGGAGAAACTTGGTGATCCTGATTTTCCTTAAGAAGTAGATGGAGGAAGTCACAAAAGCTCACAAATTATAGACTAGCATGGAAGGTAAAAATTTATATATTATGCTCTTTGGATTATTCGATAATTTTGATTTTTCGCTACCCTTTCTTATAGAGAGATTGATTACTAGTGCATTGCACGTGCGTTGCACTATTTCAAAGAAAATATTGTGATTAATAACAATCATGATATTTATATACTAATGCTATTAAATTTACTTTAAAATGTGTCAAAATAAAAACTAAATATTTATTTAAAATTATTTTAAAAAATATTAAAAAATCGTGTATCACACGTGTATCGCACGATTTGCTGGAATTATCCATTTTTATCGTTACTCCCCTCCTTTTCTTTTTCTTTTCTCTGCCTTTCATTTCTTTTCTTTTTATTTTCTTCCCACTAACTTCCAATATGGATGATCCCAATATTTACCCTAATAAGCTTGAGTTGAGTTGTTTTATGGGAAACAATCAAAAGGGAGAAATGCAAGCGGGTGATTGTGTATATGGTATTTTTCCCCTTTTCACAGATGCTCATCATTATCTGATTACCCAATTGGTATGTTAATCTTTTCCGAGGGTACCAAACTTTATTTATGCGGAGGTGTTGAGTTTGATCATGATGAGTTTCCGCTTCGCACTCACAAAGCATATATGTTTGGCCTCAATGACATCCACGGTATTGTTTCCAGTATTGAATCTATGAACTTTCCTAAGCGTTATCCCTTGCTTTTTGGTCCTGTTGATGATTATAAGTATTATGCATTTAGTGGCATATTCGACGATGACGCTAATTTTGAAATGCTGGATACTATTACTAATCGGTGGAAAATTCTCCCCATTCCCCCACACTTTACTCCTCCTTCTTGTCATCCCCCTCTCCTCTTCGTGGTTCAAATTTTGATTCTCCATTCCCTTTCAGCCCATTTATGTATTTTTGTACTAGATCAGAGTTTTGGCGTCTAATCAACCTCTACCTATTTCCTAACGTACCCAATCCCCTCCCGTTTCGTAAATCGGTTTCCCTATTCCGTGGAAAGATGCACTGTCATATTTTCTTAGCTTCATATCACAAGGAAATACCTTAACTATACACCTCTCTTGACATGTCTCTTTTGTCGTCATTATCTTTGGACCCGATTACCCCTTTTGAGGATTTAGGGGAGCTAGAGAATATGAGGGAGCATTTTAAGGAAATGCCTAATTTCTTAGGTGGTTGGGGAATCATGGAAAATTTCTTTTCTTTGAGTGATAATTGTGTATGTTTTCTTCGCACTCAAGTGACTGGATTTTCTCCATATCAACGGTATGTTATCGACATTTGCGAATTTAGTTACAATTTGGTGGAGGGCACTCAGATAAAGGTCAAGGTCGAGAATTCAACGACATATAAATACCAATTCCCCAACAAACTTCATATCATGCCAAGGCACATCTTTGCTGTTAATGTAAGCTTCTTTAACTTTAGATTGCGCTTGTAGTAGTTTCATTATTTTTTTTCTCGTGTATCATTTGAAATATCTTCATATACTAAGTCTCATCTTGGTGATTCTTTTTTTTGTGTGGAAAGTGGTCCAATTTACACGCTTTTAAACCACCCTACAAGCTGGATGTGGAGAAACTTGGTGATCCTGATTTTCCTTAAGAAGTAGATGGAGGAAGTCACAAAAGCTCACAAATTATAGACTAGCATGGAAGGTAAAAATTTATATATTATGCTCTTTGGCTTATTCGATAATTTTGATTTTTCGCTACTTTTTCTTATAGAGAGATTGATTATAGTGAAATTATGGAAAGCAATCCTTGCAAATTATTTCAAAATGTTTGCACCCCACATGGTGTTTCAATCACTCAATCCCTCCCTCTTCTATTACTGCTTGAAAGAGCATGAAATCACTCACCACCACCATTGCTCCTCTTATGCCCTTGCACTGACCTGCAGAACTAGATCAACTTTTCTTTACCTAAGTAGAGTAAATATCCAGTAACGAGTATTTTCTACCGCCCTTTCATCACCTCCACATGGTCAAACGAACATCTTCATTACCACATGTTCTAGTTGCTGCAGCATCACTTTCTCAGGCACATTTATCTTATTTTATCTTTTTGCTGCATAAACTTAGCACCACTAAGTCAAAATAGCGAATATCATTATATAATGCCATGAGACCTTCAAGGATTTTTAATGTGCAAAGTTTTATACATTCTTACTCTTCAAGGTGCAGTATTTTAAAATCTAAAATGCAGTATAGGGCTTGAAATACAACAACATTTGTAATTTCAGATCAATGAATCTTGGAATATCTAATATTTGAGGTAGTGTTGTTAATTATCAGTTAATGAGTTGGGTTGTTTTGGTCAAATCATGTAGTTACTTTTTAACAGTTCCTAATTGATACTTCCTTTTGTTTCCTTTATGCATGCAGTTGGAGATAAATTTTATTCAATGTGATGTCACAAAGTTAGGATGGAGAGGTCTCTATCTCTCTCCCCCCTTCAAGTCCTACTGTTGGTTTCTCATAGACAATCCCATTACAATCATGGCTTTGCTTGAACATGGTGATCATTGTAACAATATGCTTATTTTACATGCTACACCCTCCTCCTCTTCCCCTGCCAAAAGAAAAATAAAATGATAATAATAAAAAGTAAAGTTTTGAATATGTTCTTAGAAGTTAAAATTTATAATATGCTTTTAGGAATGCTTTTGTTGGGGGATCAAACTGAATTGTGGTAATGGATAAAGGAAATGGAGTTGCTTCATTGATAGAGATGAAATAATGGGTAACAGACCTCCAGTTCCGTTATATATGGCTTACCGTGCCTCTTAGTGTATCTGTATTTTGTAATTTCTTCTGGCTTCCTTTTTTGTCAGTTTAGATAGAAATGGAGCGTCTTTACTCTAAATGTATTTTCTCTCATGTTTCAACAAAAATATATGGAGCCTTTGCGGTGGTACTGTGTTAATGTTGTTGTTCATTTGCAATGATATACTCCCTCCATCCCACCACCACAAGTGAGACTAATTTTCTTTTCAGTCAGTCTCACCACAAGTAAGACTGCTTAAAATTGAAATGTTTTAATATATTTATATTCAACTAACCCCACTTTTTTAACCCCACTCATTCCCTCTCTTTATTTTCCACCACTCAATTTATTCAATCAACACTATTATTTACCCAACTTATTACCTCTCTTTATTTTCTACCACACATACACTACATTTTTCTTAATTATTGTGTTCCACAAATTGGTCTCACTTGTGGTGGGACGGAGGGAGTATATATATATACTCCCTCCGTCCCACCACAATACATATAGTAGTGTTGGTTGAATAAATTGTGTCGTGGAAAATGAATAGAGAGAATGGGTGGGGTTAAATAGTGGGGTTGGTTAAATATAAATATATTAAAACATTTTCATTTTGGGCAGTCTCATTTGTGGTGGAACGGACCGAAAAGGAAATTAGTCTCACTTGTGGTGGGACGGAGGGAGTATATATGTACATATATACTCCCTCCGTCCCACCACAATACATATATACTCCCTCTGTCTCACCACAAGTGAGATTAATTTCCTTTTCGGTCCGTTCCACCACAAATGAGACTGCCCAAAATGAAAATGTTTTAATATATTTATATTTAACCAACCCCACTATTTAACCCCACCCATTCTCTCTATTCATTTTCCACGACACAATTTATTCAACCAACACTACTATTTACCCCACTCATTCTCTCTCTTCATTTTATACCACACATATACTACCTTTTTCTTAATTATTGTGCCCCACAAGTTGGTCTCACTTGTGGTGGGACGGAGTGAGTGTGTGTATATATATAAACAAAATTTTCAAAAAAGTTTGTTAAGTTGTTCATTCATTATGTTACCTCCGTTTGATTTATTTAACGGCCGTCCAAAAATGCCTCAATTTACCACAAATTGACAATATAGTGAATAAAATTGCAACAAATAGTACGCTGGAATCTACATTACAATTCGTGTGAAACTTTAGGAACAGTACAATTTGAATTGGGGAAGAGTGCATTGAAGGAAGGTGAAGAGCAAAACAAGGGAAGGGAGGTCAATTCTGTAGTAGTAGGGGAAATGTCTGGATATAGGGGGCAGTTTCGTCATGAAAAAAAATGGAGATGCAGGGTATCGAACCCTGTACCTCTCGCATGCAAAGCGAGCTCTCTACCATGTGAGCTACATCCCCTTTGTTGTCAAAAATCTATTGAGATTAATATTCTAAATGTTATGTACTTGTATACAATACATCTTCATTATAAAGCCCTTTCCTTTTTCTGAGATTTCCAGTGTTCCAGACTCACAAACCCTCCAAAGAAAACAATCTCTCTATGGATCCATGGTACCCAAAATTCAATCTTTATCTTGCTGTTCTTCTCTTACTCGGGTTTTTTTTTGGTTCCTACAAATTAAAGCAATTTTATGTATTTAGGTTTAAATTTCTTTCTGATTCGTTCCTTTTCCTCGAATTTGTTGATTTGTATGGTTAATTAACAGGATGAAAGCTTCATGATTCAGAAGGAGATGTACAAAGGTCAACAGTACAGTCAAATCTATTATATTCGGTTACACTTGATGCGAACCCTTATTTACTCCATTCTCCCTAATTGGAAACCCCTTTCGACTGGTACCCTTTCTTCCTCACTGTTTTTTTTTATAAGTTCCCTTTAGTTATTTGTTTTTGTTTTAAAACCATTTTCTAGTTCAAAGATTCAATTTGGTTGCTTTGTTAATTATTGTAATCGTGGGTGGACTTGCATATGGTTAGGCATTTGTTGTGTGTACTGTTACACAATTTTTATATTATTGTTCTGGATGACTTTAGGTTTTATGTGTTGCTCCTTCAAACAACTCATAATTGTTCAGCCCATTTTAGTTTTTTTTTTGCTGTGCTGTGATCCAGACTGAAATTGCATGTTTCCAGTTTTAGTTACTAAAGTTCAACAGGGTTTGTGATTCTATTGCTTTTTGTATAGTACTTGGAGAGAGATTTTTTGGTTAATATATTGGAGAGAGTATAATTGGAAAATACTTTAGTTACTCCCTCTGTCCCGGAATAAATGTCCTAGTTGACAAGTCAATGTTTTTAAGCTTGAGTTAGTTTTGGGGGAAACTAGTTCCTCCATAAGCATAGTTGTTAAAGGCGTCCGCCCGCCTCGCCATATTGGCGCCTTAGAGGGTTGGCCGCCTTTCGCCTTTGTGAAATCAGGCGGTCGATCGATGACCTTATTGGACAACGTCATATGTTGTTTGAATAGAAGCGAAAGCGAGAGACGTGGTAGGTGCAAATTGGCTTTGTCGAGTGTTTATTTTAAGGAAACCTCGTCAATGTAGGTAAGTGAGGTGCCCCTTTGTAAAATCTAGCCCTAAATTCCAAACGATAAGAACCAAGAAGCCGATAATACTTACCGCAATCTTCGCAACTACGACAAGAACCCTCCAACGACGACGACACTCTTCAACGAACTCGACTACACAAACTCTGAACTCTCTGCGTCGATTTCATATTTTTCTGTATTTCCTTCTTTATTCCCGGTTCTTTCGTTTAATTTATAATCGCTCTCTTTTTTCTACTTAATTCTAGTTTTCTGTCGTTTTCTATTTTGTTCCCTCCCCTTGTTTTATTTTCTTCTTCTTCTTCTTTAATCTAGATTCCAAGCATCTTTTTTAATTTTATTTTCTTTTAAACATCAATATCCTATAATCCTCACTTTTGAGGTCGAAATTATGTTAGGATATCATAATAAGTAGAAATATAATAGTTTCTAATATTTAATAATTTTTTGTTTTAATTTTCCGCCTTGCTCGCCTTTTTGCCGCCTTTTGCCCGCCTCGCCTTTCGCCCTTTTCCAGGTACGTATCGCCCGCCTCCCGCCTTTAACAACTATGTCCATAAGTTATAAAAAGTCCACTTTTTAACCCTTAACCCTTAAACCCTACACCCTAATCCTAAACCTTAACCCTTATAAAAATAGAAATTTTTATAACTTATGGAGAAACTAATTTCCCCCAAAATTTTTTTGGATATGTTTCCTTGATTGCCCCAATATGTTCATATGAGTAGAGTGATACCTCCTATGACATTGCAATGCTTGTGCCTATTAGAATAGGTAGTATAGGAAGATCACCAAACTTCATGCCCTATTTTTAGTAAGATAACATTTACTTTGGGACAAACAGAAATGGAAAGTAGGACATTTATTCCGGGACTGAGGAGTATTGATTATCCAGAACATTGAGAAAGAATAGCTTTCTATTAGTAACATGGTGGTTGCATCCAGGGTTGCACGATTCGTAGTTCGTCCGATTCGAATTCGCGATACGAATACGCGATTCGTTCAACCCATGGAATCCGATACTTAGAGTATTACAATTATTGCGATTCGCGAATTCGCAATATTAGTACATATGATTTAAATAAATATTTAAAAAATATATAATACTAATAAACTTTCTTCTCATAGAAAATCAACTTAACGTTCTATTACATCATCGAAAAAAACACCAAAAAGAAACATTCATGCTGAGAAACTGTAATAGCACCTATGAGCAGCTAGCTACACCTTTTCTTTCCCTTTCGTGGGTTTGTGAGAATAGCCTTTGGAACCAGAAATTTGTAGCTGTAGTTATATGAACGTTGTGGCTTGTGGCTTTTCAGCTTTCAATAGTTGGTTGAAGTCATCCTTGAAAACATATCAAGAGTTAATGTACCATATCTTTTATTGCAGCAATGACTTTTCAGTTTTAGAGGATATTAATGGCGAATTCTAAGAGATTTTTTTAGGTATTTGAGCACGAATCGAAGATAACGATTCGTGAATTCCACCGTATCGATTCGGTATCGAATCGCGAATCGATACCTGCGAATCGATACGCGATTCGAGGCTATCCGGAGAGTATCGTGCAACCCTGGTTGCATCCAGCTTATATCATCCAATTTGCATTTATATAAGTCCGAAGAGACATAAGTCTAACATGAGAACTGAAGGTGGTAAAATGGTTGAGCAGCAAGTTTTATAAGTAGAATGACGAAATGTTGCTTTAATATTCCCATTTTTTTAGTACTTTTCATATGGATGTTGTTTTAAGAGCGCTAAGTATTTTTATGAAGGTTATGCTTCAACCACTTTTGTTACTCATTTTATTTGTCTAAACGTAATCTCTGACGTCTGCTACATTTTAGTTTGTACTGTTTTGGGGTTGGAGAAGGACAAAGAGTGCATTATTGTTGGAACCCTCTACAAGCATATGAAGCTCAAGCCCACCGTTTTTATGGAGTACTCAAAGGAGGTATAGCTTTTGATGAATGAGACTACTAATTGTCTTTAGCTTGAAATGCCTCAAGTTTATGATTTTTATTTTTCTTTCTTAATTTGAAGAGATCTGCTACTCCACTTGTAAGTCCTCATAATTTCACACACCCAGACGATTATTTGGTTCTTGAAGATGAAAGTGGAAGAGTTAATCTTACCGGGACCGTACTTCAACCTTCTTCATACGTAACAGGTGCGTATGATTAAAATCTCAGATCATGTAAACTACACAAAGTCCTCTCTCTTTGAGTAGTAGGTAGTTAGGTTAATGGTGGCAAGTCTTTCCAGTCCATGTGTTTTGTGAATTTACTTGTGGAGTTGACCAAACATATTTCCATTCAGTGGGAAAAGGATGTGAGGGGGGGGGGACTAAACAGGGTGTTACCTTCTTATGATTTTGTGATAATTTTAGTTCTACTCATTGGGAAAAAAGATCCTTCATTATTCTTCACTAGCATGTGCTACCTTTTTAAGATTTTTATTTACCAGAGCTAATGGCAATATAAAGATAGTGGTGCTCATATACTTAGATTGGAGCATCTTGATATGCATCAAATGTCAAATATTTTACTACTTCCATCCAGAACTAGTGATCCTTTTTGTTTATGACCATGATCAATATATATCATGCACTTATAGAGCTTCATCACACACAAGGACCAACCTATCGTACGTTTTTGTTGTGGCCAAGTCAGATAATATTAGTTAAAAATCTTAGCCTTACTAGGGTTCCACAGGGGGTGTTGATGGAAACAATATGCTTTAATAATCTGAAGTTCTTATACCATCAATCTTATCCAAATTGAGACTAGAGTGACTAGTCAAATTGCTTGAGCATAAGCCCCTCGAGGATACTTCAATTGGTACTGAGTTAACTGACTTCTTACTATGCGCCACACAGGGATTGTGGTTGCTTTGCATGGAAAAGAAACTGATGCGGGGAATTTTTTGGTAGAGGATATCCTTGAAGCTGGGCTACCACCACAGTCTCACCTACCACATAAATCAGGTATTATGGTACTTCACCTTCCTCTAATTGGCTTGTGCTGTTCATTCATTCACTGATTATCTTTCTTCTTAATTGTTTCTTCTTATTTTTTAGTGAGAAAAGTGATATTTCTACTTATTATACTGAACATTAGTGACAGCATTATTTTTTAATTTTTATTTTTTGTGTTCACTTACCCCCTTTATATTTAGGGCAATGCTAGGGGCACATAAAAAGCTCACAAAAAGATGGATACATAATGAGGTGGCGATATTTTGTTGGTTGCATCAATTGTGGACCCGCCACACTCTAATTAGTAGCACCAACAAAATCATTACACAACTTTTTGTCCACCAAATTTTGTGGCCTTTTTTGTGACTTTAGTATTACGCTTATATTTATTTATGTCGCTACCACGCTTCGGGAAGGATATGAGTGCACGGACTTCCTATACCAAGGGGCCAATTGGATAGTAACTTTGTAGGTCTGACACCCCAAACGAGGAGCTTAATCCCATGATATATACAGATCTTATTGGCGTAGCGTATCCCAGGACTACTTAGTTATTTGTTTTCTTCATGTAACCGAGAAAAGGAAAAAGGGGAAGCAAAAGAACTCCTTAAATTTAGTGAAAGCCAGCACATTATGAAGTTTGTCCTGGCAAAATAAAATTAGTTGCACATTAGGAGTGATACTCATTCTGGCCCTTATGAGTTGGCCTTAAGGATCAAACATGGGACCTCACTATTTGTGAGCCCCAAATCTTCCCATGGGCCACCCTGGGGTTGAAAGTTTCTGACTTATCAACCCATGCTCAATGTAACGCATTATTTTATCCTCCGTGAATCTTGTGCGGTTGACATTGCTTAATTATATTCAACAGGAGAAGACAAACATGTGTTTGTTTCGGGGCTGGATGTTGGGAGCAGCACTTCCAACCCACTTAGATTGCAGCTTCTTGTTGATCACATCAGTGGAGATCTAGGAGATGAGAAGGTTTCTATTGTGTTATGCTGTTTTCTTTTAGGTCATCATATTACATACTTAACTCACCTGCCAAATGTCAATCGACAGGAGCAAAGTATTGCAGCTCAAATAGTTCAAGGAGTGGTTGCTGGAAATTCTTGGCCCTTGGACTCTAGAGCCCCTGAGCCCAGATTCAAACCCAAATAAGGAAAATCCAAATGGAAAATTCCTCATACACCCCTCACTAGCAAAATGATGTAAGAAGACTTAAATGCCCTCATATCTCTTCCCAACTTTACTTTTTTGGTCAAATTTTAGTCAACTCTTATAACTTACACATAATTATCATATAAGAGTTTAAAAAATTATTTTTTTCATTTTTTTACAAAAAAAATAATATTTTTTTTGGGTCAAATTTGTTCAAACTCTTATAACTAAGACATAAGAGTCAAAAATTTCACTTTTTCCATTTTTTACAAAAAACATAATAAATTATTTGGTCAAACTTGGTCAAACAGCAGTCAAACTCTTATAACTAACACATAATTATCAAATAAGAGTTACAAAAATTATTTTTTTCATTTTGTACAAAAAAATAATAAATTTTTTAAGTCAAATTTGGTCAAACTTGGTCAAACAGCAGTCAAACTCTTATAACTAACACATAAGAGTCAAAAATTTCACTTTTTCCATTTTTTACAAAAAAAAATAAATTTTTTTTGGTCAAACAACAGTCAAAATTCTTATAACTAACACATAATTATCATATAAGAGTTACAAAAATTACTTTTTTCATTTTTTACAAAATTTAATAAATTTATTTAGTCAAATTTGGTCAAACAACAATCAAACTCTTATAACTAACACATAAGAGTCAAAAAAAAAAAAAATCACTTTTTCCATTTTTTTACAAAAGAAATAACAAATTTTTTTGGTCAAATATGGTCAAACTTTGTCAAACAGCAGTCAAACTCTTATTACTTGCACATAATTATCATATAAGAGTTAAAAAAAAAAATACTTTTTTTCATTTTTTACAAAAAAATAATAATATTATTTGGTCAAATATGGTCAAACTTGGTCAAACAGCAGTCAAACTCTTATAACTGACACATAATTAACATATAAGAGTAAAAAAAATTCACTTTTTCATAAAATAAAAAATGTTATTTGGTCAAATTTGGTCAGACCCGGTCAAACAGCAGTCAAACTCTTATAACTTACACATAATTAACATATAAGAGTCAAAAAATTTCACTTTTTCATTTTTTAGAAAAAAATAATAATATTATTTGGTCAAATATTTTCAAACTCGGTCAAAGAGTAGTCAAACTCTTATAACTGACATATAAGACATGCCCACCTTTTATAATTAACATATAAAAGTAAAAGAAAAAAAACACTTTTTTCCTTTTTTAGGCAAAAAAGGTTAGTCAAACTTGGTTAAACTCTTATAACTAGTGTATATGACCAATTTTTCCCATATAACTGAAGTAGAAAAGTTATTTCTTCACATTTTTTTCCACAAATAAATTAAAATAATAAAATTTTATTATTGTTGACTTTCATATTCGGTCAAATAGCAGTCAACTCTGATAACTGACACATAAGATATGTCCACCTCTTGTAATTAACATATAAGAGGAATAATATTCATTTTTTTTTCATTTTTAAGAAAAAAATAGTTAATATTATCTTATCAAACTCAGTCAAAGTCTTATAATTAACATATAAGACCAATTGTTCTCTTATTATTGAAGTACAAGAGTTATTTTTTCACATTTTTATAATTTAACAAAAAAAAAAAAATCATTTATAATCATAAAAAGTCTTATATATACTCCCTCCGTCCCATTTTAAACTTCAAAAATTTCCCTTTTGGGTGTCCCATTTTAAACTTCAAAATCCAAAAAAGGAAAGTTTTTAATACTTTTTTATTTAATGGGCCCTACATGTCATAAACACAACAACTATCCACTAACTATTTCCTACCCCACTTTCTCTCTCCTACCCACTTTCTCTCTCCTACCCACTTTCTATACTCACAACACTCTACCCACTATTTATATTTTATAATATAAAGATTCTCATCTTAATTCTTGTGCCCACTTTTTTTTTGAAGTTTAAGATGGGACGGAGGGAGTATAGAATAAGATTAAGATTCAATTTTTATCTTATAAGAGTCACTTTTTTCATATTATAAGACCTATGAATAGTAATTTTTCTTTTTTCATACTCTCTCCGTCCCAAAATGATCTTCTCATTTGGTATTTTTAATTGTCCCAAAAAATTCTTCACATTTCTACAACCTAAGCTTAGAAGTGCCCAAACAAAACATGACTAGTGAATCAAGTGTTCATATCCTTAAAAAGTTTGAATAGTCAAATGTGAAGATCATTTTGGGACGGAGGGAGTATATAGTTTGATTTCTTATTCTTTGAATATAATATTATTCTCATCTGTTTGGGTCATGTTTCTTTGGAATTGGTAATATAAGGCCATATCATAACTTTGTGAGTTGTGGCCGTTTTCTGCACCAAATATTGAATGATTCTTCTTTTTATGTCTCCAGAAAACTAGCAAGAGGATCCACTTTGTAAGGAATCTCGTAAGGGAGGTGGCTGGGTGCTGAGAATGCCGGAGGGAGTTGACGGCGTTGGGGAGGGCTGCCGGTGTCGGAGAAGAAGAGACAGCGAGAGAGAGAGAAGATGAAGAGAGAGAGAGAGATGGTGAGGACGAAGGTGTAAGGTCGCTGGTGGCCAGATCTAGAGAGATCGAAGAAAGTGATGTTCGCCGGAGAAGGAGATCGGAGTGAGGGAATCGGAAGAGGAAACGGCACCGGAGAAACTGGAGTCGCCGGGGCTGAGATCGTCGGAGACGGAGAAAGAAAACGAGGTCCGACATTCGGGTGATGTTCGCTGGAGAAGATAAAGGCGCTGGCGCTGGTGTGTGTGCGTGTGCGCCGTTTGTGTTTTCGTAGAGAGAGATTGTGTGTGTGTGTGTGTGTGTGTGTGTGTTGAATGAGGGGAGAGGTCAGAGGAGTAGTGGTTATTGTTATGTTTGAGAGTGAGGGTAATTTGGTATTTATGCATTTAGTTTGACTGGTCAACGTAGCCCTAGGGGTGTATGGGGAATTTGGATCTGGGCCCAACTCCTTATATCTCGCATTTGATCTGGGCCAGGATTTATATGTAATTAAATCTGGGACTAGGGGCCCATTGGGAAAAATTCCGGAAATTCTGTTGAAATTCCTCGTGGTCATCTAAATGGTCAGGTAAGACATGATATTATAATCTCAATGCAATTAGCTACTACTGTCCAGGGGCGGACCTACCAAGGGTGTATGGGGGCAATGGCCCCCCTTTGTTTTAAAATAAATAAATTTACTAGTGTATTTTTTTTGAAAATTTGGAGTATTAGTGCAATATTTTAGACTTTGCCCCCCTTTGTTTAAAAAAATAAATGCACTAGTATTTATTTTTGCCCCCATTAAATGTTTAATGCAATTTTGCCCCCCTTGTGAAAAATTCCTGGGTCCGCCACTGCTACTGTCAGAGGTGTTTTATTTCTTGGGTTATGACTTATGGAGATCAGATTTTCTTTTCTGCCCTTGTATCTGTCCGCAAATCCTTGATTATTCCTTCCTTGGCACAATAATAAGATGATTTATGGGTGTAGATACTACTATCTCCGTCCAAATGAATGTCCAAAAAGATTTTAAATTTACTCTTGGTCAAGAGCAAATTTGAAATTTTTTGGGGGGACGTAGTAATAATTATCTTCTTTTTTTATTTTATTATTGTCTGTTAGGTTCTATGATAACACCAACATGTATCTACTTCTTTACTTCTACTTTCCACTCATTTCTCACGCATTATCAGTTAGTCATTTTAAATTTTCAAGGGTGTAAATGGGATGGCATACCAAAACCAGATTACTTGCTTCGTTCGATCAAAAGTTGTGTTTTGTACTCTAGTCCTACTGATTTTCTCTAAAAATCAGAATAATGAAATGCCTTGTACGTTTTATTCTGTATTCTGTAACTATGAACACTTCTAAAGATTTTTATATACATTGGGGACCTCATATTATCTTCTATGGAAATGCTATGCACTTATACATAACTGGAACTGCTAAACAGTACCCTTGTAGGAATCATAATTCTTGGGCCGGGGAGTTGGTTTCTTAGGGAACCTCTTCTAGGTAGCTATTTGCCTCAGCAATCGCCCTCGTCTCATTATACTTGAGAAAATGTGATGTGAATGTAAATTTTTTTCTTTCAAATTGAGCATCCTTAATGGATACCCTTACGGTACATGTTAACTTTCGCCAATAATTGCTAGCTTAGGATGTTTGTAAATGAACATGGAGTTTAATGTAATACGAAACTTCCCAACAGAAGTGTAGGGTTCATAGTTTATCTTCTTTTTTCATTCTTGTCCAAACTGTGATTGCCTTTCACTAATCGCATCAATGTTTCCATTCAGATTATCTTTTAGCCCACGCGATATTTTGATGACCTTTTGTCAATTCTTCCTCTTTTTTCTTTTTTTTTTTTTTTTTTTTTTTGCAGAACGTAGCTTCAAAGGATCAATCAAAACTATCCGAGCCAATTAAGGAGCTGGATATCTTGCTAACCCAGGTTTTCCTTAATATTTCTTTTACAACTCAAAATAGATTGAATCAAGACTTTTGTCATTCACACGTGTGTTTGCGTGCAGATTGCTGCAGGTGTACCTATAGATATCATTCCCGGACTGAATGACCCTGCAAATTTCGCTTTACCACAACAGGTTGACATCCATTAAATCTTTTCCTTTCCATTCCAATGAGATTGTTGATGCTTATCTGATATCTTTTATCATACAGCCTTTACACAAATGTCTTTTTCCCGGGTCAATGGCATATAACTCTTTTAGGTCCTGCACTAATCCTCATTTCTTTGAGCTTGACAATATCAGGTAAAACTAATTAACTTGGCCACTTTTTCTAGTCCCATGTAATCAAGTAATTAACCAATCTTACTGTTAAATGGTTTTTATACGGTCTTTAGATTTCTTGGAACATCGGGTCAGAATATCGATGATCTTGAAATGTATTCAGAAGCAAAAGACAAACTTGAATTCATGGAAGGACATTGAGGTGGAGGCACCTAGCACCAACAGCACCAAACACCCTCGGTATGTGTTTGTTCTCCTGCCTTCACTTTGTACTACTCCACCCTTGCACCCAAAGATTCCTACTTTCTATTTTGTGAAATCCCACCCATAGAATCATAATATGTGGGGCGTTTCACCATACTTGTATATTATTATAAGAATCTAATGAAATTTCCAAAATTTCTTACTCCCTTCGACCCAAAATGAATGTATATTTTCTTGAAAATTTTGTCCAAAAATGAATGTCTATATTTTAAGTAACTTTGTCCCTAAATGATATCTTACCATAAAAAAGTCATGTTTCATTATATACTTGAACACTGAAAGTTTAAAAGTGTACAACAAGGATATTTGTGCATTTTTGCTACTAAATTTTCTCAAAACATATTCTCCCGTAAATGAATAATCGACGTTCTTTTTAAGACATACTGAGCACTATGTGAACCTTTAAAATTAAGAAAGGTACATTAGTTCATAAATCAAGGGCAATTTTGGAAAATCACTGTAGTCATTCAAATGTTTGATCTTTAAATGTGGAAGTGGAACTCTCTGAGCGAAAAGGAGGGATTATATATTTCCTGATTTAAGAGATCGTTTAGTCGAACATTGGTTGCTGACTTTGGAAGACCTTTTGTATTAGCAGACAATTGACCATATCCATATCAATTTTCCATCTTCCGTGGGATATGAAAACTAATGTTTAGACTCTTCTGCATGAAGGATCGGAAAGATAATACAACTGAATGAACAGTTTCCATGATATCCTGTCCTTGTCATTAGGTTATATTGACACTTACCTGATTCATTCTTTACAGGGTGTTATCCATTCACCGATAAGGATCCTTTCTTTATTGAGAGCTGCCCTCATGTTCACTTTATTGGTAATCAGGACAAGTATGAGACGCGCTTACTAGAAGGTGCCTTCCGAAACCATCTGGCAAATAAATTTGTAACTTATTATCTTTATTTTAACTCTAGTTTAAAATCCCATTTTATGCGGACCTTTTGGTGCAGGATCCTAAGGGCAGCTAGTGCGACTTATTTGTATTCCGAAGTTTAACGAGACTGGAATTGCTGTTGTGGTATGCTCTTATATTTTCTAGTTTGAAAAGCTTAGATGGTTATTGCTTATGCAGTCAGCTGTATGATTTTATTTTTTACTATAATTTTGTGTTGAACATGAGAAATCTTGAATGCCATGCTCTCAGTTTTGGAACTCAACTCACCTAACGAGTTACAAAGTATGAGGTCATTTGACTCTCTTGATTTGGCATATCCAAAAAGACAAGTGCCCTGTTGATTCCTTAAATACACCAATTCCAGTCAATTCTGGATTTAGCGTTAAGCTTCACTGTCATGAATTGAGAAGGTTTCTAGCTGATATTGAACTCCATCCGCCGATGCAATGATGGAATTGGAATCTTAAAAGCCTTGTATAACAGTTAAGCTCATATTCAAGTCTTTTACATGTGATTAACTACTTGTATAACAGTTAAGCTCATATTCAAGTCTTTTACACGTGATTAACTACTGGGTATAATAGGGAATTTACTAATTTTCAGGAATTTAGATGATATGAAATATAGGAGCAGGCATGTAGTCACACCCCAATATTCCTGTATTTCAATTTTGGATAAACCCTAGTTCTCTAAATCAAATATTAGATATTCCAAGATTCATTGATCTGAAATTACAAATGTTGTTGTATTTCAAGCCCTATACTGCATTTTAGATTTTAAAATACTGCACCTTGAAGAGTAAGAATGTATACAACTTTGCACATTAAAATTCCTTGAGGGTCTCATGGCATTATATAATGATATTCGCTATTTTGACTTAGTGGTGCCAAGTTTATGCAGTAAAGATGAAATAAGATAAATGTGCCTGAGAAAGTGATGCTGCAGCAACTAGAACATGTGGTAATGAAGATGTTCATTTGATCAATGTGGAGGTGATGAAAGGGCGGTAGAAAATACTCGTTACTGGATATTTACTCTACTTAGGTAAAGAAAAGTTGATCTAGTTCTGCAGGTCAGTGCAAGGGCATAAGAGGAGCAATGGTGGTGCTGAGTGATTTCATGCTCTTTCAAGCTGTAATAGAAGAGGGAGGGATCATAGTTATTAAAGGCCCTAGGCGCACCAAGGCGCAAAAGGTGTGCCCGGAGCCTAGGCGCAAGGCGGGCGCGCGCCCGGGTGACGATGCCCGCAAAAATGCCTTAAAATACTAAAAGTATCGTATACATTATACAACATCAAGATAAGCAATAAATCAAATGCAAGTAGTAAATCAAACATACGTTATAAGTCATAAAAGAAACAAACATAAATAGATGTTCAAACAAGCATAAAGAGAAGTTCAAACAGAAGAACTCTAAGTCTAAATCCTATAAAATGATAAGCAGTTGTTAGTTTGAAGGAGTTCCTGGTGATTGCTACTCTTATACGAAGTTATGGTGCATGTACATGAGAGAGTCATGGGAGAGAGGAAGAGTAATAGTCACGCATTAGGTTTTAATTACAATTTAATTGATGGTCAATTGTTGTGCCCGGAGCTAGGCGCACCCAGGCTCCAAAACTGAGCCTCTCTGTGCCCGGAGCTTAGGCGCGCGCCTAGGCGCGCCTTTAATAACTATGGGAGGGATTGAGTGATTGAAACACCATGTGGGGTGCAAACATTTTGAAAGGATTGTTTGCCATAATTTCACTATAATCAATCTCTCTATAAGAAACAGTAGCGAAAAATCAAAATTATCGAATAAGCCAAAGAGCATAATATATAAAATTTTACCTTCCATGCTAGTCTATAATTTTGTGAGCTCCTTTGTGAGTTCCTCCATCTACTTCTTGAGGAAAATCAGGATCAACACGTTTCTCCACATCCAGCTTGTAGGGTGGTTTAAAAGCGCGTAAATTGGACCACTTTCCACACAAAAAAAGAATCACCAAGATGAGACTCAGCATATGAAGATATTTCAAATGATTCACGAGAAAAAAAAATAATGAAAGTACTACAAGCGCAATCTAAAGTTAAAGAAGCTTACATTAACAGCAAAGATGTGCCTTGGCATGATATGAAGTTTGTTGGGGAATTGGTATTTATATGTCGTTGAATTCTCGACCTTGACCTTTATCTGAGTGTCCTCCACCAAGTTGTAACTAAATTCGCAAATGTCGATAACATACCGTTGATATGGAGAAAATCCAGTATTTTGATTGCGAATAAAACATACAAAATTATCACTCAAAGAAAAGTAATTTTCCATGATTCCCCATCCACCTAAGAATTCAGGCATCTCCTTAAAATGCTCCCTCATATTCTTTAGCTCCCTCATATCTAGCTCCACTAAATTCTCAAAATGGGTAATCGGGTCCAAAGATAATGACAACAAAAGAGGCATGTTAAGAGAGGTGTATAGTTGAAGTATTTCCTTGTGATGTGAAGCTAAGAAAATATGACAGTGCATCTTTCCACGAAATAGGGGAACTGATTTACGAAACGGGAGGGGGTTGGGTTCACGAAATAGGTCGAGGTTGATTAGACGCCAAACCTCTGATCTAGTACAAAATACATAAAGGGGGCTGAAAGCGGAAGGGAGAATCAAAATATTTGAACCACGAAGAGCAAAGGGGGGATGACAAGAAGGACGAGTAAAGTGTGGGGGAATAGGGAGAATTTTCCACCGATTAGTAATAGTAGCCACTATCTCAAAATTAGTGTCATCGTCGAATATGCCACTAAATGCATAATACTTATAATCATCAACAGGACCAAAAAGCAAGGGATAATGCTTAGGAAAGTTCATAGATTCAATACTGGAAACAATACCGTGGATGTCATTGAGGTCAAACCTATATGCTTTGCGAGTGCGAATCGGAAACTCATCATCATCAAACTCAACACCCCCGCATAAATAAAGTTTGGTACCCACGGAAAAGATGAACATACACACTAGGTAATCAGATGATTTTAGGGTTACAATCGGCTGATTGGAATCAAGTCTGTAAATTATGTACTATCTTCAACTCTTCCAATCGTCTCAAGTACCGCATACAACTTTTCCATCTCCTTGTCCTTCTTCTTCTTCTTAGGCAAAGTCACCTTCACGCGACGACTCATGGCTGCTAAGACCGAGAGAACAATCGCCCGACGAGAACTGAAATTTTAGACTTGATAGAGAAATTAAGGAAATACATTAGACATTCGTAAAAAAAATTAGTTAATTGACCCAATATGGAATCTTTTTTTTTTTTTTTTTTTTTTTCGAAAGGTCCCAATATGGAAGCTTTGTAAATGAGGTCATTTGACTCTTGATTTTCGAGCTATTTAAATTTTATTTTTCTCTCGTTAACTACGAAAACAATATTTTAAGCAATTCTCCCCCTCCCCCCACCGCCCACCTAGAGACACACAACCACCTTTAGTTTAGAGAAAATAACATTATATAATAATTTTTGACACTTTTCTCATAAAAAAAATGTCTTCATTTATCACTGATCCATATGGTAGGTTGTGCTAGGGGTGTAAATGGTTCGGTCTGGTTCGGTCTCGGCCATTTTAGAGACCGAACCACCAGTCCGGTTTGGGAAAATTCCAGACGGAACCGAACCACGAAAAAGTTCAAACCGAACCAAACCAAACCGCCGTGGTTTGGTTCGGTTTGGTTCAAACCGCGGTTCAATGATGTGGTTCAGAATGCGGTTTAGACTGTGATTCAGACTGTGGTCTAGACCGTGGTTCAAACCACCATTCAGACCGAGGTTCAAATGACGATTCAAATTATGGTTTAGACTTTGTCGAAAAGAGAAAATATGGAGGAAGAAGAATATTTATCGAATAAAGAATTTGAATGAAGTGAACACATCAGAATTTTGTTAACTATGTGCCTTGACAAATATAACACTTGATGAAATGAATATTGAATAAGATGCAAAATGAGATTTAAGAATGGTTTAATGTAATGTAGTCTTTTTTTAATATTTCAAAGGTAGATGTTACTTAACATACAAAAATATGACTAATATATGCGGTCTGATGGTTCGGTCTGGGGGTTTGGTCTGATGGTTCGGTCTGGCGGTTTGGTCTGGTGGTTTGGTCTGGTTTGGATCGGTTTGGTTTGGTCTGAAGGGGTCAGACCACAAACCAAACCGAACCACGCGGTTTACCAATTTTTGAGACTGAACCGAACCACTCGTGCTTAAAAACCGAACTAGACCGTATGGTTCGGTTCGGTCCCAAACCGCGGTCTGGACCGAACCACTGACACCCCTAGGTTGTGCGGGTGCAAGTGATTTGTCAGGGCCATATATCCTTAATAGATTCCATAGGTGGAGTGTTTTCATTGCAACTCTAATGGAAGACTGATTTTGTTATTTTTTTTCGCTTTTTTTGTATGTTATAATTAAAAAATATCTAAAAATAAATTCTCATATATTCTGATATCATAAATTAATTTTGTACTACATTAAATAACTGTCTTTTTTGGCATTTGCACAACTCTTAAGAAATGTAATAATTATCATGACTTAGTGACAAAAGCTTCAACTTTACCCCTATTAAGTGTGCAACTTTCTTACATTAATGTCTCACACTAAGATAATTAATAAAAGAGAACAAGTTTCAATGCAAGGATAAGAGAGACATTTAGCTCAAAATTGACAATTATTTTGGACCAAAATTTTGGTCCAAAAGAGACAGTTATTTTGGACCGGAGGGAGTAATTAACAAATTCCACATTTGTTATCTTAAAAGATTCCATATTGGCACCTTTCGAAAAAAAAAAAAACCAGATTCCATATTGGGTCAATTAACTATTCTTTTTTACGAATGTCTAATGTATTTCCTTAATTTCTCTATCAAGTCAGTAACCCTAAAATTTCAGTTCTCGTCGGGCGATTGTTCTCTCGGTTTTAGCAGCCATGAGTCGTCGCGTGAAGGTGACTTTGCCTAAGAAGAAGAAGAAGAAGGACAAGGAGAAGGAAAAGTTGTATGCGGTACTTGAGACGATTGGAAGAGTTGAAGATAGGTACATAATTTACAGACTTGATTCCAATCAGCCGATTGTAACCCTAAAATCATCTGATTACCTAGTGTGTATGTTCATCTTTTCCGTGGGTACCAAACTTTATTTATGCGGGGGTGTTGAGTTTGATGATGATGAGTTTCCGATTCGCACTCGCAAAGCATATATGTTTGACCTCAATGACATCCACGGTATTGTTTCCAGTATTGAATCTATGAACTTTCCTAAGCATTATCCCTTGCTTTTTGGTCCTGTTGATGATTATAAGTATTATGCATTTAGTGGCATATTCGACGATGACACTAATTTTGAGATGGTGGCTACTATTACTAATCGGTGGAAAATTCTCCCTATTCCCCCACACTTTACTCGTCCTTCTTGTCATCCCCCCTCTGCTCTTCGTGGTTCAAATATTTTGATTCTCCCATCCGCTTTCAGCCCCCTTTATGTATTTTGTACTAGATCAGAGGTTTGGCGTCTAATCAACCTCGACCTATTTCGTGAACCCAACCCCCTCCCGTTTCGTAAATCAGTTCCCCTATTTCGTGGAAAGACGCACTGTCATAGTTTCTTAGCTTCACATCACAAGGAAATACCTCAACTATACACCTCTCTTGACATGTCTCTTTTGTTGTCATTATCTTTGGACCCGATTACCCCTTTTGAGGATTTAGTGGAGCTAGATATGAGGGAGCTAGAGAATATGAGGGAGCATTTTAAGGAGATGCCTGAATTCTTAGGTGGTTGGGGAATCATGGAAAATTACTTTTCTTTGAGTGATAATTGTGTATGTTTTCTTCGCAATCAAAATACTGGATTTTCTCCATATCAACGTTATGTTATCGACATTTGCGAATTTAGTTACAACTTGGTGGAGGACACTCAGATAAAGGTCAAGGTCGAGAATTCAACGACATATAAATACCAATTCCCCAACAAACTTCATATCATGCCAAGGCACATCTTTGCTGTTAATGTAAGCTTCTTTAACTTTAGATTGCGCTTGTAGTAGTTTCATTATTTTTTTTCTCGTGTATCATTTGAAATATCTTCATATGCTAAGTCTCATCTTGGTGATTTTTTTGTGTGTGGAAAGTGGTCAAATTTACGCGGTTTTAAACCACCCTACAAGCTGGATGTGGAGAAACTTGGTGATCGTGATTTTCCTCAAGAAGTAGATGGAGGAACTCACAAAAGAGCTCTCAAATTATAGATTAGCACGGAAGGTAAAATTTTATATATTATGCTCTTTGGCTTATTCGATAATTTTGATTTTTCGCTACTGTTTCTTATAGAGAGATTGATTATAGTGAAATTATGGCAAACAATCCTTTCAAAATGTTTGCACCCCACATGGTGTTTCAATCACTCAATCCCTCCCTTTTCTATTACAGCTTGAAAGAGCATGAAATCACTCAGCACCACCATTGCTCCTCTTATGCCCTTGCACTGACCTGCAGAACTAGATCAACTTTTCTTTACCTAAGTAGAGTAAATATCCAGTAACGAGTATTTTCTACCGCCCTTTCATCACCTCCACATGATCAAATGAACATCTTCATTACCACATGTTCTAGTTGCTGCAGCATCACTTTCTCAGGCACATTTATCTTATTTCATCTTTGCTGCATAAACTTGGCACCACTAAGTCAAAATAGCGAATATCATTATATAATGCCATGAGACCCTCAAGGAATTTTAATGTGCAAAGTTGTATACATTCTTACTCTTCAAGGTGCAGTATTTTAAAATCTAAAATGCATCAGTATAGGGTTTGAAATACAACAACATTTGTAATTTCAGATCAATGAATCTTGGAATATCTAATATTTGATTTAGAGAACTAAGGTTTATCCAAAATTGAAATACAGGAATATTGGGGTGTGACTACATGCCTGCTCCTATATTTCATATCATCTAAATTCCTGAAAATTAGTAAATTCCCTATTATACCCAGTAGTTAATCACATGTAAAAGACTTGAATATGAGCTTAACTGTTATACAAGGCTTTTAAGATTCCAATTCCATCATTGCATCGGCGGATGGAGTTCAATATCAGCTGGAAACCTTCTCAATTCATGACAGTGAAGCTTAACGCTAAATCCAGAATTGACTGGAATTGGTGTATTTAAGGAATCAACAGGGCACTTGTCTTTTTGGATATGCCAAATCAATTGGGTGTTTTTATAGCAGAATTGTGAGCCTCCCATAATAAATGTCACGCTTTCCTTTTTTTGTCCGTCCCAAAATAAGTGTATTATTGTTAATGCAATTATACTATGATACAAGCAATTATAAATAAATAAAGCACATTTTTATTTTTAGTTTATTGACAAGTTAAATGCGGCATTTATTATGGGATGGATGGAGTACTACTTATAAGAATACTTGATTACATTACAAGTGCACAGTAGAAAATGATACTTTGTTGGTAAAGGTGAATATAAAAGACACTCATTTTGGAATAACTGTTTGTCTTTTTGTCTTTTTGAAAATTACTAACGCTTATATTTGAGGCAGAGAGAGTAGTATATAAGTTTAGAAAACTGTGTGTGACAATGTTCTATTTCAAATGGATTTTGTAAAGTGAATATAAGGCTCATTTTTATTGGTTACTTGAAGTAGTTGTTTAGTAAATTGTGTTTTGTTTTAGTATGATGATGTGATATTAATTTTTTTACTGGACTAGGCAGAAAATTCATTTGGGGATATTATTGACAAGGTAGTGGCTGATTTTGGATGTGGGTGCGGTACATTAGGTATTGCAGCTTCTCCCTTGGATGCAGAGTGAGTATTTTTTGTACCCTTGATTTTGTTTTCAGGGTTCTGAATTGCTTGTGTGTTGACATTTGGTTTAAGTTTGATGTAATTGCCGAGTAGATGGATTTCCTTTTATTCTCTTGTAAATTGCAGTTGTACATCTGATGCAACGAATGACTCATTGTTATGGGATAGATGGGGTATGTTTTTTTACATCTCCAGTTCTTTCACTGATTTTTAAGATCCAAGTTCCTCTCTTCTCCTCAAGGGAAAATATTGACTGAATTGAGATCAGCACTTTTTGTTTTATTCTTGAGTTATTTATCATTAAAAGAACTTGACTAGTGATATAATTTTCTTTTTAGGTCAATTTGTTGATACTGTTGTAATGAATCATCCATTTGGGACTCGGCAAAAAAGGAGCCGATATGGAATTTCTTTCCATGTGTTTAAAGTATTTCATGTATAAAAATTTGATGTCTCAAATCTTTAGTGTGATCTATTGTTTTCAATCATTGCTTTTTTTAGACAAGCAGGTTGCTTCTCAAGCTGTTTATTCCTTGCACAAGATCACAACTAGAGAAGCAAGTCCGTTTCTGATTTTAAATCGTCCATGACGATAAAATGATTCTTTTCTTTCTCATTTGCCCTTTACAAATCCTGAGACCCGTTTATCTTATTTATGCAGCACATAAAAAGGCAGCCCTGCGAGATTTTAATGCTAGCAGTGCTGAAGTTTTATGCGAGGTACATCAGATTGAATTCCATTTCCATTTCTGTAATATTCCTGTCTTGTTATTTTTGTTTTATTGGATTTCCAGAGATGATTTTTTTGTGTGTGTGTGTGCCCTTGTGTTGAAGATGTTTCTCTTTATTGTTACGACATGTGAGCTTTCCCGTTTTGCAGCTTCGATATGATGTGCCCCAGCTATACAAATTTCACAAGAAAAAGAAGGTAGATATTGCTGTGGACTTGTGGCAATTTGTTCCCCAGAAGAAACAGGGACATATTTTTTAGCAGTGTATTGGCTTGTCAAAAGGCTTGAATACATGTTATACTTAAGAGAAACAAAGAGTGCATTAAAGCTCTCTGTTGCACGTAAAATAGCTTCCGGAAAATGAAAAATATTTTCTGGAAAATGAAACGAATATGTTTTCAACTGTTTGGTAAATCTTCGGAAATGTCTTTCCCGGAACCAAATTTGTGAAAACACTCCAGAAAAAAAAAAGGTTTTTAGGAAAAATGGATTTACAAATTAAGTAGGGTGGGGTGGATGTAGGGGTTTGGTGCCCCCCTCCCCCCCACACGCATATCAGATGCCCGCAAAAGTTTAGGATTTCGAATGAGTGAATTCTGAGGTTTTTTTTCTTGACACGTGTCATTTAACGAATACCGGATAAATTGTTTGACTTGAAAATTCTAACATTGGAGATTTTCTTAGGTTTATGGCACAGTAATAACAATAACCATGCCTTCTTGTCAAGTTTTTTCTGTCTGAAGGTTTTTTGTTCGTTACACCAAAAGTCATAAAAGCAGGTGATGCTATTGTCTAGCTGCCATCGTCCGTGATGAAGGTTACCAGGGTTACGAGTCTGTGACCATAGTATCTTTATCTGTGGGTTTGTGGAGTGGGTGAAAGATACTTTCTTTCTGTCTTCATGCCCTTTGCTTCTCTTGGTCTTTCTTTTGCTATAAAACTTTAAACCAAATGAGTGTTAAACACCATAAAACTTGAAGTTCTTGCTTGATAGGAGATGTTGAATTAGTTGCTAGTTTTTTAAGCAATGGTTTTACTCATAAGAAAATTAAGTTTTGCTGTCTTCAGTTTCTAAGGCTGCTGAACCATACATGAGAGTTTCTGGTCTTGAAGGCCCGGGCTTCTACCACCAAGGATCCACTGCTGAACCATATGAAAAGGCTAAAGCATTTATCCCGTTTTCAGTTCTTTAGCTCGGTGATGAAGATAGAAGATATGATTGGATATGAGTCTTCACATTCAAAATGAGATCCATAACAAGTCGAAGTGATGACATTTAGTTTTGCTTTCGTCATGCGAGACGAACAGTTTTTTTTTTTGTGGTTTGTCAATTGAAGCACAAAGTTTGGTGACTATTTAAATCTCTATGAGGGAGGAAGACCAAAGACATGCATCTCTTTTGGTCCTATTCTGCTTTAAAGTACAAAGCATTCCATAATTTTCTTTTCTTATATAAAAGCATATTGAATGGTGGAATTACTTGAAATATGCATTGATAAGTTTTCTGTTCATTTTGCTTCTGCAGCTGCACTGAAGGTACTGTCCTACTTGCCGTTACCTTACTCTGCATTGAGCGAGCAGTCTCATGATTGTCCCAACTCCTTTAAGTGATGCAACATATGACTAGACTACATTGTAAAGCGGCGTTATGACTGGTTTCGAAAGGAAGAAAAGTGGTTAGTTGTAAAGGAAACGGAGTTGCTTGAGCGCTTCAATGATGGAGATGAAATAATGGGCAACAGACCTCCAGATCCGTGAACATGGACAGTTTCTCTTTAGATTAATTATACTCCTATTACCGTGACTCTTGAGTGTAACTGGAATTTGTAATTTCTTCTGGCTTCCTTTTTTTGTCAGTTTAGATAGAAATGGAGCATCTTTACTCTAAATGTATTTTCTCTCATTGCAAATGAACAACAGGAAGAAAGTGAGTAGAAAATGTGAGAAATAATAAGAAGATTTCAAAACATAATTTCGATCAAAATTCAGTTGTACAAGTAATCTCCGAGAAGATACATGGAAAATGAAGATTGCCAACACACAATTTCACATGAACTCGACAAGCTTGCACAGTAAATGCTGAAAGCTACTCACACATACTTCAGGGAAGATGGGGGGTTGTACGGAAGTTAGACTATCTGCTAGTTCATTCTTTGAAGAGGAATTAGTCAATAATTCTTTTTAGGGTATCAAAGGAAATGTTTATCACCCAAGACTTATGACAGTCTGCTGTTAGATCTCATTGATACACCATCATGGAACAGTGAATGTGAATAATTAAGTAAATTGGAGCCTATACAAGTTCTTTCTATGTATGGGAGTACTTATATAACTTACAAAGACTCAAACCATTAACCATCATCTCCTCCAACTAATAAAACGAAAGCTTCATATAACATCATCTCCCGAGGGGAAGATCATCGAAAAGATAATTTCCAGAAATAATTAACTGAATGTTACTATCACAACAACAACATTACCCCATTGCAAAAAATTGCATCGACTGACTGCAATTTCATAACAAAAGAAGCGCATACGGTTTAGTGAGCTATTTTTCTTTATTCCTCAAAAACCAAAAAAATATTGAATTTTTGGCTCCTTTGGAAACAACTGAATGTTACAATGTAGTTCAATAATCCATAAAACTAGAAGGACATATTTATATACACAGCCCCTTATTTCCACAGCCCCATTAAATTACCAAAGTACCCCTATATATATATATATATATATATTTTTTTTTTTCAATTTCACTCTCCCTCACGTTCGCTCCCTAACCCCCCCTCTCTCTCTCTCGGTTTGAAAGGACGAAAGAAACGAACAGTCTCTCTAACGTCTCTCTCACCGTCGTCGCTCACCGTCGCCGTCGTCTTTCTCTCGCTCGCTCTGTTCTTCTCTCTCACCTCTCTCTCTCATAGTAAAAAAAAAAAAAAACTTTCGAAATTGAAATGGTGAAACTTAAAATACCCAAGACCGCCGCCGCCACAACCGCCGCGCACATCGCCGCCGGGACTAGCTCGTCTACAGCGCCTGTGAAAAAGGTAAGCAATTTTTAACCTTATTTTACATTTCTATACTCCCAATTAAACATAATTTGAAAAATGTAAAATTGAAATTGGTGTTACACGAGATGTCATCTCGTGTAAACCCACTCGAGATGCATCTCGAGTGGTGTTACACGAGATGGATCCTTCTGAATATTGTGAATTATCAGTCAGCATTGTGTTCATTTATTTAATCTACTGTAACTGTCGCTAATGTATTGTCTCTTATTTGTGTTTTTTGTAGGCACGTGATCCTATGACCGTTTCAGCAAGAAAGAGGAAGGCTGGAGAGCGTTTGGAGAGAGGAGAAAACCGGAGCAAGGCTCGTAATGACGAGGATGCCACAGCTGATGATGAGCAGGAGGAGAGGGAGGAGGAGGCGGCAGCAGCTGATGATGTTCAGGAGGAGGAGGCGGCGGTCGATGGGGATAGTGAGGAGGAGGAGGAGGATAGTGATGATGGGGAGGAGGAGAGTGATAGTGATGATGGGGAGGAGGAGAGTGATAGTGATGATGGGGAGGAGGATGGGGAGGGGCAGGATGATGAGGAGGAGGAGGAGGAGGTGGAGGTGGGGGTGCAGGAGGAGGAGGATGATGAGGATGATGATGTAGTAGAGCCGCCTAGACCTCTGAGACACGGGAGGAGGCGGGGTCAGGATGCGCCACCATCATGGCAGCTTCAGAGGGACCCCGGTGGTGGGCCAGAGGATGTTTCACTGATGTACGGGTTCGGTGACCACCGAGCCAGACAGATTTGGGGTGACTCTACTACTGAGGGATTGGTGACTTTCCATACGAGACTCACGCATCTTGCACAGTAAGCTTAGCATTAATGTGGAATGTTTTAAATATTGAAGTTATTTATACCACACACTCTAAATATTCCATTAATTATCATCCTATGCTGCTTTTCTTGAGTACTGATAATATTTTTTGTTTCGAATGAACAGGTTCAAGCGTGATGAGCAGCCGGTTGCTGATAGAGCCTGGCTGGCCCTCGTAGATGCATCTGGCCTCCAGCATCTGCATGATTCCGTCATTCATAGGCCTAACCATGCCCTCCTAACGGCATTTTTGGAACGGTGGTCTCCTGAGACTAACTCGTTCCACATGTCGTGGGGGGAGATGACGATTACTTTACATGACAGTTTTCATATCCTGGGTATGTTTTTATAACATCGCTTCGATACTCCATTCACAATTATATAACTGTCTACATATATTATATGAACTGTCTACATTCATCTCTTATACTAAAATGTGTTATTGCATCTTCAATTTACAGGTATCAGGATTGATGGTGGAGTTGTTCGCTATACGGATCCAGCGCCTGACGTATCTGGCATCTCTAGACACCTCCAGTTGAGCGGCACTGGTTATTTATTGAGGGATGTCAGGCGTCTATTTACTCAGCGTAGAGGCGGCATGACAGATGCCCATCGTGCGTCCGCGTATATCATGCACCTATTGGGTTGCACGATGTTCGTGGACAAGAGCGGGGATAAGGTGCCCGCAGCCTACCTGCCCCTGTGCATGGATCTAGCCAGCCTCCCCACTCTTTCCTGGGGATCAGCCACTTTGGCATATATGTACCGAGAGTTGGGGAAGGCGTCCAGATCCGGATGCAAGCAGATGGGCGGTTGTGCGGCTCTCCTAGAGGTACATCTTACTCTATTCACTATCTTTTTACTGTACTCCCCCCCTGTTATTAAATGTTGCATTTGAGTAGTATTTAATACTTTTTTACATACATCTCAGGCCTGGATATACGAGTACTTTCCGGGTTTTCGGCGAGTTACTGACCCCCATTGGCAGCAGGGGCAGCCGAGAGCCCGTAGATGGTCTCGTGATGATTCGGCTGGGAGGACGTTCGATCATCTTGTGCAGTATCGCCGCATTCTTGACAGGATGGGGGCTGACAGTGTGAGTTATTCATATTAAAACTATTATACGTTTTTGTGTCGTTCCTTCCGATATTCTGTTGAATTTGCCTAACAATGTATACTCACAGGTTATTTGGACTCCTTATGGGACCGGGTCGGATGCGATACTGCCTGTTTCATACTACAGGGGTGTTATACGCTTTTGTGACATCACAGAGGCGTATATGCCTGATCGTGTGACTAGGCAGTTCGGGTACCAGCAGAGGATCCCCAGACTGCCCCCCATGGCGACCGAGTTATGCGTTTTGGCAAAGGGTCAGAAGGGGTACCAGAAGCGTTACGGTGACGGAGATCAGGTTTGGCAGGAGTGGGTGGCTTTTGGCATGGCGGAGTTTAGGGCCGATGTCCGTTGGGGGCCACTATTTACTGGAGATCATCCCGTGGCTGTTCCCTTCGTGACTCCAGATTATATGTCTTGGTTTAGGGCTAGGAGTCATGTTCGGATAGCTAATCCGATACACGATCCACCCGGTGACATTCCACCTCCCCCACCTGATGTTCCACCGCAGCCTTCTGTCGCAGGGATTGCGGAGTTGCGAGCTATCATACTTCCATTTTTGTCGGATCCCAGTGCCCCCGAGCACTGGCTAGTTGGTCTTAGACGGGCCGGTGAGATTTTAGGACTTCCACCGCAGCCTTAGGATTTTATTTTATTTTTGCTTTTCATTGTATTGTAATGGACACATTTTATTCTAGTTTTTATTGACACCTCTACTAGTTTGTTAATATGATTGTATTTTTATTTTAGTTATCGTTTTAAATCCCCCTCCCGATTCAATAGTTTATTCTAGTGTTTCGTAAAACCCCCCTCCCCCCCCCCCCCGAGGACATGATGTTTTGCTGCTGTTGTGTTGTAGTTGCTGTGTTGAGACTACTGATGTATCTCGTGTCAACCCACACGAGATGTGTCTCGTGTGGGTTAACACGAGATGCATCTCGTGTGTGTTTACACGAAACAAGTCTCGTATAAACCCACTCGAGATGCATCTCGAGTGGTTTTACACGAGATGTCATCTCGTGTAAACCCTAAAAACCCTAATAATGTCACAAATTTCTAACTCAATTTCCGTTTAGATTTTGAGGAAAGTGATACTAATGAAAAACACTTTAAATGTCATTTAGAGCCTAGAAAAAAAATAAAAAAAATAAACTAGGTGGTCGTATACCATTTTCACAACATCGGGACATTTTCCTTAAAACCCTAAAAACCCTAATAATGTCACAAATTTCTAACTCAATTTCCATTTGGATTTTGAGGAAAGTGATACTAATGAAAAACACTTTAAATGTCATTTAGAGCCTAGAAAAAAAATAAAAAAAAATAAACTAGGTGGTCGTATACCATTTTCACAACATCGGGACATTTTCCTTAAAACCCTAAAAACCCTAATAATGTCACATATTTCTAACTCAATTTCCATTTGGATTTTGAGGAAAGTGATACTAATGAAAAACACTTTAAATGTCATCTAGAGCCTAGAAAAAAAATAAAAAAAAATAAACTAGGTGGTCGTATACCATTTTCACAACATCGGGACATTTTCCTTAAAACCCTAAAAACCCTAATAATGTCACATATTTCTAACTCAATTTCCATTTGGATTTTGAGGAAAGTGATACTAATGAAAAACACTTTAAATGTCATCTAAAGCCTAGAAAAAAAATAAAAAAAAAATAAACTAGGTGGTCGTATACCATTTTCACAACATCGGGACATTTTCCTTAAAACCCTAAAAACCCTAATAATGTCACATATTTCTAACTCAATTTCCACTAGAGTGTCAACGGTAGCCTTTCGCATTATCAGACAAGAGCATGATCGAATTCAGAAAATCAAGCAGCGTCATAATGGGGGTTATGTAATCACTGAGGCTGCCTGCGGGTGTTACTACAGGCGGACACATGGACTTCCATGTAGTCATGAGATTGCACAGATAGAGGAGTGTCAGGGACGGATTGAGCTGTCCACGATTCATGAGTTTTGGAAGAAGTTGGACATTGAAGTAGACAACCCTTCATCTAAGGAGCCTGAACCGGTAAGGAGACAGTTATTCAAAACGATGGAGCCGGATCATATTTCAAAGCCGAATGAACCCCGGGCCGGAAGTTCCAGAGAACTGTCAGATTGGGAGCATACTAACAAATTTTTTCGAGTCCCCGCTACACCATCCTCGACTGGCAAAGGGTATATATCTTCATTCAATTATGTCTCAAATTTTTTGCTGTTGTATTGTTGCTGTTGTGCTGTTGTGTTGCTGCTACTGTTTAACTGCTGCTGATGTGTCTCGTGTAAGTCCATACGAGACATATCTCGTGTTGTATTACACGAGACTTGTCACGTGTAAAACCACACGAGATATATCTCGTGTGGACTTACATGAGACACATCAGCAGCAGCATCAATTTTTTTTAACACTTTCAAACAACAGTATGAATGCTTCTCACTCTTTTTTCTTTGCCCTATTTCAGGTCTAGATGTGCATTCATTGCATCAACCCAAGCGAGTTCGGAGTCCACCCGCAAACGGAAATCACCTTCAGGACCCACACCATCTACCCCTGCTAGTACTCCTACGTCTCATCCACCAGTAGCTCCTTCCGGTCGTGGGAGAGGACGGGGTCGAGGCCGAGGTCGAGGTTGAGGACGAGGACGGGATCAGGGTCAGGGTCGTGGAGAGGGAAATGGACAGCCCAATTATACTAGTTTATACAGCTCCCCGTATGTAGAGTCTTTTCCGCCTTTCATTACCCCGCGTATTGGAGGCATCATAGATGTGGCATCAGATGGACATTGTGGCTATAGAGCCGTAGCAGCACAGATATACGGAGATGAGGAGAAGTGGGCTGAAGTGCGCACAGAATGTTACAATGAGGTGCTTGCTCGCCAAGACCTTTACGAAAGAGTTCTACCTTGGATATCGGTAAGAGAACTCTTACGTAAGATTGCTTGCTATAGCCGGACGGCGCCCAGTGATTATTGGATGGAGCTCCCAGATCTTGGGCACATCATTGCCACGAGGTATAATGTGGCGTTCATTTCTTACTCGACTAGCGGTGGTATGTTATGCCTTCCAGTGACTGCACCAGTACAACCACCTGTGAACACAGTTGTGGTGGGACAAGTCAATGGAAACCATTTTATAGCGGTATGAAACTTAATTGTCTCATCTATATTAGTTATATTTAGTTGTCTTACTTATATTCATTATATTTCATTGTCTTGTATTTAACTTGTTATTACTTTTGCAGCTGCGCATGTTAGGCAATGATTACCCAATACCACCACCACCAAACCTTTATCGGAACCGCTGTGATCCAACCGCAAGCCAACTACTCCTCCCATACCAAGATAGGATAGCAGAGTTCAGTCAACTCTATGAGGAGGATACCGATGCAAGAAGACAAAGAAGATTACATATAGGATAGTATATGTGTAATGGTTTTTGATTTATCCAGTTTGTATGAATGTTTGAATTATATGCTTATCCTTGTTAACACTTTCATTTCGTATACAATTAGGCGATAGTATATGTGTAATGGTCTATTGATGTTTTGTGGAGATGTCCTATTTGAGAATCAAATTTCATTCCAAGTTATGTTTATTGTTGCTTTTGCTGTTGCGGTTGTGGAAAAGCAGGCTCAGATGCCTATGTCGTGTATACTTATACGATATGAGAGCTTACATCTCGTGTATACATACACGAGATATCATCTCGTGTGTACTTACACGAGATGTATCTCGTGTATATGTACACGAGATGTAAGCTCTCATCTCGTGTAAGTATACACGAGACGTGCAAGGGCAGCGATGGAATTAAATGGGCTGTGTATTTACCGGGCTGTGTACTAGAACCAAGGAATGGGCCAAAGAAGTCAACCCACGGTTACAATGAGCTTAACAGCCGTATCAAGAAACAACCCTGAATCAAATAAGCTAATTCATTTAGTTAGCAACTTAGCATAAAGGATAATAGATGGTGTTGCATAGTTAAAAATGTGCAGAGTACATCTGAGTTTTGGTTTCTTGGATCGCCGGACCCACAAATATTGATTCGCAAGGGTTAATTTTTATCCAATAATTTACTCCTATTTGGTGATGATTGTAACCTTCATGATTATGCAACAAAGAACTATGAAGGTTTCACTTTCGTGACTATTCACCAGATCCTAATATAAACAATAATTTCTAGAATCAGCTTGATATTGTGAAAAAACCTAATACTCCTACAATCTACCCGCGATACAAGTTTGAGTTACATCTACAATGCTTGTCATAAAACACAAGACGGGGAAAAGCAAGAAAGGTTTAAAGAAATGATTGGAGAAACTACCTCAGTACAAATTCCAACAACTCCTTTAACTTCATCTCCAAATATAACTCAGTAGCCCTGCATATGAAATTGGGGATTCTTTTATTTGTGAGAAAAGGGTATATGTAGCAGTGGCGAATCTAGGATTCTGAGTCAAGAAAAAAAAAATTGGGGTCCGAACCCGGATCAGCCTCAATTCTTAAAGAATTATCATGTACTTGCGGTTGAGAAGAAGTACCTTGTTGTGCGATTTCTTGTTGAACTTGAACCCTTTCAATATTGACAATATTAGGATCAAGATCAAGTGCAGCCGAAGCGGATGGCTCACATCGAGGGCGTTTGGTGAAGAATCCATAAAGCTTAGATTGCTTACCTATCATGAATTATAACAACAATTGCTAAATAAATCCCCAAATCATCAATTTTCAATTTTTAAAACCCTAAAATTGAATCACAAAAAATACCTTTTTGAGACATTGCCGGATCTAAAGGAAGGAGATGCGTCAGTGTCGGCAGCGGCGTGAGAGGGGTCCTTCAAATTCATTAATCATAAGCCCCAAATCAGTAACAACAGAGAACATCAATTAAAGATTCCACCACAAAGCAAATCAAAATTGTAACCCTAATCATCTACAGAAAAGAGGATTGAGATCGAACCAGAGACGCGAGAGCCGAGAGGGCCGACAGATGCTTCGGTGACCAGCAGTAGAACCGGCAGGCGGCAGATGCAGCGGCGGATCCAGAGGAAGGAGAAGCCGCAAGACTCTCGCCGTCACTCTCTCAACTCTCTCCCAAATCCCAATCGATCGACTGAGCAAAATACCATTCCAGCGGCAAACTAAGCGTAAAACGGAAGGTCTATTTTGAAATTCATAACTTTACAAAATTTAACTTAACTCATATTAACACTTTGCACCTCTATTCTTTCAAAAATAACACTTTGCACCCCTATAGTTATTTTTTTTTTTATAAATACTCAGTAAAAATTTTAGAAAAACCCAGGGTATGCAGCTGCGTACCCTGGCGATACACTGGATTCGCCACTGATATGTAGGGAACAAGAAGATGGGTTTGATTTAACACTAACATTGACAGTGGAAGCTGAATCCAAAGTTAAATTGCTATGATGTTTTGAAATTGAAGAATGTAAGGGGGATGAATAAGTGTAGGACGAATTTGATTTGGTAATTGAGTCCTGAATTGTGTGTAACAAGATGGCCGCAACGCAAGTAACATCCAGTATCCACCTTAAGAGGTAGAGTTATAAGAGTTACTATCTCCGTCCCAAAACAAATGTCTGTTTTTGTTCTTGATCGAGAAAAAGAAAGACATTCGTTTTGGGACAAGAAAAAAAATGGACATTAAGAGATCCCTTATTTATTTTTTTTATTACAGTACAATTTGAAGAGTACATTGATAGAAGGAAGATGAAGAGCAAAACAAGTGAAGGGAGGTCAATCTGTAGTAGGGGTAGTTTGGTCATGAAAAAATGGAGATGCGGGGTATTGAACCCCGTACCTCTCACATGCAAAGCGAGCGCTCTACCATGTGAGCTACATCCCCATCGATGTTTATAATCAGGTATTGTAATTAATAATTTCAAAAGATTATGTAGCTTGTATACACCTTCTTTATAAAGCCCTTTTCTTTTTCTGAGAGTCCCAGTGTTCCATTTTCCCGCCATGGCAGCCATGGAAGTGGACTCACAAACCCTCCAAAGAAAACAATCTCTCTATGGATCCATGGTACCCAAAATTCAATCTTTATCTTTCTGTTCTTCTCTTACTCGTTTTTTTTGGTTGCTACAAATTAAAGCAATTTTATGTATTTGGGTTTAACTTTCTTTCTGATTCCTTCCTTTTCCTCGAATTTGTTGATTTGTGTTGTTAATTAACAGGATGAAAGCTTCATGATTCAGAAGGAGATGTACAAAGGTCAACAGTACAGTCAAATCTATTATATTCGGTTACACTTGATGCGAACCCTCATTTATTCCATTCTCCCTAATTGGAAACCCCATTTGCCTGGTACCCTATCTTCCTCACTGCTTTTTTATAAGTTCCCTTTAATTATTTGTTTTTGTTTTAAAACCATTTTCTAGTTCAAAGATTCAATTTTGTTGCTTGGTTAATTATTGTAATTGGTGGGTGGACTTGCATATATGCTCTTACACAATTTTTATATGTTGTTCTGGGTAACTTTATGTTTTATGTGTTGCTCCTTCAAATAACTCTTAATGGTGTGGCATAATTTTATTTTGTTCAGGCCATTTTAGTTTTTTTTTTTTTTTTTTTTTTTTTTTGCTGTGTTGTGATCCGACTGAAATTGCGTGTTTCCAGTTTTAATTACTAAAGGTCAACAGGGTTTGTGATTCTATTGCTTTTTGTATAGTACTTGGAGAGAGCTTTTTCAGTCAATATATAGGAGAGAGTATATACTTTGGAAAATGCTTGTAGTTATCAGTTATCCAGAGCGTTGAGAAAGAATGGCTTTCTATTAGTAACATGGTGGTTGGATCCGGCTTATATCATCCAATTTGCATTTATATACGTCCGAAGAGAAATAAGTCTAACATGAGGACTGAAGGTGGTAAAATGGTGGCGAACCCAGATTTTTTTTTGAAGGGGGGGCAAAATAATTTTTAATAGTATAAGGGGGCAAGAAAAAAATTAGTGTATTTTTTTCTTCTCTAAAAGGGGGGCCAAGTTTAATTTATTACACTAATCTAATTAAAATTTACAAAAATTGCACTAGTAAAATTTTTATTTTATTTTTACAAACGGGTGCCGCGGCCCCCTTAAGCATGTATGTAGGTCCGCCAGTGGGTTGAGCAGCAAGTTTTACAAGTAGAATGTCGAAATGTTACTTTAATATTCCCATTTATTAGTATTTTCATATGGATGTTGTTTTAAGAGCATTAAGTATTTTTAAGAAGGTTATGCTTCAACCACTTTTGTGACTCATTTTATTTGTTTAAAGGTAATCTCTGACCTCTGCTTTATTATAGTTTGTACTGTTTTGGGGTTGGAGAAGGACAAAGAGTGCATTATTGTTGGAACCCTCTACAAGCATATGAAGCTCAAGCCCACCGTTCTTATGGAGTACTCAAAGGAGGTATAGCTTTTGATGAATGAGACTTCTGATTTTCTTTAGCTTGAAATGCCTCGAGTTTATGACTTTTATTTTACTTTCTTAACTTGAAGAGATCTGCTACTCCACTTGTAAGTCCTCATAATTTCACACACCCAGACGATTATTTGGTTCTTGAAGATGAAAGTGGAAGAGTTAATCTTACCGGGACCGTACTTCAACCTTCTTCATACGTAACAGGTGCGTATGATTATAATCTCAGATCATGTAAACTACACTACTGATAAGTCCTCTCTCTTTGAGTAGTATGTAGTTAGGTTAATGGTGGCAATTCTTTCCAGTCCATGTGTTTTGTGAATTTACTTGTGGAGTTGACCAAACATATTTTATCAATCCATTCAGTGGGAAAAGGATGTGAGGGGGGAGGGGACTAAACAGGGAGTTACCTTTTTATGATTTTGTGATAATTTTAGTTCTACTCATTGGGAAAAAAGAACCTTCATTATTCTTCACTAGCATGTGCTACCTTAAGATTTTTATTTACCGGAGCTAATGGCAATGTTAAGAAAGTGGTGCTCATATACATAGATTGGAGCATCTTGGTATGCATCAAATGTCATATATTTTACTGCTTCCATCCAGAACTAGTGATCCTTTTTGTTTATGACCATGATCAATATATATCATGCACTTATAGAGCTTTATCACACACAAGAACCAACCTATCTTACGTTTTTGTTTGGCCAAGTCAGATAATATTAGTTAAAAATCTTAGCCTTACTAGGGTTCCACAGGGGGTGTTGATGGAAACAATATGCTTTAATAATCTGAAGTTCTTATACCATCAATCTTATCCAAATTGGGACTAGAGTGACTAGTCAAATTGCTTGAGCATAAGCCCCTCGAGGATACTTCAATTGGTACTGAGTTAACTGACTTCTTACTATGCGCCACACAGGGATTGTGGTTGCTTTGCATGGAAAGGAAACTGATGCGGGGAATTTTTTGGTAGAGGATATCCTTGAAGCTGGGCTACCACCACAGTCTCACCTACCACATAAATCAGGTATTACGGCACTTCACCTTCCTCTACTTGGCTTGTGCTGTTCATTCATTCACTGATTATCTTTCTTCTTAATTGTTTCTTCTTATTTTAGTGAGAAAAGTGATATTTCTACTTATTATACTGAACATTAGTGACAGCATTATTTATTTATTTATTTATTTTTGTGTTCACTTACCCCCTTTATATTTAGGGCAATGCTAGGGGCACAAAAAAAGCTTACAAAAAGATGGATACATAATGAGGTGGCGATATTTTGTTGGTTGCATCATTATGGACCCGCCACACTCTAATTAATAGCACCAACAAAATCATTACACATCTTTTTGTACACCAAATTTTGTGGCCTTTTTTGTGACTTTAGTATTGCGCTTATATTTATTTATGTCGCTACCACGCTTCGGGAAGGATATGAGTGCACGGACTTCCTATACCAAGGGGCCAATTGGATAGTAACTTTGTAGGTCTGACACCCCAAACGAGGAGCTTAATGCCATGATATATACAGATCTTATTGGCGTAGCGTATCCCAGGACTACTTAGTTGTTTGTTTTCTTCATGTAACCGAGAAAAGGAAAAAGGGGAAGCAAAAGAACTCCTTAAATTTAGTGAAAGCCAGCACATTATGAAGTTTGTCCTGGCAAAATAAAATTAGTTGCACATTAGGAGTGATACTCATTCTGGCCCTTATGAGTTGGCCTTAAGGATCAAACATGGGACCTCACTATTTGTGAGCCCCAAATCTTCCCGTGGGCCACCCCCTGGGGTTGACAGTTCCTGACTTATCAACCCATGCTCAATGTAACGCATTATTGTATCCTACGTGAATCTTGTGTGGTTGACATTGCTTAATTAGATTCAACAGGAGAAGACAAACATGTTGTGTTTGTTTCGGGGCTGGATGTTGGGAGCAGCTCTTCCAACCCACTTAGATTGCAGCTTCTTGTTGATCACGTCAGTGGACATCTAGGAGATGAGAAGGTTTCTGTTGTGTTATGCTTTTGTCTTTTAGGCCATCATAGTACATACTTAACTCACCTGCCAAATGTCAATCGACAGGAGCAAAGTATTGCAGCTCAAATAGTTCAAGTAGTGGTTGCTGGAAATTCTGTTGAAATTCCTCGTGGTCATCTAAATGGTCAGGTAAGACATGATACACCATGATATTATAATCTCAATGCAATTAGCTACTAATGTCAGAGGTGTTTTATTTCTTGGGTTATGACTTATGGAGATCAGATTTTCTTTCCTGCCCTTGTATCTGTCTGCAAATCCTTGATTATTCCTTCTTTGGTGCAATAATAAGATGATTTACGGGTGTAGGTACTACTATCTCCGTCCAAATTAATGTCCAAAAAGATTTCAAATTTACTCTTGTTCAAGAGCAAATCCTTGATTATTCCTTTTTTTTTTTGTTCTATGATAACACCAACATGTATCTACTTCCTTACTTCTACTTTCCACTCATTTCTCACGCATTATCAGTTAGTCATTTTAAATTTTCAAGGGTGTAAATGGAATGGAATACCAAAACCAGATGACTTGCTTCGTTCGATCAAAAGTTGTGTTTTGTACTCTAGTCCTACTGATTTTCTCTAAATATCAGAATAATGAAATGCCTTGTATGTTTTATTCTGTATTCTGTAACTACGAACACTTCTAAAGATTTTTATATCCGTTGGGGACTTCATATTATCTTCTATGGAAATGCTATGCACTTATACATAACTGGAACTGCTAAAAAGTACCCTTGTAGGAATCATCATTCTTGGGACGGGGAGTTGGTTTCTGAGGGAACCTCTTATAGGTAGTTATTTGCCTCAGCAATCGCCCTCTTCACATTAAACTTGAGAAAATGTGATGTGAATGTAATTTTTTTTCTTTCAAATTGAGCATCCTTAATGGATACCCTTACGGCACATTTTAACTTTCGCCAATAATTGCTAGCTTAGGATGTTTGTAAATGAACATGGAGTTTAATGTAATATGAAGCTTCCCAACAGAAATGTATGGTTCATAGTTTGTCTTCTTTTTTCATTCTTGTCCAAACCGTGATTGCCTTTCACTAACCGCATCAATGTTTCCATTCAGATTATCTTTTTAGCCCACGCGATATTTTGATGACCTTTTGTCAATTTTTCCTTCTTTTTTTTTTTTGCAGAACGTAGCTTCAAAGGATCAATCAAAACTATCCGAGCCAATTAAGGAGCTGGATATCTTGCTAACCCAGGTTTTCCTTAATCCCTCATTTACAACTCAAAAAATAGATTGAATCAAGAGTCAAGACTTTTGTCATTCACACATGTGTGTTTGCGTGCAGATTGCTGCAGGTGTACCTATAGATATCATGCCCGGACTGAATGACCCTGCAAATTTCGCTTTACCACAACAGGTTGGCATCCATTAAATTACCTTTTCCTTTCCGTTCCAATGGGATTGTTGATGCTTATCTGATATCTTTTATCATACAGCCTTTACACAAATGTCTTTTTCCCGGGTCAACGGCATATAACTCTTTTAGGTCCTGCACTAATCCTCATTTCTTTGAGCTTGACAATATCAGGTAAAACTAATTAACTTGGCCACTTTTTCTAGTCCCATGCAATCAAGTAATTAACCAATCTTACTGTTACATGGTTTTTATACGGTCTTTAGATTTCTTGGAACATCGGGTCAGAATATCGATGATCTTGAAAAGTATTCAGAAGCAAAAGACAAACTTGAATTCATGGAAAGGACATTGAGGTGGAGGCACCTAGCACCAACAGCACCAAACACCCTCGGTATGTGTTTGTTCTCCTGCCTTCACTTTGTACTACTCCACCCTTGCACCCAAAGATTCCTACTATCAATTTTGTGAAATCCCACCCATAGAATCATAATTTTTGGGGCGTTTCACCATACTTGTATATTATAAGAAGCTAATGAAATTTCCAAAATTTCTTACTCCCTTCGACCCAAAATGAATGTGTATTTTCTTGAAAATTTTGTCCAAAAATGAATGTCTATATTTTAAGTAACTTTGTCCCTAAATGATATCTTACCATAAAAAAGGCATGTTTCATTATATACTTGCACACTGAAAGTTTAAAAGTGTACAGCAAGGATATTTGTTCATTTTTGCTACTAATTTTTCTCAAAGGGCAAATTGCAATTTGATTACCTGAGTTTTACACGATGTTTCGATTGGTTACTGAATCCGCTTTTCGACTATTTGGTTACCTGACTTTGACAATTTGTTGCAATCTGGTATAAAAACGGAATGGGAGTTAAAAAACTAACAAAATTGGATGATAAACATAACAAACTTCTTTTAAAATTTTAATGATCACCCCTACAGTTTTTATTATCCAACTTCGGCCCCTGAATCCTAACGAATGTTAAAAACTCTCTAGTCTTCTCCATGATTCAACCACAAAGACCATCACTACCAGCCATTGCCACCAAAGCGCCACCAACCTACACCACCATACATCAAATCAATGATCAACTTTAGTTTTGATCTAACAACCAAATTAAAATTCAATTTTTTATTTTAAGAAAACTCAGATTTTGGGTTTGTTCAAATTTCATGTCACCATTGTTTTTGTTAAAAAATTAAAAAAACAAAATCCATAAAAGAAACCCCAGATCTGAGTTCTTCAAAATAGTGTAATTCTGAAATCAAGACTATTCCTGAGAAGTCCCTGAGCACAGTTGTACTACAAGTGAAAAGTTGGGGTGAAAATGGGGAACGAATCTAATACTCCTATGGGACTATAAAACCAAGAATTGGGGAAAGAAACTAGGGTTGAGGGTAAACTGGAAAAACAAGACGATAAGAATGAGGGAAAAGAGGGCTGGGAAGTTTCAAAGGGTTCCGTTCATCGCTGATGATTTCTCCGATTCACCCATCGCAAATCAACAGCTTATTCTGTCCGGTACACGGCTCTGTTGCTTACTTTACTCCTACTCCTACTCCCCATTTCCATTTCTTGCAAGAGAATTGCTATTTGCACCTGTATAATTAATGAGTATACCCCTGTTCCCACAAAATAGCTGGAGGCTGTGATGATTGAAATCATGGGCCGAGTGAGATTATTATGTATCTTGGCTGGGCGAAGGAATTCGGATGGCAATTCACTTTGAAATTGCAACCGAGGTTGCAGCCATGGCAGATTTATCTTGTCATCAATTCTAAGTGTTCAATTCAAGGTTGACTATTTTGAAGAACACAAATCTGTTTTTTTTTTTTTTTTTTTTTTTTTTTTTTTATTTTCGAAGAACAACAATGGCGACACGCCAAATTTGAACAAACTCAAATCTGAGTTTTCTTAAACGTTAATGAATTTTAATTTGGGAAGTGATTTTAATTTAGTTGTTAGATCAAAAACTATAGTTAGTCTTTGATTTGGTTTATGATGGAGTAGTTTGGTGGCGGTGGTGGCGCTTTGGTGGCGATGGTTTTTGGTGATGGTCTTGCTGGTTGAATAGTGGGGAAGAATTAAAAGTTTTTTTTAACATTCTTTGGGATCCAAGGGCTGAAGTGGTATAATATAAACTGTAGGGGTGATCACTATAATTTTAAGAGAAACTTGTTACCTTTTGCTTCCACTTTTGTTAGTTTTTTAACACCCCATCTACTTTTATACCAGATTGCAACAAATTGTCAAAGTCAGGTAACCAAATAGTCGAAAAGCGAATTCGATAACCAATTGAAACATCATGTAAAACTCAGGTAACTAAATTGCAATTTGCCCTTTCTCAAAACATATTCTCCCGTAAATGAATAATAGACTTTCTTTTTAAGACACACTGAGCACTATGTGAACCTATAATTAAGGGGCGAATGACCAACTTATGCAACGTACTATCACGTTTTTTACAATCAATGCAATGTACTAGCTAGTGACATCTTAATCATATGTACTTTTTCGATTTTTTACATATAATGCAATTGACCCTAACGATGTTAAAAACTTAACAAAAATACCAATATGACACTAACGACTGATAAATACACTAACAATAGTTAAATACACTAACCCACTCACCTGGCCCTTCAAAAAGGTCCCGTCAGAAGCTCAAAAGGAGAAGAACGAGAGATTCGCTCGGACTCCGTCTCCGACAAATCAGTCGGATTAACCTAAATCGCCCAAATCCACATCTAATTAGACTAAGGGTCGCCACTCGTTTCCCGGTGGCAACCAAAAATCTCTTTGCAGCGGTTCCGTTGCACAACATCATTGCCTTTCTTCCTCTAATTCTCTGTGTCGACTTTGAAAAACTTCAAGACTAATGTATTAGTTTATTGGAGTTATTCATTTATGGGATTTCTTTACTTGATTGATTGAAATCAATAGTGTTTGTTGTGTTTTGGGGAACATTCAGATTTGTTCGTTATTGGTTGTATTTGGTGTTGCAATGAGAGAAAGAGAAAACCTTCTTCCAGCCTCTTGATTCTCAAGATCCGATTTAGGGATTTCATTGAAACCCATAAATGGGTTATTCGATTTATAGATTTCAATCAAAACCTAGATCTTAATTTATGAATTTCAATCTGATTATGGGTTGAGTTTGAAATCTCCAATTGGACAAATCGCCATTGTTGAAGGAATTGCTTTATTGGGTTATGGCAAGAGAGAAAGGAGGAATTACAAGATAAAGAAAATGGAATGGAGAGAAGACCATGGTGGGTGTTTTGTGGTGGCTGTGCGGTGGGAAAAATGAGGGTGGGGGCGCTGGTCACTTTGGACCTGGAGGAAAGAGCGGGGGATTGTGGTTGATATTAGTTTATAACTGGAATTGTAAATTGGTGTTAGTTTATAGATGGGGGAGGAGAGTGGTCATCACTCCGTTATTGAAAACTAACGTCATCCATCTTGGTTTCATTAGTTGTAAAAAATCTCAAAAGTACATTGGCTTATGTTGTCACTAAATAGTACTCCCTCTGTCCCTAAATGAGTGTCCATTTTCAAGAAATCTTTGTCCCTAAATGAGTGTCTTTTTTTAACATAACTTTCTCCCTAAACGTTTTTTTTCGAAAAAATTTTCACCGGTTTCTTTATACGTGCAAAATTAAAGGTTTGGAAAGGAGATTACAAGATTATATATGAATCGTTGTTACCAAATTGTTCAAAAAGTTGAGATTTTCAGTGTCCCTTAAAATGAAATTTGGACACTCATTTAGGGACAGAGGGAGTACAATATATTTTGTGAAATCTAAGGTATAGTACATTGCATGGTACTGTAATTTACTCTATAATTAAGAAAGGTACATTAGTTCATAAATCAAGGGTAATTATGGAGAATCACTGTAGTCATTCAAATGTTTGATCTTCAAATGTGGAAGTGGAACTCTCTGAGTGAAAAGGAGCGAGTATATATTTCCTGATTTAAGAGATCGTTTAGTCTAACATTGGTTGCTGACTTTGGAAGACCTTTTGTATTAGCAAACAATTGACCATATCCATATCAATTTTCCATTTTCCGACGGATATTAAAACTAATGTTTAGACTCGTCTGCATGAAGGATCGGAAAGATAATATAACGGAAATATCGAATGAACACTATTCATGATATCCTGGCCTTGTCATTAGTTATATTGACACTTACCTGATTCATTCTTTACAGGGTGTTATCCATTCACCGATAAGGATCCTTTCTTTATTGAGAGCTGCCCTCATGTTTATTTTGTTGGTAATCAGGACAAGTATGAGACGCGCTTACTAGAAGGTGCCTTCCGAAACCATCTGGCAAATAACTTTGTAACTTTTTATCTTTATTTTAACTCTAGTTTAAAATCCCATTTTATGCGGACCTTTTGGTGCAGGATCCGAAGGGCAGCTGGTGCGACTTATTTGTATTCCGAAGTTTAATGAGACTGGAATTGCTGTTGTGGTATGCTCTTATATTTTCTAGTATGAAAAGCTTAGATGGTTATTGCTTATGCAGTCAGCTGTATGATTTTAATTTTTACTATAATTTTGTGTTGTAGTTGAACATGAGAAATCTTGAATGCCATGCTCTCAGTTTTGGAACTCAACTCACCTAACGAGTTACAAGGTATGAAGCTATGAGCTGTCTTTTGATAGTGTTTGCATTGTAAAGCAGCTTAGATTATATTAAATGCCCCCGCCTCTCTCTCTCTCTCTCTCTCTCTCTCTCTCTCTCTCTCTCTCTCTCTCTCTCACACACACACACACACACACAGAGACACAAAGATAGGAGAATTTGATAAACTATGTACTCCCTCCATTGGTGTCCATTTTCTAAAAATGTATCCTTAATTGGATGTCCAACTTTTAAGAAGCTACTTAGTTCTCTTTTAGCAAATATTACATCCCTATATTCACTTTTGATACTGAAAATCTGTAAGGTGGGTACTGGGTAGTAAGGATATTAATGTGTACTCCCTCCGTCCAAAAAACTTGGACCATTTTTCTTTGACACGGGAATTAGGAGAGAGTATGTATATTCAGTAGTATTTGTGAGTGGGAAAGTGGTTGTGTGTATAATGATTTGAGAGTGAGACTCACAATTTGAGTGTGAGTATGACAAGTATGATAGGGTGAATAAAAAATAACAGATATTTTAGGGAAGTGAAACTTACCAATTGGACACCCAAAAAGGAAATTAGTGCAACTTGTTTCGGGACGGAGGGAGTATGTGGTATTAAGATTGCTCAGAAGTCAGCTTACTCAATTATCTTGTTAGGTAACAAAATAGACACTCATTTGATCAGAGTTTGCTATCTGGTTTTAAGCATAGGGCTGCAACTACGTGTGCTTGTTAACAGGGAGGCGGTCTTCTGATTCCTGGTGTAAACTTTCTGCTGGTGCACCACTTTCAGACTTAATACATGATGTAATGGTTACAGTTTCAAGAAATTTGCGCTCGACAAGCCCATGTTGTTCGATTAGAGCCATGCTTCTTCAAACGTTCACCGGATTAGAGCCATGCTTCTTCAAACGTTCACCGGAAGACTGAAACCCGACAAGGAAAACTTATTCTATGTAGATGTTTGATTCTGACTTTGGTGTGTTTGTGAACTTTTTTCATGTATTATGTACCTTGGATCCAAAACGATGGTACAAAAACTAGTACTACTAGAGAGAACCTTCCTGGGCACTTGTTATATTGACATTTGGTTTGATAATTCCATTAGAAGTTGGAAGACAAATGTTGTTGTGCATCCAGAACAATTGGTTGGTGATCTATTTCTCAAACATCTGTTTTGAAATTTCAGTGTTTAAAATCTCTTTACTTTGACGAGTTGGTAATGCTGAGAGAGACTAAAATTACTGGACACGTTGCTCAAACTGATTTTAGAATGTTTGATTGGATTGTCACCAATGGTTGGTCAAAGTTCATTTTTATTGACCATAAAAAATCAAAATGAGACTATTTTCGGAACAAAGGGAGTAATTAACAAATTCCACATTTGTTATCTTAAAAGATTCCATATTGGGTTAACTATTCTTTTTCTTTTTTACGAATGTCTAATGTATTTCCTTAATTTCTCTACCAAGTCAGTGTTGATGTACTTATTTTTGAATTGAAAATAAGGTTAATGACAATTTAGGGTCTGAACTCCAGGGGGTGCGTCTAAAAGGGGCCTGGGGTTTTTTTTTCGCTAGATCAGGGCTTCAAATCATTTTTTTTTTTTGGCAATTAGGGGCTTTTTGACGGAATTCGTTAGAATTTATGTTAAGGGCTTATGTGCCTTGCACATGATTAACAGATCAGTTAGTTTGAATTGATATTTGCTATCAAGGGGTTTAAAGGAATTTTTAAATTTTAAAGGGTTAAAAAATCAAATATTACACCCAACCTCATCCCCAACCCCATTACACGACTCGCTAAGCCCAGATTCAGCCCTCCCTCCGGCAACACCACCCACTCCAACCACCGCCTTAACCCACTCTTCCTAGCCACCCACACCTCCAGTCCTCCTTACTCTAACAACCACCGTCACTAACCACCCACCAACATCATATACCAACAATACGATCATCACCTTCCACCACAACTACCACCATTATTACCACAATCCTTTTAGAAATTTCATAATCAAGAATTCACCATCAGTTTACCAAATCACCAACCCAGAAAAATATAAGAATTTAAAACAAGCTACCTCTATTTATTTCTCATCACCCTAGCCAAAATTTCAACATTGGAAAGCATAACAAAAAAAAAAGGCTCATGTCCTCTTCGATGGCTATGGGGTCGTCGGATCTAACCTCCGATGTGAGAAAAGAAGAGAAGAGATAACGAGAGAGAGACGAAATAGAGAGCACTTGAAAGTGCAGTTGGCCGATCTGACCTCCGATGGCTATGGGGTCGTCGGATCTGACCTCCGGTGGCAGTGTAGTTGTCCGATCTGACCTCTGATGGCTATGGGGTCGTCGGATCTGTGCGAAAAGAAGAGAAGAGATAACGAGAGAGAGAGACGAAATAGAGAACACTTGAAAGTGTACGCGACGGCGGCGTTGCCATGGTGGGTGGCATTGGTGTGTTTGAGACGGAGGTAAGGGAAAGTGGGAGAGGGAGATGATGAAACTGAAAGGGGTTAATTTTTATTTTATTTTTCTCCCCTCTCCCCTCATTTTCATTAATATTTCATTTAATAAGATTTTTTTTTTTTTAAGCAAAATATAATTATTTATTTAATTTCTTTATATAATACTCCCTCCGTCCCATCTTATACTTCAAAAAAAAAGTGGGCACAAGAATTAAGATGATAATCTTTATATTATATAATATAGATAGTGGGGTAGAGTGTTGTGTGTATAGAATATTAGAAAGTGGGTAGGAGAGAGAAAGTGGGGTAGAGAATAGTTAGTGGATAGTTGTTGTGTGTATGACATGTAGGTCCCACTAAATAAAAAAATATAAAAAACTATCTTTTTTAGGATTTTGAAGTTTAAAATGCGACACCTAAAATGGAAATTTTTGAAGTTTAAAATGGGACGGAGGGAGTATTCCATAATCTAATTGTTTATTTAAAAAATATCTATTTTATCATATACTATTTTTAATTTTAACCCACTAAACTTGAAAATTTTCATCAAGCCCCTTAATAGGTAATACCAATTTCAAATTAACCAATTCGTCGATCATGTGCAAGGCACATGAGCACTTAACAGAAATTCTAACGAATTCCGTCAGAAAGCCCCTAATTGCCAAAAAAAATTGATTTGAAGCCCTGATCTAGCGAAAAAAAAAAACCAGACTCCTTTTAGACGCACCCCCCTGGAGTTCAGGCCCTAAATCGTCATTAACCCTTGAAAATAATATGATTCCCATGAATAACTTTTTTTTAACCACAATTCTTATTAGGGTTAATGACAGATTAGGGCCTGAACTGCAGGGGGTGCGTCTAAAAGGGGCCTGGGTTTTTTTTCTCGCTAGATCAGGGCTCAATATCTCAAATTTTCGGCAGTTAAGGGCTTTTTGACGAAAATCGTTAGAAAAGTCAGTTAAGTGCCATGTGCCGAGCACGTGATCGTCAAAATGGATGGGTTTGTAATGAAAATTTGTCAAAAGGGGTCAAACTGTAAATTTTAAAATTTGAAGGGTTAAATCTACCCATTCCCAAACCCGAACCCAAATAAGTAATTATCATATATAAAATAAATTTATTAAAAAAAATCAAAATTATTAAACAAATTAATCTAATAGCTATATTAAATATAAAAGGATTTAGATTATTTTTTAAATAATAAATTTAAAATAAAAAAATTATAAATAAATTTAAATTTTATTCTATGAACATAATAAATTACTTTACATTCACCAAATTTAAAACAACATAAAATAATTATCACTATTTACAATGGAAAGCTTTATTACTTTTTTATTAGTAGGACCCACTTGAAATAGGACATCCCAAAATGGAAAGCTTTTATTACTTTTTTATTAGTAGGACCCACTTGTCATACTCATAACTTCTTTTCATTTATTATTCCCCACCCACTTTCTCTGTTCTTCATACTCACAACACCTACTTTTCAAACAATTTTTTATAATAAAAGATTATTATTCCTTAATCCCCGTGTCGGACCAAGAATCCTATTTCGAATGGGACGGATGGAGTATTATAGATACTTAATACTATTATACAACATTTAAAAAAAATAGACTTATTAAAATATAAAAAAAATCCACATTCTTATTTAAAAGTATTAATTACAATTTAATAGAAACTTTAACAAAGTAAATTTAAAAAAAAAAAAAACACACACACACACACAAACCCAGCAAGAACAGTAAGCTCCATAGAAAATTTGATTGCTCCTTCCCCTTCTCATCATCTTCCATGAACACCCACCCATCCTCCACTTTAAACCACCATAGCCACCGCCGTTCACCACCACCCAACAAAACTACTTTCTCAGCCCCTAAATTCATTCTCACAAACCCTAAATCAAATCAGAAAAATCCCAACCAAAATTCATCCCCCAAAAATGCACAAAATCCCATCATCATCAACCCTAGGCCCAAGAGGCTTAGATGTCGCGCCCCAGACCCGTGGTCCTATTTGGCCCCACGCTCGGGACACGAATGGAAGACGTTATAAAACACTTTTGAAATTTTTTTCGCAATATACTTTCATAAAACTTAACAAAACCAACACCTGAAGTTCCAAGACTTCCATTCTACTTTTAAACAGACTTTACAAACGAAAGTACTTAGCCCGAAGGCTTACAAACCTTTATACAAATGTACACACACCAACATTATCCAAAATATAGGTGTTACAAAATGATGAAGTCACGGAAACTCTACCCAAAAGGTTATACATCTATGTAATGTAACCTTGACCAAAATAAATCCCAACTCTTACCACTTTCAACGTCCTCCCGTCAAAGTGTCCTAGCCCCTGGACTCGCCTTTATCTAAAACAGTAAACAAATAAGGGGTGAGAATAAATCTCAGTAAGCTACTAAAATGCAACTACGTTACATGCTGATATGATAATCATAAAGAAACAATATCAACAAATAATCATATAGCATATAGCACATAACATGAGAGGCTCCCTATCGCCAACCGTCCCATACCGGTTGGAAATAACGACCAACTCATCATACAACACATAGTGTAGGAATAAACATTCCTACGAGAATACCAAGCCAAGGTTTACCGAAATAACATAACCATCTGAGAAAACCATCTGTCTAAAACCATCTAAGCAGCATAAATAGCTGAAGCCGGGATCCCGAAAACCAAATCATAACCATAATAACCAAAGTTCTCGAATCAAACATAACCATCTGAGAGGTATCAACAAAGCAGCACAATGGCTGAAGCCGGTTCCGGAACCAAACAATCACAACAACAACAATAGCGGGAGAAAATGACACGAAGTCATACCCCTAAATGCTCACGCGAGGGAGCGAGTTCATCCCATCCAAGGCCAATCTGGACTGGGGAAATAGATCCAGTGGAAAAGCCTTAATGCATTCCACCTCCACTCGATAACACCCAAACCTGGGGAAATAGGTCCAGTGGAAAAGCCTTATAGTGAACTTGGCTAGTGTGCCACTATAATTCTTTCCACCTCCACTCGATAACACACAAGACCAGCTGGACTTTCGAAAAAGAGCACAGTAATAAATACTTGCTAAAACAACAACAACCGGGGCAATGATTCTAAACAAGAAACCAAGCCAAACCTATCAAAAGATGCAAACACGTTACTCATAAAAGAATTCACAACACAATCCTTTACCATTGACATTAAGTCACAACACAAGCTTGTACCCATTCACAATTAATCCAAAACACATCAAAAGGATGTTCCATAATACTCATGTAATACTTAGTTAAATTCCACAACACATATGTTCACAAAGGAACCAACTCTACCACTTTGGTGTTTCACAACAACCATCTAGGTACTATAGGACATTGCCTAAGACTTAAACCAAGATTAAACTCTCAATCACTTGAATTGAACAACTCAACTTTACTAGCAACACTGGGCGGTCGCCCACACCCCTCGACAGGCCAAAACTTGAATAAATTATACTCCCTTCGTTTCACCGTCTCACAAGTATAATTATAATTTTTCTAATATACTAATATACTCATTTAGGGATACTTTTATTCATTTCCCCGTCCCTCGAATAATAATATAATTTTTATAATATACTTATTTAATATTTAACTCAAGTTAATATTTTACCGTCCCACGTGTAGGAGTATACTTTTATTAACATTTCAAATCACCTTAACATGTACCCAGGACATACATGTAACCTTTCAAAACCAACTTACTAAATACTCCCTTTGTCCCAAATAAACAAGTATCACAAATAAATTCTTTTCACAATAATTTCACTACATATCATACATATAGCAAATATATGACCATTTTACTATTTAAAGGGGGATTAGTAACTTACCTATTCCGGAAAAGTATCGAAGAAAATATATTTGAACCGGTAGATATGATCTATTCAACGCCCTGAACAACTTTATATATTTAGAGTTCAAAACGGAGAAGTAAATAATTTGATAGGAATTTTTATATGAATTATTCTTACCTTTTTCTTCTTCTCTACGAACACAGAGGGAGTAGTTTTGTTTTAGGGTGTGCTTGTACTTTGAGAAGGAATGAGATGTACATCCCATTACAAGATATTTATGCTTCCTACAACTTTCCTTACTAACCTCCCCTTAATTTCTAAATTCCACTAAACGACTCATTTGATAAATTCCTTTTAAGTCCCTAACAACATTAACTCCATTAACTCCCAAAACAATATTATAACTAAAAATTATGCTAACACATATAATCAAGTAATATATGCAATTTCATGAAAATAATATTTAACACATAAAATGCACAAATAATTCCCATTTTAATATTAAAAAATTAGGGTGGATTTTGGGGTCGTTACATTAGACATTTCAAAATCCTTCTTCAAACGCATCCAAAACACCTCCCCAACGATCCCCTCTACCCGCACCACCAAAATCTCCGTCATCGGCGTCGGCAATGTCGGCATGGTCATCGCTCAGACCATCCTCACCCAAGACCTCGCCGACGAGCTTGCCTTAGTCGATTTAGGGTTTTTGGGGAGGTTGAGTAAGGGGGAAGGGTAAGGAACAGGAGAGTACTGGAGGGGTTTACGGTGAGGGAGCTTGGATTTGGGAGTCGTAGTGGTGGTGATGGAGGAGGAGAGAGATGCGGCGACGGAGTCGATTGCGGCCCAGAGAGCGGCGTCGTCGAGGTCTTTGTCGTCGATGGCGAAGTTGACCGGCGACGATTTGCTCATTTCTTCCGATGATTCGCCGGAGAAGATGATGTGAGCCGAGCGAACTCGCCGTCAACGAGGAAACAGAGAGAAGAGGGATTCGGTTTTTTTTTTTGGGTCAAAATCAATTGACTTCCTCATCCAATTTGTAATTTTTTTTTGTTGGCCAAATCAAATACACTTTGAAGTCCTTCAAATTTTAAAATTTTCACTAAAGTCCTTCATTGCTAATATCAATTACAAACCCATCCATTTTGACGATCACGTGCTCGGCACATGGCACTTAACTGACTTTTCTAACGATTTCCGTCAAAAAGCCCTTAACTGCCGAAAATTTGAGATATTGAGCCCTGATCTAGCGGGAAAAAAAACCAGGCCCCTTTTAGACGCACCCCCCTGCAGTTCAGGCCCTAATCTGTCATTAACCCTTCTTATTACTAACTTAAAGTAGTGATGTTGGATGGAGTAAATGAGGTAGCAACTACAGTGATTTTTATTTTTTTTTAGGGTAAATTACAAAATAAGGCCTAAAGTCCTCGAAGTGGTGTCAGTTTGGGGCTTGAAGTGCAAAATTTAGCGAAATAGGGTCTGACTTGACACTTTGTTAGCAAAATAGGGCTTTATAACGGTTTTCATTAGAAAAGTCAGTTAAATCACATGTGATTTGTGTGTGATTGACGAAATGGATCAATTTGAAATGAGAATTAGTTTTTAAGGGTTTAAATGTAACTTAAGCTTAAAGACGCAAAATATGAATTTTCAAGTTTTAAATTAAAATTTTGCAATAAAATAACTAATATATTTAAAAATTATTTTAATTATTTTTAAATAAAAATAAATAAATTATTTTTGACAAAATAATTTTGACATTTTTTTTTCAAATGAAAATAAAAATATTTATATAAAAATTTTTAAATAAAACAACCAAATTATGAATTTTCTTTTAAAAAAAAAACACCATCGATCACCATCTCCATACATTTAGATGGAAAAACATATCAATTTTCTTTTTAAAAAATCTTGAAAAGAAATGATTATTTATTTAAATTTCTAAAATTATCAAATTTTAAGAATATAGAATATTTTTATTTTGATCTGAACAAAAAAAATTATTTATTTATGTTTTAAAAAAATTAATCAAATATTTAATATATTAGTTATTTTATTTCAAAATTTTAATTTAAAACTTGAAAACTTATATTTTGCGACTTTAAGTTTAAGTATTTATATTTTAGCCCTTAAGAACTAATTCTCATTTCAAATTGAGCCATTTCATCAATCACGTGCAAATCATATGTGAATTAACTAACTTTTCTAACAAAAATCGTTAAAAAGCCCCATTCGGTGACAAAAATGTCAAGTCAGACCCTATTTGGCTAAATTTTGCACGTCAGGCCCCAAACAGGCACCACTTCGAGGAATTTAGGCCCTATTTTGTAATTTACCCGTTTTTTTACCAACAATTATCCATTATTGCGATCTAGTTATCAAAAAAGGGCAAATTGCAGTTTAGGTTGCTGAGTTTATTGTTACGTTTCAATTGGTTATCTAGTTTGTGTTTGTTACAATATGGTTATTGAGTATGTCTTTTTGTTGCAATCAAGTGTAACTTTGGTTAGTGCGTCAGAAACCTAACGGAAAGTGTGTCATATGCAACTCAATGACATACTAAAGGGTATTTTTATCATTGCGCTAACCATTGAGTGGGTAAAAATATCATTTAATGCAAAAAAAAAAAAAAAAAAAAAAAAAAAGACTTTCATTAAAACTACCAACACAACCACTAGCACCCCCTTTCAAAATGGAGATCTAGAGTTAAAAATCCCTAAACCCAACCTCTATCTACTCTGTCGTCTATCCCTTTCCTCAATCCATCAGCGACCATTCTCCATCACCATCTTCGATGTACCTGCGTTTCAACAAGGTCAATGACTGACTATTAGGACATCTGCAATCATGATACGCCGGAGGGATTCGGCGATGTTGTTTCCTGGACAAGGAGATGATGTGCAGAGATGAGGGTGCACTGGAATCTGGAATGAAGAATTAGGAGGTGCTCGAAATTGGATATGTCTGCGTTGATCGGAAGAAGAGACGCCGATGTTATTTCTTGGGGGCGCCGGTTCGATAAACATATGGGAGATGGTGCGGAGTTGGTTTGGCTCCGCTATTCCGGCGAGATGGTGCGACAAGTGGGGATAAACGATGGCGATGGGGTGTGCGGTGGATGTAGATCGCGATTGCTGAAGGAAGAAGGATTGGGCCTGAAGGCGACGACAGTGAAGGTGACCTACATTGGGAAGAAGGACGTTGATGAAGAGAGCCGGAATTAGTGATGGTCAAGTGATGATAGCCGGCGCAAGGAGAGGGAACGATTTGGTAAAGGGGTGAACTAGATATTGGTGATTTGGGAAACTATGCTCACGATCCACCCTTTTTTTCCTTTTTTTTTTTTCTTTTTCAACTTTCTACCTTTTTATATATACAAAAAAAAAATCTATCTTTTAGTGTACACCCGTGGAAAAGACAAAAAACACCCATAAGTATGTCATGTGAGTGACACATGACACACTTACCGTTAGCTTTGTGATGAACTTACCAAAATTACACTTGATTGCAACAAAAAGACACTCAACAAAATTTTGAAAGCCATTTGGGAATCAGTTTCAACATGAAGATAATGTATATTGTTATTAAGAGCAGCTAGCAATCTGTCTCTAATAGCCCAAAGTTCTGCTGTCATATTAGTAGTAATCCCGACACTCTTTGCAAACCTATAAACACAGCAACCCTGACAATCTCGAATTGTGCCCCCTATACCTGCACTACCCGGGTTGCCTTTTGATGCACCATCCGTATTAAGTTAATATTCTGTAAACTGAGATGGTTTCCAGGTAACCTGAATTAGAAAATCTTTCCTTTTGATCGGCTTTTGACTAGTCTGAATAGCAAGATAACGGGATGTTGTCCATCTGATAGGCACACTTTCGAAAAAGAAGCTTATTCTTGCTATGCCAAACTAACCAATAACTAAGAATCATACGGCAAATATTGGTTATTGGGACCTGATGATCATGTTTAAGCCGGAGAATGTGGACCAAAAGATTTGGGGAAACCATAGGCTGAATGTCGCAGGTCCATACTGTAGCTCTCAGTCAAGGACAGTGATTGACAAGATGGAAAAGAGAGTCACTTTGTTGTTGACAAAGAGGGCATAACTCAGAGGAGATAATTCGCTGCCTGGATAGCTCCGTTGATGTGGGCAGAGCATCCCGAGACACTATCCACACAACATGAAACACCAATATGTATTGTATTGGGCCTTCTTCCATTGTCAACTTGATGGACATAATAAACTCGTTTTCTATTTGCAATTATCAAATTTATTGTTTTATTTGCTTAAACAATTTTCCTTAATATTACAATAAAATTAGGGGTTTATGAAGTAATAAAATATGTTATGGTCGAATCTTTTAGAGATTTTTTTAAGGAAATAAATAATGCTTTCAATCACCTAAGTTATAGTATTTTCCTTACATTTGTCCACAATTGCTAAAAATGTAATTTAAGGGATCGAATTGTAAAAATAGAGAAAGTTTGAGTAGCCAAAATGCAATTGTACAGCCGGCCCGGGCGGGTATAGTACTACTCCCTCTGTCCCATTAAAAGGTTCACCATTTTGGTGATGCACGCAAATTAAGAAAAGCTATTTGTGTAAGAAAGGTTGTGAGAGAGAAGAAGTTAGTGGGTATGACAAGTGAGACCTATTAAGATTAGAGAGGGAGAGAGTTGGAGCATTCATACATGGAGGAGAAGGTTTATATGAAATGACTCAATTACATTGTATGTGAATGATACAATTTATAGGAGATTACAAACCCTATCTACATTAATTACAAGTGTGAACATATGTTCACAAAATCAAGAAACTCATGCTAACTACGTGTGTACAAAATCAGGAAGAACATGCTAGGGAATATTTGATTTGAAAGAAAGATCTTGAGAATCATGCTAAGACTCTCTTGTGTGATCTTGGGTGGACTTTGGGATTTCAATAGGATGTCATTTTTGACTTTGGGATTTCAATAGGATGTCATTTTTGACTTTGGTGATCCTTAATACGCTCCCGCAAGATGGACGATCCTTGGATAAGTCCAATCTTGGAAAGACATGAGAGGAACCAGGTGTGATGAAGCAGTTTAGGTGGATGAGTTCCCGGATGCGGGTGATGTTGCATGTGATGGTTTAGGCATGGTTGTAGCACGTGTTGTCACCTTGGTCGGTACCTTCGTAGGAGTTGTACTCCTCACGCGTGAAATGATTTAACGTCGGAATGACGGAGTGGGATTTTTACGTCACAATGACGGTGTTGTAGTGGGATCTTGGAAGTTTTTTTTTTTTTTTTTTAACGTCGGAATGACGGAGTGAGTGGGTTTGGTGGTGATGTGGGAAGGAAGGAGGTAGAATCGGTTATGAGGTTGATGAGCACTGGGTAGTAACCATAAGAGGTTTAGGGTGGTGGTGGTAGGATGGTTCCCAGACCATAGTGAGGCCGTAGGGTGGTGGTTGTAGAGATGAAGGAGTAGAGGAAGATGTGAGTGTAATGATAAAAGACAGAAAAGAGCTGGTGTGTAGCAAAAAGAGGGGGGGGGGTCCGGTCGAGTGTGGTTGAGGGTCCGGACGGATTTGTGTAGGGATCCGGACGGGTAGGGTGTGGGGTCCGGGCGGGCCGGGCGGGTTTGGTGATGATCCTTTTTTTTTTTTTTTTTTTTAAGACAGAAAAATAAAACTGGGGAAGAGGGGGTCCGGCCGGGTGAATATGGGGCCCGGCCGGATCTTTTGGGTTTAGGGAAGATGAGTTGTCTGGAAGGGTGTGGACGTGTTTGGTGGTTGTTGATGCCAAAGTAGGTTCGGCAGTGGGGTTGTTGCCGGGGCGGTAGAGACGGAGGAGGGAAGAAGATGGGGGGGCGGCTTAGGGGTTGTTAGCCGAGTTGTGGGGGGGGGTGTAGATCGGCTTGTTGAAGGAGGTGGGGAGGTGAAGGAGGAAGATGAAGGGTTTCGGCTTGAGGGATGGTAGCCGATTGTGGTGGTGTTGTGGGTGGGTGATAGTACTTTGTGTGGTGAGTAGAGAGAGAGAGAAGAGCGGCTAGGTTGTGCCTCTTAGAATTAGGAATTCTGCAAGTGCAGTTTGTTGGGTGAGGATTAGGAATGGCCAAACCGGACCGGAACCGGAAAACCGGACCGGAACCGGACCGGAAAAGCCCGGAACCGGAGCAAACCGGGGAAGAAACCGGAACCGGACGAACCGGAACCGTAAGGCATGCGGGCCGGTTCAGGGTCACATATATGCCGAACCGGACCGGAACCGGAACCGGAACCGTACCGAAAATCCCTTGTTGTGTGAAGAGGTAGGAGGATGTCGACATGAGAGTTTTTTTTTTTTTTTTTTGTCAAGAGTTTCAGAGAATGAAAATAAAGAAGAAAGGTTTCGGCTAGTAAGTGGGATTAGCCGAGGGTGGTGTATGGTGGTGGGTTGTCATGGTGGAGCGGAGATGAGAGGTGAGGCTAGGAGGGTTTGCCTCTTGGGTTTCGACAAGGAGGGTGTTGTCGGAAACATACACGGTTAAAAAGGGGAAGAATCCCGTATATGAAGTTGTTGCAGCGCAGCAGTTTTGAAAAGGCGATTCCCGCTTCGTTTGTGGTCCGATCGGGGTGATTTTTGCGCCTGGGTTTTGCTAAGAGATAGGCGTTGATTCTACTGGCGTTGATCTGGATTTCCAGGTCTCTAGGAAGGTGGTTCTTTTGGGTTTATCTGCTGCAGTTTCTGGGTATTTGTTTGGGCAGTTTTGGTGGGAGATGAAGATGGGCTTTTGTAGGTGGTGGCGGAAGCATGTGGTGGTGATGGTGGGTGAAAGGTGGAGAAGTCCCTCTATGGATCGTTTTGGACTGATACCATATTAAGATTAGAGAGGGAGAGAGTTGGAGCATTCATACATGGAGGAGAAGGTTTATATGAAATGACTCAATTACATTGTATGTGAATGATACAATTTATAGGAGATTACAAACCCTATCTACATTAATTACAAGTGTGAACATATGTTAACAAAATCAAGAAACTCATGCTAACTACGTGTGTACAAAATCAAGAAGAACATGCTAGGGAATATTTGATTTGAAAGAAAGATCTTGAGAATCATGCTAAGACTCTCTTGTGTGATCTAAGAGTCACAAGCCTAGTTGGGATTAGCGCTAAGCAGAATTCATGAATTGGAGAATCCCCATGATGATGTGATGGAAGAAGTTGAGAACTTCGAGGCTGTTGTTGGTCAAGAGGATGACCCTAATGAAGAACAAAATGAGGATTCAGAAGAAGAAGACCCAAATGAGGACCCGTAAGAGGACCCAGATGAGGATCCCGAAGAGTAGGGATGTCTACTACTCGACGAAGACTTATTAGTATAGTGATAAGGGGGATTAGATTAGTTGATTATAAACTAGTTAGAATTTCATAAGTTTCTAGTTAGTAATTTTAGGTTAGAAATTAGAAAGTTTGTACTCCCTTATTATTCCAAATGAATAAATGATTTTAGTTATGATCTCAATGTTATATCGTCGATTTTTGATATTTATTACAAGAGTTTTATATGATCAAAATTTGGTCGGTAGAACCAGCTATATGATTCGAAATCGTGCTTGTACTGCACTCTTTTGTGTTTCAGCTATTTCATAAGAGTTAATGACTTTTGAACTATTAGACTAATGTTATGTTTGCAATCAGATGGCTAGTGGAGTTCGTGGTGGACGTGGTCCTGTCTAACGCCTTTTGCAATTGGGCTTCTAATTCCTCCACCCTGTCTTTAAGATCTTCACACTTATTGTATTCCCTTAGGTATAAGATTTCATAACGTCTGGCTTCACCGCTCTTATGATTATACTTTGAACGGGGAATATAAGCGGGTAGTGAAAGTGATTGCGCGGTGGTCTTCCTTGTTGTTTGGTACAACCTCGGCATGACTCCTAAGGTCAAAAGAAAAAAAATAGAATAAAACTCACTAGTCTAAACCCCAAAATTTTATCCTTAGAAAATTTTATTGCATTTCTTAAAGTTCAACAATGTATATGGGAAGTATCTCCTAACTCCTCATATCAAAGTCTAATTCCCAAGGACCTAAAGCCATAGCGCTGATACCACTCTGTCACAGCCCAAATCCCGAGCCCCATTTATTGGCCCACAGATTTAGCACGTGATCGGCATCTTAATCATAAGTAATTGTCATAATCAATGCGAAAACTTTAAATAAACATCCATAAATGGTTTTAACAAAACTCTCATCAACCATACATCGAAACTCATAAAGGAGGCTCACAATGCCTTCAAAACAAATACTAATTTAAATTCTAAAATTTAGTCTCATAACAAAGAAAATGAATGCTAAGGAAATGTCCTCAACTTATTCCTCGAACTGTCTCCAACTCCTTCTATTTACTACCTGGAGGGGGAGGGAAAAGAAAAGGGTGAGCGAACGAATGCTCAGTAAGTTCATACGTCGCCCCTTCGGTTTCTAAGAAGGGGTGACTCACAAGGAAGCTCAAAAAATCTTTTTCAAAAGGAAAGGCAGTTTATATTCACATATGAAAACATTTATAAATTGCTAGTTCAAAATCTTATGCAAGTCAAAATCTCATGGCTTCATATTCGAAACTTAAAAAAATACACACATAATACTTTCTGATCACGTAAGCGGTCTAAGACCGATTTCTTATAAGGGTCCCGAACAGGGGTTCTAAATCTTATTCTTATAGGTTTATCCGGATAATCGCACATACATCCCCAGTGGTGCACAAAATAACTCCCAAAGGAGTATCATGTTTACGCCCCATGACCGGGTTGTTCGACTTAGTGATCATTCAAAATCATAAACAAGTACTTGCCAGTACATTCAAAATCTTATATCAAAATCTTACTCAAAGTCTTAATTCAAAATCTTATTCAAAATCATATTCGAAATCTTATTCAAAATCATAATCAAAATCTTATAATCACAATAGGTATCTCACCCAACGAACAAAAATTATTAAGTGAGATTTTAGAGTGATGGCCAAGAACTGTACGAATACAATCGAATTAAAAAGGTACCCGCCATGTCGGTACGCATATTTAAAAAAAAAACGGAACAAACACAGGAATATGGAAGATCCTAGAATTTAATTGAGACGTAAAAACGCTAAAGATCGTAATCCCTTACTTGGTAGCGACTTCCTAGCAACCTGTACCAAACTCAATTCAGCGATGTCCCACAAAATCTACAATAAAAAGTGTACTATAATTAGTACTAAGCATACTTAGAATAAATAAATTGGTATCTAACCATACACAAATTACCCAAGCATTGTCTCAAAATGAATTTAAAACAGTCAACTTACAATTACAATGCTCGGACTGTTCTCAGACTGTTCACATTTTAATATGTCTATACCTTTTATCCAGGGAAAAATTATCTTTTATCCAGTGGATATAAGACTTACCTGTACTCTGTCCAGAAGGTAATAATCTTCTCCCCATTTACTTTCTCTCTCTCACGTGTTTCTTCTCTCTCACACTTTCTGATCATATCTCCTCTTTCTATTTTTTCTATTGACACCTTTTCTTTCTCTCTCTTCTTTCTCCCTCTTAAAACATGCCTATAACATAGGGGTGTTCACGGTCCGGTCCGGTCCGGTTTTTGTCTAAATTTCACAAAACCGGGACCAGACCAATAGTGCGGTTTTGTAAAAATTTAGAACCAGGACCGGACCAATACTTTTCAGAACCGATGTCATTGGTCCGGTTCTATTAATCCGGTTCCGGTTCCGGTTCTACGGTTCTACCTATATACAAATTTTTTCACTCAAAACAATACATCCGTAAGCCTAAAACTAAAATAATTGAACATAGTGGTCTCAGCTCTCAACAATTCAAAGTCAAACCACATGAAATATTAGGTGCAACTGCAAAGCATGAAGTTAATTATATGGGGAAAAAACAAACATGTGTTTTTGCTTAAATTATAAAATTAATGAAACACTTTAAAAAAAACAACTGTGTATATATAATACTATAGATATCAAAGAGATAGAAACAAGTACTACTGTAATACATACATACATATATATACTTTTATATATATTATGAATATATATTATACTATATATGAATGATTGGTCCGGTCCGGTCCAGAACCGTGTATATTTTTAAAAAAACCAGGACCGGACCAATTAACCGGTTCTAGAGGATTTTGGAACCAGAACCGAACCAACACTATTGGTTCGGTCCGGTTTTTATTGGTTCGGTCCGGTTCTATTGGTCCGGTCCGGTTCCTACTTTTTTTTGCACAGCCCTACTATAACATATTCCCTCCGTTTCATGAGAACTGAGACTAAAGAAAATGGCACAAGAACTAAGGAATAGTAATAAAATGAGGAAAATGTGTGGTAGAAAATGAAGAGAGAGAATTAGTGGGGTAAATAGTAGTGTTGGTTGAATAAAATGAGTGGAAAAATGAAGAGAGAAAATGAGCGGTGGGGTTGGGTGAATATAAAAGATTAAAAAGTTTGACATTTTGGGCAGTCTCAATTGAGGTGAAACGGACGAAAAGGGAAATAAGTCTCAGTTCTAATGAAACGGAGGGAGTATATATGTATAACAAGTACTCATTATTTCTTATGTGATGACTCATTTTTCTTATTCTTGATATAATACCACAAGACAATGCTATAAAATATACTGTACTCCTTTAATTAATATGGGAAAATAAACAATGCAACCAATTTAACAATCTTTCTTCGGCTGCCTAACCATCACAACAGTACAAATTCTGTCATCAAGTAATATATATTGAGGTTATCAATATACATTGAGATTTGTGACAGACTGCAAACCTTGCCCTTTCTTTTTCTCGCCTCCCTCTCTTTCTCTCTATGCCTCTCAAAATCGTTTGATTTTGTCTAGTGATACATAGGGTTAGGGTAGGTAGTTTATTTATATTTATAGTGGACACAACAAGATCCTAACTCTCCGCCCACTCCCTTAAAATTCAAAAAGAGATCACCTCAATATAATCTTCTCAGTCCTTATCTCAAATTTACAAAATTATTATCTCTCAAATTATTTATCAGTCAAAGTCTAATATACCTTTTATTATTAAAAGCATTAACTAAATAATTAATAATTTCAAATAAAATAAAATATATCGTATATCACAAGAACAATCCGATAAGCGTCTAAATAGGCCCAAATTGGAAGACGAAATGGGAACCTGTTTCTGGAGTGTAAACTACAAATGGGTATTAAATTTGAAAATGGACGGAAGAGAGGTATAGAACAATCTGGAGGAGACATAGTTGAAGAATTAAAATGCGGAATTAGGGGAGAATGATTGAAGGTGGTGGGTTTGATTATTGAGTAATTAGCCATTGAAAGGTGGAAAAGATGAAGGAGAAGGGTAGAAGATGAAGGAGAAAGGGTAGGTTTCCTATTTTACACCTACAAAATTAATCATGTGTATGGTCACATGATGACTTAACTGAGAAAAATGGATGTCGTTAGTGGTAGGTATGACGGATACAGTAAAATTAGAGTTCGGGTATGGCGTGTGCAAAAAATGAGAGTACATGTACCAAATCCAAAATAACCCCAATAGTTCAGGTACTATATTTGCAGTGTTTACTAAAAAGAAAAAGGACAAATTGAGACAGTTATGACTTCCATTGATTTTTCCCTGTTTGACCATGTTTGAGCAAATATTATTAATATTTTTTCCTAAAAAAAGAAAAAAAAAAATTTTACTCTTATATGTTAATTATGTGTCAGTTTTAAGAGTTTAACTGCGGTTTGACCGAGTTTGACCAAATAATAATTTTTTTCCTAAAAAAAATGAAATAAATATTTTTTTTTTGACTCCCATATATAATTATGTGTAAGTTATAAGAGCTGACTAGGATTTGACCAAAAAAGTAAGGATGAGAGGAGATATGAGGGCATTTTAGTCTTCTTGCATCTTTTTGCTGGTGAGGGGTGGGAGGAGATATGAGGGCATTTTAGTCTAATTGCATCTTTTTGCTAGTGAGGAGTGTATGAGGAATTTTGTATCTAGCTTTTCTTTATATGGGTTTGTATCAGGGCTTAGGGGCTCTAGAGTCCAAAGCTCATAAAATGTGTGGTGGAAAATGAAAAGAGATAATGAGTAGGTGGAGTAGATTGAATATAAAATAATAAAATCATGCCTATTTTGGGGGGTCTCAAGTGAAGTAGGACGGCCCAAAATGGAATAAAGTCTCAAGTGAGGTGGGGCGGAGGGAGTATATTTTATGAATTGAGACGTTTGGTCATATAACTTGATGGTACTTTAGTTTTTGTTTGGGTTTGATCGTGATTTTTAATTAATATTACGTTTATATTGTTAATGTTGTGAGTTACGAATGTTTGAAAATAAATAAACTTCAAATACCAAAGGCCTTCTGGTCTAGCGGCAATGTGATGAAAAGTACTTAGTTTGGTGCAACACTTTTAAAAAATAAACTTCAAATGATATATAAATTATGAAACCAGACCAGGCTAGACCAGTATAACCAGAATCAGTGTATTAGTTCTCACAAGTATTGGTTTGGTTCCGGTTCTAAATCTATATATACATATAATATAGGAGAGTTTTTATCTACTCTCACAATGAGCCACATGAAATTCCATGTCATAATTCCATGTGGCATTCTACTTATCTTTACCCAATAGGCTTTCTACAATCATATTGACATCGCAACATAATTTAAAATTTTAAAATGCCTAAAATATAGCAAGAGTCTCCAGAATTTAATTTAAAATTTACAAACAGTCCCTTAAGTTTTGGATATTTATAGTTTGGTCCTCAAGTCTCAGAACGGAAAAATTGGTCCCTGAACAGTCCAGATTTTGCACAGCATCCCTTCCTCTTCTGGAAATTTCCATTAGGTCCCTGGACTTGCAAATTTCGCTATAACTTGCCTATTTTATGTATTTTCTACCTGTTTTACCTGTTTTCTAAATAAACACTAAAACACACATTAAACACACAAAAATCCGTAGATTTTACTAAGAAAAAGTTTAGAAAGTGCAAATAAACGAGTATAAAAACTCATTCATCAGAGAGTTTTTACAATTTACATAAACAATAACTTTTCTCCAAGATGTCAAGGGGTTATAATGGTCAGTAAAAATGATAATGATTATTTAATTTAATTTAAATAAAAGACAATTTAGTGGCTACAATAAAAAAATAAATAGAGTAATAAATAGCTAAAAAAAATAATGTTCTTATTTTATTTTCCCAAACGGTTAAAATTTAGAATTTATATCATGTTGGCCAGTGTGCGTTTGTTTAGAAATTCAAGTAACTTTTATAATTTCATTAGAATAAATTTTGTTACAGTTTGTTAAAAATCTTAATCAAATTAATCACTAAAAAGGTGAAACTATCATTATGAAAGAGAGGGTATATATTTATGCTTAGCTATACTCGTTCTAAACCGGTAGTTAGAGAGTACAAACAAGTACACGTATTATTCTTAAAAAAAACAATTTAGAGAATATATGAAAAGATATTACCGAATTCACATTAATAAGTTTTACTTTTTTATTAAGATACTTAAATCAACTTAAATTTATCGCTCAAGTTCCTTCGTATAAACATTAAAAAAATGTGACATGTATTTTTGAACAAAGAGAGTATGAATGGACAAATACAATATAATACAATATATAATATAATAGCCTCTCACAACGGATAGAACTATGACTTGACATTTCACATGTCACAATCTAGCTTAGTTTAAACTCCACGTGTCTTAGTCTTATTTGAAATTTTAATTTCAAAATTCAAACTTTTTCTAATGCTTTTAATTTAATATTGAGACAGAGAGAGTAATCTTTTTTATTCATCATATCAATTATATAATTTAATGATCTTTTTAGAAATATTAATTTTACTAATACAAAAAAATAAAAAATACTGATTATAAATAGACATTCCTAAGAAGTCCATATGTATGCATAATTAGTAAAAGATGTCAGTAGAGTTCGAAGCAATTTGAGGTGGCGGGGGCCTCAATCAGGGCGTTCTTCTTCAATTTTGGAGACCCCATAAGTGCTTTCATTGATGGTAGTGGTATGAACATTTATTTTGAGGGAGTTTCGGTCTTTCAGATGAGAGTTTCATGCGTGATCCTGAATAATTTTTGTATCATTTTAAGGTTTTCAGTTTGACTTCATACACTTATTAAGAAACCAGTCAACAATGGGTCAAAGAAAGTAGGGAGTTAAAGATTAAATTGTCCAAAACACTATTCATAAAGCAAGTGAGTAAAAAAATTAAGTTAGGTAAGTAATGTCTTTTTTTTTTAATTAATTGAACTTTATCGAGAAAAGATTGTCGAAAACACTATGCTTACTTTGCTATTATGGAATAAAGAAACTAAGACCATAAACTAAAACAGACTAAAAAGGAAAACAAGAACCTTAAATTGAATTCGAGGAGTAAATGTTATCAAGGCAATGCAACAACAAAGGATGACAGCAATAAATATGCTCACAGGGATGGAAAAACGCTAAGGAGAAATTGGTGATGTTGGGAGTTACGGAGATATAATGGAAAAGTACATCTAAGACTGTAAGAGACAATTATCCCACATCTTCTAAAGAGATAAATATGGACCGGTATATAGACTTGAGGAGTTACTCCCCTTATCACCAATTGGTTTTAAGGTGGAACCTCCAACATAGTCCATTGCCGGCCCAGTCCAGCCCATGCTAACACTCGGGCCTCTCGCTTCTTCTTACCCCATCTCTAATTCTAAGATGGTATCAGAGCCACCGATCTATGGTGGCCTGTATCCCACATCTTCTAAAGAGAGAAATATGGACCGGTATATAGACTTGAGGAGTTACTCCCCTTATCACCAATTGGTTTTAAGGTGGAACCTCCAACATAGTCCATTGCCGGCCCAGTCCAGCCCATGCTAACACTCGCGCCTCTCACTTCTTCTTACCCCATCTCTAATTCTAAGATGCTATTGGTGATAAGGGGAGTAACTCCTCAAGTCTATATACCGGTCTATATTTCTCTCTTTAGAAGATGTGGGATAATTGTCTCTTACAAAGACGTATTTTGGTGGGTTGTCGTTGACATCATTATTGGTGGAGGAAAGAGGAAACGTATTTAAGAGAAGGAGAGATGTAGAGTGAGGAAAATCATGTTGCTAGGTGTGCAGCTGTAATAGTTTATGTTTAACCTCTTCATATTTAAGTGAAAGATTATTTAAGTTTGTTGATTTCAAAATCTGTGTGCACGATATATGTTGAGAATAGTTAGAAACATAGACTTGACAAATCTTCTTATTATCTTTAAACACATACTCCCTCCGTTCCACTAGAAGTGAGACTTCTTTCCTTTTTGGGCCGTCCCACTTAAAGTGAGACTACCCAAAATGGAAATGTTTTAATATACTTATATTCATCATTCCCCACTATTTAACCCCACTCATTCTCTCTCTTCATTTTACACCACTCATTTTATTCAACCAACACCACTATTTACCCTACTCATTCTCTCTCTTCATTTTCTACCACATATATATCACTTTATCTTAAATATCGTGCCCACTCCTCTAGTCTCACTCTCAATGGGACGGAGGGAGTACATCCTATTTTTATAAAGGCGTTTGCATTTTTATATAAGCGTCTTCATTTGTAATTTTAAATAATTAGCTTTCTTATTCTGTTGAGTATCGACGGCTACTTACTAGTTTTTATAGAATCAGAGTATTGGTTCTGGTTCTATGACTTTTTATCAAAAAAATAGATCAGAGGGGACCATGATTACCCCTACCTGTAGGCATGGTAAAATTCCCGAATCTGAAAAGACCCGCACCTATTGCTCTGAGTTTGGGATTCACTTTTGAACATCCCCCCCCGCCCCATTTTGGGTTAACCCGCTCGGCCCCGACCGTTTGTATGCAGATTGACAGAAATACCCTTGTGAGTTATGTTAATTACTACAAGAGACCCGTACATATAAACTGGGCATTTAGATTTAGGGTTGATACTTCTTCCCATCTGCGATTCCCACTGCTCAACCACCCAACTCACGAGGATCTCTCCTCCCGTCCCAGCGCAACCTCTTTGACGATCATCCAAGTTACTTCTTTGCCACTATCAGGTGTTGGTAAGTGATGAAAGCTTAAATATTCATAGAGCGCCACGCATCTAGCTTCATTGTCTATTCATTGTATTATGCGGAGTGTGTATGTATAGGTTTAGGTTTATAAATATAGAGTTTATAGGTTTAGGTCTATAAATATAGAGTTCTCTTTCTCTTTTCATGTACAGAATTTTACAAATCATGTTTGTTGTTTATTAGTGTTTAATCTTCATCTCAGTTACTCAGTGGCGGATCTAGAAATTTTAGTGAGGGGGGTCAAATTTTAAGGTTACAGAAAAAAGGATTATCACATATTGAAACCCCAAAATTTAAACTTGCATATATAACCTATTTTCAAAATTATGAGTTCAAATAAAATTACGATAAGAGCATTTATATAGAGTTGAAATTTAACTACACCAACAAAAACAATTTATGAATGTCTATTTTTTATATAATAAACATTTTTAAAATGCTTACTTTTTAAAGATTAATGGTATAAATTTAATAGCAAAAGAGTATTAATATTATTGTCATCTACTTTTTAAATCATTAATTTTGCAAGTATATATCAACATGCGAAAAAAATAGATATTAAGACATTTAGGAAAAACGTGTTTTAGATAATATATATTCTCTCCATTCCATAACAATGATTGCAAAAATTGAATGAGAGTGAATTAAGGAAACGTAAATAAAATATTTATTGTTGAGTAGGGTTTGTAAAAAATGTTTTAGATAATATATTATAAAAATGATTAAAAAATAATTTTTTTTATGGGACGGAGGGAGTATTTAGTTTGAGAAAAATATTTTCATAAAATATACTAAAATAGATATTCATTTTGGGATATTTCGAGATGTACATAGAACACAACCTCCATCCCAAAATATTGTTCCCACTTTTGTTTAATGTTAGCACGAAAGAACCTGAACAATAATTTTAGTTTAGTTTAATCAATCTAATGGATATATAAGAATTGTTATTGATACACCATTATAAATATTATTGATACCAAGTTGTATGTTTTCATTATGATGGTTGCTTTAAACTAAAATTATTTCTTAAATTTCCTTCTTATTAATATAAAAAAGTGGGAGAAATATTTTCAATTAGGGGGAGTATAAAATAAATACACAATTTTGAGGGGGGTCAACTTATAAAATTTGAGGGGGGTCAAATAAGAAAATAACTTAACTTTCATTCAAGTCATAAAAGGCTAAAATGAAATAAAGGGAAAACTCACTTCACCCCCTCACCTACGTGTAGGGATGACAAAAATCCCAAACCCATCCCGAACCCGAATGAACCCGCCCCTAATAGGCCGGGTTTGGGATGCATTTTTTAAGACCTGTCAGGTTTTTTTAGGGTTCGGGTTTACCCCGCCCCGCCCCGATTATATATGAAATTACATAAATACCCTTAGCAGGTATAACAATGGGTGTTGTTATACACACCCGTAAAACTTATGAATACACCCGTAACTGTGCTTTCTAGTGTTGTACCATTTAAATTTTCAAGTTATTTACGGGTGTATTTATAAGTTTTACGGGTGTGTATAACACCACCCATAACAATTACCAAAGGTTGTACTCACTCTGTTCCTAAATGAGTGTCCATTTTCAAAAAATCTTTGTTCCGTGTCATTTTTGAACATAACTTTCTCCCTAATTTTTTTTTTTTAAATTTTTTTCACCGGTTTCTTTATACGTTCAAAACTAAAGGTTTGAGAAAGAGATTACAGTATTATATATGAATTGTTCTTATCAAATTATTCAAAAAGTTGAGATTTTTAGTGTCCTTCAAATGAAATTTGGAAACGAATAGGGGACAAAGGTAGTACCGTAGATAAATATAACGGGGTGGTTTTTGGATTTAGGGTTCACGTTTAATATTTCTCACCAACGCCGCACAATCCTTGTCGCCGTCCGAACTCCAAACCGCACCGCTCACAAAGATCTTCATCTCAGCACAATCAATCGACAACCATAGCAGCTAGCAGGTATTTCCATAGACTTATGAAGTAGTCAATTGTTGATGAGATTAGGGTAGTAATAGTTGGGATATGGGATTAGCTTTCTGCAAGTGTAAATGTAAAGACGAAAAAGATGACTACTGTGTAAAGATGAAAAAGATAACTATTTTAGTATTCTTTTGTAGTGGACCACTAATAATAAACTGAGAGTCAAATGTTAGGAAAATGTTTGGCTTTTGGAAGATATTTTATAAAAATAAAGGAGTCAAATGTCAGGAAAATGAATCCAACATTAAAGACAACATCAATTGTTGATGAGATTAGGGTAGTAATAGTTGTTGTTTTTTTTCTTTTTTCCCAGCAAAGTACTGTATGTTGTGTATTTAATGTTGTGTATTTAATGATGTATTGATGTTAGATTTGGGCCTTCTTTGTCTAGAAGATTGAAGAACCAAGGCAGAAGTCGGAACACTGTCCAAGCCTCCAAAGTATGTTATTCAGTCTTTTCCTTTCCTTTCCTTTTGTGATTGTAATTGATCAATCAACCTAAATTCATATTCTTATTCCAAACCCTAGGTCCGACAATCTAGGCCGGAAATGAAATTTCTCAAGTCCCTCAAAGGAGAAGTATATGTTCACGCGGCCGTCATCGGAGAGGACCTCGAAGAAGATGTTATTTTACGCGCCGCCCGGAACGCCTTTGTCAAGGTTGTTTTCGTCTTTGTGGAATTATGGATTGCATTTGTCATAGATATTTTAAATTTCTGAATATAGATTTAATAATGTTTCAGAGTCATAATTTTGGGTTTATGTTTTCATGTTTTCTGCTCTTTATAGAAGCTGATTAGGTGTGGAAGTTCATTGCTTGAACAAGCAAAGTTTGTAAATGTTCAGGAATCGAAGACTATGATCAAAGGTATTACTCCCTCCGTCCCAAGTTCAATGTCCCCTTTTCATTTAAGAGACACTCCCGAAAAGCATACCTTTGATTCATCTAAGGAGCAGTATACACTTTCAACATCTAGTTTTACACTTCAACATCTAGCTTTACAAGTATAAAATAGAGAGTGAGAAAAAATTGGTAACAAATTATTTAGGGACATGTTTTTTGAAAATGACATACATTTCGGGACATATTTTTTTTTTTGAAAATGACATTGAATTTGGGACGGAGGAGTAGTATTTTTGAATGGTGAATGCCATTTAGTATTTTGCTAATGTTTGTTTAAATTTCTGGAAATGATGTTTTGAAATTAATTTGTATTCTGTATGGGTTTGTTGAATTTGATTATTCCAGATGCAATATATACGTTGGATGAGGCATTGTCGATTGATCCAAAGAATGCTGAGGCTCTTTGGTATCTGGGTAAAGCAAATTGTACCTACGCATTTTTGACAGCTGGTCAAGAGGAGGCTGATGTTATTTTTGTCAAAGCTATTGAGTACGCTAAGAAGGCAGTTGATGAGGTACATTTTTATGTCTGAAGTCATAGTACATTAGTATGAATTCTCTCTATGTGTTTGTGTTATGTGCAAGTATGCTAGTTTGTGTTGGGCTTTGCAAATATTATGATTGTATGTATTATCTCTCATTCGGCGGTACAAATGTAGTAATGTTCATTTTCTAATGCAGGATCCTGAAAATGAGCTCTATATGGAATCACTTTTAGTCGTTGCTCGGGTATGTTGCAGTTTGATTCAGTTTCCTCAGTTGTGAGTTGGAGATTTAGTTTTGTTGCACATCAATTCCTCTCTATTTGTATATTAGTTTGGTTTTCTTTTTTACTGTTTTAAGTGGCAATAAATAACCTGCTTGTGAACATTTCTTGTACAACTATGCAAAGAGAGATTGTACGTGTGACAGGCTTATCAGCTTTTTTTCTTCCCTTTCTATTTAACCACCCCATTAAATTTTATTTATCATATTATTTATGTAGGTTGCAATTTGATTCAGGTTTTTATTGTGTTTCTTGATTTAGCGGTCATTTTTGTGCCAGATGGCTACTATGACCCTCTTTCGTAGGACTCCTTGCTAGATCACCTCACACGTTAGCCAGCAGACCTCGAGTGTTGACCGGAAACCAACTTTATTGCCGAATATCCACTTTGAGGTCAGCCACTTACTCTTGGCCAAGTGATGAAACAAGAACACAGTTGCAGCTGTGAACTCATATATCACCTCTACTTGCCTCTTTCAGCATCACATTTTAGTAGCCAATGGCTGCTAAACATGAGCCTGGTGTACTATCTTGCCGGAAAATCTAATTCCGCTTCATTGTGAGGGCAAGAAGAGGAAAACCAAATATTCAAGTAAAAAAATTAGTTCGTTTTTTTTTTCTCTGAAAAGAATCAGGAACACGTTGTTGGGGTCTCTTTATGGCCATTGGTAACTGTTATTGCCTAAATGTGTTTAGAAGACTATAGCAAATTGATGGCATTGGGGTGGAAACTAAAGAATTGGTGGTTATAGACTATGGGAAAAGGTGGTAAAGTGTGATGTCTAAAACACATCTTTCCTGTAGAAGACAAACCTATTTCTTAAATCATGGAAATTATGCAATTCGTAGCTTAATGATGATGTTATCCGCTTCCTAAACAGTAAAATCGCTGATGGCTGAATCTCTATCAGTTTTCTAGTCTTTACTTGTTCTTGGGTCACGAATCTTTCACACTTCACAGTTGAAAAGTTGAGTTATTTTCTTCTTTCCTTTTGGTGGGTTGCGCTGGTTTTAGCTTGGTACTTACATATTTTATTTGTATTTGCACATTTTTGTCACTTTACTTTTTCTGTCTGTATTTGTTTACATATTCGTCATTTTACAAGATTTAGGGTAGTAGTTTTATTGAATCACGCAGTTGCTTCTGAACTGATTAATTGAGATATATGATCACTCAACTTCTTAGGCTCCTGAATTTCACTTCGCTGTCCATAGACAAATTTTTGCTCAACCAGACATGATGGACCCAGTGCCTTCAACCTCTTCAAGTGCAGAAGTGGTAAGATTTTTCCTTTTACTATTTAATGCTAGTTTTTTTGGTTCTCTGCCTTCTGTCATTAAGTAGTTCGTCATTTTCTATTGTCGAGCAAGTATCTTTCCTTGTGAACTTTTCTGTTTATATGAGTTAAATTTACATGTTTCCATTTTCTTTATCTGGAATGTTTACCCAAGCACAAGCAGTGTGATCGTATTAGTGCTTGTGTGGCTGGTGAGGTGAATGTTTGCTCTTTAAGGTGGGGTAGGGGTAGCGGTAGAGATAGGGGAATATGAGTGAAGAGGGTGGCGTTTGATGTTCTCTCTCTCTTTTTTTTTTTTTTTTTTTGGCTCTTATGTTGATTGCTATATGACATGATTTTTACATTAAGGTTCACCTATTATAATCTTAGTTGTCTTTTAAAAATTTTAGGAAACACTTTTTGAGTTTGGGGTATGGTTGAATGATTGATGTTTTATACATTATTATCCTAATTGTTCTTCGATTCAAAGGAAATAATGCCTGTCACATCACAGGTGGTAAATACATTAAACTCGGGGTCCATAAATGGATGTGGTTTTTTTTTGCAAAATTTTATTCCAAAATAAATGTTCTTTTTTTTTTTTTTGGTGAAGTTTCTTAATCCTCTTTCAGCATCACATTTCAGTAGCCAATGGCTGCTAAACACGAGCCTGGTGAACTATCTTGCTGGAGAATCTAATTCCGCTTCATTGTTAGGAAAACCAAATATTCAAGTAAAAAAATAAGTTCGTTTTTTTTCTTGAAAAGAATCAGGAACACGTTGTTGGGGTCTCTTTATGGCCAGTGGTAACTGTTATTCCCTAAATATGTTTAGAAGACTATAGCAAGTTGATGGCGTTAGGGTGGATACTAAAGAATTAGTGGTTATGGACTTTGGGAAAAGGTGGTAAAGTGTGATGTCTAAAACACATCTTTCCAGTAGAAGACAAAACCTATTTCTTAAATCATGGCAATCATGCAACTCGTAGCTCAGTGATGATGTTATCCGCTTCCAAAACAGTAAAATCGCTGATGGTTGAATCTCTATCAGTTTTCAAGTCTTTACTTGTTCTTGGGTCACGAATCTTTCACACTTCACTGTTGAAAAGTTGAGTTATTTTCTTGTTTCCTTTTGGTGGGTTGCGCTGGTTTTAGCGTGGTACTTGTATATTTTATTTCTATTTGCACATCTTTGTCACTTTACTTTTTCTGTCTGTAGTTGTGCACGTATTCATCATTTTACAAGATTTAGGGTAGTAGTTTTATTGAATCACGCATTTGCTTCTGAACTGATTAATTGAGATATATGATCACTCAACTTCTTAGGCTTCTGAATTTCGCTTCACGGTCCATGGACAGATTTCCGCTCAACCAGTCATGATGGACCCAGTGCCTTTAACCTCTTCAAGTGCAGAAGTGGTAATTTTTTTTCCTTTTACTAATTAATGCTACTTTTTTGGTTCTCTGCCTTCTGTCATTAAGTAGTTCGTCATTTTCTATTGTTGAGCAAGTATCTTTCCTTGTGAACTTTTTTGTTTATGAGCCAAATTTACACGTTTCCATTTTCTTTATCTGGAACGTTTAGCCAAGAAGTATAATCGTCTTTGTGCTTGTGTGGCTGGTGTAGGTGAATGTTTGCTCTTTAGGGTGGGGTAGCGGTAGAGATAGGGGCAATATGAGTGAAGAGGGTGGTGTTTGATGTTCTTTTTTTTTTTTTTTTTTTTTCTGCTCTTATGTTGATTGCTATATGACATGTTTTTTTTTTTTTTTCTGTCTAGCATATCAGTGTGCTTAAGTTTGACACGTGACATTAAGGTTCACCTATTACAATCTTAGTGGTCTTTTGAAAATTTGTAGCAAACACTTCTTGATTTTGGGGTACGGTTGAATGGTTGATGTTTTATACATTATTATCCTAATTGTTCTTTGATTCAAAGGAAATAATGCCTGTCACATCACAGGTAAATACATTATACACAGGGTCCATAAATCGATGTGCATTTTTTTGCAAAATATTGTTCCAAAATAAATGTTCATTTTTTTGGTGAAGTTTCTTAATCCTCCTTGCAGTTCATCATTGTCTAGTTTATACATGATACTCATAATGTTAATTGATTAGCTTAATGAGGCTGTTTATGTCTATATGCTACAAAAAATGCTTAATGTAACTTCTCTAATTTTCTCTTAAAATCAAAAGTGGACACTCATTTAGGGACGGAGGGAGTAAGAAAGTAGTTTTACCTGGCGTTTGTATCTTCCTAAAACAACGCTAAAGTTATTCTCCCTCCGTCCCTAAATGAATGTCTATTTCTCATTATTTTTTCAAAGTGACTGCTGAAATATCCCTCGTCAAACACCATGCTCTAAATCACAATTACAATCATGATGCAACTATACTGAGACCATGAATGGTGTTTATGTACTTGTGCCATTAAAAGTGCTTTAAAATCAACTTTCTCAAATGTCTCTTACAATTAAAGATGAAAATTCATTTGGGACGGAGGGAGCACCACCTTAAGAGATGAGATTGTATTCCTGGGAAGAAGGAAAAGGGAAAGATACTTGCAAAATAAAATATTTGAAAAATGGATAACAACAATTATTATGAATCTTTGTCCTTTAATTACATAAAAACTTAAATTTTAATACAATATTAACTTACAATAAAATTTACTAACATTTATTAAAAAACTGAGCGATTAATTAACGGGCTCCCTTATAAACAACAGTTGATTCAATTTAAATTGACTCAGTCCTTTTTTTAAAAAAAATTGGGTTTTTTATTAAATGAAGGACTTAATCTATTACAAGAGTGTGCACTTCAAAGTTCTAGAAACCACAATTGGTGGGGTTTGAACCCCTGACATCTCGTTTAGAAAGGAATACCGGATGCCGCTCAAGCAAGAGCTCTTTGACAAATTGACTCAGTCCGTCAACGATATCAAAGTGTTAAAGGTGTGGGGTTAGTGAGCTGTTTCAATCATAAATAACACATGTGCATTTTAGCCTGAATGCAAAGTCATAACGGTGAACAAGAAGAGAAACCAAATGTTGAGCGGTAGCGGCGGTGTGAGGAGCAGAAGGATAGATGTTTTTTCTTAGAAAAAGTTGGAAGAGGGTATGAGCTTGAGTGAGTATCTGAATGTATATACCTGATTTTTGGCTCTATTTTGATTTCGCCAATATGCTCTTACCTTCAGTAAGTTAGGAAAGTCAAAACTTCAATTCTACTCCTCTGTTATATTTTAAAATTCAAGTTGATAAAAACAAAATTATGATCCTGCTAGTGACATGTCAAATGGAGGCATTAGCTTGAACCCAAAATAAGTGACGTATTTATGACCTAGAACAACAAAAGGTGAACCTTAAATTACATGAGAACCAGTACAACATGTTACACATTACAACTATGTCACACCAATTTTTGTACACACATAAATAAACCTGACAGACAATCTGCTAATTCTTTCTTTCCCATTTGCCTTCGCGTCTACCCCCACCATCTCGTTCTCTACGCTCCACCATCTGCCTCGACTTGCTTCCCCTTGACCCGTGTCTCTGACCCGACCCGTATACGCCTTCTAAGGCTGACACTGAATCTGGGTCACCCATACTGCCCGTGTCGCCCGAGTCCCTACTTCCATCGAAATTTTCTTCGTAACTACTGCCACCTTCGTCTTGTCGGTCACGTGATTGTAGAATGGTGGGAGGCTGTTGACCGGAAAATTGGCGGGACCCAGTCAAAACAACTGTTGGCATTGATGAACTAGGGTTTGAAATGTCGCCACTGCTTGTTGATCGTCCATTATCCCTTTCACGGTATCTGTCTCGAGGCCGACTGCACATATTATCAACCAAAAAGAAAAAAAAAATCAACTTAATTCAATGCATCAATCTTGAGAAGGGGCCTAAAATAAATTTGAAAAAAAAAATAATCCTATCTATCGAGTTCCAATAATGATTTCTTAGAAAATCATCAATGCAAAATAGAAAGATGCATGGAGGAAGAGTCCTCCATTATGAGCACCGAAACTATCCATGGAGAGGACTCTCTAGAACCGGAAAGGCCGGTCCCCAGAGGCGGACCTATGATACTAAATAGGGTGCAAGTGCACCCACTTAAAAGAAAATTCTGGGGGGGGGGAATTAGTTCCTCCATAAGTTATAAGAAGTCTTGTTTTTATAGGGATTAAGGTTTAGAATTTAGGGTTTAAGGTTAAGGGTTTAGAGTTTAAAAACATGACTTTTTATAACTTATGGAGAAACAAGTTTCCCACAAAACCTGCTCCCCACTTAATCAGACGTTTGTCTAGTTCTGTAGATAAACGTGTTACGATTTTAACTTTCTTGTGTGAGTTCAAGTCCTACAACAAGCATAATTACAGTTTTTTTTTATAAAAGGATTCACAATTACATTTTGATACTACATAGTGTAATTTGTGCACCCAATTAAAAAAACGTCCTGGGTCCACCACTCTGTGCCCTAAGTACTCCTATTGCAATAGGAAACTCTAAGGTAACTCGCATCCTCATTTCTTACACACAAACAACCTCAACGCTATGCTGTACCCCAACTACCAACTGATTACCTGGTCCTTCCAACTATCCTAGGCTGTACTCGGGTTTGGGAGTAAACAATCAAAACCATCCATCATGAGCCTATACTTTACCTTATAGCCTCAAACAAAACCGTCTGTTTTCTATATCAGACGCATTGAAAGTTGTAACTAAGACCATCTAGCTTGTGTGCTTGTTGTAGTATGATAACCATAGATGCAAAATATTTGCGTAAAATCGGGGTTAACTAATAATCAGGCTTAACTTTCTAGCTCCCAAGAGAGAATGCATGAGCCAAGTACTTTGGGAAATTACAGATATAGTACCTAAACCTAACGCTTCTACTTATGTAGGTTGCTGAGAACATAATGATTTGTCCAAAGGTATTATTTGTTTTCCACTCCCCTCAATGTTGCGCTAGCAAACAGATCAAAAGGAAGAGCAATGTCTATTACTGCATTGTAGGTTTCCTAACTATGACAGCCTCCCTGCAATGAAATGTTCAATGAACTGCAGACGAACTTCATAAGATTCCAACCATAGGCTGATGTAGTGGTAAAAGTCCTCCAACCTGAAATTGGTCGCATGAAGTCTGAGCTGAGCCTGAAGGGCTTAAATGGGAGGGAAGATCTCTTGAATTGACTACTAACTTGATTATTTATATAAATTTAATCTTCAGGACTAGCAAGAATTTGTTTAACGAGTTCAGAACCCGTCTTGGAAGGTTAAACCCAGAATTGTGACCTGTTTTTTACTCCCTTTGTCTCAAAATAAATGTCCTCATTTCCTTTTCGAAATGTCCCAATATAAATGTTCTTTTTCTATAATTTAACACAATTTGTATTCTTTGTTTAAAGAAAAACACACAATTTGTATTCTACTATTCCAATTATATGCTGAGTTTATTTTTAATTATGTCTACCAACCATCTCCTTGGTAAATGTTTATACAATTTATGTGCTAGTTGCGTTTAAAGAAATTATTGTATTGGCAGGAGAGCTCAAAGCCAAAGCCAAAGACTGAGAAAACGTTTGGGTGGTTTGTACGTGGTGTTGTGATCGTCGCTTTGGCCGGGTTTGCGATATCACAAGTCACTCGGCCTCGTCCCATGCGAAGCGAGGAATTTCGTACAAGGGGGTCAAAATTACAATATAGTGCTAAGTTTTCCTAAACGGAAGGTGGTGAAAATGATAAAAATTTCATTTTGAAGGGACTGTGATGGAGAGGTTATTATACAATCGGGGAATCAAATATTACCAAATGTGAGCTTGACGTGAGCAATTTTTTGTTAGTCCTTGTCTGGGTAAAATATCAATGTACAGATATTATGTAAGGTGGTTTTTTATCTCACCTCACGCATATTAAGTTATTTTATCAATTGGTTCAGTGGGTTCATCAATTACAGTAGTTGTTTTGTGTTTGTGATTCTTGTATGAAATGGATGGTTGTAAAAGAAATGTGAAGGCAGAATAGAATGTAAACTCCAGTAGATAAAGATGTCATGTATTGTACAGTTAGAAGAAGAAGTATATTCAGTCAGGTGCCAAAAGAAATTAAAACACAAGTCCGGTTAAATCCATTAGTTGTCTAAAATTAGACCAGGCTAGTCCTAAGTACAAATAGTGTGTATTATTCAAAGGGGAAAACAACATACAACTTACCATTGATGTTAACTCAGGTTCCAGTGATGTATAACAGCTTCTTGTTGTAGCTCTGGAAGTACCATCTCAATTAAACAAAATTGTACATAAGTGAAAGTTATGTCATGCTCCGTCACAAAATACTTTTAGTTCTAGGATTTTTACATATATTAAGAAAAACAATCAATGCATTTATAATAAGATTAGATTACCCTTGAAACATCTCAAGTACCTACGTAACTAAATGTTTTGTTGGTCATAAATAAGGTCATATTTGGTAAACAATGCTAAAGATGCCTAGGTAATTGCAAAACTACAAACATTTTGGGACAAACTTGAACCCCTAAAACTGCAAGTATTTTAGGACAGAGGAAATAAATATTTTTATACTCCCTCCGTCTCAGACTAAAGTTTTTAATTTGACTTGATGCGGGGATTAAGAAAAAATAAACGTTGCAAGTGTGAAAAGTAGGAGAGAGAAAAAGTAGGTAGAAAATTTAAGATTTGAAAGAGGCGATGATGGATCATAAGTGGAGCAATTTTTTGATGAAAAGGGAGGATTATAGGAATGAGGGATGATCAAGGATGAATTTCTCAATTTTTTATGGAGATAATGCAGGCGTAAGTTTTTATTTTATTAACAAATAAAAACAAGTTAATTCGATAAGTGTTTATAGGACACAACATAGAGTATACTCCCTCCCTCTCCTTTCTTTATTTTCATTTTTGGTTTGTTCCAACTTACTTGAGACTCCCAAAAATGACAATTTTTTTTATAATTTTATATTCAATCTACCCAACACTAGAGCCGTCAATTCGGGACCGTCCTGCTATATACATGGGACGGGACGGTATATTCTAATCCTGAAAAAACGCGGGACAATTCGGGACATGACACAACGCGGGATGGGATGGGACGTCCAGTATTTTTTAAAAACTTTAGGCCCAATCTCAATTTTCAACCCAAGCCCAAGCAATCCAAGCCCAACATCATTAATCTACATGTCTTCTATCATTATTTTAAATTCTGAGTACATAAAAAGCATTTGTATTTAAAGTTTATTTTTGTAAATTAAAGTGGGACGCAAAAGCACAAATCACCTGCAAGGAAAAGGATTAGAACGAAGACAAAAGGAGAGAAAAGAGAGACTGAGAACAAGAGAAAGAAGAAGACACAACCGAGAATGTGAAGACCAACTTGGGTGTTTTGTTTCTTGTGTATTGAATATAAATAAGTCTCTATACAAGTCTATTCTTATTGAAAAATAGTTTTTGTGATCCGGTGATCGCGTTAACTTATCCTGTATTTGTCCCGCATGAGGTGATTTGGGATGGGACGGGGAATTCACTCATGCGATAAATTTGGGACGTCCCGTCCCATATAGTTTGCGGGACATTATAGTTTTATCACGTCCCGTTGTCCCGAATTGACGGCTCTACCCACCACTCATTCTCTCTCTTCATTTTCCATCACTCAATTTATTCAACCAACACTACTATTTATCCCAATCATTCTCTCTTCATTTTCTATCACTTAATTCTTGTGCCCACCTCTTAAATCTTATGTGAGGTGGGAGAGAGAATATATTTTTTCTTACTATGTCCCAAATAGGACACAGTATTTTTCACTACATATTAAATGGAATTACATAACATATTCAGTAGCCAATAAAATAAAGAACAAAATTGACATATACTCCGTCCGTCCCATTTAAAATTGCACGAAACCGTTTTCGCACGAGAATCAACGTAAAAGTGAAAAAGATAATTTATTGTGAGTGTAGATGGTTGGATATGAAAGAGAAAGTGGAGTAGAAATATTATTCTTTTTAACATCCTTTTTGAGATTCTTGTCGAAATCAGTAGAAGAATATTTTTTCAACATGTGGTCAGTTAAAACCCAATAAAATTTAACATAAATAGTTAATGTATTTTTTTAAAAAAAATAAAAAGAAAGTAAGACTCTTAATTTACAACGTATAGAAAAGAAACCATCTATTCCAGAAAGATAGTCTCATATTGACTTTTTATGGTCAACAAAATAAACTTTAACCAAACATTAGTGTCAATTTAATGATCACAATGATATTATTAAAATTGTATAGATAAATCACTTAATGATTTATCAACTACAAATTTTAAATTTTCACTAGAATGATTAGATTGTCACCCATCGTTAGTTAATGTTCATTTTCGTTGACCATAAAAAATTAAAATAAAACTATCTTTTCGGGACAGAGGGAGTAATACCTTTGTCCCTAAATGAGTGTCCAAATTTCATTTTAAGAAACACCAAAAATCTCAACTTTATTGTACAATTTGGTAGCAAATATTTCATATATAATCTTGCAATCTTCTTTCCAAGCATTTAGTTTTGCACGTATAGAGAAACCGGAGTTAAAATTTTCAAAAAAAAATATTTAGAGATAAAGTTATGTTAAAAAAAAAAAAGACTCATTTTGGGACAAATAATTCTTAAAAATGAACACTCATTTTGGGATAGAGCGAGTACTATTTTAGACGGAGGATGTATTTATTAATCATATTATTCTAGAGTGAGTAACCAACTTTATTTTTTATTTTTTCAAAAAAGAAAGTAATCCCTCCGTCCTAGTTTAAGGTTCTTACTTTCATTTTTGGTTTATCTCAGATTAAGGTTCTTAGTTGCTTTATTCCATAAATGTCAAAGAATGAATAGTGCTTTGGAGAATATTATCCTCAAAAAATTCATTTAATTACAAAAAAATACATACTTACTTAACTTACTTACTTGCTACATGAATAGTGTTTTGAACATTTATATCATTCACTCTCTACTTTTGATTGACTTATTTCCTTTAGTTTTGCCTTGATTTCTTAATAAGCGTGCATAGTTAAATTAAGAATCTTAAACTAAACTAGGACGGAGAGACTAACAAGTTGAGTAGTCCAATCCCTAATAGTAGGGTCCAAATCTCCTCCCTCCCTCCCTCCCTCCCCCTTAAGTATGTTCCAATGTACCTCCTTATGTTTTTATTATTTATTTTAATTTTGTAAGAGACTTACTACCAACACTGTATTATACTTAGAAAAAAATGAGACTATAATTAATGACTTATTTATTTTCTAAAGAGCAATGCTAAGGACATAAAATAAGATCATAAAATTTTACTCATAACATGAGGTGACGATATTTTATTGGTTGCATCGATAATGAACCCACCACACTCTAATTAAAAGCACCAATAACATTATTACACCTAAGATTTTGTGAGCAAGTTTTTGTACTCCCTCCGCCCCAGTTTAATGTTCTTACTTTTCTTTTTGGTTTGTCCCAGATTAAGGTTCTTAGTTGCTTTATTTCATAGATAGAAAAATATGAATAGTGTCTTGGATAATCTTGTCCTCAAAAGGTTCATTTAATTACCAAAAAACTAGTAGTTTCCTTTTTGGTTTGTCCCAGATTAAGGTTCTTAGTTGCGCTTTTACCGTTGATATGTCTTGAGTACTAAAAAAATTTGGTTCCCCACCCGCAGGTTTGGTATCCATAAAGTGGTCAAAATAGGTACTGAAGCAGACACTTCAGTTCCAACAACCTAACATAGTCACTTTGTTTCTCTCAGATATAGTATTCTCTAAGATTGTCTATTAACAATTTTTCCTTGAAGACCTCAAGAGGGAGAGATCAACATGGAAAATCGGTGGGATATCATAGACAAGTGGTGCCCAACACAAATACATTCGGGGCTCGTTTGGTAGTCAGATAGGATTAGCTTGTATTAATAGTCGGAAGATTATTAATAGGGGGGATTAATTACACCACCCTTTTTTATGGGTAGATATAAAGGGGGTTAGAGGGGATAAAATTGGATACGAAGCTTATTCGAGTTGTACTTAGGATTATTAATCTGATTGCATTTAGTCTACCAAACACCAAGATTATATGACTAATAATCCTATCCAGCTCTAATAAAGCTACCAAACGAGCCCTCAAAGTCCAAGAGAAAAGGATACCGCCCTATAGATATCTTAGCTGAAGAGATGAATAACGTTAGACGCATGAAGTACTTCTAAAAGCTACAATGATTACTTTCATACTATCTTTTCTGAAAATCTCTTGAAAAACTTAATGGTAATTAGCTAGGTTAGTGTGTACTTCTGTGAAAAAACCAACTGGCTAACTAGAAACCTAATTTTGGGCACCTGCACGTGCCAACAATCCTATCTCAGAGCAATCGTGGTAATTTTATGGACTTTTTTGTGTCCCCCCAATCATACACTAAATAATCCTAACCTCATACATGATTGCAGTTATATAAGTTAAACAATTACAAAGTAATCGACCCAAAAAACATCTCATGTGTCTAATTCATATAAAATAAAGAGCTAGACAATTGGCCATTGTGACCATCCTACCACTGAACCATGCTTTTAACTAATGAAAAACAGTAATAATAATAGCTGTTTTTTTTTTTTTTTTTAAAAAAGGTAATAATAATAATAAACTTCATTTCCACATTTAAGATGTACCATTAAAATTATAACCATGAACACGGAAAGAGAGAAGATATTTGAAGTAGTAAAAGTAGATTCATTATTTTGAATGTTAACGTTTAAAGTTTTAAATGGTTTTACCTTCGACTTTAACAAAACGTCCATAACAATTGGTCAACAAATACATACATAAAGAAGATATATATTGTGTCTATATATGGTATACATTAATGATGTAGTTCAATGGGGCTATCTGGACAACTACAAATGCTTCGAAACTACTCCATAGTACTCCCTCCGTCCTAAAATGATCTTCACATTTGACTATTCAAACTTTTTAAGGGTATGAACACTTGCTTCACCAGCCATGTTGTGTTTATGCACTTTCAAGCCCAAATTGTAGAAATGCGAAGAACTTTTTGGGACAATGAGAAATGGCAAATGAGAAGATCATTTTGGGACAGAGGGAGCATTGATCTTCATACAAAAGAATAGTATTAAGCAGTATTAGTACAAATAAACTTGTGTCAGTTTACGATAAAGTCATTCTTTTTAAAAGCCCGCATGCCAAACAACTCACTGCATCACTCCATTCAACTATATCAAGTCCAGACCATGAATAAGGACTGATCCTTGATTATGCCAAATTCATGTCCACATAATATTCCCTCCGTCCCTATTTACCTTACAAAAATTGCCATTTTGGGTGTCCCTATTTACATTACAAAATCCCAAAAATGAAACTTTTAAACATTTTTTAAATAGTGGGACCCACTTGTCATACTCACAACAACTATCCACTTACTTTTCTCTACCCACTTTTTCTCTCCCACTCAACTATCTACACTCACAACACATCAACTTTACAATCATTTTCTTAATTTTTGTGCAAAGCCTCATTTTTGTAAGGTAAATAGGGACGGAGTGAGTACTTGATAAGCATCCTCTCTGATACATGTAACCACATAACATTCCCAATTGCTTGCAAGTTCTTAAAGAATCACAAAGAGAAAGTAATGGTTCAGACAGCAATTAACCAATCTATATCCATAGAGTGTGTTACCTCAAAATGACATTATTAAGCGATCAGAATCATAATACTGAACGCAATGAAATCGAAATTGAAGCAAAGCATTTGAAGAATGTGGACACAACAAAAAAAAAACAAGGGAATCGGGTGAGAATTATTACAGAAGATCCAACTTGAGCCTGGGAATCACTCAAATTCTTGTATGCACCTACGAGATCCCCTTTCCGGACAACAAAGAAGGCATTGGTTTAGACTCCAATTTTTGTGCTTTAGACTTACTACGACTGCTGGCCTTGCAACTCCCACTCGAGTAGCAAAATTCAAAAGTAGCTGTTAGGCTTGAAGCTCGAACAAACCTTCTATGCCATGGGAACCCGAAAATCCACAAGATGAACTTCTTACAACAAACCAGCCAGTCCTTGCATATAAACAAGCATCTCATTACAGACTAGTTTACCCCAAAAGTCTCCAAATTTCTGTAACAAATTCTCCTTAACAGAACTAATCTAAATTGATTATACGTTTCCTAAGAACCTTTTCAGAGTAAAGTCAAAAGCTAAGAATTATACCTACTTTCGTCTCAGTGAACTGCCCCAGTGGAAAGTGTGATTAACCAAAACAAATTACTTAGGGCACATGTTAGGTTACTAATGGATGCCTTAGATATTTGACTTTATTGCAAATATTACGATAAATTCTTTGTGGGACAGACCAGGGTTGCACGATTCGTAGTTCGTCCGATACGAATTCGCGATTCGCTCAACCAATGGAATCCGATACGTGGAGTATTACAACTAACGCGATTCGCGAATTCACAATTTTAGTACGCTTGATTTAAATAAATATTAAAAAATATATAATAACAATATACTACTAGTTACTTTCTAGTAAATTCATATCTATAAAATATTTCTTAAATTTTACTTTAATTTAATATATTTATTCAATATAATAATAACCATAAATGTTAATTATGTTTCATAATTAAGTTTTTCCTAATTATGGTATATAATAACAAAGACCATAAATCATAAATTTGGACAGCTGTATTTCTAAACCCAAGAAAACCCTTTCCTTTTAAAACCCTTTCCAATTCAGTTGCTTTTTCCAAAACGTCTTTTCCTTCTCCCCATCTTCTCGATCTCTTCTCCGACTTGCTCTTCCAGTCAGAACAAACAACAACCTCCGCCACCAGCACCTCTTTCAGCCTCGTCTCTGCCTCTTTCGGCCTTATCTCCGCCACAACCTTTCTTTCTTCTTCATTATTTACCTAATCGGTATGTAGGAACAAAGGGAAAAAGAGATTCAATCATAAATTGCCTGCGAATTCAAGGAGATTTTTCATAGTATCGATACGCAAATTGAAGATCATGATTCGCGAATTCCATCTTATCGATTCGGTATCGAATCGCGAATTGATACCTGCGAATCAATACGCGATTCGAGGCCTCTGGGAGCGAATCCTGCAACCCTGGGACATACGGAATCTTAACAACTACTCCATCCCGGAATGATGTTCACAACGTTGTACATTAACGAAATTGGACTAATAATTCTTTACTTATTTAGAAATAAGAACATCATTTCGGGACAAACCAAAATGAAAAATGGCAACATTATTGCGGGACGGCGGGAAAAATTAGCACAGAATAAGTGTTTTGTTGGCATACTTAAAGAAGACCAAATCAAAACCCTGTAAAGCTAAAGAATTACAATTTCCCATACCCAAAATCCAACCTTTTTATTTCTTCAACTAATTTCAAATGCACATTTACTTTAGTTAGGGCTTAGAATAAAAAGAATGGATTTTGATTTCCAGTAGGCAAAAGCAGAAACTTGTAGCAAAAATCAACTTACACCCAGAAATTAATTTGATCAATTGATAAAATTATATACTCTGTGTGTTGGGGGGGGGGGGGAAAGAAAAGGGAAGCATACCGGTTGTTTCGCTTGAGCTAGCTAGGAGGACGCCACTACGGAAGCCGGAGAATTTTGGGTGTGTTTCATGAGTCAGAGGAGAATTGTTCTCATTTTACACTTGTAGTATAGGCCTAATCACAGCCTCACCCTAGTACTCTCTCAAAATTGAGCAGGCATACATTCCAGTTTCTGATTAGCGGGTTCCAACAATTTCTGTTTTAAAAAAAAATAAAAAAATAACGGGCTGCAACAAGTTAATGGGGGTTAATTAACCCAATATAATCCATGATTTTCGAGTTAGGTTGGGGGTAAACCCGGTCAAATCCACATTTTTACTTAAGGAGAGAGAAGATCCTATGTACTTACTTTTGGTGTACCACTTGTGTACCATAAGTGATCTGATGGCTATAAGTTATAAAGATTTAAATGATTATAATGTCATAAGCAATGCATAGCCGTGAGATTACTTGTGGTACACAAGTGGTTTACAAAAGATGGTATAGAGGATCTTCTCTCACTGTGATGGGGTGAGTTGAGTTGGAACTGAGAACAGCTGCTCTCTACCTGCTCCGTTCTCAGCGTGCTATAACGACGCATACTTTATCATGTTTCCTATACCCATCAAATCCACATTTTTATCCAAGGATAGGTGGTGGGTTGAGTTAAGTTAAGTTGGAATTGGGAACCGTTACTTTCTACCTGTTCTGTTTTCACCGGCGCATAATTTATCACGTTTCTTGTGTTATCATCAATAATTAGGATCATTTTGGCAAATGTGAGACCCAACTTAAACAAATTAATTTCATTTGCGAAACCAAAAATCTGAAAAACAACAAATTCACTTTCGAGTCTAACTCCATCTAATCCACAATTGAATTAGGTAGGTGGTGAGTTGAGTTGGGAAACTTGGTAAATTGAATTGGTTTGACTCTTGGGTAACTATTTGAAATTTGCATACCTACTCTTGAGTTGGTTAAGTTCTTAAGAAATGGGTTGAAATTGACATTTCTTTTCGGTATACTTTATTTATAAAAAGATGAATACCGTCGACCTGAAGGATCTAAAGAACTTTGAAAGGTGAATGACATAAACCCAAATGGTCTAAGCTATCTAACCAAATCTTGAATTATTGAAAAAAAAGTCTTGAGCATGCCTTGAATGTTTTAAGGAACTTGTAAATTTTGTTAAAATAACATAGTTAAAGGAATTTGGAAGATATTACTATCGGAATTAGATAAATGATGTGTGGGTGGGTGGGGGGCACCAAACCCCTACATACACCACACTCTACTTAATTTGTAAATCCATTTTTCCTAAAACTTTTTTTTTTTTGAGTGTTTTCACAAATTTGGTTCCGGGAAAGACATTTCCGAAGATTAACCAAACAGTTGAAAACATAAAATATTATTCATTTTCCGGAAGCTATTTTACGTGCAACAGAGAGCTTTAATGCACTCTTTGTTTCTCTTAGTATAACATGTATTCAAGCTTTTTGAGAAGTCAATACACTGCTAAAAAAATATGTCCCTGTTTCTTCTGGGGAACAAATCGCCACAAGTCCACAGCAATATCAACCTTCTTTTTCTTGTGAAATTTGTATAGCTGGGGCACATCATATCGAAGGTGCAAAACGGGAAAGCTCACATGTCGTAACAATAAAGAGAAACTTCTTCAACACAAGGGCACAAAAAAAATCATCTCTGGAAATCCAATACTCCCTCCGTCTCATACTTATTGCTACCGAATGGGAGTGTACGGGGATCAAGAAAATATGTTGGAAAGTAAGTATTGGGAGTGGGTAGGAGAGAGAAAATAAGTTAATGGATAGTTGTTATGAGTAGATAGGAGAGAGAAAAGTGAACATTTTGAGTAAGGAAAAATAAGTATGGGATGCCCAAAATGGAAATAAGTAGCAATAAGTATGGGACGGAGGAAGTAAAACAAAAATAACAAGACAGGTATATTACAGAAATGGAAATGGAATTCAATCTGGTGTACCTCGCATAAAACGTCAGCACTGCTAGCATTAAAATCTCGCAGGGCTGCCTATTTTATGTGCTGCATAAATAAGATAGACGGGTCTCAGGAATTGTAAAGGGAAAATGAGAGAGAAAAATCATTTTATCGATTTAAAATCAGAAACGGACTTACTTCTCTTGTTGTGGTCTTGTGCAAGGAATAAACAGCTTGAGAAGCAACCTGCTTGTCTAAAAAAGCATTGATCGACAACAATAGATTAAACTAAAGATTTGAGACATCAATTTTTTATACATGAAATACCTTTAAGCCCATGGAAAGAAATTCCATATCGGCTCCTTTTTTTGCTGAAATAAGTTAATGGATAGTTGTTAAATGTAGTGTCACCGCAAATTCCCTCATTTGCAGAAACCAATCTCCATTTGCCACATCAGCAAATCGACCACAATCCCACACTATTTTCATAGGCTTTCCTGCACCATAACACCACCCTAAATCTCTACAGTTTTCATTTACTGGGCAAAGAACACCAAAGTCCAAACCCAGTGCAACCACTTCTTGCGTTTCCTAACAGATGTGTGCGACCGGCTGTCAACTCCCTCCGCCGAGTCCAATCATCTCCAATCGGCGATTCCATAGCTACACCTTTGTTACCCTTTTGCAGGATCTGGAACATTTATCACTCCCCATCGTTCCAACAATTTGTTCCTCGTTGCTGTCATCGCTGCGGCCTCTTCAATATTGCTGCCACTCTCTTCCTCCTTATCGCATCTTTGAATCGTACCTAGTTCAGCCATGGATGTATACATGTAGTTTTACCGGCCTGTGCATATTTGGCCACGATTGCAGCCATTTCATCAATAATTGACGGATCGACGAGACTGTCGGATCCAACCTTCAATCCAATTTCTTCACATCATACTTAAATTAAAAAATCATGTTATCCTTCTAACCTTGATTGAAAACTTAGGAAGCAGTTAAATTTTGGTCTTTAATTGGTACAATTTTTCCAGCCGAGAAAGCAATTGAGAAAGCTTGTCCAGATCTTGAAATTTGGGAATTTATGGTGCACTAGAGTGAGTGAATCACCAGAAGAATAGAATGGGTTTATGTTTTGTGGATGATGTGGAAGATGGTCATTGGTGTCTGTAAACAGTGGGTTTTGCGGTGTCACTATACCAAATTTTTACTCAATATAAATTTAAACTTCTAAGAACATTTTCAAAACTTTCCTTTTTATTGTTATCATTTTATTTTCTTTTGGCAGGGGAAGAGGAGGAGGGTGTACCATGTAAAATAAGCATACTGTTACAATGATCACCATGTGTAAGCAAAGCCATGATTGTAATGGGATTATCTATAAGAAACCAGCAGTATGACTTGAAAGACAAAGGGGGGGAGAGAGAGAGAGAGAGACCTCTCCATCCTAACTTTGTGACATCACATTGAATAAAATTCATCCCCAACTGCATGCATAAAGGAAACAAAAGGAAGGATCAATTAGGATCTGTTAAAAAGTTACTGCATGATTTGACCAAAACAACCCAACTCATTAACTGATAATTAACAACACTACCTCAAGATCATCTGTATTAATTGAGGCGATTTCAAGGGGCTGATCATCAACATCTATCCCAATGACATGGCTATTAAAAAGAAATGGAGATGAGTGCAACTGCAATTTACAAAAGAATAAAAGGAAATCCATCTACTCGGCAATTCAAACTTAAACCAAACGTCAACAAACAAGCAATTCAGAACCCTGAAAAACAAAATCAAGGGTACAAAAAATACTCACTCTGCATCCAAGAGAGAAGCTGCAATACCTAATGTACCGTACCCACATCCAAAATCAGCCACTACCTTGTTGCTAATATTCCCAAATGAATTTTCTGCCTAGTCCAGCAAAAAAATTACTATCACGTCATACTAAAACAAAACACAATTTAAGAAACAACTACTTCAAGTAACCAATAAAAATGAGCCTTGTATTCACTCTACAAAATCCATTTGAAATTTTCAAATGGATTTTGTAAACTTATACACTACTCTCTCTGCCTCAAATATAAGCGTTAGTAATTTTCAAAAAGACAACTGTTATTCCAAAATGAGTGTCTTTTATATTCACCTTTACCAACAAAGTATCGTATTCTACCGTGCACTTGTAATGTAATCAAGTATTCTTATAAGTAGTACTCCCTCCATCCCATAATAAATGCCGCATTTAACTTGTCAAGAAACAACAAATAAAATGTGATTTTTTTATTTGTAATTGCTTGTATCATTGTACAATTGCATTAACAATAATACATTTATTTTGGAACGAACAAAACAAGGAAAGCGTGACATTTATTTTGGGACCGAGAAAAAAATTTCTTTAAAATTCTTGAAAACTTATAATTAAACATTAGATTTAAGAAGGGTGCGCACACTATATATAATCTATAAAAGATGGCATTAATGAGAAAGCAACTCAACTCTGCAGCATCAATTTTTTATCAGAAAGCTACGAAATTGACTTTAAAAGTCAAAATGCATATATACATACATACTGTGTAAATCATTCGAGAAGCAATGTGGGATCCAGGTGGGTACTGTTCCAGTTCAATCTGTAATGGCAGATAGATAAGAGGAGAATTAACATTAGATTAAGTAATGCTACGGTTGTCCGTCCCAAAATGAATGTCCATGTTTCTAATGATCAAGAGAAAAAAATGGATATTTATTTTGAGAAGGAGAAAGTAGTAATTATCAAGATGATTGTCAGGAAGTAGAGAAAATCACCAAAAAAATGCACACACAGCGATACCTTGGGGTTGGAGAACTGTTCAAGGGAGCCAAGGAGACTTTCCAATTGCTTCAGCTTCATTTTTTTTCCCTAAAGATTCAAATGAGAAAAAAAGAACAAACAAGAGAGGGGAATTTGGATTTCCCCCTTTTTAAGAACCCTAAAATGGGATATACTCAAAAGTCGAATATAATCACGAGGTTCCAAATTGATTTATTTGCATCTGAAAATTATGAAAAAGTCCCTGAAGAAAGTGGTTCTTGGATGTTACTCCCTTGATCTCTGGGGAACTTTGTCATTTAGGCACAAGCTCTACAAATTTTTGAAATGGATTTCGCTCCATATTTGGAGAAGATGCATGTAAGCTGCAGAGTTTTGTCTTTGAACTTCAACCTGCTGCATATAAGATACTTAAATGAATAAGAAACAAGAGAGGAAGAACATCAATGTGGACGAAATCTGAATAAAAAACTAAACTGAACTTGAGTCAAAAAGTGATGATGAAGTAGCTTCGTTGCTGATTAGTTAAATTATATTTTGATCTAGACAAAATATTTTTATAAAATGTGTTTTTTTTGCTAGTACATTGATTGAACAATGGAAAAATTGAAGTAAAACTGTTTCTTTAGAAACGTCACTTATTATGGAACCACCAAAAAAAACAACCATGACACTTATTATGGGACGGAGGGAGTACTACTTATATACACATAACTTACCTGTTTGCCAATCCTAGAGATTTCGTCCTCTGGGGCTTCTCTCCTTTCCTCATAGAACTAGCGTTCTCAAGAGGGCCCACATCAGTTTCAGACTCTTGTTCTATCTCCTGCTTATCAATATCAATGGACTCTAACGAAGTGAAGTTATCAAGAATTCAAGTATATAACCGTATTTTTGAAACATTCTCATCAATCAAAATTTGTAGCTAACTGAGAATTTAGGTCTTATAATGGCTTGTTTACCTGCATCCAGATGTGGGCATGTGAAGTTCCAAATGTTAAGATGAATATAAGTCTAGCGTAACGTACATAAGTATTTTTTTTCTTTGGAACGAAAACACGAGTTATATTAAACTAGAAAACAGGTAAATAGTACAAGTTATATTACACATACTGTTATTTAAGTAAAAGAGCTAGAGCTAGGAATCCTAGATTGACCATTACAAATCCCTTTAAGCTTAGTACTAACGAAAGAAAGAGAGGGGGGTGTTGGATTTGCAGCACCTTTGGCCACTTTTGTGGGTACCATCACTGCATAGACTCCAGAACGAGAAGTGCCCTGTATATACACCAATTTGGAAGGCTTTTCAGAATAACATATAAATATACATAATGTATATGTTAGGAGAAAAAGAATAAATTTGACCACTTTCTACACAAGAAAAAAACACCAAGTTGAGACTTAGCATATGAAGATATTCCAAATGATACACGAGATTTTTTTTTAATGAAACTGCTACAAGAGCAATGTCAAGTTAAAGAAGCTTACATTATCAGCAAAGATGTGCCTTGACATGATAGTAGTAAAGTTGATGGGAAGTTGGTATCTATGTGTCGTTGAATTCACGACCTTGACCTTTATCTGAGTGCCCTCCACCAAGTCGAAACTAAATTCGCAAATGTCGATAATATACCGTTGATATGGAGAAAATCCACGTACTTGAGTGCGAAGAAAACCTACACGATTATCACTCAAAGAAAAGTAATTTTCCATGTCTCCCCAACCACCTAAGAATTCAGGATGCTCCTTAAAATGCTCACTCATATTCTCTAGCTCCCTCATATCTAGCTCCACTAAATCCTCAAAAGGGGTAATCGGGTCCAAAGATAATGACCACAAAAGAGGCATGTCATGAGAGGTGTATAGCCGAGGTATTTCCTTGTGATGTGAAGCTAAGAAAATATGACAGTGCGTCTTTCCACGAAATAGGGGGACTGATTTACAAAACGGGAGGGGGTTGGGTTCACGAAATAGGTCGAGGTTGATTAGACGCCAAGCCTCTGATCTAGTACAAAATACATAAATGTTGCTGGAAGAGTGAGCGAGAATCAAAATATTTGAACCACAAAGAGCAGAGGGGGTATGAGAAGAAGGACGAGTAAAGTGTGGGGGAATGGGGAGAATTTTCCACCGATTAGTATTAGTATCCAGCATCTCAAAATTAGTGTCATCGTCATATATGCCACTAAATACATAATACTTATAATCATCAACCGGACCGAAAAGCAAGGGATAATGCTTAGGAAAGGTCATAGGTTCAATACTGGAAACGATACCGTTGATGTCATTGAGGTCAAACATATATGCTTTGCAAGTGCGAATCGGAAACTCATCATCATCAAACTCAACACCCCCGCATAAATAAAGTTTGGTACCCACGGAAAAGATGGACATACACACCGGGTAATCACATGATTTTAGGGTTGCAATCGGCTGATCGGAATCAATTCTGCAAATTCTGTATCTATCTTCAACTTTTCCAACCATCTCATATACTGTATACACTTCTTCCTTCTTCCACTCCTTCTTCTTAGGCAAAGCCCTCTGAGTCCGAGTCCGAGTCTGAATCCGAGTGGGCGGGACGCTTGTCATGGCGGCTGCGAAAGACAAGAGAGACATTTAGGGTTACGGAATAAAGCCCTTGCGAACTGTTTTGCGGAATGAAAAAATTACAATATAGTTTTCACAAATACAATTCAACGGCTAGTTTTCTTGATTGCCAATTAGCTTCTACTATACAGTGTTCATAAACAAAAAGACAAAGTCGAATACATTCATTCACACACCCAGGGGAATTAAAAAACTGGTTCTAGTTAATTAAACAAAAATCAGCTCTTCTTTAAGCCAAATACATTCATTCCCACACCCATTCTTGAAAAGAGAAAGTCGATTTTGACAAATTTGGGAAAATAGATCGAAGGGTCGAACGAACAAAGAAGAGGACTTACCAAAAGCGGCGACGGATCACGTTCACAGAAGGGCAGAGTAGAGAAGAGGATGATGCCGGCGGCGATGGTGGCGACTGGACGGACTGGTTCGGGGTAGCGGTGCCGGTTGAAACTTGAGAACCGACGAGAGAAACTGAGAAAGTCGTTTGGCCCGTGAAACGAAAAGTGAAAAAAAACAAAAACCTAAATTAGACGTTTACGTCTAAACAATGTTCAATGGTTGTTTAATGGGCTTGGAAATAGTTTAATTGCTCCAATGGTTGTTTAATGGAGGGAGTGTGAATGGTTTTGTTTACCGGGTTAAACAAGCGTTGAGGAATTTGACACTCGGCGTTTTCTCATTGGTTGACGAATTGTTTTCTTTTATCCCAATTATTTGAGCTCAATTATTTAGAAAATATTTTTATTAATTTTTTTTACACCGAAATTCCTAAAATATTTTTCTCTTTAAATTGATGTAAGTTTCATTGTTTTCTGACACTAAAAAAAAAAACCATCTTTTTCTTGAAATGAATCTCAATAATAACTATTTCAACACTAATCATAAAAATAAAAAATAAATTTTAAGTGGTGGGGTATAGGATGATGAGTGAGAAAAGTGTTGAATGGGGGATTAAACAAACCATTGTAGGGTAAAAGTTAAATGAGTGTTGAATGGATTAGGTGGAAGAAAGAAAAGATGATGTGGAGTGATAAGTGGGTGTTGAATGGAATTTTTTTGTTTAACCATTGTATATGGACCATGTACACATGGTCTAAGCCGCCTAGGCGCTAGGTGTTCATGAAACGTCTAAGATCCGTCTAGGATATTATAGCTATTTTCGAATTCTCGGCCCCGCCTAGATCTCGCCTAGCCCCTAGCGGCGTCTAGAGACCGCCTAGCGTTCGCCCGCCCCGCCCCAAACCCGTTTGGCCCGTGACTCAAATGGACTAGCCCAAAATGACCCACTTTTATTTGGGTTAGTATATTTAGGAACCAACCCACCCTTTTTCCATGGCGGGCCGAGCCAGCCCAACGGGCTCAGCCCAAATTGACGGCTCTACCTACAACAGAATTGACCTCCCTTCACTTGTTTTTTCTCTTCATTGAGTCATTGAATTCTTCCCTAATTCAAACCGTAGTGTACTCCCTCCGTTTCATAATACATGTTGTTTTAAACTTTTTCACAAATATTAAGAAATGCAAGTAATACATATTAAAAAGATATATGTGCCCCTAAAAGTAGGGGTGTAAATGGTTCGGTTTGGTTCGGTCTGGGACAAATTAGAGGCCGAACCGCTAGGTATCGGTTGGGTGAAATCGCAGACCGAACTGAACCATAAAAACTTCCAAACCGAACTGAACCAAACCGCTATAGTTTGGTTCGGTTCGGTCTGAACTGCGGTCTGATTTTACGGTCCAGACCACGGTCCAAACCACGGTCCAGACTTATGCAAAAATCATTTTCAACTAAAATCTAAATTTGGCCTGCAAGATCACCCAAAACACAAAGTTTGAAACCAATAAGACAGAAATTTCAATCAATCGCAGAGGAAGCTCAAAACATGGATACAAACAAGACAATAAAACCAAATAGTAAAAGATTAATCAACATGTATTGAAAATAATTATAAAACCTTACTTAAATCGAGGGTTATACGATCAGAGAGGGGCGGCGGAGCTAGAGGTTGAAGCGGAGGCAGACGTATCAAGATTTTACGGCGACTTCTTAACGACGTCGGTTTGGCCGTCATCGAGATCGCGAGCAGGGTAGCAGATCGAACCTTGTCGGGCCATGGCTTGAAGGCCATCTCAATGGCGTCGATTAACTCGATTTGGTGAAAGGAGAGAGATGAGAGACGACGAAGAAAAAGAGGAAGATTGACTGCTTCGATTTGGTGAAGGGAGAGAGATGAGAGACGACGAGATGGGTACGGCGTGAAATGGGGAGAGACTGAAAGTGAGGTTACTGAGATGAGAGTGAGCCGCTATTAGGGATTCTAATGTTAGGGTTTCTAAAATCCAAGGGTGGATATTAATTCAAGTTAAAATCCTACGGTCATTATTCACGGTTCAACGGTTCGGCCTACGGTTCGGTCTCACAGTTCGGTCTCGCGGTTCGGTCTGAATCGGTTTGGTTTGGTTCGGTTCGGTTTGGTCTATAGTGGCCAGACCACAGACCGAACCAAACCACCTGGTTTGGAAATTTTAGAGACCGAACCGAACCATGAGTGCTCAAAAACCGAACCAGACCGCATGGTCTGGTTCGGTTCGGTCCCGAACCGCGGTCTGGCCCGAACCACTGACACCCCTACCTAAAAGTATCCAATTACATAGGCATTCAAATGCTTGTACAATAAATAGTTCACAATTAATGAATAAGGGTATAATAGGTAAACAAGAGTAATTCTTTTTCAGTAATAGTAAAGAGTGCTACTATTTACACCCGCACAATTGCTGAATGAACCCGTAGTACTAAACTTACCCGGAATAATTATCCAACACATCATATATTTCAGTTATACCCTTTTAAACCCATAATTATACACCCGCACACCCATCTGCTTCACACATAAGCACGTGAAAAAACACATGTGAACAAGAGAAGAAACGCATCAAATCCACCATAAATTCATTTGACTAAATAAACCATCTTCCAATCCAGTTATTCCGCAACCTCTGGAGCCAATTCATTCACCCCAAACCCAAAATAGAATTCTTCCATTCATTCTTAATCTCGAGTCTCGACCCCCCCCTCTCTCTCTCTCTCTCTCACACACACACACACGCATGCAAACCTCTCATATGTTGCTTCTGCAAAAATAAAAAATTGTTTTTAAAGAGGAAGTTCATTCAACATCTTCTTTGTGAAAATGTACAATCTCTTAGTCTGGGTTTTTCTTAATTCGCCTTTATTTGTGATTTACAATTTCGGTACACTTGAATTATATGTATATATACTTGTAACTGAATACTTAGATGTGTATACATATATTATATATGTATGCATCTTATTTTCTATTGTAAGTTCCATGGAATCAACCTGTTGTTTTTAATTTCTTAATGACAGCAATTTTTGAGTTTCCAATTTGGCAGAGCCTGCCTGAAATTTTATGAGCAAAAAAGGTGGTTTGCTTCTGAAACAATGATAAATAGGGTAAAAATTAGGGTAGATTGATGAAGGAATTAATGTTATGGGTGTATTTAGTGGAAGGTTAGTATGGTCATTTCATTTAATGACATTTTTGAAATAAATATTAATTACGGGTTTATTAAGCAATTGTGCGGGTGTGAATAGTAACACTCAATAGTTAAACGTCAAATATTTTAGAACAAAAAATTTCTCCTTAAACGTCAAGTTATGAAACGGAGGGAGTAATAAACAAAAACGAGGAATCTCTGTGTTATTTGAAAATCTCACAAAATCAATGGCCTCTTTGGTTACAGCTTCAGTTTCAGCATTTTCCGGGCGTTGTTCACTTGTTCTTTATCTCCCTCTTCGTCTTGTTTTTCTGCATCGTCTTCACTATTTTCTTTCTCTACTTTTCCGCCAGAAAATGGCCAGAGAAGTTGGAAGGGAAAGCGAGTCGGTCCGAAAGTCGGAGTTTTTAGAGCAATGGTACAGCAAGGGGTTTCAAGAGCTTCTACTGCTTACCCTAAGGAAATTAGGGGTGAGCAAAAAATTTATGGAACCGGACCGGACCAGTGGAACCGGACCAGACCAGCTAAAACTGGACCAGACCAGTACATATGGTTTGGTTCCGGTTCTAAAATATTATAGAACCAGTATAGTGGTTCGGTCCTGGATCTTGGTAAAATTAATTCCGGTTAGAACCGGACCGGACCAGTTGAGCAGATTTTCTATATATTTATTTTATATGTATTATTATATAGTTAATAAAATTATATACTTATTTTTTTATTATAATTTTTCAAAGATCTATTTAAATTGCTTAATGAAAAAATACTCATTTAATTATTTGTAACTTTGTACCCAACCCAAGCCCCAAAGTCCCAAATCACCATCAAGTCCTAGACTCCTAATCCTTATTTAGTTTCACTTCTCAACTTTTATATTTCATAATTCATATCCTCTTTTCAATTTACCCAAAGAGTGAAACCTTAGACTTCGATTCTTCAACTGCCCGGCCTCTCTCCCTCCCAAATATTGGTTTATTTGAAAACAAATAAACTTCAAGTGATTAGAACCGGACCAGACCAGACCAGACCAGTAGAACCAGAACCAGTGTATTGGTTCTAACAAGTACTGGTTTGGTTCCGGTTCTAAATTTTTATAGAACCAGCGTATTGGTTCCGGTTCTGGTTCTGTGATTTTTTGTCAATAAATGGACCAGCCCGGACCATGATCACCCCTAATGTTAGCTGTCGAGATCCACCGTATCCCGTCGTATATTCTGAAGATCAAGAAAATCATCATCATATATTCTCTGTGATATTGTATATTCTAATTACCATGTTTAGCTCACATGTATTTGTATATATACTCTCTGTATATTCAATGAAATGTATCCATTCATTCTCATATTCTTACATGGTATCAGAGTGTTTATCTATCCCCCATCTCCTTCTTGATCAATCAGTCATGATCAAGTAAGTTTTTCACGTCGAGTTTTTCCTCGGCATTTATCTTGTCCCCTCTCTGCAACTAAACTCCATATCCATTTTTTTTTCCTTTTCACCCCTCTAGTTCAGCACAATCATGACTAACGGATCGGAAAACAACAAAGATGGGGAGAACAGCAAGAAATACTATGCTATTACCCAAGATCCAACCTCACCTTATTATCTCGCTTCTTCTGATGCACCAGGAGTACCACTGATAGATTTCAAGCTTACCGAAACCAATTATGCATCTTGGCGTGATGAGATTCTCAATGCTCTTATTGCAAAAAATAAAGAGCCCTTCATTGACGGCACTTTGTCGCGACCAGAAGACGGATCCCCGGAGATCTATGCATGGAACAAGTGTAACGCAATGGTTGTGTCATGGCTGAAGAATTCACTGTCACCAAGCGTGCGCGCTGGGGTCACCTTCCAGCGTGATGCACGTGCTTTGTGGCGGGAGTTGGAGGAGCGCTATCAGCAAGGTAACGAGGTGTTAATTCATGACCTTCGTCGTTCAATTTTTACTATACAACAACAAGATCTTCCTATTTCTGCATATTATAATAAGCTTAAAAGTATTTGGGAAGAATTGGCATCATATAATCCCGTTCCAGTGTGTACTTGTTCTGGTTGTAAATGTGGGCTCTCTAAAACGATCGCTGCGCAAGCCGAAAAAGAGCAGGTGCACGATTTTCTTATGGGATTAGGGGAGATGTACAAAGTGATCAAGTCTCAAATTCTCACAATGGAGCCTCTTCCACCTCTGAGCAGAGTCTATGGGCTAGCTGTACAAGAAGAAAAACAGCAGCAAATCTCAGCTAGTAAACATGTTAGTCCAGAATCTTCGGCTTTCGCGGTCACTACAGCAGTCCCTAAAGGCGATAAACGTGAAAGCATACAGGGAAAGGGTCGAGGAAGAGGACGACCCTTCTGTGATCATTGTAATCGGCCTGGGCATTGGAAAGAAAGTTGTTATCACATAATCGGTTTTCCTCCAAAATCACAAAGTAGGGGGCGAGGACGAGGTCAAGGTGCAGCCAATTCCATTTCAAACAACCCATCACCTATGCCTGTATTAGCTCATAATGCTTATGTAAGCCCTTCAAGTGCTAGCACAATGACTCTGCAGCACGACACGGCACCACTGTTTGGTCTAAATCTCAGTGATGATCAACGTCAACAACTTCTCCAATTTTTGGGTGGTACAAGCAGTAGTCATGCATCAAATTATATTGGTAAGGCTATGTTTGGATCAAAGAATAATTCCACTTGGATTATAGACTCTGGAGCGACGGACCATTTCACATGTGATCAATCTATCCTGCATGACATTAATTCTTTGAGTAATTCTAACTCTAATGTTTCTTTGCCTAATGGAACAGCCATTGCTCCTACTTCTCATGGCCACACCAGAATATCCGCAAACCTTAACATGCCTAATGTTTTTCTTCTCCCTGATTTCAAATGTAACTTGTTATCTGTTGGCAAGTTAACTGCTGATAATAATTGTGCCGTGACATTTTTTCCTTCTTTTTGTATCATCCAGGACCTACGCTCGAGGAAGCTGATTGGAGCGGGTAGGCTACGGGATGGACTTTACCACCTAAACATGCCATCGTCTCATGTAGCGGCTGTTACTGTGAAGGATTCAGTGAAGGATGCAGCATACTTATGGCATCAACGCTTAGGTCATGTTTCAATTAGTCGTTTGTCTCTCATTTCGAGTTTTTCTCATATGAGTTTTAATTCTCTAAAGAGCTGTCCCTGTGATGTTTGTCATCGTGCAAAACATATTAGAAACTCTTTTCCATTGAGTGACAATAAAAGTTCAGTTCCTTTCTTTTTGATTCATATTGATATTTGGGGACATTACCGTACACCTTCACACTGTGGATCTCATTATTTCTTGACCCTTGTGGATGATTTCTCTCGGGCTACATGGGTATATCTTCTTAAACATAAATCTGATGCTCACAAATGCTTTGTCAATTTCTACAACATGATCCATACACAGTTTGGTCATACCATTAAGCAGGTTCGGAGCGATAACGCTTTTGAATTAATTGAAGGCCCATTAAAAGCATTTACTCTCCAAAAAGGAATTGTCACTCAAACCACTATTGCTGGAACCCCACAACAAAATGGGGTAGTCGAGCGAAAACACCGACACCTTTTGGAGGTTGCTAGAGCCCTTCGCTTCCAATCTGGCCTTCCTTTGTCCTTCTGGGGAGAGTGTGTTCTTAGTGCCGCTTATCTCATTAATCTTACACCCACACCTCGTTTGGATGGTAAATCCCCTTATGAACTTCTTTTCAATCGCTCACCTTCATATAACCATCTTCGGGTTTTCGGGTGCCTCTGTTATGTTCGAGATCCAAAGTGTGTAAAGGACAAATTCGCTTCTCGGTCTCAGTCTTGTATTTTCATAGGTTATCCCAATGGCAAGAAAGGTTATAAGGTTTATGATCTTGCCTCTCGCAAAATATTTGTTTCTCGAGATGTCCACTTTTATGAAAATATATTTCCATATTCCTCTTCTGGTAGTACTGCTCCTTCCACTAGTACTACAACTCATCCACATTCCTTTGCTGAAGGGGAGGATGAACCAGCTTTTCATACGTCTCGAGAATCACAAGAATCTAATCGTAACAATGAATCACAAGAGACTCCTGATGTTGATAATGGAGATCAATCTGTCACACCTCTCATTGAATCCACAAACATATCTTGTGATATTCCAATGCAAACATCTACTGCGACTAGTCCCACAGTAGTACCTCAGATGCCTCCTTCACGACCTCATCGAGATCGCAGGCTCCCTATGCGACTCAACGATTATATATGCACTATCCCTGGTGGTACAAGCTCGTCCCCAGCCTCTTCCGCTTCAACTGCAGTATCCTCGGGTAAACCATATCCTCTCTCCTGTCATTTAACCACCTCTAAATTTTCTTCATCATATTCTAGTTTTCTTGCTGCTATTACTAGTCACAGGGAACCAAAGAATTACTCAGAGGCTGTGCAATACCCAGAATGGAGAAATGCCATGGCTCAAGAAATAGAAGCACTCGAACGCAATAACACTTGGGATTTAGTTCATTTGCCACAGGGTAAGAAAGCCATTGGCTCGCGTTGGGTTTATAAAATTAAATACAATTCTGATGGGTCGATTGAAAGACACAAGGGAAGAGTTGTTGTGCAAGGGTATACCCAAATTGAAGGTTTGGATTATACAGAGACATTTTCACCCGTTGCAAAATTAACCACAGTTCGTTGTTTACTAGCAGTTGCAGCAGCTAAAGATTGGGTTTTACAACAATTGGACATTAACAATGCATTCCTCCATGGTGATCTCGAGGAGGAAGTCTACATGCGCCCACCTCCTGGTTATCTCCCCGCAAGTGATCAGAGAGTCTGTTTTCTTAAAAAGTCATTGTATGGTTTAAAACAAGCTAGTCGCCAGTGGTTCACAAAGTTCTCTAGCACTCTTCGTCGCTGTGGCTTCAAGCATTCTCGGGCTGATCACTCATTATTTATCCGTCGTACTGGAGTTGATTTTATTGCTGTACTTGTTTACGTTGATGATGTGCTGATTGCTGGGAATAATTCTGAAACATGCAACCAACTGAAGCAGTACATAGCCAGTTGTTTTCCTGTCAAAGATCTTGGTTCTCTGCGGTATTTCTTGGGTCTTGAGGTGGCTCGTTCCTCGGAAGGAATATTGGTGTGTCAGAGGAAGTATGCGCTGGACATACTCACCGATGCCGGAACACTTGGAGCAAAGCCTGATTCCTTACCTATCCAGCAGCAACACCGTCTCAATAGTGAAGATGGTTCTCTTCTGCCTGATCCGGGTCAATATCGACGCTTGGTAGGTCGGCTCATTTACCTCACCATTACTCGACCCGACATCGCATATACAGTACAAATTCTGAGCCAATTTATGCAGAACCCTCGTCAGCCACATCTTGATGCTGCAATGCGTCTTCTACGATACATAAAAAGTACTCCAGGCCAAGGTATATTTTTCCCTTCTAAAAATGATTTCCAAGTGTATGCCTATTGTGATGCCGATTGGGGAGGTTGTCCCATGTCTCGACGATCAATCACAGTTTTTTTTGTTCAGTTAGGCAACTCCCCAATATCCTGGAAATCAAAGAAGCAGCAAACGGTCTCACGCTCTTCTGCAGAAGCTGAGTATAGATCAATGGCCTCCACTACCACAGAACTAATCTGGTTGCAGGCACTCCTAAGTGACCTTACCGTCCATCATTCTCAACCAATGTATTTGTTCTGCGACAACAAGGCTGCACTACACATCATTAAAAATTCTGTCTTCCATGAAAGGACAAAACATGTGGAGATTGATTGTTATTTCATACGAGAACATTTCCATTTTGGTACTATCATCCCAAGGTTTGTTCCGTCACGTTGTCAAGTTGCAGATGTGTTTACTAAAGGTCTGAGTAATGCACAATTTCATGGATTAATCGGCAAGTTGGGCATTCGAAACTTACATGCTCCAACTTGAGGGGGAGTGTTAGCTGTCGAGATCCACCGTATCCCGTCGTATATTCTGAAGATCAAGAAAATCATCATCATATATTCTCTGTGATATTGTATATTCTAATTACCATGTTTAGCTCACATGTATTTGTATATATACTCTCTGTATATTCAATGAAATGTATCCATTCATTCTCATATTCTTACACCTAAAGAAAATGAAGAGACTTTCAGCTAAAGAATCCCTCCTTCTCGCTGTAAGTTCCCAAATGTCGAAATTGAGATTTGTAACTTTGATATATGAATGATGATTCTATTTGTTGCATTCTTATGGAAGTTCTGCTTTTCCGGAATTAGTGTAAGCTACAAAAAGATATTTCTATATTGAATTGAATCATGAATCAAATGTCCCGAATGTGTGTCTAATAGTCTACTGGAATGATGGTCAGGGGCGGACCTCCCATACATGAAGCAGGTGCACGTGCACCAGGTGAATTTTGATGATTAAGAAGGAAAAATTTCTACTTATAATAGATATACAAATTGTGCACCTGCAAAACATATGTGTAGGCTTGTCCAAGTGGTTAAGGTATGATTTGAATCAATTGGATTAACTTTTTTCAAATTCATTAACTTATTTTTTAAAAAAATATAAAAAAATAGCCATATATTTAAAATCACTAGATATTTGAATGTTATAATGTAACTTTGATATAATTGAAAAACCAAAAGAGGCTATCAATGTGACCAATATATCCTAGTTAAATTTTATTAAAATTAGGATGATTAAGTTAACATTTATATTTGACCAAAGTTTACTTGTATTGATCAATGTTACCAGTATAAATGAGATGGAGGGATAACAAAACAATCATTTTAAAGTTTGGTGTATAAATCACGTAAGTTATAAATTTACTTGTATTGATCATAAATTTACTTGTATTGATCAGTGTTATATTATAATTGCGTAAGAACAAATTTAAATTTTTTAGTATTATTTGTGCACCAGCTGAATAAAAAGTCCAGGTCCGCCACTGATGATGGTTTTGGAAAAAAAATATATCGTATCCCTTAATGAGTGTCTAAATTTCTTTTTAAGGGACTCTGAAAACCTCAACTTTTTGTACAATTTGGTAGCAAATATTCATATATAATCTTGTATTCTCTTTTCCAAACATTTAGTTTTGCACGTATAAAGAAACAGGTGGGAAAAATTTCGAAAAAAAGGGTTTAAGGAGAAAGTTGTGTTAAAAAAAGACACTCATTTTGGGACATTGATTTCTTAAAAATGATCACTCATTGAGGGACAGAGAGAGTATGTAATAAACCAACAAAGAATTAAAGAAGTGATAGAGAAATCTTAACCTTGATTAGACTAAGCAAACTTTATTTCAATATATAAGCAAATGCAACCTCTGTATACTCCCTCCATCCCAAAATGAATGTCCATTTTGCTTGTTGACCAAGAACAAAAAAAGACATTCATTTTGTGGGGTAGTAAATCTTACAATTTATCTCTTAATTACGGCCATCTTGTTACACACAATTCAGGACCCATTTGATATTTTCGTTAAAAATAAAAGTGGCTGGAGAAGTCATGATTCATTTAAGATAACACAAAAAATGCTCCAAAAACTGGTGAAGAGTTCTCCGTAAATGTATAAGCTGTCTCACTGTGCGCGAGTCAACATGACAAACACTTCAGCTGTCTGACTAAAGTTTGGTACTTCATATTGGAGCCATTTATGCATAAAAAGGCTTAGTACCTACCTTCCAACTCAATTGGAAAATCAGTGATATTAATACACCATTATAAATACTATTAATATCAATTTTTAGATTCACCTTAACATAATTATAAGTAGCACTTATAACTGCTCAAAGTTCTCTTGTAGTAACAATAAAAAAAGATGGACTATCTTTCTGGGAAAGATGGAGTATTTTATTTGAGAAAGAAACATACCGTTCTTCTACACCGTGTAGCCTCAATCCCTAAATATGGAGTACTTCAAGATGCCCAGACCCTTTGTTTTAAAGCATGCCGGCAGGAAAAAAAAAAAAAAAAAAATCTTGAGATGAGAGCTATCTACAAAGTAATAAATGGTGTTACACTTATGGTCAACAAGATAATGTGCCTGCAGTAGAGTAGGATGAAATACATGACTGCAATTTCTATGTTGTAAATCAAATAAATTACAACTTCACTAAATTGACAAAAAGAAGCACGAGCAAACTATTTTACCATACAGCGAATAGTAAGATGACAAATCTTACTATTTTCCCTTGGTGGTCGTTCCATTCACACTTCCTCCTGCAAATCACCTTCCCTAATATCGTGCTAGTTAAGTGGCAAATTATAATTAGCAGCTATAGAGATGATCAGATAAATAGCTGCAGTTGAAAGCAATTTTTTGAACAATTAATGCCAAAAGTCTAAGCAAATCCTTTTGCAGCAAGCTTCCCTTAAGACGTGCCACTGGCACACCAGATCAGCATTTACAGAAAAATTGCATTTACATCTGACAGTTTTCCTACCTACAAGTACATGAACTAGTTTATGTGGCAATATTGCCTAGATTGGCCGTCTCTACCATAGCTGCCGGTTAACAAGATGGGTGCATGAGTGGGATTGATCATTATAACAGATTTAAGAATAGTAAAAAAAAAAAAATTGACAAAAAATAAATAAAAATAAAAATCAAAAAAATCAAAAAATGATTAGAAATGATGATAATACCTAATAAAAGCAATTGGGTGATTACATCTACAGTTTTGTTTCTGTTAGGCATTATGAAGATCAGGACTTTGATCCTTCAATGGAGGAAGGACTATAAGAGTGAGCCCACTATAATGCGAAAAAGAGTAGAAGATGTCTCCTTTTCTTTAAGCAAGTCGTTATCTGCAAAAACAATCACTTGAGGCCCGAGCCCTTACAAAAGAATCATAAGGGTATAACTGTGTCTTTGCTGTAATTTGCTCTAACTGTAAGTACAACAATATTTTCTTTATTTGCAAGTTTAGTGCAAGAAAAGGTAAAAAAAAAAAAAAAAAAAAAAAAATATGATTGACCTTAGTTTTGAAAAGAGATTCTTTGAATGCCATCTCAAAACAGAAAGTTGGAGTCTAAGTGGAATGGTGAAGTATTACCTTCTTCGTTTCCAACTTCCTGCGCTGCAAAAATTCTAGCACTGCTGGCTGGCACTTCTGAGCTACTGGTAGAAATAGCCTGAAAGGGTCAAAACGTAACGTCACTGCTAAATAACACAACATTAACAAGCTAAATAACACAACATCATAACAAATGGAAATATTCAAATATATGTAAAGCCAAACATCAAAACTTGCCTCCAGAGCCAAATGGATCTTCCATAAAGCTCCTTTGGCTATATCAAAGATAAGGTCCGGAACAAGAAAATTCCAACTATCCCCATACATGACAGATACAGTATCATTTGTCTCTGAGCTTTCTGCGACTTTGCTACTTGATTGAGAAGATGAAATAATGACCTTGGGATAATTCCTCAACAATAGAGGAAGTGGAGCATATACAGGCGCTCGCGAGTCACCAAATATGTCATATAAAATGACCACATTTGCATCCACTTGATGTACAAGCAAAACGTTATCAACCACACCCAGAGCTATTTTACTGGAATAAACAGGCAAAGAACCCTGAACAAAAAGTAAAAAAGAAAAAGAAAGGGAGTGAGCTTTCATTTAACATGTGTTTACCCATCATTTAATAGAGCTGACATGCGGATTAAAAACCATCAGTACTTGGGGAACCATGTTTCTAGTTTCATTATACATTCTCTTCGATCAGTACAACATATTTTTGGTTTATGGTAGAAATCTATAATTTAGAAAATAAAAGCTAATCAGATAAGATTATGGGCACCAACTACATACGCTCACTTTCAACAACCATCAGCAGAAGAGTACAAGATAAAGAGAAAGAAAGAAAGAAATATAGCTGGAAAAATCATTCTCTGATGCAGATCATAATAATGAAAGGGATTAAGCGTTACTGACCTGTTGTACAACTGTATCACGATAAAATCTATGACTGTAGCAGCATTGCAACTCTATCAACTTGAAAGCAGTAAATCCTTCCATATCTGAGAATTCACAATTAAATCAGGACTAAAAATTCTGGGATAAGTTGAACTTTAGCAAGTAAAGCAAAAGAATTGAGCACTAAACCTACACAGTGATAACATGGACATCTTCAACTGCAAGAGCAGGTTTACTGTTTGCCTCGGATTTAGCCATAAGCATCTCAAACTTTGGCAAAGGAATGATCCCTACGAATGAAAGCTGCACATGAAAATTTTCAAATTATATTAAACGACCAGATTAATGATGGCACACAAAAAAAGATCACCATGCAAGAATTCAGAGCAATATGTACCCATCAACAATCAAAGCACAAGCAGAGGAGTAAAATGCAAAGAAAACCGCAGATTCTAGGACAACCTAATTGGAACTATGGCTGTCAAGTATTAACAAGTCAAGTTGAATATTGTCAAAGACAAGTCAGGTAATAAGTATATTTTTATTTTTATCAAGACGCGTATTAGTTGATCGAGGATAGTGGAGCCAGATTTGCAAAACGCTGGTCGGTTTCGACCAACTGACTGTAAGCGAGTTTTACAAGATTTGAGCAGAGTATTTAATCGAACTGAACTGAACTGATTCAGGCCAGATCAAATTGTAAGACATCATAAGATTTTCTCATAAACTTCTAACACATCTTCTAAAATCTACAAACCCCATATAAATACCAGTATAAAATGCTAAAACATTGAAGCTTATCTTAAGCCAAATTGTAATTCCAAAGCCAAATTCTATTCCTTCCAGCTCCCTTCTGATAACGAATAAAGATTGTTGTTCTTCTTTCCAAACTTATCTGTATTACTTAATTTACTAGGATTCTATTTCCTTATTCTAGTTTCCTTTACTTAGCACACAAGTTAAGACTTGTATAAATACTGAGTTGAGATATCAATACAATTTGATTTGCCTTTTACCTAAATTCTATATGGTAACCAGAGCTAGATCCGAATTATTTTTTTTTCCTTCCCTAATCTCGGCATAACCGCCGCCACACCCTAGATGGCCGCCGTAGATCACCAACTCCCCAACCCTGTCGAGCCCGACAAACCTCTTGTCGTGGTCAATCTCGCCCACATCCTCCAACTCACCCCTACCAACCACATCCCATGGAAGATCCAAATAGAAGCGACTCTTCTTGGGTATGCCTTATTTCATTACTTTGATGGCTCTAAACCGATCCCACCACTCACCATCACCGAAACCACCACCGATTCCGCCACCTCTGCCACCACAAACACCGACACACCACCACCTCCACCCAAACAAATCACCACCACCACTGACAACCCGGCTTATATCACCTGGTTTCGTCAGGATAAACTACTTCTTGGTGCCCTTGCTGGTACCCTATCTCCACCTTTAGTTACCCTAATCTCCCAATGCAAAACAACCCATGAAGCTTGGGTAAACCTATGCTAGTCCCTCTCGCAGCCATGTCAAACAAATCAAGGATCGTCTTCGAAACATTACGAAGGGTCCTCGGCCCATCACAGAATATATGCAGGACATCAAATCCTGCTCGGATCAACTTGCTTCTCTCGGCCGGCCTCTTGATCCAGAAGATATTGTGGAACGAATCCTTGATCAGTTGAATGACCCCGATTTCGACAATGTAGTTCAAGCCGTTCAAAGTCGTGAAACTCCTATATCCTTTGATGAACTACATGAAAAACTGCTCAACAGAGAACTTACTCTCAAGCGCAAATCCACCCCTTCTCCCACCACCTTTCCAGCATCTGTCCACTATACCCACAAACCCACACCAACTCGCACCTCTAAAGATACCCACACACCTCCACCTTCACCCGCTCCCAGCCTCCCTCACAACAACCCTACCAACTTTGACAATCCACCCCAAAGCAACTACCGAGGCCGCTGTCAGTGGTGCCGAAACTTTGGTCATTATCTCAATCAATGCCCACGCTTCCGCCAAACCTATCCCAATGCCACCTGTCCCCAACAACCAAACCCTAACCCTAACCCCAGCCGTCCGAACCCTAATCCCCCTCGGCCGCCCCAACAGCCATCCACACCGAGAGCCTATGCTGCAACCACTAGTCACAACCCCACTCCCAGTTGGCTCCTCGACAGCGGCTCCACACATCATGTCACCCATGACCTAAACAACCTTGCTCTCCACTCTCCTTACAATGGCACTGACGAGTTACTCATTGGCGATGGCTCCGGACTACCCATCTCTCACATTGGCTCTACCTCTCTCTCTACATCCTCCCATTGTTTTCATCTTAATCATGTCTTGCATGTTCCAAATGTCTCTCGTAACATTATCTCTATTTCAAAATTTTGTCAGGATAATAATGCCACAATCACTTTCTTATCTGATTCTTTTTGTGTGAAGGATCGTCTTACAGGCAAAATTCTTCTTCAAGGAACATCTAGATCTGGCATTTACGAATGGCTTCCCACACCTTCTGCTGTTCGTTCTCCTCCGGTCGTCAACTCTGCGTCAGTCTCCACCACTACAACATGGCATCATAGATTAGGACACCCGTCTTCTACAATTCTACGTCATCTTAGTAATTATTTTCTTTTAAATATTCCTAGCAGTTCTTTATTTAATTGCAACTCCTGTGACTGTAATAAGAGCCACAAGCTCCCGTTTTACAATAATACAATCACTTCTTCTGGACCTCTTGATCTCTTATACAGTGATGTTTGGACGTCTCCGTTACATTCCTTTGATGGTTTTAAATACTATATCATTTTTATGGATCATTTTTCAAAATATATATGGCTATATCCTCTGAAAAATAAGAACGATGCCGTGTCTGTGTTCTCCACCTTCAAAAATCTTGTTGAAATTTTTTTCAATCGCCCCATTCTCACCATCTTTAGTGACAATGGTGGCGAATACATAGGACTTCGATCCATTCTTCAGTCTCATGGTATCATACATCTTACATCCCCCCCTCACACTCCCGAACACAATGGGTACTCTGAACGCCGTCATCGCCACATTGTTGAGACTGGACTGGACTATCCCTTCTCTAATCAATCGTCTTCCCACACCAACCTTAAACCTTGTGTCCCCTTACTTTACCCTTCTTGGCCACCACCCAAATTATCTCAAACATAAAAGTTTTGGTTGTCTTTGTTATCCTTGGCTTCGCCCTTACACCAATCATAAACTTGATCCCCGATCCGCTCCCTGTGTCTTTGTTGGTTATTCACCCACCCAAAGTGCCTATTACTGTCTGGAACCCACCACCTCCAAAATCTTTGTTTCTCGACACATCAAATTTATCGAAACCCAATATCCCTTCTCCCAATCCAATCATCTCCCAACACCGCAGCTCCAACCCACAGACCAATGGTGCAATCTGCGCATTCCTGTCTTACAGTCCACCTCACCTCCTCTCTCACCAGCCCCAACTCACCAGACACCCTCTGCTCCGACTGGATCGTCACCTAGCCCGACCGGACCCTTACTGAACCCGCCCGGATCAACTCCCTCTTCTCCTGACTCTTCCAGCCCGGAACAGCCCCAATCTACTCCCACACCCAACCCACCAGCCCCTCCCAAAGGTCCTCGTACTCGCCTTCAAAACAATATCACCAAACCCATTCAAAAATTAAACCTCACAGCCTCTCTTTCTGAGACCTTGCCCGAACCAACCACTGTGACTCAAGCTCTCAAAATTCCGGCCTGGCGTGATGCCATGCAAACCGAATATACTGCCCTTCAAAAAAACCACACCTGGGATCTTGTTCCCCCCTCCCCGACTCAAAACGTGGTTGGTTGCAAATGGGTCTTTCGTACCAAATATCTGTCTGATGGCTCCATTGATCGTCATAAAGCTCGACTTGTCGCCAAGGGTTTTCACCAGCGGCCTGGCCTTGACTACTCAGAGACCTTCAGTCCAGTTGTAAAGCCAGCCACTATTCGCACCATTCTTTCTCTAGCTACGGTCCATGGGTGGTCACTCCGCCAAGTCGACATTAACAATGCTTTTCTACAGGGAACCTTACAGGAAGATGTATACATGGCTCAACCACCGGGGTTCGTTAGTACCACTCATCCTACTCATGTGTGCAAACTTCGCCAAGCCATCTACGGTCTCAAGCAAGCTCCTCGAGCATGGTACACTGAACTTAAATCCTATTTGTTGTCTCTTGGGTTCTCTACAAGTGTGTGTGATACATCTCTCTTTATACTTCGTGCTCCAGCTTCCGTTCTGTATGTTTTGGTTTATGTTGATGACATAATTATTACTGGTTCGGATAGCTCTCTTATGGACAGGTTTATATCACAGTTTGCCTCTCGTTTTTCGCTAAAATACTTGGGCACTCTCTCTTATTTTCTTGGTGTTGAAGTCATACCCCACACCCAAGGATTGTTTTTGAGTCAACACAAGTATGTTCAAGATCTCCTCACCAAGACAAATATGTTGGATGCCAAACCTGTTCCCACGCCGATGGTTCCTCACCCTCCCCTCACACTCCACAGTGGTACTCCGATATCTAATCAGTCAGAGTATCGTGCTATTGTTGGCTCACTTCAATATCTAGCCTTGACAAGGTGTGATCTTTCCTTTGCTATCAACCGCCTGTCCCAGTTTATGCATTGCCCTACCGATCTTCATTGGGCTGCCCTTAAACTTGTCCTACGCTATTTGGTCGGAACAAGTACTCATGGTCTTCTTATCCGCAGTGATTCTCCTCTCACGTTACATGGGTTTACTGATGCTGACTGGGCGGTGACAAAGACGATTACATTTCTACCACTGGTTATATCATTTACCTTGGCCGAAATGCACTCTCATGGAGCTCCCGCAAACAAAAACATTGGCACGCTCATCCACCGAAGCTGAGTATAGGGCGGTAGCTGCTACCACTGCTGAACTTCTGTGGCTTCAAAACTTACTTCGCGAGCTACAGGTTTCAGTGTCATTCACACCAACCATTTACTGGGATAATATGGGAGCTACCTATGTGGCAGCAAATCCAGATTTTCACTCGAAGATGAAGCACTTGGGCCTTGATTATCATTTTGTCCGTGAGCAGGTTCAATCAAAGAATTTACGAGTATCTCATATTTCGGGGTCGGACCAACTTGCGGATGCTCTTACAAAACCCTTACCAAAGCCGAAATTCATAGAACTTATTGGCAAGATTGGACTCTCTTCCCGGTCGTCCATCTTGAGGGGGCATGATAACGAATAAAGATTGTTGTTCTTCTTTCCTAACTTATCTGTATTACTTAGTTTACTAGGATTCTATTTCCTTATTCTAGTTTCCTTTACTTAGCACACAAGTTAAGACTTGTATAAATACTGAGTTGAGATATCAATACAATTTGATTTGCCTTTTACCTAAATTCTATACCTTCAACATCAGATGTGTAGCAGCTTAATCCATGCAGAGGCATTCTCCATTTACCATGTAGCATTTCTGTTAGTCTTGGTTAAATTGTTTTGATTTATGTTAACTTCTTTGGATGGCGTTATGGGGTTAGGGGATGGCAAGTGCATATCCATAGTACAGTGGTTAAAAAGTGCTAAAATAGTTAGAACCGAAGCTTCATTAAAGTACAATGGGTCAAAAGTGTGAATGTGTGATAGGCCGTTACAAATATAGTATGTTTGTAAACTCTCTGCTCCCGTAAGTAGAACTTTGTCATCATCTAAAGTAGCAAGTATATCAAGGTAAAATGATAAAAAGTAATATCCCAAAAAGAACAGTTACAAATTTGAAAGTTTTCATTGAAATGGCTAAAAAGGAATAACTGAATAAAGAAAAGGAGGGAAACAAAGCTGAGGATGGTGAGGCTCCTAAAACCAAAGTATGTTAGGTGTACCTGATATCCAGTAAAGCTCTTGCATTGCATACCCGAGGCAAGAAGCAACAAGCGACTATCATGCGTGTAGACATACCAACTCACAGTCAACTTCTTCGTATTGATCAAACGAAGAGATTTCAACTCAAAATCGTAAGCGAACATGTCCAATCCACTGCAATCCGACTCTATTTAAGTCAAATAAGATCAACGCCAAATAAAGTAGTGAAATACGTATATTTAACTAAACTAACTGCCAAAAAATGTCATATCAATGAATAATGTCAAGATAAATATAGGAAGAAAGTATGATAAACAGTTAGGTTATCATTCCTTTTGCAGACAGCCTAACTCGTAAACGACATTCAGTGTTCAGGTAAACATTGATCACTATTATTACCATAGTACTCTATGTTAACAATGGACCTAAAAACTGCTTCCACCTAGTTCAAAAGCTTGTATCTTCCATCTCCATTGTCTGATACTCCCTCCGTCCCACCCGAAATAGGACGTTTTGCCATTTTGGGTGTCCCACTCGAAATAAGACATCCCAAAATGGAAAGCTTTTATTAGTAGGACCCACTTGTCATACTCACAACAACTTTTCATTTATTATTCCCCACTCACTTTATCTCTCCTTCATACTCACAACACCTACTTTTCAAATAACTTTTTACAATAAAAGATTATTATTCCTTAATCCCCGTGTCGGGACCAAGAATCCTATTTCGGATGGGACGGAGGTAGTATATTGATTTCCACTAATACCCTTTATCTATATTTTACTGGAGCAACTGAAAGAGTTTGAAGTTTATTGTGCAACTCTACATAAGAAATACATGCGAATGACAACATAATTCGAACACGGCTCAAGAGTCCAAAGAGCTCATAGAACTAAACTCCACATTAATAGGTCTGTAGATCTGTTTTAACGAACATTTGACATCCAATATATGTGCTAGGCAACTACTGAAGAGCATACCTGGTCTTTACAATGACAGTATCATAAGTTGGACAATCTGTCCAAAAGAATCCCATAACGCTTTCTGCTTCAGACCTGAGCTTCTGACAAAAGCTCTCTTTGGTTTCTCTATTCCAAATCTGAACTTCATGATTATACCTTTGAATAACTAAAAGCTTTGCATCAAAAGATTACCGTACTGAGAGTATTGGCCCCTTATGAAATCTGACGTGGAAACAATATGAGGAGTAAGTGGAACAGTTTTCCATGAGACAACCTAGATAAAAATCATCACATGTAAAAGGAAAAAAAGTCATGTATTGGAACATAAAGCTTTATGTAATGAGTTTCAACAAACTAATATATAGCTTTATGTCCTTACCTGATTAGATGTTGATGAGATGATAAGTTTATTTCCATCATCATAAAATAATCTTCTCGACCCATCGATTTTGCAACTCAAGGGGGAAAACTGAATGCAAACATGGGATACAGCATCAGAACCACTAAAACCAACACTTGGCTGAGAACTTGATGCTTTGCCAAACATTTTAGCGTTTTTTCTGAATTCCAAATTCACAATTCAGGGTAGTACAAAAATACCACGTAGCCGCGGGCGGTGAATGAGAGGAAAATTCAACCAAGTATCAGTATTGAACAACTACAGAAGTTGGAGATAATTAAAAATCAACCCGAAAGTGCTTTTGTTTATGAAACTCAACCTTTTCTCAGTGCTCCGAGATCTATAGATGGCAACTGTACTTCAATAGAAAACCTTGATAGAAATTAATGCTTTCCCTTTTTAATGAGTAATTCCCAGTCTGCAAAGCCATACCACATTCTTCATGCAATTTTTCAATGCTTGAATTTCAGACACACATATCATGTTCAATTTGAGGAACCCTGGCTGCAACACAACTTCCATACGCTTTTGACTGCAAAAAGTTCATTAATATTAGGAGGCACTACAAGAATTAATTCTAGCTCCTAAACCAATTCAGTGAAAAGGCCTAGTCACGAAAATACATGCTTCTTTCTTCCAGCATAAAGTTATATACTCCCTCTGTCCCAGAATGATTGTCCCCCCATTTTCATGGGTTTTACGAAGGAACTTTGAGTAATAATTAAGGCTACTTTTAATTATTCTAATGATTTTTTTAAAAAATTGTTCTTGATACACCATTATAAATACTATTAATATCAATTTTTAGATTCACATTAACATAATTATAAGTAGCATTTATAACTGCTCAAAGTTCCTTCGTAGTAACAATGAAAAAAAGGTAGGATTATCTTTCTGGGACAGAGGGAGTATTTAGCAGCAATACACTGACCATATGATTAACATGCGCCAACCTTCCCCCACCTTCTCTCTCTTCAATAGACACAAACTGTGTGGGAGGAGGAAAAAGAACGAACAAACCATGACGAGAAAAACAAAAGAGGCGAAACATATAAAGATGAACACTATGAAGATGAAATAAATATGCAAATACAGTATTCAGGGAGAAAATACTTTAAAAAACTGAGCTGCACATGTCTCCCAAATGCGTTTCAGTGTTGAAGTAGTATTCTTCTCTTTCATTATCACCTACCTGATATTCCACACAACATATGGTAATACTCATTAATCACTGCCCAAAAGTTCAACAAACAAAGGAAGTAGCCTACCAACAGTATAATCAAGTATCGATTCAGATATCAACAGCCTTAGTTTTCTTTGGTTTAGCATTTCATGATTAAACCAAGATAAATACCCACAAGCATACTTCTGGCACTTGCTAAGGGAGTATTTACTCTTTAGCATAGATGGTATTGCATTCAGATCAATGCAATAGTGCTTTGAGAACACATTGAGCATATTTCCAATGATACTTATAGTTTTCTAATTTTAGCCTCTTACCGATGACCATGAACGACACCATGTTAGCAGCATCTTCTTTTGCGCCGGCTTCGCTTCTCTCTCTGGTCATCGTCACTCAAAACATTCGACATAGGCGTGAAACAATGGATGGGAAAATAGAAACCGCTCAATATTAGCCGTCAGATCAAAGCAACGGAGTAACAATCCAACAGTTAAAATTAAACAGTACAGAAAAAGGTTTAATGATAGCCATCAGATGAAGCAGTTATAAATCAATCTGAACTCTTCTTTGTCTCAAGTCAATAGGCAGTTAATTTTGAGCTGTATTATAATATAGAGATGGTTTAAATGCTTTTTTTTTTGCTCCTTCAATTTTTAGAATTTACACTAAACACCCTACTAGCTAATATCCACTTCAAACTAGTCAATTTTGTTTGTCACGTGCATGGCACATGCTTTTTAACTGACTTTTTAACGAATTCCGTCAAAAAGGCCTTAACTGGCGAGTTTTTAAATTTTCAGGACCCGATTTGACAAAAAAAAAAACATGCCAGGGTGGCAGGGTCTTCTACGAAGGGTGGTATGGTACTTCAGGGTCTAAATTGTCATTAACTCTTTAATGAATTAACCAAGTTGGAGACATTGATGTTCATGACATCAACTACAAAACAATGGCGGCTGTGCCTCATGATGTAGTTATACATCATGTGATGTATCTCTTATGGTTCGTATGAATCACATTGAAGAGATTAAAAAGTCGTTGGAACTAAAAACGTTGAAGGATTAAGTCTTTAACGTTACATTGTCAAAGTTAATAGGGATTCTTGAAAGAAGTTGTTAAAACCTTGTTGGGTTAATGCCTTTGAATTTGGGACGCCGACTTAAAGGATTAAACAACAGAGAGATTTCGTAATTCCGGGACAGAGCGCAGAAGGAAGGTTTCCAAGTCAGTTTTGGACTAGGTTTCCAAGTTCCTAAGAGATTTTGAGATAAACTTTACTAGTATAAATAGAGGCCAGTAGTTTAGATTAAAATCACACCTCAGATTGTCATAGACAAATTATTTGAGTGCTCAGAGCGAGGTCTGAAATTCTACAGTTGCACAGTTAGGAATTATTGTGATCAATACTTCGTACAACAGTAATAGTGTGATTTTGTAATCGTTTCTCCAGATTGATAATAATATTCTCTCCCCTCCCCGTGGACGTAGCCAAGTTGGTGAACCACGTATATCGGTGTTCTTGTGATTGCTCGCTTTTCTTACCAAGTCTTGTTATTGCTCTAACAAACCTTTTATTGCCAATGGTGACAAATGTCACAAAAGATTAACATAATAAGGCTTATTGAAAGAAGTTGTTAAAGCTTATTATTGTAAATAGTGACAAAAAAAATCATAAAGATAGAAACAATAGAAGGGAAAGTGAATTTGAGAATAATAAATTGATAGTTGTTGTGAGCTGGAAAGTTAGAGTAAGTGGAGGAAATTGTTTTTATTTTTGAAAAAAAAAATTGAGACATTTCAATCCGATACTAGAAATGATAAATGATAAGTTTATTTTGAGACGGGGATTACTCAACATTATCTTTCTATTATTAATGATTATAGTATTTATGATTAACAATATAATTAATATAATTAATTGAAGGGGAAATGACAATTTAGGGTCCAAAGTTTGGGGGGGTGTGCCAATAGGGGTCTGATGTATCAATTTTGTCAATTTAGGGTCCAAAGTTGCAAAAGTTGTGCAGGTTAGGGTTTTTTAACGATTCTGTTGACGAAATCCAGTTAAGTCACACGTGTTTTGACATGGACTTAACTGGAGTTTGTTTTGATTATTTGCATGAGCATATTGTCATTTCAGATGAAGAAAATTGATAAAAAAATGAAATATTAAATTTTACTACTTTTTTATATTAAATTAACTAATAATTAAGACGTCATTTACCGAAAATATTTTTTCAACAAATACAGTAAAAATATTTATTTCATTAGAACCACTATAAAATAAAAAGTATAATGTTTAAAAAGGAAAAAGTGTAAAAAAAATTATATTCCAAAAAAAAAACCCACTTTATTTTTTTAGAAAGAAGAAACTGGGGATTTGGACAAAAAAAAATCTGTGATGGTGGTTAGTATTGTTTCATTATTAATATTAGTATTCTAATTATTTTATTTTATTCATAAAATTATTTTTTATTTTTATTATTAATTTTCCTTGTTTATAACTTCATTATTTGCGGTTTAAAAAAAAAAACTTTAATTTTTTATTTGCTCATTATTTTATTTATTATTATTTTTGAATTAATTAAAATTATTCGAAAATATCATAATAAAAGTGAAAGAAGATTTAGGGTCAAAATGACAGCCCAGGCGAACATCCAAAACTAACTCCAGTTAAGTTTTTCTGTTACTTAACTGGATTTTCTTTGCAACTTAGTCCAAAAACCCTTAATTGACTAACGTTGTTAACTTTGGACCCTAAATTGACAAAATTGATACATCAGACCCCTATTGGCACACCCCCCCCAAACTTTGGACCCTAAATTGTCATTTCCCCTTAATTGAATACTCAATTTGCTTCTAAATTTCAAAGATATTTTAAATTTTTTGAAACAAATTAAAGTAAGCATAATTTAGTAATTATAAATGTAGTTGTTATAAATTTTTGTTTTCTGATTATTGTTGTTAAACTTTTGACATAAATTGTTATTTTTGAGTTGCGTGTTCAGCCTTATATCTAATTATACACACATGTAAAAAAAAATTCATTTTAATTTCTTTTAGATTAGTGGGATAATTAAAATGACATTTTTATAAAATCCCTTAAATGTTCTGTTTAAATGATTATGTTGGAAGAGAATAATTATTTTATCTATGAAATTTACCATGAAATAACTTTTGTTATTAATTATCAGTATCATATTAATTACGGAAACTCTTAGAGTTTCCACGATCTCTAAAGCTCTTTCAAATTTGTTGCCTTTACATTGTCAAGCCAATGGACAAAAAATTAAAGTTTATTTCACGGTTCGGGGCTTGCTTTCGTAGGGTCCGAATGGCGACCGTCCAGATCAGGCTAACCCAAGGCTTAGAGTAGAACCTTTACATTTAATGACTTAACATGGGAAGTTGATGAACAGTACCGAAAATGCTATAGAAAGAGCTCTTTCTATAAATAATTGCTCTCTTTCAATTTTTTTCCGCAATAATAATAAAAAAAAACTCCAAAAAACTCTTTGACAAAAATAAAAAGCTCCCATTACGAATGCTCTTAATCAATACTCTCTTTGACTCAAAACAAACTTCTCATTTTATTTTAGAAATATAAATTAACAAAAGATATTGTAAAAATAGCTGGTGTGAGAATAAAAGAGAAAGTGAGGTTAAATATAGTAAGTAAATAATTGTTTTGAGTTAAAAGGAGAGAGAAATTGGAGGGATATCTTTCTTTTTTGAAAAAATAAGACTTTCCAACGGAATGCCCATAGTAATAAAATGAGAAGTTAGTTTTGAGACAAGGGAGTACCCAAGAATATCTTTATATGTGTGCAATAATATTTATGAACCATACTAGAGGTAGAATATAAGAAACATAATTCAAGAACAATTTTTATCTCCATGAGTGAAGGATAATTTTTATCTACACGAGTCAAGGACGATGTTACGCCGCATCAACCACAAAAGTCAAAGACAATCTTTACTTTAGATTGATGTTATTTCAAAGAAGCAAATTTTCATTTATAGCCTATTTTAGAAACAAATTATCAATATTTTAAACAATATTTATCAAAAATATACTCCCTCCGTCCCATTTTAAGAGTCAAAAAATTCTTAAAAGGGCGTCTCATTTTAAAAGTCAAAATCCTAAAATGGAAAGTGGGTACTAGATGTCACACACTCGTACTCACAACAAGTATCCACTAACTATTCTCTACCTCACTTTCTCTTTCTTACCCAACTATCAACCCTCACAATACATCATCTTTTTCTTAATTCTTGAACCCATCCATGTTTTTGACTCTTAAAATGTAATGGAGGGAGTATATACTCCCTCCGTCCCATTAAAAGGTTCACCATTTTGGTGATGCACGCAAATTAAGAAAACTATTTGTGTAAGACCATTTACAATGGCAAATTAGGAGGGTGTTGAATAGGCTATTCACCAAAAATGAGGGTTTAATCCATTGCATGGTGTGTTGAATGGAGGCTGTTTTTGCAATTTCGTTGAATGCAATCAACACCCGTGAACACAGAGTTGGTCGGGTGGCTTTCCACGTGTCGCGCCAGGAGTGGTGCCTACATGGGCCTGGCCTTCACGCGCCAAAAAAGCTGGCGATGATTTTTTTTTTTTTGCTTTGCTTTCCACATGTTGATAAATGGTTGGATGACCAGATTATTTTTTTACTTTCTATCCAAAATTTTCCAGCTCAATTATTTGCTCCTTTTTTTTTTTTTTTTTCTTCACCAAAAATCCATATTTTTTTCTCTATAAATTGACATGAGTTTCATTATATTCCAACACAAAAAAAAACCATCTCTTTTCTTCAAATGGATCCCAATAATAAATGCGTGATCGAAAAAAAATATGTTAAAATTTTCGTTTTTTTTTTAATATTATTATTATTATACTAATCATAAAAATATCAAATATAAAATAAATTTTAAGTGGTGGGGTATAGGATGATGAGTGAGAAAAGTGTTGAATAGGAGATTAAACGAACCATTGTACGGTTAAAAGTTGAATGAGTGTTGAATGGATTAGTTGGAAGAGAGAGAAGATGATGTGGAGTGATAAAGTGAGTGTTGAATGAGAAAATGGTGTTGAACCATTGTACATGGTCTAAGAAAGGTTGTGAAAGGGAATAAGTTAGTGGGTATGACAACTGACAAGTGGGGGACTTACAATTTAAATGTGTGAGAGGGAAAAGTTAGTGGGTATGACAAGTGGGGCCTACATTTTCATTATGTGAGAGAGGAAAGTTAGTGGGTATGACAAGTGGGCCCCATGTTTTTTCCATTTTAAAAAATGGTGAAACAATTAACTGGACATCCATTTGGGTAATTGGTGAACTTTTTAATGGGACGGAAGGAGTATTATAGATATAAACAATTATTTTGTATTGGACACGGGCGGAACCCTAGTTCAGGTCAAGAGACGTGGTTTTCTTCATTATTTTCCCAAATATTCTCTTCTCAAACCCCTCCTCTCTCGTTTTAAAAAAAAAAACCCCTTCTCTCTCTAAAGCTCACCCCAGACACTCCATAGCTCCACGTCCCTCCACCGATTCTCCCCCGAATCCTCCATAATTTTCGATCAATCATCCCTCCTACACCCGAAATCCACCCTCCAAACACCACCCAGACCAACAAAATCCCCAAATCCCCCCAAAATCCGACCAGTTCCACCTTAAGCCATGAGTCGTCGCGTGACTGATTTCCAAGTTCTGATCCCTGGGAATGAGAGGGTGAAGGCGAATGAAGAGGTGTATGTGGTATATGAGACGATTGGAGAAGAAGATAGATACAAAATTTGCAGACTTGATTCCGGTGAGACGATTGTAACCCTAAAATCATCTAATTACCCAATAAATATGGCTATCTTTTCGGTGGGTAAAAAAATTTATTTTTGCGGGGGTGTTGAGATTGATCCTAATGGGATTCCGTTATACACTTGCAAAGCGTATATGTTTGACCTCAAGGAAATCGACGGTATTGTTTCCAGTATTGAATCTATGAGCTTTCCTAAGCGTTTTCCCTTGCTTTTCGGTCCTATTGATGATTATAAATATTATGTATTTAGTAGCGTACGCCGCGTTGGCATTAGTTTTGAAATGTTGGATACTATTACTAATCAGTGGAAAACTCTCCCCATCCCCCCACACTTTACTCCTCCCCTGGGTGATCCCCCTCTGCTCTTCGTGGTTCCAATATTTTGATACTCCCTTCCCCTTTGAGCCCCCTTTATGTATTCTGTACTACATCAGAGGTTTGGCGTGTAATCAACACCAACCTATTTCCTGACAAGCCCAACCCCCTCCCGTTTCGTAAATCAGTTCCCCTATTTCGTGGAATGAGACACCGTCATATTTTCTTAGCTTCATATCGCAAGGAAATACCTCGACTATACACCTCTCATGACTTGTCTATGTTGTCATTCACTTTGGACGCGTTTACCCCTTTCGAGGATTTAGGGGAGCTAGATATGAGTGAGCATTTAGATATGAGGGAGCATTTGATGGAAATGCCTGAATTCTTAGGTGGTTGGGGAATCATGGAAAATTTCTTTTCTTTGAGTCATAATTGTGTATGTTTTCTTCGCACTCCAAAGGAGGGATTTTCTCGAGATGAACGGTATGTTGTCGACGTTTGCAAATTTAGTTACATCTCGGTGGAGGGCCCTCAGATAAAGGTCAAGGTCGAGATTTCAAAGACATATTGTTACCAATTCACCAACGAACTTACTATCACGCCATTGCACATCTTTGCTGTTAATGTAAGCTTCTTTAACTTCACATTGCTCTTGTAGTAGTTTCATTTTTTTTCCTCGTGTATCATTTGGAATATCTTCATATGCTGAGTGTTATCTTGGTGCTTTTTTTTTGTGTGTAGAAAGTGGTCAAATTTATCCTTTTTCTCCTAGCATATACTTTATGTATATTTACATGTTATTCTGAAAAGCCTTCCAAATTTGCAGCCCGAGTCATATCATTTTGATGATCGTGATTAGCTTTGGAGCACATGGAGAAGGTTATAAATTATAGAGTAGCATGGAAGGTAAAAATTTATATATTATGTTCTTTGGCTTATTCGATAATTTTGATTTTTCGCTACTTTTTCTTATAGAGAGATTGATTATAATGAAATTATGGTAAACAATCGTTGCATATTATTTCAAAATGTTTGCACCCCACATGGTGTTTCAGTCACTTGATCCCTCCCTCTTCTATTACAACTTGAAAGAGCATGAAATCACTCAACACCACCATTGCTCCTCTTATGCCCTTGCACTGACCTGTAGAACTAGATCAACTTTTCTTTACCTAAGTAGAGTAAATATCCAGTAACCTAGAGCCTTTTCTACCGCCCTTTCATCACCTCCACGTGGTCAAATGAACATCTTCATTACCACATGTTCTAGTTGCTGCAGCATCACTTTCTCAGTCACATTTATCTTATTTTATCTTTGCTGCATAAACTTAGCACTACGAAGTCAAAATAGGGAATATCATTATATAATGCCTTGAGACCCTCAAGGATTTTTAATGTGCAAAGTTGTATAGATTCTTACTCTTCAATGTGTAGTATTTTAAAATCTAAAATGCAGTATAGGGCTTGAAATACAACAACGTTTGTAATTTGAGATTGATGAATCTTGGAATATCCAATACTCCCTCCGTCCCGCCCGACTTAGGACAATTGATCCCGACACGGGGATTAAGGAGAACTATTATTTTAAGGGGAAAGAGAATGAGTGGAGGATGTGTTGTGAGTATGAAAAGTAAATATGAGAGAGAATGAGTGGGTGAAATAGTAGATGGATTGTTGTTGTGAGTATGACAAATGGGTCCCATTAAATGTTGCATATTGGTTGAAGTAGATTCGTCTTTTTGTCGTAGAGAATTGAGAATTCTCAATTCTAAAGTAATATAAACTTGCCATTTAGGGATGTCCTAAGTGGAGTGGGACACCCAAAATGGCAATTTGTCCTAAGTCGAGTGGGATGGAGGGAGTATTTGATTTAGAGAACTAGGGTTTACCCAAATTTGAAATACAGGAATATTGGGGTGTGACTACATGCCTACTCCTATATTTCATAGCATCTAAATTCCTTAAAATCAGTAAATTCCCTAATATAACACATATGGTGAGACCGGAATGGCAAATAAAAGTCCAATACAAAAATGCAGCAAATAAAGCTATTTTTTAGCATCATCCTATAGCTACGGTGAATTCAGTAAGAGACTTGAATATGAGCTTAACTGTTATACAAGGCTTTTAAGATTCCAACTAGTCTAACACCCGTGCGTTAAACGCACGACAAAAAATCTTTGACAAATAGCATGAAGTAAATCAATACATATTGGTAACAGTAGGAGTGTGCGTCACTCAAATACATACATGGAGATTATAATGTCTTTTCACCTTAGCTCCGAGAACTATTCCATCAATACAATTGATGAATACTATAGATATGAATGTTTTTTGCAACACAAAAATTTGATAAGGATTCACTTAAATGACAAATAGAATTAAGCCAATAAGAATATGGTCTTTATGCTTTTGCTCATTTGAATATGAGTAAGCATTGTTTGAAATGACTCCCACAGCCAAATTATCATTCCTATTCCAACGAAAAAAACCAAAATCAACATCAATAATAGATTCAACATCAATAATAGATTCTCCATTCTTCCTATAATCAATGTCCGAATTTGTTCATTGAAACGAATAGAGTATAATTCAACATTAGTTTTCAGAAATTAAAGCACGGAAGGAAAAAAGCATTTAGGGGGACTTTGAACTACAATTATTCAATCACTCTGAGTTCATCATACTCCATATATAAGCACATGTACTTGCATTTCCCTGATTTCATTAGGACATCATGAATGACACAATGCGATAGAACTATGCCTTATACAAGTAGAACAGATAGGGTTCCATACACACGCAAAAATCAACTAACGAAACTTGCTACATAGAAATTTGAAAAAATAATGTTACCCTATTTGATTTTTAAGATCTCTGAGGATGTCGTTGATGAGCACATCACAGTGTTTGCTAACCGATATCAATTGATTTAAGAGCTCAGGTTTTATGAATCCATTCCCCTGGATACAAAACCTACATCAGGAAGTAAAACCAATTTATCAGAAATAATGATGATCTTAGGGCAACTCCAATGGTAGTCCTAAGCTCATAGGTATCAAAATCAAATTTTGATACCTATGAGCCACTATTCACATGGTACTAAGAAAACTATCTCCAACAATAGGTATCAAATTTATGATTTCAAATTAATTTTTATCTTGTTTAACATTATTAATTCTTTTAACATGATAAATAATTTTAAAGTGGGATCATTAGTTTAATTAATATTTATAAAAATATTTTTTTACAATTATAATTATATAAAATAATTTACTACATCCGTCACGTCACGATGAATGTTCAACAAAATTTTTTTAAAAAAATCTTGATTAAAAATAATTTATTTTTCTGAATATTTAATTTGAGACAAAAAAATTTATAAATGCGTAATTATAGGTATCAAATTTGTGATATCATATTAATTTTTAATACTAATAATATTATTAATTATTTTAACATGATAAACAATTGTTAAAGTGTGATTATAGTTATTTTTATTAAAATAAAAATTTATAAATGCGTAATTATATTATTATTTTTTGACAAGAAATGCGTAATTATATTAAAACACAAAAAAATTGCTATAATTATTAATACTTGTAAATGTACAATTATACACATTTTTTATATGCGTGTAAATGAACAATTAAATAATTATATACTTAACATTATTTACTTGTGAATGTAGTGTTATGCCATTTGTTTTGAACCGTGAAAAAAAATACAAAAAATAAGCAAAAGAAAAGCATAAAAGTAGTTAATCTGCCTTGGATGTCTCTTTGGAGCATTTGAAAAATGTTAAAATGGCTTGACAAGACATAAAATGCACGAGGGACAAGCCCACGTGCTGTGGCTCCTTGGCAATTTTCTTGCTACTCTCGCGCGTGCATACCAGATGTTAGTCCTTAGGAAGGTAGCAAATTTGCTACCTTTGTTAGGACTAAACCAAATTTTGCTACCTAAGTTTTTTGTTGTTGGAGATGCAAGGACTTTCAAGTGGGTATCAAAATTTGATTTTGATACCCACCATTGGAGTTGCCCTTAGCGAGAACAAAAAAGAGGAAGAAGAGATTGGGTTAAGAAGCGAACTGAGGGTCAAAACATAGAAGGGTTTTTTTTTGTTCGTTACACCAAAGAAGTCATAAAAGCAGGTGATGCTATTGTCTAGCTGCCATCGTCCGTGATGAAGGTTACCAGGGTTACGAGTCTGTGAGTCTCCTAATAGTTAATTTATTGTCATTTGGCAAGTATTTTTTTTTTATTATTTATACGTGTGCAGTTGGCTTGTTAAATGTTCCCTTTCATTCCTATTATTATTGCTGCCAACATTTTTAAAAGTTCTTCAAAACTCTGAAAAATCCTGCACTTTTACACCTTTGTTGATCCTCTTATATAAACACTCAACACATATCTTTTCCCTCACTTCATACCCTCTTCGCCTTTTTCCGTCCCTCCTCTGTCGAACTATCCGGGTATATATGATCTTGATTCTGTTTCTATCTTTCTTTAAATTCCTTTAAATGTTGCTGCATTTTTTCGTTTTTTATTGTCAGATGTAATTGTTATTATTGTGCATGAATAATGTTCATGGTGTTATTTTCCTGATGATCATTCTGTCGGTGGTTCAACGTTTCTAAAATTTGATGATTTCGCTGATCAATGCCCTTGTGATACTCCAAGAATTATGTGCTTTAAAAATAATTGCATAAATAATAGATTATAGAAGCGCTTTTTAGCATGATTCTTTTTCTTTCTTTTTTTTTCTTTTTTTTTCCTGTCGGCGTGTACAAATGATATGATGAGATGTGATGTGGTTGTGCAACTATTGAATTCCATTATTTTCTTGATTTATATATTGTTATTTTAGTACGATAATCATGTTTGCAGAATTGTATAGTCTGATATAGTAAGTCATCCCTGTATACTGTTGTACATTATGTATATACTACTCCCTCCTTCCCCAAATGATCTTACTAGCGATAAAATCTCTGGTGTAGAAATTCCTAAATTCAGCTGCAACTAAATAATTCAGCTGGAACATCTTTACTCTAAATGTATTTTCTCTCACGTTTCAACAAAAATATATGGAGCCTTTGCGGTGGTACTGTGTTAATTTTGTTGTTTCTACACAAATATATATATATCATTGCACTTGAACAACAGGAAGTTAGACTATTCTTTCCAGTCTATCAACATGATTTTGTGCCCATTTAATTGCTAAGCGAGAAGCTTGAGGTGAACCAGGAAGGCCCGCTTTGCTTATAGCATCTGCAAATGGATCAAGTCCCCCGGCCCCATACTCCGTGTGCAAGAAATTTGACAAGATCTATCCAAAATATGTCCACAGGTTACACCATCTGCATAAATTCTCCCATTTAGTAAATGAAATCAAAGAAATTTGAATACAAGTGTTTCAGTATGTAAACATTTGCATAAATAATTTGAAGATGAATTAGTCAATGGTTCTTCTCAGGGAATAAAAGGAAATGTTCATCACCCAAGACTTATGATAGTCTGCTGTTAGATCTCATTGATACACCATGGAACAGTGAATCAATGTGAATAATTAAGTAAAGCACGCAAATTTAATTTCACGGATGACTGGAGCCTAAACAACAAACTGTTCTTTCCATGTATGGGAGAGTACTTACATAACTTACAAACACTCAAGCCATCTCCTCCAACTAATAAAACGACTCACTAGAAAGCTTCGTATAACCATTAACTGCTATCATCTTCCGAGGGGAAGTTCATCGAAAAGATAATTTCCATAATTAAATAACTGAATGTTACCATCTACTACTCCATTTCAGTCAACTCAGCCTTCGTTCCAAATACAAACTGAATGTGGCATTGATCCCTTCTATTCTATGAGTGCAGACTACGATAAAGAACCAGTACCAAGCCGGTTGTCATGCAATCTTCCATATAGTTTGGGGCCCATTTAGTTCTCATTTGTTACTAAAATCATTTCCACGCTATTTTCACTATCATGGCATGAAATTTGTACTAAATCAACATGGAATTAATTAGTCGTTGTGTACTAAACGGGCACTTAAAAAACCTAATCTATATTACAATACAAAGCAAGAATAACCGTTTTACAAAGAGAGGCTGAGATTGCTTCTCAAAATTTGATTGGACGGCCTAAGTTGATCCTAATAACCCACTCCCATGAAAACCATCAGACAGTTAGCTCCCTCAAGTAACCTCCTCACCTTTGTTAACTTACAGTGTATATTTTCTCCCCCCACTACTCAACTTAAAAGTTAATGTGATTTTGGGTTATGAAAAAGAGGAAATTGAGTTGAGGTTAAGGGATTTTATGTGAGAGGACAAAATTAAATGGGATTCTTTCTTCTTTTTCATACTGTCACCGTGCCAGTGGCACGGGTAAGAATACTAGTACTCCTACAATCCACGGGCGATACAAGTTTGAGTTACATCTACAATGCTTGTCATAAAACACAAGATGGGGAAAAGCAAGAAAGGTTTAAAGAAATGATTGGAGAAACTATCTCAGTACAAATTCCAACAACTTCTTCAACTTCATCTCCAAATATATCTCTTTTAGACACTTCATCTCCAAATATATCTCTTTTAGACAGTTTGTCAATAAGATTAGCTCTAAACTTTTCTGTCTCCTGAACTGTAACAGATGAGATCTAATCACAAATGCGAAAATGGGAATTGAAACCAATTTCGATTAACCCAACAACAATAACAACAATAACAGAGTAATCAACTAGAAATTGAAGATTAAACTATGGAAACTAAGCTAGAACACTAATACTGAGCTATAGCTAAACTATGAAGAAGAAGAAGAACTACCACTAAGCTATAGCTAAGAACAAACTAAGAATATGAAAATAGCCAAATCATCCACACACTGATTCATGCCCCTTGTGCCCCTTTTATAGGGAAGCCCATGTGCAAGTTGTTGGAGATAACCGCCTCACGTGTCCATGTGCTCTTAACAAACTCACATGCTTCTAACCTCACGAGCCTTCCACGTGGTTACTTGATGAATTTACTACCAAAACCTTCCATCTTGACCTTACTCCTACTTGACTGCAAATGGACTACTCGACCGCACCACTTCCATTCTATTGACCGCACAAGCACTCCCTCCATGTCGACCGCATACTACTACCTCTACTCAACCGCAATCCCCTTCTCTCTACACAACCGCAAATTTCCCAACTCGACCATACTACTTATTCTCCACTTGACCGCACTATTCTCTCCAACCTCAACCGCATTTCTCTATCTCAACTCTACCGCACTCCTTCCTCTCTACTCTACCGCACTCCCCTCTTCTCGACTCTACCGCATTCTCTCTCCATCTTGACCGCACAACCCTCCTCCGTTACAATGCCTTCCTCTCAAACTATCCTTGTCCTCAAGGATAGGAATCAGCAACTGGAAGACGACGATACCTAGCATTTCCAAGTAGCATCCTTGTGATGAAGTGTGATTACTAACTTGCAGCTTCATAGCATTATCAAGATACCAGAAACTCTTGTAAGCAGCAAGGTCAACGTAGTAAACTGGTGGAATGATTTCATGCTCTTCACCTAGAGACCAATAATGTTTGCTCCGTGAAGCCTTGTATTGTTTCTCATCATTGGGATTATTCAAGCTAAACAAATCCTTATTTAAAAACAACTCAAACTGGGCATTACCCGCATCATCACCAAAGACCACCATCTTCTTTGGCCTCACTCTGTTAAGGCGAGCATACGAGTTAAATCTCTTATTCAGCCAACTCTTGCCGGAATCAAACAATGCCCACCTAAGTATTGGGACGTCTTTGCCCAACAAATTTGTATGTTTGGTCCATGTTCTCTCTTCTTCATAATTCTGAATCCAGACCCAAGCTTGGTTAATGGAATAAGTAGATAACACATGCTCTCTCTTGGTTGGAATGGTAGTGTTCATTAGAGTCAACATAACCAATATACCTCCACCAGTATCAAGCCCAAAAGGAAGAAGTGAAATAACTAAGAACAACAAATCAGGCACCTCTCCCTTGGTGTCCCCGCACAGAATCACTGCTTGAATAGCTTCACCATGTTCTCCGTTTACTTTTCCAGCAATAACTACTGGGAAAACTTTGGATTTTAAGTTGGACAACATTGTATTTCTTGCATGAATCTTCATCATGGCACGAGCATGATTCTTCAGCTTGAGCAGTAATGGGGTCACCTCCAAAGGTGCTATGTCATCAGCCACAAATTCAACATGAATAGCAGCACCTTTCATAACAACATCATCAAAATCCAGATGAATTACTGGGTTATGTGCTGGATGAGAAAGTATAACCTCATCATTCTTAAACCTTTCCTCAACCCTGTAAATAATTCTCTTACCAATTTCACCACCATTAAAAAAAGCCTCAGACACACCATCACTAAAGGCAAGGACGCCTCCACGGTCAATAAGATTATTCTCCATAACACTTATGGCCTTCTTGTTGATGACGCTACTAATATTAAACCCAGAAATCACTCTAGCATCCTTTCTAGGTTGCAACACTACCTTGTTTTGCTCAATAGGAAATACAACATAATTGGAAATGCAGTGCCCATCAATAACCACCCTATCATCACCCTTTTCTCCATCAAACTTGGTTGATCTTTTAGTATCCTTTCTCTCTTGGTGAATTCTCAAATCATCACCAACACTCACTCCTCCATCAATAACTCCATAAATCAAATCTCTGTTATCAACAACAATATGCAAGTACTTTTCCTCATCAAGATCATCAGTTGAAGAATGAGACGATAGAGTTTCTCCAATTGTTTGACAAACATGTCCACCACCTTTACCCATAGCAGGACAAGATTCTTTGCTTTGCATTTGAGACCAGTAAAGGCTATCTTCATCAACAATCATCATACGTTCCAGTTTAGTAGGACTATGGTCCACCTTCCGATCTAGTTCGTTCACTATATCATCATTCTCCAGATTCTTAATTTCATCAGCAGCAACACCTCTAGTTCCCTCCTCCCCATTTGTCCCGACAAAGCTTGTAACTATTCCTTCATTAGTCCAGAGTATATTCTGAGCTTGATGAGGAAGTAGAGGTAGAGTTGGAGTTGGTGGTGTTGAGAGACTTCGTTGTCCCACCACAACCCCAACACTTGCAGTTTTGGTGTAGATGCCTCCTGGATCCCATAACTCATACCATAAGCTAGGATCATAACTGGGGATCTTATCAGAAAGTATCCTCGCCTTGTCCATTAATCCATTATGGAAGGTAGAGTTGATCTCATCATCTTTCTCCTCCTTTTTGTCAAGCTCTTTCTGAGCCTCATCAATATTAGCGACCTCAGTAATTTTAATACTCTCATTTTGAGTTGGTAATTCATCAAAACAAATAGACTCCTTCCTATCCGAATCTTCAACTACAACATTCGGATCTGAGTTTTTTGTTTCCCTTCTCCTTTGCAGATCACGCGCTTCATCTGAACTAACCCTCAATTCCATATAACTCAAACTTAAATTGACATTTCTCGACCAACCTTCAATAATTTTCTCAGATTCACCTTGAACATTAGAAGATGGTGTATGCTTATGGACATTAAGGTTTATATGTGATGTGTATGTATTTGTAAATTGGTTAGGGATAGGAAAATTGGATTGTGTATAATGAGTGCCTTGGCCATAGGTTTGAACTCTAGGGATCTGGACAACAGGGTTGATAAGATATGTAGGTGGATTTTGAGTATATGTATGAAACATATTGGGATTAAATGGAGAAGAAACATGATCACAAGGAGAGAAATTAGAGTACCTAACTTCCAACTCGTTGCTTGGATCATAAATTCTTGCAATCCTGTGCCATTGTCACGACTTGAATCCAAATTCGCCAACATAGAATTGATCGACGTCTTCATCTCCGCAAGTCGACCCTCCATTTTCTCCCATCCTTTGTCGATTATCTCCAAATCATTCAACCTAGATCTATCCGCCATTGTTGCAGAAGCATGTCCGTTGAGGACCTCAATTTGAGTATTGTAACAACTTGACCCTTCTAGCATGGCTCTCACCTCCCCCATAGGTGTATCACCATCGTGGCTTGTAACTTTCATCGGCCTCTGCTCGTTGTCCAGCTGAGAGCAGATCTTTTCCAAAACAAATCTCATACTCCCCATCTCAGATTTGAGATCTAAGATGCCATTCCCCATTTCTGTCATGTTACCTTCAATTGCATCGAGCTTCCTTTCTACTCCTCTCCAGTCTTCACACTCAATTCTTCCCTTTGTTTTTCATTGCCTTCCAATCGCTTGTGCAAATCCGCCCACCATGTTTCCACCGTGTTTATCAGAGTATGCAGAATCAGCCGGGGATCGACTGCTCTGATACCAATTTGTAGCAGATGAGATCTAATCACAAATGCGAAAATGGGAATTGAAACCAATTTCGATTAACCCAACAACAATAACAACAATAACAGAGTAATCAACTAGAAATTGAAGATTAAACTATGGAAACTAAGCTAGAACACTAATACTGAGCTATAGCTAAACTATGAAGAAGAAGAAGAACTACCACTAAGCTATAGCTAAGAACAAACTAAGAATATGAAAATAGCCAAATCATCCACACACTGATTCATGCCCCTTGTGCCCCTTTTATAGGGAAGCCCATGTGCAAGTTGTTGGAGATAACCGCCTCACGTGTCCATGTGCTCTTAACAAACTCACATGCTTCTAACCTCACGAGCCTTCCACGTGGTTACTTGATGAATTTACTACCAAAACCTTCCATCTTGACCTTACTCCTACTTGACTGCAAATGGACTACTCGACCGCACCACTTCCATTCTATTGACCGCACAAGCACTCCCTCCATGTCGACCGCATACTACTACCTCTACTCAACCGCAATCCCCTTCTCTCTACACAACCGCAAATTTCCCAACTCGACCATACTACTTATTCTCCACTTGACCGCACTATTCTCTCCAACCTCAACCGCATTTCTCTATCTCAACTCTACCGCACTCCTTCCTCTCTACTCTACCGCACTCCCCTCTTCTCGACTCTACCGCATTCTCTCTCCATCTTGACCGCACAACCCTCCTCCGTTACATGAACCCAAGAATATCAAAAACACATAGCAAAAATACAAATTTAGTCAGAAAAACACAAACCCACAAAAAATACACACAAACAAGCACACCCACAAACACACAGTACTTACAGCTTCAGCAAATTCAAGAAATTTGTACTCACTAGCCCTGCATATGAAATTGGGGCTTCCTTTGTTTTGGGCAAAGAAAAAAAAAAGGACGTAGTTTGGTCATTAAAATGTGAAGATGCGGGGTATTGAACCCCGTACCTCTCGCATGCAAAGAAAGCGCTCTACCATGTGAGCAACATCCCCGTTGTTGTTCAATCAGGTATTGAATTAAATAACCAATAGCTTATGTAGCTTGTATACGCCTTCATTATAAAGCCCTTTTCAGCTACATCCCCGGTGTTCCATTTTCCCGCCATGGCAGCCATGGAAGTAGACTCACAAACCCTCCAAAGAAAACAATCTCTCTATGGATCCATGGTACCCAAAAATTCAATCTTTATCTTTCTGTTCTTCTCTTACTCGGTTTTTTTTGGTTCCTACAAATTAAAGCAATTTTATGTATTTGGGTTTAAATATCTTTCTGATTCGTTCCTTTTCCTCGAATTTGTTGATTTGTATGGTTAATTAACAGGATGAAAGCTTCATGATTCAGAAGGAGATGTACAAAGGTCAACAGTACAGTCAAATCTATTATATTCGTTTACACTTAATGCGAACCCTCATTTATTCCATTCTCCCTAATTGGAAACCCCATTTGCCTGGTACCCTTTCTTCCTCACTGCTTTTTTATAAGTTCCCTTTAATTATTTGTTTTTGTTTTAAAACCAGTTTCTAGTTCAAAGATTCAATTTTGTTGCTTGGTTAATTATTGTAATTGTGGGTGGACTTGCATATATACTCTTACACAATTTTTGTATGTTGTTCTGGGTTACTTTATGTTTTATGTGTTGCTCCTTCAAATAACTCTTAATGATGTGGCATAATTTTATTTTGTTCAGGCCATTTTAGTGTTTTTTTTTTTGCTGTGTTGTGATCCGACTGAAATTGCGTGTTTCCAGTTTTAATTACTAAAGGTCAACAGGTTTGTGATTCTATTGCTTTTTGTATAGTACTTGGAGAGAGCTTTTTCGGTCAATATATAGGAGAGAGTATATACTTTGGAAAATGCTTGTAGTTATCAGTTATCCAGAGCGGTGAGAAAGAATGGCTTTCTATTAGTAACATGGTGGTTGGATCCGGCTTATATCATCCAATTTGCATTTATATATGTCCGAAGAGAAATTAGTCTAACATGAGGACTGAAGGTGGTAAAATGGTTGAGCAGCAAGTTTTACAAGTAGAATGACGAAATGTTGCTTTAATATTCCCATTTTTTAGTACTTTTCGTATGGATGTTGTTATAAGAGCATTAAGTATTTTCAAGAAGGTTATGCGTCAACCACTTTTGTGACTCATTTTGTTTGTTTAAAGGTAATCTCTGACCTCTGCTTTATTATAGTTTGTACTGTTTTGGGGTTGGAGAAGGACAAAGAGTGCATTATTGTTGGAACCCTCTACAAGCATATGAAGCTCAAGCCCACCGTTCTTATGGAGTACTCAAAGGAGGTATAGCTTTTGATGAATGAGACTTCTTATTTTCTTTAGCTTGAAATGCCTCGAGTTTATGACTTTTATTTTACTTTCTTAACTTGAAGAGATCTGCTACTCCACTTGTAAGTCCTCATAATTTCACACACCCAGACGATTATTTGGTTCTTGAAGATGAAAGTGGAAGAGTTAATCTTACCGGGGCCGTACTTCAACCTTCTTCATACGTAACAGGTGCGTATGATTAAAATCTCAGATCATGTAAACTACACAAAGTCCTCTCTCTTTGAGTAGTAGGTAGTTAGGTTAATGGTGGCAAGTCTTTCCAGTCCATGTGTTTTGTGAATTTACTTGTGGAGTTGACCAAACATATTTTATCAATTCATTCAGTGGGAAAAGGATGTGAGGGGGAGGGGGGGGGGGCTAAACAGGGAGTTACTTTCTTATGATTTTGTGATAATTTTAGTTCTACTCATTGGGAAAAAAGATCATTATTCTTTACTAGCATGTGCTACCTTAAGAATTTTATTTACCAGAGGTAATGGCAATATAAAGATAGTGGTGCTCATATACTTAGATTGGAGCATCTTGATATGCATCAAATGTCAAATATTTTACTACTTCCATCCAGAACTAGTGATCCTTTTTGTTTATGACCATGATCAATATATATCATGCACTTATAGAGCTTTATCACACACAAGAACCAACCTATCTTACGTTTTTGTTGTGGCCAAGTCAGATAATATTAGTTAAAAATCTTAGCCTTACTAGGGTTCCACAGGGGGTGTTGATGGAAACAATATGCTTTAATAATCTGAAGTTCTTATACCATCAATCTTATCCAAATTGGGACTAGAGTGACTAGTCAAATTGCTTGAGCATAAGCCCCTCGAGGATACTTCAATTCGTACTGAGTTAACTGACTTCTTACGATGCGGCACACAGGGATTGTGGTTGCTTTGCATGGAAAGGAAACTGATGCGGGGAATTTTTTGGTAGAGGATATCCTTGAAGCTGGGCTACCACCAGAGTCTCACCTACCACATAAATCAGGTATTACGGCACTTCACCTTCCTCTACTTGGCTTGTGCTGTTCATTCATTCACTGATTATCTTTCTTCTTAATTGTTTCTTCCTATTTTAGTGAGAAAAGTGGTTGCATCGATTGTGGACCCTCCACACTCTAATTAATAGCACCAACAAAATCATGACACATCTTTTTGTACACCAAATTTTGTGGCCTTTTTTGTGACTTTAGTATTATGCTTATATTTATATATACCAAGGGGCCAATTGGATAGTAACTTTGTAGGTTTGGCATCCCAAACGAGGAGCTTAATCCCATGATATATACAGATCTAATTGGCGTAGCGTATCCCAGGACTACTTAGTTGTTTGTTCTCTTCCATGTAACCGCGAAAAGGAAAAAGGGGAAGCAGAAGAACTCCTTAAATTTAGTGAAAGCCAGCACAGTATGAAGTTTGTCTTGGCAAAATAAAATTAGTTGCACATTAGGAGTGATACTCATTCTGGCCCTTATGAGTTGGCCTTAAGGATCAAACATGGGACCTCACTATTTGTGAGCCCTAAATCTTCCCATGCCCCCCCCCCCCCCCCCCGGGGGGTTAGAGAGTTTCTTACAGTACAATTTGAATTGGGGGAAGAGTACATTGAAGGAAGATGAAGAGCAAAACAAGGGAGGCCAATTCTGTAGTAGGAGTAGCTTGTAGGGGTAGTTTCATCATCAAAAAATGTCTGGATATGGGGGGGGGGGGGCAGTTTGGTCATGAAAAAATGGAGATGCGGGGTATCAAACCCCGTACCTCTCGCATGCAAAGCGAGCGCTATACCATGTGAGCTACATCCCCAATTTCGTAATTAACCAAATGTTTGTTTTGTTTTGTTGTGATCCAGACTGTATATGTTCATTAGAAGCTTATTGGAGTTCCAGTTGTAAATATAATCTGTTTATTTATACTCCCTCCGTTCCAGTAAGATAGTCCCTCTTTTTTCGTTGTTACTACTAGGAAACTTTGAGCAATTATAAAGGCTACTTATAATTATGTTAATGTGAATCTAAAAATTGGTATTAATAGTATTTATAATGGTGTATCAAGAACAATTTCAAAAATTTCATTAGAATAATTAAAAGTAGCCTTAATTACTGCTCAAAGTTCCTTCGTAATAACCATGAAAATGAAAATAGGGTGACTATCATTCTGGGACAGTGGGAATAAAAGGGAATAAAAGGAAGGATTTTTTTTTAAAACAAGGTCATCGGTAATGTATTTACGTTATCTGTTTTTTCATTTTAACTATCTGATTATGTTTCTTTTTTCTATAAACGATAGCAATTTTTAATGAGTTGGGTTTGGGGGAAACTAGTTCCTCCATAAGTTATAGAAAGTTCACTTTTTAACCCTTTATCATGTGTGTGCATTACAAGCACTCGAGTGTGGCATCATATCAGAAAATGTAGGTTGCTTTTGACCCTGGAATAGCCAATTGACTTAAAATCGGCTCGGAGTGTGTAAAATAGTTTTTTTTTTTTTAAAAAAAAAAAAACAAAATATGTCTAATTATTAATTGTTTTACTATTTTGGTTCACAAGATTATTAATAAGAGTGTGCATCATATTTATGGCCGCTGGACAATATGAAGCTCACATTTATGCCATTTACACATGTCATCCATGATAAATTGTGAATTGCGTTTCTCAGATGACATTATGTCAAAAAGAGAGAAAAGGTGAATCAAGGAAAGAGAGCAAATGAAAACGTGACACTTCATCCAAAAATTATTTATTTCAACAATATTTGCTATTTAAATATAAAGTAAAAAAAAATTAAAAAAATGAACAGCCACCAATATAATTATTATTTCGCACTTTATAAATAGAGACCCATATTTATATATTTTGCATAATTAATTTATTATTAAAAACTAAACAATTGTTTCAGTATTATTTGTAAAAACTATTAGAGAGGAAGTGATGATATTTGGCATGCATATGTTGGAGCATTTATCCCACATCGGGAATTAATTAGCCAAGCGATGACTATATAAAGATCCAGGGCAACTCCTCCAATTGTCAATTGGTTTTGTGATGGAACCTTAGACTTTATAATGGTATCAATGAGGGTTAAATTTTAAAGTTGTGATTATTTGATGAATGATACATGAAAGTGATATGGAAGAGAGAAAAATCACATGACTCTTATTCTAAGTGTCATGACTGCAAATGCTCTTATCATGAAGTATTCCTGAGAAAGAAATTATGGACGGGGCACTAAAAATGTAACGAAGTCTAGCCACATGGCTAATTTTACTAAAAAAATTAATGGAGTTGAACCCTAAAAACTATTTCTAATACTAAAAAAAAGGCTTAAAAGTAAAATATTTCTTACCCAAATCAAAGCCATTCAGTCCCTCACTCTCTCTCTAAGACCCCAACTCTTCATCTTCAAAAACTCAAACCCACCACAATCCCCTCCTGCCATCTCTTTCCCTTCCAATTTAGGAGTCGTCTTGCATCGTTTGAGACCAGGGTGGAGGTAATTAACCCAATTTGTTCTGACTGACTCTTGGTAAATCTTTCTTTTTCCTCTTCTACACCTCCGACCGGCGACTACCACTACCAATCTGCTCTAAATCAAATATTTTTCCCCTTCAACACCTCCGGCCACCACTACCAATCTGCTCTTCGATCCCGTATTGAACAACCACCCACCGTAATTGAAGGCTAGAAAATGGAGGAGGAAAACATAGGCGAATGGCATACCGTTGCTCGTAAAAAAAAAATTGAGGCCGGCCCGACAAATAGAAGATGGAGGGTTGGACGTCAGATTTTGATGAGAATGATAAGATGGAGTCGAGGATGGGGCGAAGTGAGGGGAGGAGAGACGAAGGTATACGAAAAATTGGGAAGGTGGCAGGAGGGGATTGTGGTGGGTGGACTATGGTGGGTTTGAAGATAAAGGATTGGTGAAAGAGAGACTAGAATGGCAGTGATTTGGGAGGGGGAGCTGTTACAGTTGGGGGGTGGGGGGGGGGGGGGGGGGGGGATGAGTAAGGTAAACAATGTTTTGCTGTTTTTTTTTTATCTTTAATACTTTCATATTTATGCCCTTCATTATGTGAATTAATCTTAAGGTCTAACTTTTATCAAGTTTTTAGCAAAATTATTATGCGACTAGATTCCGTTAAATTTTTAGTGAAATTATGGATGGAGTGAGCACATTTAAAAAATTGTGAAAGTTCAATGAGAACATTTGATGAAAACAAAGTTTAGTGAGAACATTTGAAATTGCTCTATAGTTCAGTGACCAAAACATTTGTTTTGCCATTAAAGAAATACTGATGTGTGTACTATTGTACCGTGTGTGCATCATTTTTAGAATGAGCCCATATGCACCTCTAAAATAGGAAAATTAGGTAAATAAGGTCAAATATATTATTATATTTAATTTGACAAGTAGTTAACTTGCATGTAAATTGATTTTTATATGATACTACCTCCGTCCCAGAGTAAGAGTCATATTTTCTTTGAGCAATAATTTTAGGTTATTTCAATTACGTTAATCAATATCTAGATATTGATATTGGTAGTACATATAATGGAGTATCAATTACAATTTTAAAATCTCCATTAGGATAATTAGATCAACATAAAATTATTGCTCAAAATACCTGCGTACTAACAGCGAAAAAAAGGACGGAGGGAGCACTTTTTAATTTTTTTTTATTTAGTGAAAAAAATGAATTATGATCAATATATAGAGAAAAATTACTAAGTGATGGGGGCCAAAGGCGTTGAAGTTTTTGGAGTCATTTGAGCGCGTGCGCGGTAACCGTCGTAACTTTTGACTCCGAATCAACCACGAACGCACCGCATATCAAATCGAACGTCGGAGGGAGACGAACAAAAGTATTGATATATAGTCATTTAGGGTCTAATAATATTATATTTTATCTTAGTTTAGTTTAGATAAAATTGGTTAAAATTAGTTCTCTTTATTTTTGTTATGCGAATATTATGCTTGATGATATTTTTGTGGTTGGTTGGGACTTTTCAGATTGAAATATAGCTCACAAGGTGAACCGGATGAATGGGAATGAAGATGGAGCAATTTGGGAAGAAAAAGACGTGGAAAAACAGAATTTTGGGCTGACACGACCGTGCCTACAAAATGGCATGACCGTGCCATTTGAGTCGAGAGGAACACCAGCCTTTCAATATCGGCATGACCGTGCCATTTAACAAGCATGACTGTGCCAGTTAACAAGCACGACCGTGCCATTTATAAAGCACGACCGCGCCAGAGTGCTTGTTCAGGATACCATTTCGGATGAAGCATTTTTGTGAAGAGTCTTGACTCTTTGTCATTAGGCCTATAAATACACATTGTATAGGTCAGATTGAGGGATCCAGAAATTGTTGTAAACATACTCTAGCATAAATTACATTCCAAAACATCATTTAATTCTAAGATTCAACAATTGTTCTTAGAATTTTTGTACTTTGAGTTCTTGAAAAATAAATACAAGTGAGTTGTCTATTTTCACCCTTTATTCATTCTCAATATTTTGAATAAGTATTTCTTCCCTTCTCTATTATGTTTATGTCTTATTCATCTATTGTTGTTATTAGAATTATAAGGGCTTTGGACTCTAGGGCCTCCATTTCCAACTTTTATTCTAAATAAGGACCCAACAGATCACTAATACCAGAGACACCCCTCACTTGCAAAAAGACTGGACTACCCTCTTATAACTAACATATAAGAGTCAATATTTCAAATTTTAAGAAAAATAATAATATTATTCGGTCAAATCCCGATCAAACTCTTATAACTAGAGCCGTCAATATAGGCTGGCGGGGCGGGGCGAGCCAACCCACCACAGCCCACCACTAAACGGGGCGGGGCGGGCTGGCCCAAATTCTTGGCGGGTTGGGAAAATTGAATCCCAGCCCACCTTGGGTTGGTGGGCCAGGTGGGTCAGGCGGGCTAAGACTACAATGAGTTTTTTTTTATTTATTTATGAATATCCCTCAAGGATTAAGCAAGGCAGCAACATTTTTAAAAATATTTTTAAAGCATAATGTCCATAATCACATTTTGATATAAAGTTTAAATACCATTTTTGATTACAAACAAAAAGATAAAAACAAAGTAATTAAAAAGCATGTTCAAGTTTAAAGACAATGGATCCCAATAAAAAAACTCCTCGAAAACTACCTAACTGTCCCAAAAACATTGTATTGGCTTACCAGAAGGCGATGGATCCCGGAATGGCAGAGAAGAGGATGATGAAGATTGAAGACGATGGCGACTGGTAGCGGCGCCAGTCAGTTGAGAGAGAGAGCGGCGATATAATGAAATTGACAAGTGAAAACCTAGAGGCACACTGCACACGTTCACTATTCACTAAACGACATCGGTAGACGGTAAACGAAAGGAAAATAAAAAAATAAAAAAAGTGGGATGGCCCGCCCCAAACCCGTTTGGCCCGCAACCCAAATTGGCTAGCCCAAAATGGCCCACTTGTATTTGGGTTAGCATATTTAGGACCCAACCGACCTTTATTCTATGTCGGGCCAGGCTGGCCCAATGGGCTCGGCTCAAATTGACGGCTCTACATACAACTGACAAATAAGACCAACAGTTAATATAGAAGAGTAAAAAAAAATCACTTTTTTGAACTTTTAATAAAAAATATAATATTATTCGGTCAAATCTCGGTCAAACTCTTATAACTGACATATAAGACCAATAATTAACATATAAGAGTAAAAAAAAATCATTTTTTTAAACATAATATTATTCGGTCAAATCCTGGTCAAACTCTTATAGCTGACATATAAAACCAATAATTAACATATAAGAGTCAATTTTTTCATGTTTTTCAACTTATAAGAAAAAATATACTCCCTCCGTCCCGGAGTAAGAGTCTCACCCCTCATTTGCACGCTTATTAATAAATATTGGATGTGATGTAAATGTTGTGAGTGTAAAAGTAAAGTATGAGAGAGAATGAGTGGGAGAGAATAGTGAATTGATTGGTGTTGTGAGTATAAAAGTAAAATAGGAGAGAGAATGAGTGGGGTGAATAGTAAAGATTCTTTGCCATTTTAGGAATGGGACTCTTACTCTGGGACGGACCAAAAAGGAAAATGTGACTCACCAAAAAGGAAAATGTGACTCTTACTCTGGGACGGAAGGAGTATAATATTATTCGATCAAATCCTAATCAAATTCTTATAACTGACATATAAGACCAATAATTAACATACAAGAGTCATTTTTTTTTCAGTTTTTTGAACCTTTTTTAAAAAAATATAATATTATTCGGTCAAATCCTGGTCAAACTCTTATAACTGACATATAAAACCAATAATTAACATATAACAGTCAATTTTTTCAACTTTTAAGAAAAAATATATAATATTATTCGGTCAAATCCCGATCAAACCTTTATAACTGATATATAAGACAAATAAGTAACATATAAGAGTTAAAAAAATCACTTTTTTCAACTTTTAAGAAAAAATATATAATATTATTAGTCAAATCCCGGTCAAACTCTTATAACTGACATACAAGACCAACAATTCTCATCTTACGATTGAATTATAAGAGTCATTTTTTCACAAAATAATTTAATAATAATAATAATATTCAATTAATGTTGACTTTCATATTCGGTCAAACAGCAACCAACTCTTATAACCGACATAGAAGACCAGTCAACCTCTTATAAGCAAACTATAAGAGTCATGTTTTTTGTATTTTTTTTTTCATTTTTAAGAATTTTTAAATATCATTTTGTCAAATCCGGTCAAACTCTTATAACTGACATATAAAACTAGTTCTCTTCTTATAATTAAAATATAAGAGTCATGTTTATTTTTTGTTCTAAGTTAAGAATGAATTCTAGATGTTAGATAACCATGTTTCCAAAAAACAAATGTCGAATTTGTTGCATTTTAAAGTGGATTCATGAGTTGCAGAGTTTACATCATATTAGGTCTCACTAAAACTAAGAACATAAACAAAAAGTGAAACCTATGCATAACAGTTCCAAAATCATGAGTTGTAAAATTTCACTACCGTACACCAAATTGGGAACAAATCAATCCTATCCATGAACACCATAAAACAAATTCAGATCTGAATTTCTGTAACCCACACAAACACATTTTAACAAAAACACAGAGAGCAGAAAAAAGCTTTACACTTTAAACAAAAAAACAACTTCCTATTTCAAAGAGAAATGCATTCGAATGACACTGCGACCTGGCCGGAATATATTGTTGCAAGTTTCCGGTTGATTCCTGGCGGATCTTTACAGGTCTGGACAGATCTAAGCCGCAGAAGACAAGGATGGAGATTTGGTGGCTGGAGAGGAGGGAGACGGAGTTTAGGTCGCCGGATTGTTCAATGTTGCCGTCAGAAGGGGAGGCGTGAGGTCGCCAGAGGTGCTGGCTTGGCGATGGCACGTGTGAGGTCGCGGATAGGAACGCATGAGACGGAGAAGGTTGCCGGAAGTTGGTGTGAGTGCCAGAGGTGGAGGTGGATGTGCAGAGAGAGAAAGTCTCCGGTCAAAGCTCGCCGGTGAGAAGCGACTGGGCATATGGACGGCCAGAGAGGGAGGGGAAGGTATGGAGAGTGTGAATGTGTGTTTTAGAGATAGAAAGAAGAAGTGATTTTTAGGTGAGAGTTGGTATGAGTGCCGAAGCCGAAGAAGGAACGCCGGCGGGCTGCAGAGAGAGAGAGTGAGAGTTAGAGAGATAAAGGGGTTGAGAGAGAAAGGTCGTGGGTGTTTGTGTGTGTGAAGTGTGTGTCGCAATGAGGGGAGGGGAGGGTTTTATTTGGAGGCGGGGGTGCTTTAGGTATTTAGGTATTTTTTGACTAGAAATGAGGTGAGGGTTGTATCCGGAATTATGATCTTAATTGAACTCCTTATTTGGACTTTGAAAAAGGCCTCTCCTTTAAAAAAGAATAACATTTGGGTGTGAAGGGACCTAAAGGAAAAAACCCGTATTACAATAGCTAGTGAGTAATCCCCCAATTCTTGGGGTTGGAAACTAAACACCATGTAGTTCATTACTTGTAATCATGCTTGTTTTCTTCCCTATCATGTCTCAAAACAATTTTCTTTATATTGCTTTCTAACGCCTACGAATATGATAACGTCCACATTTCGTATAAATCATAGTTAGTCAAGAAAAGTACTTACCCGTAAATCTTGACTAACGGAACCATATGAAGTAAACTAGGTACTATTAATCACGAGAGTAGATTAATTGCCTAGGGATGTTCCTTTAATGAAAAATACGTGGATTTAACTTGAACATAACGGTTTTAACTAACATACGGAACCCTCGAGAGATAAGCCGTATTGGTTTTAAAATACATATGCTATGCTTGCTTGATCGTGAGAGGCTAGTATGATCAATGTATCATCCTTGAATTTGACATGAACAGTATCTTCAAAAGAGCATGATTTATATTGATGAACACATGTTGTTGATGTCCCAACCCTGGGAAAACTTTCTTCATAAGAATTTAATCTAAAGTTAGAGCAATTCACATTTCATTTCTAGTAAAACAACACAACAATTATTCCTCAGTCATTTTTTTTATTCATCATTTTTACATAAAACAAGTATTTCATAAAGTAACTATGTCCTCGTGGGATCGACCCGCATTTTCCCTTTTCTATACTACAATAACCCCGTGCACTTGCACCGCGGTTTATATACTAAGCCCTCGTTTAGGCTTAACAAGTTTTTGGTGCCGTTGTCGGGGACAACGGTTTACTTTTTAATATTTGTTGGGAAAACTCAGTTTTAATCCATTGTACTTTGAGATGTGTTTTACTTTTACCATCGTACTTTATTTTTTTCATTTTTACCATCGTACTTGAAAGAATAGTGTCATTTTAGACCCAAAATTTAACGTCTATTGACGGAAAAAATATAAAAACTAACACCTCTTATATATTTAACATTTAGAGGGTTCAATAAGTAAACTTATATAGTAAAAGGCATCTCCGAAATAATATTAAAATATTATCACTGTCATAATTATTTTTAGAGTTATTACTGAAATTATAATTTCTAATAGTTTTACAAATTTAGTGATAAGATTATATTTGAAGTTTTATTATCATTGTTGTTATCTGTGTATTATACATGCACCGCACGGTTTCAAAAATATTATAACTATAATTGTTTTTACAATATTACTGTTGTCCGTGCATTGCACGTGCGTCACACTATTTCAAAGAAAATATTGTGATTAATAACAATCATGATATTTATATACTAATGCTATTAAATTTGCTTTAAAATGTGTCAAAATAAAAACTAAATATTTATTTAAAATTATTTCAAAAAATATAAAAAAATCGTGTAGAGCACGATTTGCTGGAATTATCCATTTTTATCGTTACTCCCCCCTCCTTTTCTTTTTTCTTTTCTCTGCCTTTCATTTCTTTTCTTTTTCTTTTCTTCCTACTAACTTCCAATATGGTTAAGTTGTTTTATGGTATTTTTCCCCTTTTCACAGATGATCATCATCATCTGATTACCCAATTGGTATGTTAATCTTTTCCGAGGGTACCAAACTTTATTTATGCGGAGGTGTTGAGTTTGATCATGATGAGTTTCCGCTTCGCACTCGCAAAGCATATATGCTTGACCTCAATGACATCCACGGTATTGTTTCCAGTATTGAATCTATGAACTTTCCTAAGCATTATCCCTTGCTTTTTGATCCTGGCATTATCCCTTGCTTTTTGATCCTGTTAATGATTATAAGTATTATGCATTTAGTGGCATATTCGACGATGACACTAATTTTGAGATGCTGGACACTATTACTAATCGGTGGAAAATTCTCCCCATTCCCCCACACTTTACTCCTCCTTCTTCTCATCCCCCTCTGCTCTTCGTGGTTCAAATATTTGATTCTACCTTCCCCTTGCAGCCCCATTTATGTATTTTGTACTAGATCAGAGGTTTGGCGTCTAATCAACCTCGACCTATTTCCTGACGTACCCAATCCCCTCCTGTTTCGTAAATCGGTTTCCCTATTTCGTGGAAAGATGCACTGTCATATTTTCTTAGCTTCATATCACAAGGAAATACCTCAACTATACACCTCTCTTGACATGTCTCTTTTGTCGTCATTATCTTTGGACCCGATTACCCCTTTTGAGGATTTAGGGGAGCTAGAGAATATGAGGGATCATTTTAAGGAAATGCCTAATTTCTTAGGTGGTTGGGGAATCATGGAAAATTTCTTTTCTTTGAGTGATAATTGTGTATGTTTTCTTCGCACTCAAGTGATTGGATTTTCTCCATATCAACGGTATGTTATCGATATTTGCGAATTTAGTTACAATTTGGTGGAGGTCACTCAGATAAAGGTCAAGGTCAAGAATTCAACGACATATAAATACCAATTCCCCAACAAACTTTATATCATGCCAAGGTACATCTTTGCTGTTAATGTAAGCTTCTTTAACTTTTGATTGCGCTTGTAGTAGTTTCATTATTATTTTTCTCGTGTATCATTTGAAATATCTTCATATGCTGAGTCTCATCTTGGTGATTCTTTTTTTGTGTGGAAAGTGGTCCAATTTACGCGCTTTTAAATCACCATACAAGCTGGATGTGGAGAAACTTGGTGATCCTGATTTTCCTCAAGAAGTAGACGGAGGAACTCACAAAGGAGCTCACAAATTATAGACTAGCATGGAAGGTAAAAATTAATATATTATGCTCTTTGGCTTATTCGATAATTTTGATTTTTTGCTACTTTTTCTTATAGAGAGATTGATTACTAGTGCATTGCACGTGCGTCGCACTATTTCAAAGAAAATATTGTGATTAGTAACAATCATGATATTTATATACTAATGCCATTAAATTTTCTTTAAAATGTGTCAAAATAAAAACTAAATATTTATTTAAAATTATTTCAAAAAATATAAAAAAAATCGTGTATCGCACGATTTGCTGGAATTATCCATTTTTATCGTTAATCCCCTCATTTTCTTTTTTCTTTTCTCTGCCTTTCATTTCTTTTCTTTTTCTTTTCTTCCTACTAACTTCCAATATGGTTAAGTTGTTTTATGGGAGACAATCAAAAGGGACAAATGCAAGCGGGTGATTGTGTATATGGTATTTTTCCCCTTTCCACAGATGCTCATCATCATGTGATTACCCAATTGGTATGTTAATCTTTTCCGAAGGTACCAAACTTTATTTATGCGGAGGTGTTGAGTTTGATCATGATGAGTTTCCGCTTCGCACTCGCAAAGCATATATGTTTGACCTCAATGACATCCACGGTATTGTTTCCAGTATTGAATCTATGAACTTTCCTAAGCATTATCCCTTGATTTTTGGTCCTGTTGATGATTATAAGTATTATGCATTTAGTGGCATATTCGACGATGACACTAATTTTGAGATGCTGGATACTATTACTAATCGGTGGAAAATTCTCCCCATTCCCCCACACTTTACTCCTTTTTTGTCATCCCTCTCTGCTCTTCGTGGTTCAAATATTTTGATTCTCCCTTCCCCTTTCAGCCCCATTTATGTATTTTGTACTAGATCAGAGGTTTGGCGTCTAATCAGCCTCGACCTATTTCCTGACGTACCCAATCCCCTCCCGTTTCGTAAATCGGTTTCCCTATTTCATGGAAAGATGCACTGTCATATTTTCTTTACTTCATATCACAAGGAAATACCTCAACTATACACCTCTCTTGACATGTCTCTTTTGTCGTCATTATCTTTGGACCCGATTACCCCTTTTGAGGATTTAGGGGAGCTAGAGAATATGAGGGAGCATTTTAAGGAAATGCCTAATTTCTTAGGTGGTTGGGGAATCATGGAAAATTTCTTTTCTTTGAGTGATAATTGTTTTCTTCGCACTCAAGTGATTAGATTTTCTCCATATCAACGGTATATTATCGACATTTGCGAATTTAGTTACAATTTGGTGAAGGTCACTCAGATAAAGGTCAGGTTCAAGAATTCAACGACATATAAATACCAATTCTCCAACAAACTTCATATCATGCCAAGGCACATCTTTGCTGTTAATGTAAGCTTCTTTAACTTTAGATTGCGCTTGTAGTAGTTTCATTATTTTTTTCTCATGTATCATTTGAAATATCTTCATATGCTGAGTCTCATCTTGGTGATTCTTTTTTTGTGTGGAAAGTGGTCCAATTTACGCGCTTTTAAACCACCCTACAAGCTGGATGTGGAGAAACTTGGTGATCCTGATTTTCCTCAAGAAGTAGACGGAGGAACTCACAAAGGAGCTCACAAATTATAGACTAGCATGGAAGGTAAAAATTTATATATTTTTCTCTTTGGCTTATTCGATAATTTTGATTTTTTGCTACTTTTTATTATAGAGAGATTGATTACTAGTGCATTGCACGCGCGTCGCACTATTTCAAAGAAAATATTGTGATTAATAACAATCATTATATTTATATACTAATGCTATTAAATTTGCTTTAAAATGTGTCAAAATAAAAACTAAATATTTATTTAAAATTATTTCAAAAAATATAAAAAAATCGTGTATCGCAAGATTTGCTGGAATTATCCATTTTTATCGTTAATCCCCTCATTTTCTTTTTTCTTTTCTCTGCCTTTCATTTCTTTTCTTCTTCTTTTCTTCCTACTAACTTCCAATATGGTTAAGTTGTTTTATTGGAGACAATCAAAAGGGACAAATGCAAGCGGGTGATTGTGTATATGGTATTTTTCCCTTTCCACAAATGCTCATCATCATCTGATTACCCAATTGTTATGTTAATCTTTTCCGAGGGTACCAAACTTTATTTATGCGGAAGTGTTGAGTTTGATCATGATGAGTTTCCGCTTCGCACTCGCAAAGCATATATGTTTGACCTCAATGACATCCACCGTATTGTTTCCAGTATTGAATCTATGAACTTTCCTAAGCATTATCCCTTGCTTTTTGGTCCTGTTGATGATTATAAGTATTATGCATTTAGTGGCATATTCGACGATGACACTAATTTTGAGATGCTGGATACTATTACTAATCGGTGGAAAATTCTCCCCATTCCCCCACACTTTACTCCTCCTTCTTGTTATACCCTCTGCTCTTCGTGGTTCAAATATTTTGATTCTCCCTTCCCCTTTCAGCCCCATTTATGTATTTTGTACTAGATCAGAGGTTTGGCGTCTAATCAACCTCGACCTATTTCCTGACGTACCCAATCCCCTCCGTTTCGTAAATCGGTTTCCCTATTTCGTGGAAAGATGCACTGTCATATTTTCTTAGCTTCATATCACAAGGAAATACCTCAACTATACACCTCTCTTGACATGTCTCTTTTGTCGTCATTATCTTTGGACCCGATAACCCCTTTTGAGGTTTAGGGGAGCTAGAGAATATGAGGGAGCATTTTAAGGAAATGCCTAATTTCTTAGGTGGTTGGGGAATCATGGAAAATTTCTTTTCTTTGAGTGATAATTGTGTATGTCTTTTTCGCACTCAAGTGATTGGATTTTCTCCATATCAACGGTATGTTATCAACATTTGCGAATTTAGTTACAATTTGGTGGAGGTCACTCAGATAAAGGTCAAGGTCGAGAATTCAACGACATATAAATACCAATTCCCCAACAAACTTCATATCATGCCAAGGCACATCTTTGCTGTTAATGTAAGCTTCTTTAACTTTAGATTGCGCTTGTAGTAGTTTCATTATTTTTTTTCTCGTGTATCATTTAAAATATCTTCATATGCTGAGTCTCATCTTGGTGATTCTTTTTTTGTGTGGAAAGTGGTTCAATTTACGCGCTTTTAAACCACCCTACATGCTGGATGTGGAGAAACTTGGTGATCCTGATTTTCCTCAATAAGTAGACGGAGGAACTCACAAAGGAGCTCACAATTATAGACTAGCATGGAAGGTAAAAATTTATATATTATGCTCTTTAGCTTATTCGATAATTTTGATTTTTTGCTACTTTTTCTTATAGAGAGATTGATTACTAGTGCATTGCACGTGCGTCGCACTATTTCAAAGAAAATATGTGATTAATAACAATCATGATATTTATATACTAATGCTATTAAATTTGCTTTAAAATGTGTCAAAATAAAAACTAAATATTTATTTAAAATTATTCAAAAAATATAAAAAATCGTGTATCGCACGATTTGCTGGAATTATCCATTTTTATCGTTAATCCCCTCATTTTCTTTTTTCTTTTCTCTGCCTTTCATTTCTTTTCTTTTTCTTTTCTTCCTACTAACTTCCAATATGGTTAAGTTGTTTTATTGGAGACAATCAAAAGGGACAAATGCAAGCGGGTGATTGTGTATATGGTATTTTTCCCCTTTCCACAGATGCTCATCATCATCTGATTACTCAATTGGTATGTTAATCTTTCCGAGGGTACCAAACTTTATTTATGCGGAGGTGTTGAGTTTGATCATGATGAGTTTCCGCTTCGCACTCGCAAAGCATATATGTTTTGACCTCAATGACATCCACGGTATTGTTTTCAGTATTGAATCTATGAACTTTCCTAAGTATTATCCCTTGCTTTTTGATCCTGGCTTATCCCTTGCTTTTTGATCGTGTTAATGATTATAAGTATTATGAATTTAGTGGCATATTCGACGATGACACTAATTTTGAGATGCTGGACACTATTACTAATCGGTGGAAAATTCTCCCCATTCCCCACACTTTACTCCTCTTCTTCTCATCCCCCTCTGCTCTTCGTGGTTCAAATATTTTGATTCTACCTTCCCCTTGCAGCCCCCATTTATGTATTTTGTACTAGATCAGAGGTTTGGCGTCTAATCAACCTCGACCTATTTCCTGACGTACCAATCCCCTCCCGTTTCGTAAATCGGTTTCCCTATTTCGTGGAAAGATGCACTGTCATTTTTCTTAGCTTCATATCACAAGAAAATACCTCAACAATACACCGCTCTTGACATGTCTCTTTGTCGTCATTATCTTTGGACCCGATTACCCCTTTTGAGGATTTAGGGGAGCTAGAGAATATGATGGATCATTTTAAGGAAATGCCTAATTTCTAGGTGGTTGGGGAATCATGGAAATTTCTTTTCTTTGAGTGATAATTGTGTATGTTTTTTTCGCACTCAAGTGATTGGATTTCCCCATATCAACGGTATGTTATCGACATTTGCGAATTTAGTTACAATTTGGTGGAGGTCACTCAGATAAAGGTCAAGGTCGAGAATTCAACGACATATAAATACCATCCCCAACAAACTTCATATCATGCCAGGGCACATCTTTGCTGTTAATGTAAGCTTCTTTAACTTTAGATTGCGCTTGTAGTAGTTTCATTATTTTTTTTCTCGTGTATCATTTGAAATATCTTCATATGTTGAGTCTCATCTTGGTGATTCTTTTTTTGTGTGGAAGTGGTCCAATTTACGCGCTTTTAAACCACCCTACAAGCTGGATGTGGAGAAACTTGGTGATCCTGATTTTCCTCAAGAAGTAGACGGAGGAACTCACAAAGGAGCTCACAAATTATAGACTAGCATGGAAGGTAAAAATTTTATATATTATGCTCTTTGGCTTATTCGATAATTTTGATTTTTTGCTACTTTTTCTTATAGAGAGATTGATTACTAGTGCATTGCACGTGCGTTGCACTATTTCAAGAAAATATTGTGATTAATAACAATCATGATATTTATATGCTAATGCTATTAAATTTGCTTTAAAATGTGTCAAAATAAAAACTAAATATTTATTTAAAATTATTTCAAAAAAATAAAAAAATTGTGTATCGCACGATTTGCTGGAATTATCCATTTTTATCATTAATCCCCTCATTTTCTTTTTTCTTTTCTCTACCTTTCATTTCTTTTCTTTTTCTTTTCTTCCTACTAACTTCCATATGGTTAAGTTGTTTTATGGGAGACAATCAAAAGGGACAAATGCAAGCGGGCGATTGTGTATATGGTATTTTTTCCCTTTTCACAGATGCTCATCATCATCTGATTAACAATTGGTATGTTAATCTTTTCCGAGGGTACCAAACTTTATTTATGCATAGGTGTTGAGTTTGATCATGATGAGTTTCCGCTTGGCACTCGCAAAGCATATATGTTTGACCGCAATGACATCCACGGTATTGTTTCCAGTATTGAATCTATGAACTTTCCTAAGCGTTATCCCTTGCTTTTTGGTCCTGTTGATGATTATAAGTATTATGCATTTAGTGGCATATTCGACGATGACACTAATTTTGAGATGCTGGATACTATTACTAATCGGTGGAAAATTCTCCCATTCCCCCACACTTTACTCCTTCTTGTCATACCTCTCTGCTCTTCGTGGTTCAAATATTTTGATTCTCCCTTCCCCTTTCAGCCCCATTTATGTATTTTGTACTAGATCAGAGGTTTGGCGTCTAATCAACCTCGACCTATTTCCTGACGTACCCAATCCCCTCCTGTTTCGTAAATCGATTTCCCTATTTCGTGGAAAGATGCACTGTCATATTTTCTTAGCTTCATATCACAAGGAAATACCTCAACTATACACCTCTTTTGACATGTCTCTTTTGTCGTCATTATCTTTGGACCCGATTACCCCTTTTGAGGATTTAGGGGAGCTAGAGAATATGAGGGAGCATTTTAAAGAAATGCCTAATTTCTTAGGTGGTTGGGGAATCATGGAAAATTTCTTTTCTTTGAGTGATAATTGTGTATGTTTTCTTCGCACTCAAGTGATTGGATTTTCTCCATATCAACGGTATGTTATCGACATTTGCGAATTTAGTTACAATTTGGTGGAGGTCACTCAGATAAAGGTCAAGGTCGAGAATTCAACGACATATAAATACCAATTCCCCAACAAATTCATATCATGCCAAGGCACATCTTTGATGTTAATGTAAGCTTCTTTAACTTTAGATTGCGCTTGTAGTAGTTTCATTAATTTTTTCTCGTGTATCATTTGAAATATCTTCATATGATGAGTCTCATCTTGGTGATTCCTTTTTTTGTGTGAAAAGTGGTCTAATTTACGCGCTTTTAAACCACCCTACAAGCTGGATGTGGAGAAACTTGGTGATCCTGATTTTCCTCAAGAAGTAGACGGAGGAACTCACAAAGGAGCTCACAAATTATAGACTAGCATGGAAGGTAAAAAATATATATTATGCTCTTTGTCTTATTCGATAATTTTGTTTTTTCGCTACTTTTTCTTATAGAGAGATTGATTATAGTGAAATTATGGCAAACAATCCTTGCAAATTATTTCAAAATGTTTGCACCCCAATGGTGTTTCAATCACTCACCCCTCCCTCTTCTATTACAGTTTGAAAGAGCATGAATCACTCACTCAGCACCACACATTGCTCCTCTTATGCCGTTGCAATGACCTGCAGAACTAGATCAACTTTTCTTTACTAAGTAGAGTAATATCCAGTAACCTAGAGTATTTTCTACCGCCCTTTCATCACCTCCACATGGTCAAATGAACATCTTCATTACCACATGTTCTAGTTGCTGCAGCATCACTTTCTCAGGCACATTTATCTTATTTCATCTTTGTTGCATAAACTTAGCACCACTAAGTCAAAATAGCGAATATCATTATATAATGCCATGAGACATTCAAGGATTTTTAATGTGCAAAGCTTTATACATTCTTACTCTTCAAGGTGCAGTATTTTAAAATCTAAAATGCAGTATAGGGCTTGAACTAGATCAACTTTTCTTTACCTAAGTTAGGATGGAGAGGTCTCTCTCTCTCTCTCTCTCCCCCCCCCCCCCCCCCCTTCAAGTCTTACTGTTGGTTTCTCATAGATAATCCCATTACAATCATGGCTTTGCTTGAACATGGTGATCATTGTAACAATATGCTTATTTTACATGCTACACCCTCCTCCTCTTCCCTACCAAAAGAAAAATAAAATGATAATAATAAAAAGTAATGTTTTGAATATGTTCTTAGAAGTTAAAATTTATAATATGCTTTTAGGAATGCTTTTGTTGGGGGATCAAACTAAATTGTGGTAATGGATATATGATTCTTCACATCCAAAACGAGATCCATGACATTTAGTTCTGCTTTCGTCATGCGAGACAAACAATTAGTCTCACTTGTGGTGATCATTGTAACAATATGCTTATTTTAACATCACAAACCTCCGTTTGATTTATATAACGGCCGTCCAAAAATGCCTCAATTTACCACAAATTGACAATATAGTGAATAAAATTGCAACAAATGGTACGTTGGGATCTACATTACAAATCGTGTGAAATTTTAGGATAATAAGATGCTATTAGACCTTTTTATTAGGGCCAATTACAATTTAGGGCCTAAAGTCTACGAGGCGGTTGGGGTTTAGGGCCTGACGTCTAAAATTTGGCGATTTAGGGCTTGACATGCCAATTTTTAAGCAATTTAGGGATTTTTGACGATTTTCATCCAATTTCATGTTAAGTGGTTACGTGCATCGCATGTGACATTAATTAGGGGGTCAATTGCAAAATTTTGAAAATAAAAGGGCACAATCAGAAAACAACCCATTTCATACATTTATTTGTACATAAATTAAATGTGTACAACACTTTTATGCATAGTTCAATATTGACTTTAAATTTATTTATTTTTCTTTGAAAAAAACTTTAAATTTAAAATTGAGAAAATACTTTTAAAGTTGTGAAAATAAAAAATATTTTTAATATTAAATATTCAAGCTTTAAGAAAATACTAAAGTTTCAGATATGAAATAAAATAAAACAATAATAATAAATAAAATTTCAAATTTTACTAATTTTGGTACATTTTTATGATTAATTAATATGAAATGTATACTCCCTCCGTCCCACCACAATCGCTACTAATTTCCTTTTCGGTCCGTCCCACCACAATCGCTACTGCCCAAAAGGAAATGTTTTATTATATTTATATTCAACCAACCCCACTATTTAACCTCACTCATTCTCTTTCTTCATTTTCCACCACACAATTTATTAACTAACACTACTATTTACCCACCCATTCTCTCTCTTCATTTTCCACCACACATTTACTTCTTTTTCTTAATTATTGTGCCCACAAAGTTAGTAGCGATTGTGGTGGGATGGAGGGAGTACATGTTATATTAATTATAGTGATAATAATGTTAAATATTAATTTCAAAAATCAAAATAATTTTTGTTCATCTTCTTCATCCATGTTCACCATCACTGATAACAAAACTAACACCACCCCCTAACACCACCACCTCTAACACCCTAGCAACACAACCACCCTTAACATCGCCACCACATCTAAAGCCCCGTTTAAACTCCAAATCCCTAATTTCAAAACCCACTTTCAATTTAAAAATCAAAATTTTCAAAACCAAAATTTGGGATGCAGACTGTGAATTAACAGAAAATCAAAAATTTCAAACCCATTTTTTCTGTTTCCAATGGTTGTTAGCGTACCCGGCCAGATCTGTAGTGGGTTCCTGGGTAGAGAGAAGGGGCGTGGATGAAGGTGTTGGGAATTTAGTGGTACCCCTATAGCAATCTAGATCAAGAACACAAAACTCACAAGCACAATATGAGAGAATCACACACACAAGAACACAAGAATTGTTTACCCGGTTCGTTCAACACATGAACTACGTCCGGGGGCAATTTCCAAGCCAATATATTATTAAACACCTTTTAATATGTTGCTACAATGTGTTATAGGTCGTATATATGCTTATATAGCAGTTCAAGGAAGCCCTAGGTCGATTTGGTAGAGATTGCATCAAAATAGGAAACAATCAATTTCTGGCCGACATACCAGGCGCCCGCCTAGAGACCACCGAGCGCCCGCTTACTCCCTTTTCCAGAAACTGATTCCCGCTGTCAAGACCGGGCGCCCGCCTGGTATGGACCAGGCGCCCTCCTGATTCTCCGCCCAGGAATTCTCCTCCGTTTAGAACTCCTTCTTGATCTCACCAACTCCTACGACTTAGACTCCTTCGCTTCCTCGTAGTTTAGGATCCAATCCCAACAATATCCCACCGGAGACAAAACTCATAAGAATAGAAACACCCATCAACTCCCACCATGGAATGAACTCCTTCGAACACATTTTACTCCCATATTGACTTGACATTGCCTAGCCTCCCCGCTCAAGTACTAAGGCGAGTTGAAACCAAGCGACGTTTCAACCTCTCCGTGTTAGATTGTTCTTGCCTCCCCAAGTCAGATTCTACCTTGATTTCTCCCCACAAGTGTAACTTCGCCTTCTCCCTCCAGACCCACCTTCCTCGCAATGCTTCCCATTGAAACTTGGACATACCTTGTTTCTTGCATCGTCTTCTCTTGGTCTGAACACGCTCTCTGTCGGGCACTTGGACTTCCACACCACGTTGATCAACTTTGTGTCCCTCTCCCCCCTAATATACCGTTTCTTGATGTCTCTACTTACCACACCAATAGGCCGTTCTTTAGCCTCTTGCTCCCACCCGAGCGAACATCGACATTGTAGGTAGAGTACAACATCTTCTCCTTAACCCCATGAGCTATCACCTAAGCTCCTTTTGTGACTTCCCAAGACCCACCCATGAAGGTTATGTTGGTAGTGGTGCCCTAGGCACGTTTAATAAACGTTGTAATTGTTATCATTTATTTCATATCAATAAGAGATTTTGATTTTTATTATTGTTTCATGTTTACTGTTTACTTATAAATCCCCGTCCCTAGTACTTGTTAAGCACTAGTATAAAGGCTAAATGATTATGGGATGATCATGTTAGATTTATGGGTACTTGTTTGGAACAAGGTACTGGACATGACCCGCTGTATGAGATTTATGTCATGGTCCATGTCGTACATATATCTCATGTTAGTTATGTCATTTGAATCCTTAGACATGAAGTTATTATAGTCTTCCACTTGATGAATATTATGTCTGACATATTCAAACGCTACTTTTAACCGAGCAGTTATAAAGGGTATGATTGGCATAATCGGATTCACGTAGGGAAGAATAATAAAGCTAAATGGATTTGTCCCTCCTCGGAGAGATGTCAAGCTTGGGCCTCTCGTAGGAATGATGTTGATGAAATGTTCGGCCGGACTCAAATGAATTGATTGGATCAATGTCATTTGGATTATCAACATATTCGGAATCGAGAAAGTATTGAACAAGACAAGTTGACTCTTTGACCATGACTTGTGTTCAATGATATCGAGTGGCACACTTAGCCCATTTTTGTACCAGTTTTGTTTCAGATAGTTGTGCGACCGCACAGAGTCTTTTGGGCGGCCGCACAGTACTGTCGGGTGGCAGATTCCTAATTTGATTAGGAAACGAATTTTGGACGGATTTTGACACAAGTTTCCTATTTGGAATAGGTCATACTTGTGTATAAAAGACCAAATTCGGCCAGCACTCAATGCTAATGATTTTGTGAGTCTCAAAGAGTTTGAGAGAGGGTTATTTTGTTCTAAGACATTCTTGGTTGAAGAACAAAATAATACACAAAATAAATTCCATATAGTTCTTTTGATTGTGGAAAAGTGTTTCACAATTTGGTCTAGCAACCAAGATCAAAGAAGCTCCTTTGATATTCGTTCGAAGTGTGGATACCGCTAGAGGGTGAAAATCATCATCTTCAAAGTTCGTGTTCAAGCTTTGTGATCGTGATCAAATCTTCAAACCTCCACCAAAGACCAAGGGAATTTGATAGCCATCAAGGGTTAGTTTATTCCTTATTCTTATGATTGTATTTGATTTAATCGTATGAACGAATCCATGGCTTTGGGTTTCAAAATTTTAAATGCTAAATTCCGCTGCGCATGTGTGTTCGAAACCCAACAAGGTTACACCATACCCTTCACTATCAAGTTGCCCAACGGAAATCACTCTCCTCCTCAAGTCCGGAACATGCATCACATCGTGCAAAAGTAAAACAGCCTCGTTAGGTCTCTTCATCATCACATCCCCCTTACCTTTGATCTTCAATGGTTGATCATCACCAAGATAGACAACCCCAAAATCTCCAGTTTTATACCGCTCCATTGTTTCTACATCCCACTAGCATGACAAGAAGCTCCAGAATCTAATACCCAATCTTCACCTGACTGCTCCTCTCCTAGGATTAATACATCCTCATCATTCATCATGTGTGCATCAGCATCCTTATCCGGACAGTCATAACTGAAATGACCCATCGCGCCACAAGTGTAGCACTTGACCGGTTTTTTCCCCTTTTTCGGTCCTCCCATTCCCCTATTTCTCTCCACCCTAAGTGCAGCCCCATATGCGGAAGATTCTCCCATTTTCTCTTTCCTTCTTAACTCCTCTTGAAGGATGAGATCTCTAACTTCCGTATACACCAATGGTGTTTTCGACGTACTAATCGTTGTGACAAGTACCTCCCAACTGTCTGGCAACGATTTTAGTAGAAAACATGCTAACACTTCATCAGAGAAAGTAATATCAACACTTTTCAATTGGTCCACCATACCTTTGAAACTGCCGATATGACTCGCTGCTGTCTGCCCCTCCGACATCTTCGTATTTGCAAACCTCTTTATCAAATGCACCTTATTGATATTAGACGGCTTCTCATACATGTTTGACAGCATCTGTAGCAACCCCACTGTTGTCTTGGCCTCCATCGCGTTCCTTGCAACATCGTCGGTTAGAGCACTCCTTACCGCTCCTAACGCCTTAACGATCTAACGTCTCTCAATCCCCTTGTGACATGTCTTCGGGTTTCTCCTTTAAGGGTTTATGAAGATCCTTACAATAAAGGTAATCTTCAACCCTTGTCCTCCAAAATGTGAAATTCACACCGTTGAATTTCTCGATTGAGTTCTTCATCACGATTGCTTCACAAAGTCCCCAAGAACGTGATTCAAAATAATCAACGAATGAAACTTTGAATCCTCCTAACCAAAGCTCTTGATACCAGTTGTTAGGAATTTAGTGGTACCCTATAGAAATCTAGATCAAGAACACAAAACCCACAAGCACAATATGAGAGAATCACACACACAAGAACATAAGAATTGTTTACCCGGTTCGTTCAACACATGAACTACAAAATAATTTAATAATAATAATAATATTCAATTATGTTGACTTTCATATTCGGTCAAACAGCAACCAACTCTTATAACCGACATAGAAGACCAGTCAACCTCTTATAAGCAAACTATAAGAGTCATGTTTTTTGTATTTTTTTTTTCATTTTTAAGAATTTTTAATATCATTTTGTCAAATCCGGTCAAACTCTTATAACTGACATATAAAACTAGTTCTCTTCTTATAATTAAAATATAAGAGTCATGTTTATTTTTTGTTCTAAGTTAAGAATGAATTCTAGATGTTAGATAACCATGTTTCCAAAAAACAAATGTCGAATTTGTTGCATTTTAAAGTGGATTCATGAGTTGCAGAGTTTACATCATATTAGGTCTCACTAAAACTAAGAACATAAACAAAAAGTGAAACCTATGCATAACAGTTCCAAAATCATGAGTTTAAAATTTCACTACCGTACACCAAATTGGGAACAAATCAATCCTATCCATGAACACCATAAAACAAATTCAGATCTGAATTTCTGTAACCCACACAAACACATTTTAACAAAAACACAGAGAGCAGAAAAAAGCTTTACACTTTAACAAAAAAACAACTTCCTATTTCAAAGAGAAATGCATTCGAATGACACTGCGACTGGCCGGAATATATTGTTGCAAGTTTCCGGGTTGATTCCTGGCGGATCTTTACAGGTCTGGACAGATCTAAGCCGCAGAAGACAAGGATGGAGATTTGGTGGCTGGAGAGGAGGGAGACGGAGTTTAGGTCGCCGGATTGTTCAATGTTGCCGTCAGAAGGGGAGGCGTGAGGTCGCCAGAGGTGCTGGCTTGGCGATGGCACGTGTGAGGTCGCGGATAGGAACGCATGAGACGGAGAAGGTTCCGGAAGTTGGTGTGGTGTGAGTGGAGGTGGATGTGCAGAGAGAGAAAGTCTCCGGTCAAGCTTGAGAAGCGATTGGGCATTTGGACGCCCACTAAGGGGAATATGGAGAGTGTGAATGTGTGTTTTAGAGATAGAAAGAAGAAGTTGTATTTTTAGGTGAAGTTTATGATCGAAGCCGAAGAAGGAACGCCGGCGGGCTGCAGAACTCCTTAGAGAGTGAGAGTTAAAATAGGCCTCTCCTTTAAAAAAGAAAGGTCGTGGGTGTTTGTGTGTGTTTGTGTCGCAATGTGAGGGGAGGGTTTTAGAGGCGGGGGTGCTTTAGGTATTTAGGTATTTTTTGACTAGAAATGAGGTGAGGGTTGTATCCGGAATTATGAAATTGAACTCCTTACCCGTAGGCCTCTACTTTAAAAAAGAATAACAGTGAAGGGACCTAAAGGTAACCCGTATTACAATCTTTAGTGAGTAATCCCCCAAACTGGGTTGGAACAAACACCATGTAGTTCATTACTTGTAATCATGCTTGTTTTCTTCCCTATCATGTCTCAAAACAATTTTCTTTATATTGCTTTCTAACGCCTACGAATATGATAACGTCCACATTTCGTATAAATCATAGTTAGTCAAGAAAAGTACTTACCCGTAAATCTTGACTAACGGAACCATATGAAGTAAACTAGGTACTATTAATCACGAGAGTAGATTAATTGCCTAGGGATGTTCCTTTAATGAAAAATACGTGGATTTAACTTGAAACATAACGGTTTTAACTAACATACGGAACCCTCGAGAGATAAGCCGTATTGGTTTTAAAATACATATGCTATGCTTGCTTGATCGTGAGAGGCTAGTATGATCAATGTATCATCCTTGAATTTGACATGAACAGTATCTTCAAAAGAGCATGATTTATATTGATGAACACATGTTGTTGATGTCCCAACCCTGGGAAAACTTTCTTCATAAGAATTTAATCTAAAGTTAGAGCAATTCACATTTCATTTCTAGTAAAACAACACAACAATTATTCCTCAGTCATTTTTTTTATTCATCATTTTTACATAAAACAAGTATTTCATAAAGTAACTATGTCCTCGTGGGATCGACCCGCATTTTCCCTTTTCTATACTACAATAACCCCGTGCACTTGCACCGCGGTTTATATACTAAGCCCTCGTTTAGGCTTAACAAGTTTTTGGTGCCGTTGTCGGGGACAACGGTTTACTTTTTAATATTTGTTGGGAAAACTCAGTTTTAATCCATTGTACTTTGAGATGTGTTTTACTTTTACCATCGTACTTTATTTTTTTCATTTTTACCATCGTACTTGAAAGAATAGTGTCATTTTAGACCCAAAATTTAACGTCTATTGACGGAAAAAATATAAAAACTAACACCTCTTATATATTTAACATTTAGAGGGTTCAATAAGTAAACTTATATAGTAAAAGGCATCTCCGAAATAATATTAAAATATTATCACTGTCATAATTATTTTTAGAGTTATTACTGAAATTATAATTTCTAATAGTTTTACAAATTTAGTGATAAGATTATATTTGAAGTTTTATTATCATTGTTGTTATCTGTGTATTATACATGCACCGCACGGTTTCAAAAATATTATAACTATAATTGTTTTTACAATATTACTGTTGTCCGTGCATTGCACGTGCGTCACACTATTTCAAAGAAAATATTGTGATTAATAACAATCATGATATTTATATACTAATGCTATTAAATTTGCTTTAAAATGTGTCAAAATAAAAACTAAATATTTATTTAAAATTATTTCAAAAAATATAAAAAAATCGTGTAGAGCACGATTTGCTGGAATTATCCATTTTTATCGTTACTCCCCTCCTTTTCTTTTTTCTTTTCTCTGCCTTTCATTTCTTTTCTTTTTCTTTTCTTCCTACTAACTTCCAATATGGTTAAGTTGTTTATGGTATTTTTCCCCTTTTCACAGATGATCATCATCATCTGATTACCCAATTGGTATGTTAATCTTTTCCGAGGGTACCAAACTTTATTTATGCGGAGGTGTTGAGTTTGATCATGATGAGTTTCCGCTTCGCACTCGCAAAGCATATATGCTTGACCTCAATGACATCCACGGTATTGTTTCCAGTATTGAATCTATGAACTTTCCTAAGCATTATCCCTTGCTTTTTGATCCTGGCATTATCCCTTGCTTTTTGATCCTGTTAATGATTATAAGTATTATGCATTTAGTGGCATATTCGACGATGACACTAATTTTGAGATGCTGGACACTATTACTAATCGGTGGAAAATTCTCCCCATTCCCCCACACTTTACTCCTCCTTCTTCTCATCCCCCTCTGCTCTTCGTGGTTCAAATATTTTGATTCTACCTTCCCCTTGCAGCCCCATTTATGTATTTTGTACTAGATCAGAGGTTTGGCGTCTAATCAACCTCGACCTATTTCCTGACGTACCCAATCCCCTCCTGTTTCGTAAATCGGTTTCCCTATTTCGTGGAAAGATGCACTGTCATATTTTCTTAGCTTCATATCACAAGGAAATACCTCAACTATACACCTCTCTTGACATGTCTCTTTTGTCGTCATTATCTTTGGACCCGATTACCCCTTTTGAGGATTTAGGGGAGCTAGAGAATATGAGGGATCATTTTAAGGAAATGCCTAATTTCTTAGGTGGTTGGGGAATCATGGAAAATTTCTTTTCTTTGAGTGATAATTGTGTATGTTTTCTTCGCACTCAAGTGATTGGATTTTCTCCATATCAACGGTATGTTATCGATATTTGCGAATTTAGTTACAATTTGGTGGAGGTCACTCAGATAAAGGTCAAGGTCAAGAATTCAACGACATATAAATACCAATTCCCCAACAAACTTTATATCATGCCAAGGTACATCTTTGCTGTTAATGTAAGCTTCTTTAACTTTTGATTGCGCTTGTAGTAGTTTCATTATTATTTTTCTCGTGTATCATTTGAAATATCTTCATATGCTGAGTCTCATCTTGGTGATTCTTTTTTTGTGTGGAAAGTGGTCCAATTTACGCGCTTTTAAATCACCATACAAGCTGGATGTGGAGAAACTTGGTGATCCTGATTTTCCTCAAGAAGTAGACGGAGGAACTCACAAAGGAGCTCACAAATTATAGACTAGCATGGAAGGTAAAAATTAATATATTATGCTCTTTGGCTTATTCGATAATTTTGATTTTTTGCTACTTTTTCTTATAGAGAGATTGATTACTAGTGCATTGCACGTGCGTCGCACTATTTCAAAGAAAATATTGTGATTAGTAACAATCATGATATTTATATACTAATGCCATTAAATTTTCTTTAAAATGTGTCAAAATAAAAACTAAATATTTATTTAAAATTATTTCAAAAAATATAAAAAAAATCGTGTATCGCACGATTTGCTGGAATTATCCATTTTTATCGTTAATCCCTCATTTTCTTTTTTCTTTTCTCTGCCTTTCATTTCTTTTCTTTTTCTTTTCTTCCTACTAACTTCCAATATGGTTAAGTTGTTTTATGGGAGACAATCAAAAGGGACAAATGCAAGCGGGTGATTGTGTATATGGTATTTTTCCCCTTTCCACAGATGCTCATCATCATGTGATTACCCAATTGGTATGTTAATCTTTTCCGAAGGTACCAAACTTTATTTATGCGGAGGTGTTGAGTTTGATCATGATGAGTTTCCGCTTCGCACTCGCAAAGCATATATGTTTGACCTCAATGACATCCACGGTATTGTTTCCAGTATTGAATCTATGAACTTTCCTAAGCATTATCCCTTGATTTTTGGTCCTGTTGATGATTATAAGTATTATGCATTTAGTGGCATATTCGACGATGACACTAATTTTGAGATGCTGGATACTATTACTAATCGGTGGAAAATTCTCCCCATTCCCCCACACTTTACTCCTTTTTGTCATCCCTCTCTGCTCTTCGTGGTTCAAATATTTTGATTCTCCCTTCCCCTTTCAGCCCCATTTATGTATTTTGTACTAGATCAGAGGTTTGGCGTCTAATCAGCCTCGACCTATTTCCTGACGTACCCAATCCCCTCCCGTTTCGTAAATCGGTTTCCCTATTTCATGGAAAGATGCACTGTCATATTTTCTTTACTTCATATCACAAGGAAATACCTCAACTATACACCTCTCTTGACATGTCTCTTTTGTCGTCATTATCTTTGGACCCGATTACCCCTTTTGAGGATTTAGGGGAGCTAGAGAATATGAGGGAGCATTTTAAGAAATGCCTAATTTCTTAGGTGGTTGGGGAATCATGGAAAATTTCTTTTCTTTGAGTGATAATTGTTTTCTTCGCACTCAAGTGATTAGATTTTCTCCATATCAACGGTATATTATCGACATTTGCGAATTTAGTTACAATTTGGTGAAGGTCACTCAGATAAAGGTCAGGTTCAAGAATTCAACGACATATAAATACCAATTCTCCAACAAACTTCATATCATGCCAAGGCACATCTTTGCTGTTAATGTAAGCTTCTTTAACTTTAGATTGCGCTTGTAGTAGTTTCATTATTTTTTTTCTCATGTATCATTTGAAATATCTTCATATGCTGAGTCTCATCTTGGTGATTCTTTTTTTGTGTGGAAAGTGGTCCAATTTACGCGCTTTTAAACCACCCTACAAGCTGGATGTGGAGAAACTTGGTGATCCTGATTTTCCTCAAGAAGTAGACGGAGGAACTCACAAAGGAGCTCACAAATTATAGACTAGCATGGAAGGTAAAAATTTATATATTTTTCTCTTTGGCTTATTCGATAATTTTGATTTTTTGCTACTTTTTATTATAGAGAGATTGATTACTAGTGCATTGCACGCGCGTCGCACTATTTCAAAGAAAATATTGTGATTAATAACAATCATTATATTTATATACTAATGCTATTAAATTTGCTTTAAAATGTGTCAAAATAAAAACTAAATATTTATTTAAAATTATTTCAAAAAATATAAAAAAATCGTGTATCGCAAGATTTGCTGGAATTATCCATTTTTATCGTTAATCCCCTCATTTTCTTTTTCTTTTCTCTGCCTTTCATTTCTTTTCTTCTTCTTTTCTTCCTACTAACTTCCAATATGGTTAAGTTGTTTTATTGGAGACAATCAAAAGGGACAAATGCAAGCGGGTGATTGTGTATATGGTATTTTTCCCTTTCCACAAATGCTCATCATCATCTGATTACCCAATTGTTATGTTAATCTTTTCCGAGGGTACCAAACTTTATTTATGCGGAAGTGTTGAGTTTGATCATGATGAGTTTCCGCTTCGCACTCGCAAAGCATATATGTTTGACCTCAATGACATCCACCGTATTGTTTCCAGTATTGAATCTATGAACTTTCCTAAGCATTATCCCTTGCTTTTTGGTCCTGTTGATGATTATAAGTATTATGCATTTAGTGGCATATTCGACGATGACACTAATTTTGAGATGCTGGATACTATTACTAATCGGTGGAAAATTCTCCCCATTCCCCCACACTTTACTCCTCCTTCTTGTTATACCCTCTGCTCTTCGTGGTTCAAATATTTTGATTCTCCCTTCCCCTTTCAGCCCCATTTATGTATTTTGTACTAGATCAGAGGTTTGGCGTCTAATCAACCTCGACCTATTTCCTGACGTACCCAATCCCCTCCCGTTTCGTAAATCGGTTTCCCTATTTCGTGGAAAGATGCACTGTCATATTTTCTTAGCTTCATATCACAAGGAAATACCTCAACTATACACCTCTCTTGACATGTCTCTTTTGTCGTCATTATCTTTGGACCCGATAACCCCTTTTGAGGTTTAGGGGAGCTAGAGAATATGAGGGAGCATTTTAAGGAAATGCCTAATTTCTTAGGTGGTTGGGGAATCATGGAAAATTTCTTTTCTTTGAGTGATAATTGTGTATGTCTTTTTCGCACTCAAGTGATTGGATTTTCTCCATATCAACGGTATGTTATCAACATTTGCGAATTTAGTTACAATTTGGTGGAGGTCACTCAGATAAAGGTCAAGGTCGAGAATTCAACGACATATAAATACCAATTCCCCAACAAACTTCATATCATGCCAAGGCACATCTTTGCTGTTAATGTAAGCTTCTTTAACTTTAGATTGCGCTTGTAGTAGTTTCATTATTTTTTTTCTCGTGTATCATTTAAAATATCTTCATATGCTGAGTCTCATCTTGGTGATTCTTTTTTTTGTGTGGAAAGTGGTTCAATTTACGCGCTTTTAAACCACCCTACATGCTGGATGTGGAGAAACTTGGTGATCCTGATTTTCCTCAATAAGTAGACGGAGGAACTCACAAAGGAGCTCACAAATTATAGACTAGCATGGAAGGTAAAAATTTATATATTATGCTCTTTAGCTTATTCGATAATTTTGATTTTTTGCTACTTTTTCTTATAGAGAGATTGATTACTAGTGCATTGCACGTGCGTCGCACTATTTCAAAGAAAATATTGTGATTAATAACAATCATGATATTTATATACTAATGCTATTAAATTTGCTTTAAAATGTGTCAAAATAAAAACTAAATATTTATTTAAAATTATTTCAAAAAATATAAAAAAATCGTGTATCGCACGATTTGCTGGAATTATCCATTTTTATCGTTAATCCCCTCATTTTCTTTTTTCTTTTCTCTGCCTTTCATTTCTTTTCTTTTTCTTTTCTTCCTACTAACTTCCAATATGGTTAAGTTGTTTTATTGGAGACAATCAAAAGGGACAAATGCAAGCGGGTGATTGTGTATATGGTATTTTTCCCCTTTCCACAGATGCTCATCATCATCTGATTACTCAATTGGTATGTTAATCTTTTCCGAGGGTACCAAACTTTATTTATGCGGAGGTGTTGAGTTTGATCATGATGAGTTTCCGCTTCGCACTCGCAAAGCATATATGTTTGACCTCAATGACATCCACGGTATTGTTTTCAGTATTGAATCTATGAACTTTCCTAAGTATTATCCCTTGCTTTTTGATCCTGGCATTATCCCTTGCTTTTTGATCGTGTTAATGATTATAAGTATTATGAATTTAGTGGCATATTCGACGATGACACTAATTTTGAGATGCTGGACACTATTACTAATCGGTGGAAAATTCTCCCCATTCCCCCACACTTTACTCCTCCTTCTTCTCATCCCCCTCTGCTCTTCGTGGTTCAAATATTTTGATTCTACCTTCCCCTTGCAGCCCCATTTATGTATTTTGTACTAGATCAGAGGTTTGGCGTCTAATCAACCTCGACCTATTTCCTGACGTACCCAATCCCCTCCCGTTTCGTAAATCGGTTTCCCTATTTCGTGGAAAGATGCACTGTCATATTTTCTTAGCTTCATATCACAAGAAAATACCTCAACAATACACCGCTCTTGACATGTCTCTTTTGTCGTCATTATCTTTGGACCCGATTACCCCTTTTGAGGATTTAGGGGAGCTAGAGAATATGATGGATCATTTTAAGGAAATGCCTAATTTCTTAGGTGGTTGGGGAATCATGGAAAATTTCTTTTCTTTGAGTGATAATTGTGTATGTTTTTTTCGCACTCAAGTGATTGGATTTTCCCCATATCAACGGTATGTTATCGACATTTGCGAATTTAGTTACAATTTGGTGGAGGTCACTCAGATAAAGGTCAAGGTCGAGAATTCAACGACATATAAATACCAATTCCCCAACAAACTTCATATCATGCCAAGGCACATCTTTGCTGTTAATGTAAGCTTCTTTAACTTTAGATTGCGCTTGTAGTAGTTTCATTATTTTTTTTCTCGTGTATCATTTGAAATATCTTCATATGTTGAGTCTCATCTTGGTGATTCTTTTTTTGTGTGGAAAGTGGTCCAATTTACGCGCTTTTAAACCACCCTACAAGCTGGATGTGGAGAAACTTGGTGATCCTGATTTTCCTCAAGAAGTAGACGGAGGAACTCACAAAGGAGCTCACAAATTATAGACTAGCATGGAAGGTAAAAATTTATATATTATGCTCTTTGGCTTATTCGATAATTTTGATTTTTTGCTACTTTTTCTTATAGAGAGATTGATTACTAGTGCATTGCACGTGCGTTGCACTATTTCAAAGAAAATATTGTGATTAATAACAATCATGATATTTATATGCTAATGCTATTAAATTTGCTTTAAAATGTGTCAAAATAAAAACTAAATATTTATTTAAAATTATTTCAAAAAAAATAAAAAAAATTGTGTATCGCACGATTTGCTGGAATTATCCATTTTTATCATTAATCCCCTCATTTTCTTTTTTCTTTTCTCTACCTTTCATTTCTTTTCTTTTTCTTTTCTTCCTACTAACTTCCAATATGGTTAAGTTGTTTTATGGGAGACAATCAAAAGGGACAAATGCAAGCGGGCGATTGTGTATATGGTATTTTTTCCCTTTTCACAGATGCTCATCATCATCTGATTAACCAATTGGTATGTTAATCTTTTCCGAGGGTACCAAACTTTATTTATGCATAGGTGTTGAGTTTGATCATGATGAGTTTCCGCTTGGCACTCGCAAAGCATATATGTTTGACCGCAATGACATCCACGGTATTGTTTCCAGTATTGAATCTATGAACTTTCCTAAGCGTTATCCCTTGCTTTTTGGTCCTGTTGATGATTATAAGTATTATGCATTTAGTGGCATATTCGACGATGACACTAATTTTGAGATGCTGGATACTATTACTAATCGGTGGAAAATTCTCCCCATTCCCCCACACTTTACTCCTTCTTGTCATACCTCTCTGCTCTTCGTGGTTCAAATATTTTGATTCTCCCTTCCCCTTTCAGCCCCATTTATGTATTTTGTACTAGATCAGAGGTTTGGCGTCTAATCAACCTCGACCTATTTCCTGACGTACCCAATCCCCTCCTGTTTCGTAAATCGATTTCCCTATTTCGTGGAAAGATGCACTGTCATATTTTCTTAGCTTCATATCACAAGGAAATACCTCAACTATACACCTCTTTTGACATGTCTCTTTTGTCGTCATTATCTTTGGACCCGATTACCCCTTTTGAGGATTTAGGGGAGCTAGAGAATATGAGGGAGCATTTTAAAGAAATGCCTAATTTCTTAGGTGGTTGGGGAATCATGGAAAATTTCTTTTCTTTGAGTGATAATTGTGTATGTTTTCTTCGCACTCAAGTGATTGGATTTTCTCCATATCAACGGTATGTTATCGACATTTGCGAATTTAGTTACAATTTGGTGGAGGTCACTCAGATAAAGGTCAAGGTCGAGAATTCAACGACATATAAATACCAATTCCCCAACAAACTTCATATCATGCCAAGGCACATCTTTGATGTTAATGTAAGCTTCTTTAACTTTAGATTGCGCTTGTAGTAGTTTCATTAATTTTTTCTCGTGTATCATTTGAAATATCTTCATATGATGAGTCTCATCTTGGTGATTCCTTTTTTTGTGTTGAAAGTGGTCTAATTTACGCGCTTTTAAACCACCCTACAAGCTGGATGTGGAGAAACTTGGTGATCCTGATTTTCCTCAAGAAGTAGACGGAGGAACTCACAAAGGAGCTCACAAATTATAGACTAGCATGGAAGGTAAAAAATTATATATTATGCTCTTTGTCTTATTCGATAATTTTGTTTTTTCGCTACTTTTTCTTATAGAGAGATTGATTATAGTGAAATTATGGCAAACAATCCTTGCAAATTATTTCAAAATGTTTGCACCCCACATGGTGTTTCAATCACTCAACCCCTCCCTCTTCTATTACAGTTTGAAAGAGCATGAAATCACTCAGCACCACCATTGCTCCTCTTATGCCGTTGCAATGACCTGCAGAACTAGATCAACTTTTCTTTACCTAAGTAGAGTAAATATCCAGTAACCTAGAGTATTTTCTACCGCCCTTTCATCACCTCCACATGGTCAAATGAACATCTTCATTACCACATGTTCTAGTTGCTGCAGCATCACTTTCTCAGGCACATTTATCTTATTTCATCTTTGTTGCATAAACTTAGCACCACTAAGTCAAAATAGCGAATATCATTATATAATGCCATGAGACATTCAAGGATTTTTAATGTGCAAAGCTTTATACATTCTTACTCTTCAAGGTGCAGTATTTTAAAATCTAAAATGCAGTATAGGGCTTGAACTAGATCAACTTTTCTTTACCTAAGTTAGGATGGAGAGGTCTCTCTCTCTCTCTCTCCCCCCCCCCCCCTTCAAGTCTTACTGTTGGTTTCTCATAGATAATCCCATTACAATCATGGCTTTGCTTGAACATGGTGATCATTGTAACAATATGCTTATTTTACATGCTACACCCTCCTCCTCTTCCCCTACCAAAAGAAAAATAAAATGATAATAATAAAAAGTAATGTTTTGAATATGTTCTTAGAAGTTAAAATTTATAATATGCTTTTAGGAATGCTTTTGTTGGGGGATCAAACTGAATTGTGGTAATGGATATATGATTCTTCACATCCAAAACGAGATCCATGACATTTAGTTCTGCTTTCGTCATGCGAGACAAACAATTAGTCTCACTTGTGGTGATCATTGTAACAATATGCTTATTTTACATGCTACACCCTCCGTTTGATTTATATAACGGCCGTCCAAAAATGCCTCAATTTACCACAAATTGACAATATAGTGAATAAAATTGCAACAAATGGTACGTTGGGATCTACATTACAAATCGTGTGAAATTTTAGGATAATAAGATGCTATTAGACCTTTTTATTAGGGCCAATTACAATTTAGGGCCTAAAGTCTACGAGGCGGTTGGGGTTTAGGGCCTGACGTCTAAAATTTGGCGATTTAGGGCTTGACATGCCAATTTTTAAGCAATTTAGGGATTTTTGACGATTTTCATCCAATTTCATGTTAAGTGGTTACGTGCATCGCATGTGACATTAATTAGGGGGTCAATTGCAAAATTTTGAAAATAAAAGGGCACAATCAGAAAACAACCCATTTCATACATTTATTTGTACATAAATTAAATGTGTACAACACTTTTATGCATAGTTCAATATTGACTTTAAATTTATTTATTTTTCTTTGAAAAAAACTTTAAATTTAAAATTGAGAAAATACTTTTAAAGTTGTGAAAATAAAAAATATTTTTAATATTAAATATTCAAGCTTTAAGAAAATACTAAAGTTTCAGATATGAAATAAAATAAAACAATAATAATAAATAAAATTTCAAATTTTACTAATTTTGGTACATTTTTATGATTAAATTAATATGAAATGTATACTCCCTCCGTCCCACCACAATCGCTACTAATTTCCTTTTCGGTCCGTCCCACCACAATCGCTACTGCCCAAAAAGGAAATGTTTTATTATATTTATATTCAACCAACCCCACTATTTAACCTCACTCATTCTCTTTCTTCATTTTCCACCACACAATTTATTCAACTAACACTACTATTTACCCCACCCATTCTCTCTCTTCATTTTCCACCACACATTTACTTCTTTTTCTTAATTATTGTGCCCACAAAGTTAGTAGCGATTGTGGTGGGATGGAGGGAGTACATGTTATATTAATTATAGTGATAATAATGTTAAATATTAATTTCAAAAATCAAAATAATTTTTGTTCATCTTCTTCATCCATGTTCACCATCACTGATAACAAAACTAACACGACCCCCTAACACCACCACCTCTAACACCCTAGCAACACAACCACCCTTAACATCGCCACCACATCTAAAGCCCCATTTAAACTCCAAATCCCTAATTTCAAAACCCACTTTCAATTTAAAAATCAAAATTTTCAAAACCAAAATTTGGGATGCAGACTGTGAATTAACAGAAAATCAAAAATTTCAAAACCCATTTTTTCTGTTTCCAATGGTTGTTAGCGTACCCGGCCAGATCTGTAGTGGGTTCCTGGGTAGAGAGAAGGGGCGTGGATGAAGGTGTTGGGAATTTAGTGGTACCCCTATAGCAATCTAGATCAAGAACACAAAACTCACAAGCACAATATGAGAGAATCACACACACAAGAACACAAGAATTGTTTACCCGGTTCGTTCAACACATGAACTACGTCCGGGGGCAATTTCCAAGCCAATATATTATTAAACACCTTTTAATATGTTGCTACAATGTGTTATAGGTCGTATATATGCTTATATAGCAGTTCAAGGAAGCCCTAGGTCGATTTGGTAGAGATTGCATCAAAATAGGAAACAATCAATTTCTGGCCGACATACCAGGCGCCCGCCTAGAGACCACCGAGCGCCCGCTTACTCCCTTTTCCAGAAACTGATTCCCGCTGTCAAGACCGGGCGCCCGCCTGGTATGGACCAGGCGCCCTCCTGATTCTCCGCCCAGGAATTCTCCTCCGTTTAGAACTCCTTCTTGATCTCACCAACTCCTACGACTTAGACTCCTTCGCTTCCTCGTAGTTTAGGATCCAATCCCAACAATATCCCACCGGAGACAAAACTCATAAGAATAGAAACACCCATCAACTCCCACCATGGAATGAACTCCTTCGAACACATTTTACTCCCATATTGACTTGACATTGCCTAGCCTCCCCGCTCAAGTACTAAGGCGAGTTGAAACCAAGCGACGTTTCAACCTCTCCGTGTTAGATTGTTCTTGCCTCCCCAAGTCAGATTCTACCTTGATTTCTCCCCACAAGTGTAACTTCGCCTTCTCCCTCCAGACCCACCTTCCTCGCAATGCTTCCCATTGAAACTTGGACATACCTTGTTTCTTGCATCGTCTTCTCTTGGTCTGAACACGCTCTCTGTCAGGGCACTTGGACTTCCACACCACGTTGATCAACTTTGTGTCCCTCTCCCCCCTAATATACCGTTTCTTGATGTCTCTACTTACCACACCAATAGGCCGGTTCTTTAGCCTCTTGCTCCCACCCGAGCGAACATCGACATTGTAGGTAGAGTACAACATCTTCTCCTTAACCCCATGAGCTATCACCTAAGCTCCTTTTGTGACTTCCCAAGACCCACCCATGAAGGTTATGTTGGTAGTGGTGCCCTAGGCACGTTTAATAAACGTTGTAATTGTTATCATTTATTTCATATCAATAAAGAGATATTTTGATTATTATTGTTGTTCATGTTTACTTATAATAATCCCCGTCCCTAGTACTTGTTAAGCACTAGTATAAAGGCTAAATGATTATGGGATGATCATGTTAGATTTATGGGTACTTGTTTGGAACAAGGTACTGGACATGACCCGCTGTATGAGATTTATGTCATGGTCCATGTCGTACATATATCTCATGTTAGTTATGTCATTTGAATCCTTAGACATGAAGTTATTATAGTCTTCCACTTGATGAATATTATGTCTGACATATTCAAACGCTACTTTTAACCGAGCAGTTATAAAGGGTATGATTGGCATAATCGGATTCACGTAGGGAAGAATAATAAAGCTAAATGGATTTGTCCCTCCTCGGAGAGATGTCAAGCTTGGGCCTCTCGTAGGAATGATGTTGATGAAATGTTCGGCCGGACTCAAATGAATTGATTGGATCAATGTCATTTGGATTATCAACATATTCGGAATCGAGAAAGTATTGAACAAGACAAGTTGACTCTTTGACCATGACTTGTGTTCAATGATATCGAGTGGCACACTTAGCCCATTTTTGTACCAGTTTTGTTTCAGATAGTTGTGCGACCGCACAGAGTCTTTTGGGCGGCCGCACAGTACTGTCGGGTGGCAGATTCCTAATTTGATTAGGAAACGAATTTTGGACGGATTTTGACACAAGTTTCCTATTTGGAATAGGTCATACTTGTGTATAAAAGACCAAATTCGGCCAGCACTCAATGCTAATGATTTTGTGAGTCTCAAAGAGTTTGAGAGAGGGTTATTTTGTTCTAAGACATTCTTGGTTGAAGAACAAAATAATACACAAAATAAATTCCATATAGTTCTTTTGATTGTGGAAAAGTGTTTCACAATTTGGTCTAGCAACCAAGATCAAAGAAGCTCCTTTGATATTCGTTCGAAGTGTGGATACCGCTAGAGGGTGAAAATCATCATCTTCAAAGTTCGTGTTCAAGCTTTGTGATCGTGATCAAATCTTCAAACCTCCACCAAAGACCAAGGGAATTTGATAGCCATCAAGGGTTAGTTTATTCCTTATTCTTATGATTGTATTTGATTTAATCGTATGAACGAATCCATGGCTTTGGGTTTCAAAATTTTAAATGCTAAATTCCGCTGCGCATGTGTGTTCGAAACCCAACAGGTTACACCATACCCTTCACTATCAAGTTGCCCAACGGAAATCACTCTCCTCCTCAAGTCCGGAACATGCATCACATCGTGCAAAAGTAAAACAGCCTCGTTAGGTCTCTTCATCATCACATCCCCCTTACCTTTGATCTTCAATGGTTGATCATCACCAAGATAGACAACCCCAAAATCTCCAGTTTTATACCGCTCCATTGTTTCTACATCCCCACTAGCATGACAAGAAGCTCCAGAATCTAATACCCAATCTTCACCTGACTGCTCCTCTCCTAGGATTAATACATCCTCATCATTCATCATGTGTGCATCAGCATCCTTATCCGGACAGTCATAACTGAAATGACCCATCGCGCCACAAGTGTAGCACTTGACCGGTTTTTTCCCCTTTTTCGGTCCTCCCATTCCCCTATTTCTCTCCACCCTAAGTGCAGCCCCATATGCGGAAGATTCTCCCATTTTCTCTTTCCTTCTTAACTCCTCTTGAAGGATGAGATCTCTAACTTCCGTATACACCAATGGTGTTTTCGACGTACTAATCGTTGTGACAAGTACCTCCCAACTGTCTGGCAACGATTTTAGTAGAAAACATGCTAACACTTCATCAGAGAAAGTAATATCAACACTTTTCAATTGGTCCACCATACCTTTGAAACTGCCGATATGACTCGCTGCTGTCTGCCCCTCCGACATCTTCGTATTTGCAAACCTCTTTATCAAATGCACCTTATTGATATTAGACGGCTTCTCATACATGTTTGACAGCATCTGTAGCAACCCCACTGTTGTCTTGGCCTCCATCGCGTTCCTTGCAACATCGTCGGTTAGAGCACTCCTTACCGCTCCTAACGCCTTACGATCTAACGTCTCTCAATCCCCTTGTGACATGTCTTCGGGTTTCTCCTTTAAGGGTTTATGAAGATCCTTACAATAAAGGTAATCTTCAACCCTTGTCCTCCAAAATGTGAAATTCACACCGTTGAATTTCTCGATTGAGTTCTTCATCACGATTGCTTCACAAAGTCCCCAAGAACGTGATTCAAAATAATCAACGAATGAAACTTTGAATCCTCCTAACCAAAGCTCTTGATACCAGTTGTTGGGAATTTAGTGGTACCCCTATAGAAATCTAGATCAAGAACACAAAACCCACAAGCACAATATGAGAGAATCACACACACAAGAACATAAGAATTGTTTACCCGGTTCGTTCAACACATGAACTACGTCCGGGGGCAATTGCCAAGCCAATATATTATTAAACACCTTTTAATATTTTGCTACAATGTGTTCTAGGTCGTATCTATGCTTATATAGCAGTACAAGGAAGCCCTAGGTCGATTTGGTAGAGATTGCATCAAAATAGGAAACAATCAATTTCTGGCCAACATACCAGGCGCCCGCCTGGAGACCACCGAGCGCCCGCTTACTCCCTTTTCCAGAAACTGATTCCCGCTGTCAAGACCGGGCGCCCACCTGGTATGGACCAGGCGCCCGCCTGCTTCTCCGTCCAGGAATTCTCCTCCGTTTAGAACTCCTTCTTGATCTCACCAACTCCTACGACTTAGACTCCTTCGCTTACTCGTAGCTTAGGATCCAATCCCAACAATATCCCACCGGAGACTACACTCATAAGCATAGAAACACCCATCAACTCCCACCATGGAATGAACACCTTCGAACACATTTTACTCCCATATTGACTTGACATTGCCTAGCCTCCCCGCTCAAGTACTAAGGCGAGTTGAAACCAAGCGACGTTTCAACCTCTCCGTATTAGATTGTTCTTGCCTCCCCAAGTCAGCTTCTACCTTGATTTCTCCCCACAAGTCTAACTTCGCCTTCTCCCTCCAGACTCACCTTCCTCGCAATGCTTCCCTTTGAAACTTGTACATACCTTGTTTCTTGCATCGTCTTCTCTTGGTCTGAACACGCTCTCTGTCAGGGCACTTGGACTTCCACACCGCGTTGATCAACTTTGTGTCCCTCTCCCCCCTAATATACCGTTTCTTGATGTCTCTACTTACCACACCAATAGGCCGGTTCTTTAGCCCCTTGCTCCCACCCGAGCGAACATCGACATTGTAGGTAGAGTACAACATCTTCTCCTTAACCCCATGAGCTATCACCTTAGCTTATTTTGTGACTTCCCAAGACCCACCCATGAAGGTTACACCATACCCTTCACTATCAAGTTGTCCAACGGAAATCACTCTCCTCCTCAAGTCCGGAACATGCATCACATCGTGCAAAAGTAAAACAGCCTCGTTAGGTGTCTTCATCATCACATCCCCTTACCTTTGATCTTCAATGGTTGATCATCACCAAGATAGACAACCCCAAAATCTCCAGTTTTATACCGCTCCATTGTTTCTGCATCCCCACTAGCATGACAAGAAGCTCCAGAATCCAATACCCAATCTTCACCTGACTGCTCCTCTCCTAGGATTAATACATCCTCACCATTCATCATGTGTGCATCACCATCCTTATCCGGACAGTCATAACTGAAATGACCCATCGCGCCACAATTGTAGCACTTGACCGGTTTTTCCCCCTTTTTCGGTCCTCCCCTTCCCCTATTTCTCTCCACCCTAAGTGCAGCCCCATATGCGAAAGATTCTCCCATTTTCTCTTTCCTTCTTAACTCCTCTTGAAGGATGAGATCTCTAACTTCCGTATACACCAATGATATTTTCGACGTACTAATCGTTGTGACAGTTATCTCCCAACTGTCTGGCAACGATTTTAATAGAAAACATGCTAACACTTCATCAGAGAAAGTAATATCAACACTTTTCAATTGGTCCACCATACCTTTGAAACTGCCGATATGACTCGCTGCTGTCTGCCCCTCCGACATCTTCGTATTTGCAAACCTCTGTATCAAATGCACCTTATTGATATTAGACGGCTTCTCATACATGTCTGACAGCATCTGTAGCAACCCCACCGTTGTCTTGGCCTCCATCGCGTTTCGTGCAACATCGTCGGTTAGAGCACTCCTTACCGCTCCTAACGCCTTACGATCTAACGTCTCTCAATCCCCTTGTGACATGTCTTCGGGTTTCTCCTTTAAGGGTTTATGAAGATCCTTACAATAAAGGTAATCTTCAACCCTTGTCCTCCAAAATGTGAAATTCATACCGCTGAATTTCTCGATTGAGTTCTTCATCATGATTGCTTCACAAAGTCCCCAAGAACGTGATTCAAAATAATCAACGAATGAAACTTTGAATACTCCTAACCAAAGCTCTTGATGTTGGGTTTCGAACACACATGCGCAGCGGAATTTAGCATTTAAAATTTTGAAACCCAAAGACATGGATCCGTTCATACGATTAAATCAAATACAATCATAAGAATAAGGAATAAACTAACCCTTGATGGCTATCAAATTCCCTTGGTCTTTGGTGGAGGTTTGAAGATTTGATCACGATCACAAAGCTTGAACACGAACTTTGAAGATGATGATTTTCGCCCTCTAGCGGTATCCACACTTCGAACGAATATCAAAGGATCTTCTTTGATCTTGGTTGCTAGACCAAATTGTGAAACACTTTTCCACAATCAAAAGAACTATATGGAATTTATTTTGTGTATTATTTTGTTCTTCAACCAAGAATGTCTTAGAACAAAATAAACCCTCTCTCAAACTCTTTGAGACTCACAAAATCATTAGCATTGAGTGCTGGCCGAATTTGGTCTTTTATACACAAGTATGACCTATTCCAAATAGGAAACTTGTGTCAAAATCCGTTCAAAATTCGTTTCCTAATCAAATTAGGAATCTGCCACCCGACAGTACTGTGCGGCCGCCCAAAAACCTCTGTGCGGTCGCACAACTATCTGAAACAAAACTGGTACAAAAATGGGCTAAGTGTGCGGTCGCCCACTTCCCCAGAAAGTCCAGAATTTCCAAAATTCCAATATAGTCCTTTTAAAGATTCGTTCTATTGTGTGTGACCCTCTAGGATTATACTAAGTTGGCAATGGGTTCAAGCATGAAACCATAAGATATGATTAGGTTCTAGCAAACCGTCATACCTACCCAAATAGTATAACTAGATACAAGTTCGCATTCCTTTAGAATATGTCATAATCCTTTTGTCCACGATATCATTGAACATAAGTCATGGTCAAAGAGTCAACTTGTCTTGTTCAATACTTTCTCGATTCCGAATATGTTGATAATCCAAATGACATTGATCCAATCAATTCATTTGAGTCCGGCCGAACATTTCATCAACATCATTCCTACAAGAGGCCCAAGCTTGACATCTCTCAGAGGAGGGACAAATCCATTTAGCTTATTATTCTTCCCTACGTGAATCCGATTATGCCAATCATACCCTTTATAACTACTCGGTTAAAAGTAGCGTTTGAATATGTCAAACATAATGTTCATCAAGTGGAAGACTATAATAACTTCATGTCTAAGGATTCAAATGACATAACTAATATGAGATATATGTATGACATAGACCATGACATAAATCTCATAGAGCGGGTCATGTCCAGTACCTTGTTCCAAACAAGTACCCATAAATCTAACATGATCATCCCATGATCATTTAGCCTTTATACTAGTGCTTAACAAGTACTAGGGACGGAGATTATTATAAGTAAACATGAACAACAATAATAATCAAAACATCTCTTTATTGATATGAAATAAATGATAATAATTACAACGTTTATTAAACGTGCCTAGGGCACCACTACCAACAATCTCACACTTGCCCTAGGCCCAATCTCCCATGTATCTAATACCCATGGACCTAACATGACCATCATGTTTAGCTTGTGGAAGTCCCTTTGTTAGCGGGTCCGCAACATTGTCATCAGTAGGTACTCTGCATATATTTACGTCTCCCCTATCAACGATTTCTCGAATGATATGAAAACGCCAAAGTATGTGTTTGGATTTTTGATGTGCTCTTGGTTCCTTTGCTTGAGCAATAGCACCATTATTATCGCAATAAAGGTCTATTGGATTAGCAATACTAGGAACCACTTCAAGTTCAGTTATGAACTTCTTAATCCAAACAGCTTCCTTTGCAGCATCCGATGCAGCAATATACTCAGCTTCTGTTGTAGAATCAGCGGTTGTACTTTGCTTGGAACTCTTCCAGCTTACAGCTCCACCATTTAACATAAACACAAAACCCGATTGCGATCGGCTATCATCTTTGTCGGTTTGGAAGCTTGCATCTGTGTAAGCATTTACAACGAGATCATCTTCCATTCCTCCATAGACCAAAAACGAGTCTTTAGTCCTTCTCAAGTACTTAAGAATCGCTTTTACGGCTATCCAGTGATTTTCGCCAGGGTCGGATTGGTATCTGCTTGTCATGCTCAAAGCATAAGACACATCCGGCCTAGTACAAATCATGGCATACATGATGGACCCAATTGCCGAAGCATATGGAACATCATTCATTTTCTCACGCTCATCTTTTGTCTTAGGACATTGAGTCTTGCTTAGAGAAACTCCATGTAACACGGGCAAGGTCCCTCTCTTACAATTTTCCATACGGAATCTTCTAATGACCTTGTCAATGTATGTACTTTGGATTAAACCAAGTAGCCTCCTTGATCTATCTCTATAGATCTTAATGCCAAGAATATATGCGGCTTCACCCATATCTTTCATTGCGAAGCACTTTCCTAACCAAGTCTTCACAGACTGAAGTGTAGGAATGTCGTTTCCAATGAGTAATATGTCATCCACATATAAAATAAGGAATAGCACTATGCTCCCACTAATCTTCTTGTATACACAAGGCTCATCTTCGTTCTTGATGAAACCAAACTCTTTGACCGATTCATCAAAACGGAGATTCCAACTCCTAGAAGCTTGCTTCAATCCATTGATGGATCTTTGCAATTTGCATACCTTAGAATCTTGTTCAAAACCTTCTGGTTGTGTCATATACACATCCTCTTGGAGTTTTCCATTCAGGAAAGCGGTTTTGACGTCCATTTGCTATATTTCATAGTCATGATATGCGGCAATGGCAAGCAAAATTCTTATAGACTTGATCATTGCTACGGGTGAAAAGGTCTCATCATAGTCAATACCATGAACTTGCCTATAACCCTTCGCTACAAGCCTAGCTTTGTAAGTATGCACCTTCCCATCCATGTCAGTCTTCTTCTTGAAGACCCATTTGCATCCTATGGTTTTTACACCTTCGGGCGCATCAATCAAATTCCAAACTTGATTGTCTTGCATGGATTGTAATTCGGATTCCATGGCTCCAAGCCACTTGTCCGAATCAGGAGAGGACATCGCCTCTTGGTAGGTTGACGGTTCATCATTCTCAATGATTTCTACCTCATTACTATCCGTTACGAGAAATCCATATCTCTCGTGCTCGGATCGTAACCTACTAGATCTGCGAGTTACTTGTGTACTTTGAACAGGTTCCACAACTCCTTGTGGTTCTTGTTCTTGTTCCACTATTGGTTCAATGTTATTTTCTGGGTCTCGAATTTCTTCAAGATTTATTTTACTCCCACTGATTTCTTTGGAGAGAAACTCTTTCTCTAGAAAGACACCAGTTCGGGCAACAAACACTTTGTTGTCCTCACGGTTGTAAAAGTAATATCCTCTGGTTTCCTTAGGATATCCCACGAAAATACTTTTATCAGATTTGTGTGCAAGTTTGTCTGAGACAAGTCTTTTGACAAAAGCTTCGCAACCCCAAATCTTCATGAAAGACAGACAAGGCTTCTTTCCGCTCCACATCTCATATGGAGTCTTTTGAACCGATTTAGTTGGAACACGATTTAGTGTGAAAGCAGCGGTTTCTAGGGCGTAACCCCAAAAGGATATTGGAAGATCAACTTGACTCATCATTGATCGAACCATGTCTAACAAAGTCCGATTCCTCCTCTCGGACACACCATTCCATTGTGGTGTTCCAGGTGGAGTCAATTGTGAAACTATTCCACAATTCTTTAGATGATCATCAAATTCTTGGCTCAAGTATTCACCACCTCGATCTGATCGAAGTGCCTTTATACTTTTGCCAAGTTGTTTTTCTACTTCATTTTGAAATATTCTAAATATCTCAAATGCTTCACTTTTATGTTTCATTAGGTAAACATACCAAAATCTACTATAATCATCAGTGAAGGTTATGAAGTATTGAAATCCTCCCCTAGCATTGCTACTTAATGGTCCGCATACATCGGAATGTATCAACCCCAATAAGTCGCTTGCCCTTTCACCCAGCTTGGTAAAAGGTGTCTTAGTCATTTTTCCAAGAAGACACGACTCACAAGTATCATATGACTCGAGGTCACATGAACCTAAAAGTCCGTCCCCATGGAGTTTTGAGATACGCTTCTCATTAATATGACCAAGACGGCATAAATAGGTATGATTTACATCATTAGGTTTAGATTTCTTATTTACATGATAGACGTTGTCATTATTTTCATTCTTGACATCCAAGATATAAATTCCATTAAATGAATTAGCAATACCATAAAGCACATCATTTAAATAAATAGAAAATTTCTTATTCTCAATAAGAAACTTAAAACCTTCATTATCCAAACAAGAAATTGAAATAATATTTCTCCTTAAATCCGGAACATAATAACAATTGTTCAAAACAAGAATTAATCCGGAAGGTAAAGTGACTTCATAAGTCCCTACGGCTAATGCAGCAACTCTTGCTCCATTCCCCACACGTAGATCTACTTCACCTTCTTTAAGAAGTCTCCTATTCTTTAGTCCCCGCACATTTAGACAAATGTTATCCGGTATCCAATACCCAAGAATCAGTGGTAGAAAGGAGAATATCTATCATATAGATACCTGAAGTCGACGCAGCCTTGCTGCTCTTCTTCTTCTTTTGCTCTTCCAAGAAAACCTTGCAATTACGTTTCCAATGACCAATTTCTTGACAATGGAAACAGATTGCATCCTTTTGTGAATCAGGTTTTGCCTCAGAAGCCTTGGCAACCTTTGCCTTGCTTATCTTGGGTTTGACAACTTTTGCCTTACCCTTTCCTTTGGCACTAGCCTTCTTCCCATCATGAACCAAGAGCACGGGAGAACCTGTCTCCACAATTTTCATCTCTGCAGTTTTGAGCATCCCATGCAACTCAGAGAGATTCTTATCCATTCCATGCATGTTATAATTCATTACAAACTGATTATAACTTTTAGGCAATGAATTAAGAATGAGATCCGTGGCTAGCTCCAATGGGATTGGATAGCCAAGTTTCTCAAGGTGCTCTACATAACCTTTCATTTTAAGAAAGTGAGGACTCACTTGTTGCCCTTCATTCATTTTACTAGTAGTGAATGCAACAATGGTCTTGTACCTCTCTTGCCTAGCTTGCTCTTGAAACATGGTTCTCAACTCCACGCCTATCTCATATGCTTCCAAATGTTCCAAACTTTGTTGGAGTTTTGAACACATAGCAGCAAGCATGAGACAACTTACATATCTAGAATCATTACGATGTTTCTTGTAATTGTCTCTTTCTACCCTAGGGGCAGTAGGCGGTGGTTCAGCGGGGAGAGGCCCATCGAGAATGTACAACTTATCTTCTTGCCTAAGAACAATTCTTATGCTACGGATCCAATCCATAAAGTTGGTACCATTCTCTTCGAGCTTATCCTTCTCAAGGATCGATCGCAACGACATTGATTGAGTGTTATTAGTCATTATCTACAAATATGCAAAATTTCCAAAATTTAATAAGTACCAGTTTTCATTAAAGAGATAAATAATGTATTTTCAAACAAAATACTCCCACTAAATTATATAACATTCATATACATCCAATGTATAATATAATTTAATTGGGCTAAGATCCAACTCTAATTTAACTTTTGAGTCCACGGAGGCGGACCGCTCAAAACTAAATTAATTAGGTAGACAATCATGTCAATCATATCCCATATGATTCTTAGATCCTTTTATGAGATACTTTGAGAAATCCAATTTCAAAAAGCATGTTTAATCTCATCTTTTGCCTAGGCCCAAAACTGTTTTGACGCCTAATTAAGTCCAACCATTTTAAACGCATAGGAACCATTCAATTTAATGCACCTTGCGGAGGCAAGCCCACATTAAATTAATGAACCTCATCTTGCTTATACTTGAATAAAATTAATGCACTTCGCGGAGGCGAACCCACATCAAGATTACTCATGTATAAACAAGTGTTTTAATCATGGCATGGCAAAGAAGGACTTAAAACTTTCTTTGAAGGTTCATCACATATAGCATATAACACATTTATGAGCATATAATATAAACATGTTACGCATCAAGTTTAGGCACTAAATTAATCTCCATTAATTTAAGCATGGTATTTATGTGTCATTAGTTTCTCTATAATTATGAGGATGAGACTGTTTCAACTTTGGTCATTATCTCCAAATCAAGACAACAAGAAGTGCGGTCGAACTAAGCCATTAAGCAACCACAATCCCGCACTAATTCAAGAGACCAAGAAAGTAGTCCATGTGGCCGAAACTAAGCAATAGATGGTCTCGATGAACGTAGGCCAATTGCATTCACAATTCCACATGGATCTCCAAACTTTGAATCAAGAACTTTGTTTCTCAATTTTAGCAATTATGAACTCTTCATAATTCTAACTTCGTTTCATCTTTGAAACTTTGATTGCGATCAAGTTTGGGAAACACAATCTCGATGAACGCAGATTAGCCATCCAAACTTTGAACCAATCTTAGAATCACAAGACTAAAACAAATAGGAAAATCAAACCCCAAGATCCACACACAAACCAACTACCCAAAACCCATTCCAGATCAGCAGGTCTGGATTGGTTCTGTTACTGGTTTTGTTGAACCTCTCGAAAATTCCAAATTCTGATTTTTGAGCAAAATCAGACATTCTGATCTTGGCGTGCGGCCGCCCAAAAAGACATGTGCGGTCGCCCAAAAACCGTGCGGCCGCCCAGTATCTTCCGTGCGGTCGCCCGGTTCAATCAGAATGTGCAGAATTTTAAGTTCGAAAATTTTGTCTCAAAATTGTTTTTCCCTGATTATTAAAACTTTGATCCAATCAAAAATTAATAACCAACAATTTTGAATCCACCATAATTTATTTATTGCGATTGAATCGTGCGATTAAAGTTGTAAAACAATAAACCACATAAAATCACATAACACATATATATCACATATTCCAATATTCATATCATGCAAGGCACATAAACAATTTATATACACATAACATGATCTAGGTATTGAAATAATCAACATGAACGGGGCTCTGATACCACTGTTGGGTTTCGAACACACATGCGCAGCGGAATTTAGCATTTAAAATTTTAAAACCCAAAGCCATGGATACGTTCATACGATTAAATCAAATACAATCATAAGAATAAGGAATAAACTAACCCTTGATGGCTATCAAATTCCCTTGGTCTTTGGTGGAGGTTTGAAGATTTGATCACGATCACAAAGCTTGAACACGAACTTTGAAGATGATGATTTTCACCCTCTAGCGGTATCCACACTTCGAACGAATATCAAAGGATCTTCTTTGATCTTGGTTGCTAGACCAAATTGTGAAACACTTTTCCACAATCAAAAGAACTATATGGAATTTATTTTGTGTATTATTTTGTTCTTCAACCAAGAATGTCTTAGAACAAAATAAACCCTCTCTCAAACTCTTTGAGACTCACAAAATCATTAGCATTGAGTGCTGGCCGAATTTGGTCTTTTATACACAAGTATGACCTATTCCAAATAGGAAACTTGTGTCAAAATCCGTTCAAAATTCGTTTCCTAATCAAATTAGGAATCTGCCACCCGACAGTACTGTGCGGCCGCGCAAAAACCTCTGTGCGGTCGCACAACTATCTGAAACAAAACTGATACAAAAATGGGCTAAGTGTGCGGCCGCCCAGTCCATTATGTGCGGTCGCCCACTTCCCCAGAAAGTCCAGAATTTCCAAAATTCCAATATAGTCCTTTTAAAGATTCGTTCTATTGTGTGTGACCCTCTAGGATTATACTAAGTTGGCAATGGGTTCAAGCATGAAACCATAAGATATGATTAGGTTCTAGCAAACCGTCATACCTACCCAAATAGTATAACTAGATACAAGTTCGCATTCTTTTAGAATATGTCATAATCCTTTTGTCCACGATATCATTGAACACAAGTCATGGTCAAAGAGTCAACTTGTCTTGTTCAATACTTTCTCGATTCCGAATATGTTGATAATCCAAATGACATTGATCCAATCAATTCATTTGAGTCCGGCCGAACATTTCATCAACATCATTCCTACAAGAGGCCCAAGCTTGACATCTCTCAGAGGAGGGACAAATCCATTTAGCTTATTATTCTTCCCTACGTGAATCCGATTATGCCAATCATACCCTTTATAACTACTCGGTTAAAAGTAGCGTTTGAATATGTCAAACATAATGTTCATCAAGTGGAAGACTATAATAACTTCATGTCTAAGGATTCAAATGACATAACTAATATGAGATATATGTATGACATAGACCATGACATAAATCTCATAGAGCGGGTCATGTCCAGTACCTTGTTCCAAACAAGTACCCATAAATCTAACATGATCATCCCATGATCATTTAGCCTTTATACTAGTGCTTAACAAGTACTAGGGACGGAGATTATTATAAGTAAACATGAACAACAATAATAATCAAAACATCTCTTTATTGATATGAAATAAATGATAACAATTACAACGTTTATTAAACGTGCCTAGGGCACCACTACCAACACTTGATACCAGTTGTTGGGAATTTAGTGGTACCCCTATAGCAATCTAGATCAAGAACACAAAACCCACAAGCACAATATGAGAGAATCACACACACAAGAACACAAGATTTGTTTACCCGGTTCGTTCAACACATGAACTACGTCCGGGGGCAATTGCCAAGCCAATATATTATTAAACACCTTTTAATATTTTGCTACAATGTGTTCTAGGTCGTATCTATGCTTATATAGCAATACAAGGAAGTCCTAGGTCGATTTGGTAGAGATTGCATCAAAATGGGAAACAATCAATTTCTGGCCGACATACCAGGCGCCCGCCTGGAGACCACCGAGCACCCGCTTACTCCCTTTTCCAGAAACTGATTCCCGCTGTCAAGACCGGGCGCCCGCCTGGTATGGACCAGGAGCCCGCCTGCTTCTTCGCCCAGGAATTCTCCTCCGTTTAGAACTCCTTCTTGATCTCACCAACTCCTACGACTTAGACTCCTTCGCTTCCTCGTAGTTTAGGATCCAATCCCAACAGAAGGGAATATATAGAGAGAAGGGGCGGTGGTGAAGAGACGGGGCTGGGTAGAGAGAAAGGGAGGTTGCTGCCATGGGGAGGTGAAGGTATCGCCGGTCGGGTGGGAGTGCAATTTAGTGGAATAATCTTAGCCAATTTCTACCGGCAGTGAAATGAAGCCATTGAATCCGACAAAGTCTCCGGCGAATCCAGATTGAAAAACTGAAACAGGTAAGTCGTGAGGGAGATTAGGCGATTCTTGAGAGTGAAGACGCCATCGCCGGCGCATAACCTATCTCCGGCGCGTAACCTCTTGCCGGCCGGTGAAGAAAAAAGGGGGAGGGGGCGTCGGGAAAGAACAGAGAAAGAGACGTGGAATGGGTTTTTAGGTTTTATTAGGCTATTTCTCAGATCTTTCCCTTCATTTCAAAAACATTTCACTTAACCCCTTAATTTTTGTCACATGCGCTGCACGTGACCACTTAACATGAAATTGGATGAAAATCGTCAAAAAGCCCTAAATTGCTTAAAAATTGGCATGTCAAGCCCTAAATCGCCAAATTTTAGACGTCAGGCCCTAAACCCCAACCGCCTCGTATACTTTAGGCCCTAAATTGTAATTTGCCCTTTTTATTACTCTCTCCGTCTCAAAATAGATGTCATTTTGGAGTGTTTCACACATATTAAGAAAAGCCATTAATACATGTGAAGAAGTCTCAAATACTCCTAAAGTAATTCAACCACCTAGATAATTAAATGGTTAGGTAAGAGATAATTCACTATCATTATTAAGGGTATAATTGGTATAAAGCAAAAAAAACTTTGAAAATAGTAAAACAATAAGTATTTTGAGATAAAATTTAACTCTCAAAACGACATCTATTATGAGACGGAGGGAGTACAGTACAATTTGAATTGGGGAAGAGTACATTGAAGGAAGATGAAGAGCAAAACAAGTGAAGGGAGGTCAATTCTGTAGTAGTAGGGGTAGTTTCGTCAACAAAAAATGTCTGGATATAAGGGGCAGTTTCGTCATGAAAAAAATGGAGATGCGGGGTGTCGAACCCCGTACCTCTCGCATGCAAAGCGAGCGCTCTACCATGTGAGCTACATCCCCATTGATGTTCAAAATCTATTGAAATTAATACTGTAACAATTATGTACTTGTATACAATACATAAAGCCCTTTCCTTTTTCTGAGATTTCCAGTGTTCCATTTTCCCGCCATGGAAGTAGACTCACAAACCCTCCAAAGAAAACAATCTCTCTATGGATCCATGGTACCGAAAAATTCAATCTTTATCTTTCTGTTCTTCTCTTACTCGGTTTTGTTTTGGTTCCTACAAATTAAAGCAATTTTATGTATTTGGGTTTAAATTTCTTTCTGATTCGTTCCTTTTCCTCGAATTTGTTGATTTGTATGGTTAATTCACAGGATGAAAGCTTCATGATTCAGAAGGAGATGTACAAAGGTCAACAGTACAGTCAAATCTATTATATTCGGTTACACTTGATGCGAACCCTTATTTACTCTATTCTCCCTAATTGGAAACCCCATTTGCCTGGTACCCTTTCTTCCTCACTGCTTTTTTATAAGTTCCCTTTAATTATTTGTTTTTGTTTTAAAACCATTTTCTAGTTCAAAGATCCAATTTTGTTGCTTGGTTAATTATTGTAATTGTGGGTAGACTTGCATATATACTCTTACACAATTTTTGTATGTTGTTCTGGGTTACTTTATGTTTTATGTGTTGCTCCTTCAAATAACTCTTAATGGTGTGGCATAATTTTATTTTGTTCAGGCCATTTTAGTTTTTTTTTTTTTTTTTTTTTTTTTTTTGGCTGTGTTGTGTAACTTGTGTTCCAGACTGAAATTGCATGTTTCCAGTTTTAATTACTAAAGGTCAACAGTGTTTGTGATTCTATTGCCTTTTGTATAGTACTTGGAGAGAGCTTTTTCAGTCAATATATAGGAGAGAGTATATACTTGGAAAATACTTGTCGTTATCAGTTATCCAGAGCATTGAGAAAGAATGGCTTTCTATTAATAACATGGTGGTTGCATCCATTTTGCATTTATATATGTCTGAAGAGAAATTAGTCTAACATGAGGACTGAAGGTGGTAAAATGGTTGAGCGGCAAGTTTTACAAGTAGAATGACGAAATGTTGCTTTAATATTCCCATTTTTTAGTACTTTTCGTATGGATGTTGTTATAAGAGCATTAAGTATTTTCAAGAAGGTTATGCGTCAACCACTTTTGTGACTCATTTTATTTGTTTAAAGGTAATCTCTGACCTCTGCTTTATTATAGTTTGTACTGTTTTGGGGTTGGAGAAGGACAAAGAGTGCATTATTGTTGGAACCCTCTACAAGCATATGAAGCTCAAGCCCACCGTTCTTATGGAGTACTCAAAGGAGGTATAGCTTTTGATGAATGAGACTTCTGATTTTCTTTAGCTTGAAATGCCTCAAGTTTATGACTTTTATTTTACTTTCTTAACTTGAAGAGATCTGCTACTCCACTTGTAAGTCCTCATAATTTCACACACCCAGACGATTATTTGGTTCTTGAAGATGAAAGTGGAAGAGTTAATCTTACCGGGACCGTACTTCAACCTTCTTCATACGTAACAGGTGCGTATGATTAAATTCTCAGATCATGTAAACTACACAACTGAAAAGTCCTCTCTCTTTGAGTAATAGGTAGTTAGATTAATGGTGGCAAGTCTTTACAGTCCATGGGTTTTGTGGATTTACTTGTGGAGTGGACCAAACATATTTTATCAATCCATTCAGTGGGAAAAGGATGTGAAGGGGGGGGGGGGACTAAACAGGGAGTTACCATCTTATGATTTTGTGATAATTTTGGTTCTACACATTGGGAAAAAAGATCCTTCATTATTCTTCGATAACATGTGCTACTTTAAGATTTTTATTTACCGGAGGTAATGGCAATGTAAAGATAGTGGTGCTCATATACTTAGATTGGAGCATCTTGATATGCATCAAATGTCATATATTTTACTACTTCCATCCAGAAGTAGTGATCCTTTTTGTTATAGAGCTTCATCACACACAAGAACCAACCTATCTTACCTTTTTGTTTTGGCCAAGTCAGATTATATTAGTTAAAAATATTAGCCTTACTAGGGTTCCACAGGGGGGTGTTGGTGGAAACAATATGCTTTAATAATCTGGAGTTCTTATACCATCAATCTTATCCAAATTGGGACTAGAGTGACTAGTCAAATTGCTTGAGCATAAGCCCCTCGAGAATACTTCAATTGGTACTGAGTTAACTGACTTCTTACGATGCGCCACACAGGGATTGTGGTTGCTTTGCATGGAAAGGAAACTGATGCGGGGAATTTTTTGGTAGAGGATATCCTTGAAGCTGGGCTACCTCCACAATCTCACCTACCACATAAATCAGGTATTACGGCACTTCACCTTCCTCTACTTGGCTTGTGCTGTTCATTCATTCACTGATTATCTTTCTTCTTAATTGTTTCTTCTTATTTTAGTGAGAAAACTGATATTTCTACTTATTATACAGAATGAGGTGGTGATATTTTGTTGGTTGCATCGATTGTGGACCTGCCACACTCTAATTAATAGCACCAACAAAACCATGACACATCTTTTTGTACACCAAATTTTGTGGCCTTTTTTGTGACTTTAGTATTACGCTTATATTTATATCTCTACCACGCTTCGGGAAGGATATGAGTGCACGGAGTTCCTATACCAAGGGGCCAATTGGATAGTAACTTTGTAGGTCTGACACCACAAACGAGGAGCTTAATCCCATGATATATACAGATCTTATTGGCGCAGCATATCCCAGGACTACTTAGTTGTTTGTTTTCTTCCATGTAACCGAGAAAAGGAAAATAGGGGAAGCAAAAGAACTTAAATTTAGTGAAAGCCAGCACAGTATGAAGTTTGTCCGCAAAATAAAATTAGTTGCACATTAGGAGTGATACTCATTCTGGCCCTTATGAGTTGGCCTTAAGGATCAAACATCTTCCCGTGGGCCACCTCCTGGGGTTGACAGTTTCTGACTTATCAACCCATGCTCAATGTACCGCATTATTGTATCCTCCGTGAATCTTGTGTGGTTGACATTGCTTAATTATATTCAACAGGAGAAGACAAACATGTGGTTTTTGTTTCAGGGCTGGATGTTGGGAGCAGCTCTTCCAACCCACTTAGATTGCAGCTTCTTGTTGATCGCATCAGTGGACATCTAGGAGATGAGAAGGTTTCTATTGTGTTATGCTTTTGTCTTTTAGGCCATCATATTACATACTTAACTCACCTGCCAAATGTCAATCGACAGGAGCAAAGTATTGCAGCTCAAATAGTTCAAGTAGTGGTTGCTGGAAATTCTGTTGAGATTCCTCGTGGTCATCTAAATGGTCAGGTAAGACTTGATAGGCCATGATTATATAATCTCAATGCAATTAGCTACTAATGTCAGAGGTGTTTTATTTCTTGGGTTATGACTTGTGGAGATCAGATTTTCTTTTCTGCCCTTGTATCTGTCCGCAAATCCTTGATTATTCCTTTGGCACAATAATAAGATGATTTATGGGTTTCGATACTACTATCTCTGTCCAAATGAATGTCCAAAAAGATTTCAAATTTACTCTGGTTCAAGAGCAAATTTAATTTTTTTTGGGGGGGACGTAGTAATAATTATCTTCCTGTATTTTTTTTGTCTGTTAGGTTCTATGACACCAACCTGTATCTACTTCTTTACTTCTACTTTCCACTCATTTCTCACGCATTATCAGTTAGTCATTTAAATTTTCAAGGGTGTAGATGGAATGGCATACCGAAACCAGATTACTTGCTTCGTTCGATCAAAAGTTGTGTTTTGTACTCTAGTCCTGCTGATTTTCTTTAAATATCAGAATAATGAATTCACACATACCTTGTATGTTTTATTCTGTATTCTGTAACTATGAACAGTTCTAAAGATTTTTATATCCATTGGGGACTTCATATTATCTTCTACGGAAATGCTATGCACTTATACATAACTGGAACTGCTAAACAGTACCCTTGTAGGAATCATCATTCTTGGGACGGGGAGTTGGTTTCTGAGGGAACCTCTTCTAGGTAGTTATTTGCCTCAGCAATCGCCCTTGTCTCATTAAACTTGAGAAAATGTGATGTGAATGTAATTTTTTTCTTTCAAATTGAGCATCCTTAATGGATACCCTTACGGCACATGTTAACTTTCGCCAATAATTGCTAGCTTAGGATGCTTGTAAATGAACATGGAGTTTCATGTAATATGAAACTTCCCAACAGAAGTGTAGGGTTCATAGTTTATCTTCTTTATTCATTCTTGTCCAAACTGTGATTGCCTTTCACTAACCGCATCAATGTTTCCATTCAGATTATCTTTTTAGCCCACGCGATATTTTGATGACCTTTTATCAATTCTTCCTTTTTTTTCTTTTTTTGCAGAACGTAGCTTCAAAGGATCAATCAAAACTATCCGAGCCAATTAAGGAGCTGGATATCTTGCTAACCCAGGTTTTCCTTAATCTTTCATTTACAACTCGAAATAGATTGAATCAAGACTTTCGTCATTCACACATGTGTGTTTGCGTGCAGATTGCTGCAGGTGTACCTATAGATATCATGCCTGGACTGAATGACCCTGCAAATTTCGCTTTACCACAACAGGTTGGCATCCATTAAATTATCTTTTCCTTTCCGTTCCAATGGGATTGTTGATGCTTATCGGATATCTTTTATCATACAGCCTTTACACAAATGTCTTTTTCCCGGGTCAACGGCATATAACTCTTTTAGGTCCTGCACTAATCCTCATTTCTTTGAGCTTGACAATATCAGGTAAAACTAATTAACTTGGCCACTTTTTCTAGTCCCATGTAATCAAGTAATTTACCAATCGTACTGTTGCATGGTTTTTATACGGTCTTTAGATTTCTTGGAACATCGGGTCAGAATATCGATGATCTTGAAAAGTATTCAGAAGCAAAAGACAAACTTGAATTCATGGAAAGGACATTGAGGTGGAGGCACCTAGCACCAACAGCACCAAATACCCTCGGTATGTGTTTGTTCTCCTGCCTTCACCTTGTACTACTCCACCCTTGCACCCAAAGATTCCTACTTTCTATTTTGTGAAATCCCACCCATAGAATCATAATTTTTGGGGCGTTTCACGACTTTCACCATACTTGTATATTATAAGAAGCTAATGAAATTTCCAAAATTTCTTACTCCCTTCGACCCCCAAAATGAATGTATATTTTCTTGAAAATTTTGTCAAAAAATGAATGTCTATATTTTAAGCAACTTTGTCCCTAAATGATATCTTACCATAAAAAGTCATGTTTCATTATATACTTGCACACCGAAAGTTTAAAAGTGCACAGCAAGGATATTTGTGCATTTTTGCTACTAAATTTTCTCAAAACGTATTCTCCCGTAAATGAATAATAGACGTTCTTTTTAAGACAGACTGAGTACTATGTGAACCTTTATAATTACGAAAAGTATATTAGTTCATAAATCAAGGGTAATTACGGAAAATCACTGTAGTCATTCAAATGTTTGATCTTCAAATGTGTAAGTGGAACTCTCTGAGCGAAAAGGAGGGAGTATATATTTCCTGATTTAAGAGATCGTTTAGTCTAACATTGGTTGCTGACTTTGGAAGACCTTTTGTATTAGCAAACAATTGACCATATCCATATCAATTTTCCATTTTCCGAGGGATAGTAAAACCAATGTTTAGACTCTTCTGCATGAAGGATCGGAAAGATAATATTATCGAATGAACACTATTCATGATATCCTGGCCTTGTCATTAGGTTATATTGACACTTACCTGATTCATTCTTTACAGGGTGTTATCCATTCACCGATAAGGATCCTTTCTTTATTGAGAGCTGCCCTCATGTTTATTTTGTTGGTAATCAGGACAAGTATGAGACGCGCTTACTAGAAGGTGCCTTCCAAAACCATCTGGCAAATAACTTTGTAACTTATTATCTTTATTTTAACTCTAGTTTAAAATCCCATTTTATGCGGACCTTTTGGTGCAGGATCCGAAGGGCAGCTGGTGCGACTTATTTGTATTCCGAAGTTTAATGAGACTGGAATTGCTGTTGTGGTATGCTCTTATATTTTCTAGTATGAAAAGCTTAGATGGTTATTGCTTATGCAGTCAGCTGTATGATTTTAATTTTTACTATAATTTTGTGTTGTAGTTGAACATGAGAAATCTTGAATGCCATGCTCTCAGTTTTGGAACTCAACTAACCTAATGAGTTACAAGGTATGAGGCTATGAGCTGTCTTTTGATAGTGTTTACATTGTAAAGCAGCTTAGATTAGATTAAATGCCGCCACTCTCTCTCTCTCTCTCTCTCTCACACACACACACACACACACACACACAGATAAGAGAATTTGATAAACTATGCACTCCCTCCATCGGTGTCCGCTTTCTAAATATGTATCCTTAATTGGGTGTCCATTTTCTAAAAATGTATCCTTAATTGGGTGTCCATGTTTTAAAGAAGCTATCTAGTTCACTTTTAGCAAATATTACATCCCTATATACACTTTTGATACTGAAAATCTGTAAGGTGGGTACTGGGTAGTAAGGATATTAATGTGTACTCCCTCCGTCCCAAAAACTTGGACCATTTTTCTCTAACACGGCCACGGGAAGTAAGGAGAGAGTATGTATATTCAATTTGTATTGTGAGTGGGAAAGTGGTTGTGAGTATAATGATTTGAGAGTGAGACTCACAATTTGAGTGTGTGAGTATGACAAGTAGGATAGGGTGAATAAAAAATAATGGATATTTTAGGAAAGTGAGACTTACCAATGGGACACCCAAAAAGGAAACTAGTGCAAGTTGTTTCGGGACGGAGGGAGTATGTGGTATTAAGATTGCTCAGAAGTCAACTTGCTCAATTATCTTGTTAGATAAAAAAATAGACACTCGTTTGATCAGCATTTGCTATCTGGTTTTAAGCATAGGGCTTCAACTACGTGTGCTTGTCGACAGGGAGGCGCGGTCTTCTGCTTCCTGGTGTAAACTTTCTGCTGGTGCACCAGTTTCAGACTTAATACATGATGGAATGGTTACAGTTTCAAGAAATTTGTGTTCGACAAGCCCATGTTGTTCGATTAGAGCCATGCTTCTTCAAACGTTCACCGGAAGACTGAAACCCGACAAGGAAAACTTATTCTAGGTAGATGTTTGATTCTGACTTTGGTGTGTTTGTGAACTTTTTTCATGTATTATGTTCCTTGGATCCAAAACCATGGTACAAAAACTAGTACTAGAGAGAACCTTTCTGGACACTTGTTCTATTGACATTGGTTTGATAATTCCATTAGAAGTTGGAAGACAAATGTAGTTGTGCATCCAGAACAATTGGTTGGTGATCTTTTTCTCAAACATCTGTTTTGAAATCTCAGTGTTTAAAATCTCTTTACTTTGACTATGTGGTAATGCTAGCCTGAGAGAGACACTAAACTTACTGGACACGTTGCTCAAACTGATTTGAGAATGTTTTTGATTGGATGTTGTGTTTGTAAGTTTTAATATTCATTAGTTGAGTATCCAATATGGATCATTTTTTATTTTTTATTTTTTTGCCAAGCTAGTTACATATCATTCATTCAAGGCAATGCCAACGTGTTATAAACTCCTATTAAGTCTATTACAGATCTATTGCCTAGTCTAGTACAATTCCTAGCGGAGTTTCACCGCGTTAGAACCAATTACAACGAATGATACCACCTCTTTAGAAATCTTCTCATAGACATCCTGCTCCATCTGGAAGGCCCTTAAACTCACCCACACATACCACTGAGCTATAAGCTCTTTGGTAATAGGGATCATTTAAACCATACATTTCTAAACGGTGTTTTTTTATTATTCCCTCCGTCCCAGAGTATATGTTCACCTTTACTTTTTCGTTCGTCCCAGAGTATATGTTCACTTCCAAAAATGGTAAAGAATCTTTACTATTCCTCTCACTCATTCTCTCTCCTACTTTACTTTTATACTCACAACACCAATCAACTTACTATTCTCTCCCACTCATTCTCTCTCTAACTTTACTTTTATACTCACAAAACCAATCAACTTACTATTCTCTAAGATACACTTTGGGAGGGAGTACAATTTTAAACCGAGATCATTCATTTTGATGGCGAAGCTTTGTAAATGAGGTCATTTGACTCTCTTGATTTTCGAGCTATGTAAATTTTATTTTTCTCTCGTTAACTACTAAAACAATATTTTAAGCAATTCTCCCCCCGCCCCCACCACCCACCTAGAGACACACAACCACCTTTAGTTTAGAGAAAATAACATTATACTCCCTCCGTCCCAGAAAGATAGTCTACCTTTTTTCGTAGATGGTAGCTGGAGGATGTGCATTGACTACAGGGAGCTAAATAACCTCACAATCAAGGACAAATTTCCAATTCCTGTGATAGATGAGTTGCTGGATGAACTACATGGGTCTAAGTTTTATACCAAACTGGATCTCAGGTCAGGTTACCACCAAATAAGGGTTAAGGAAGAGGATATTTGCAAGACTGCTTTTAGAACTCACAGTGGGCACTATGAGTTTAAAGTAATGCCATTTGGCCTTACTAATGCTCCTGCATCCTTTTAATCCCTCATGAACTCTGTGTTTAAGGATTATCTGGGAAGTTCATTCTAGTTTTCTTTGATGATATTTTGATTTATAGCAAGTCCTGGGAGGAGCACTTGGATCATGTCAGACTCACTTTATTAATGCTGAGGGATCATAAATTGTTTGTGAAGAAAAGCAAATGTAATTTTGTTCAGACTCAAGTTGAATATCTGGGGCATATAGTCACAGTACAGGGAGTGGCAACTGACCCTGCCAAGGTTGAGAGTATGAGTCAATGGCCCACACCAACAAGTGTAAGAAGCTTAAGAGGATTTCTGGGACTTACATGCTACTATAGAAGGTTTATCAGGCATTATGGGGTTATCAGCAAGCCATTAACAAGGTTATTACAAAAGAATGCCTTCCAATGAGATGACAATGCTGACAAGGCCTTCAAGACCCTCAAGGTAGCCATGACAACTGCCCCAGTCCTAGCAATGCCTGACTTCTCTCAAACATTTGTTTTGGAAACTGATGCTTGCCACACTGGAATAGGTGATGTCCTCATGCAACTCAACAAACCTATAGCTTTTATTAGCAAGGCATTGGGGCCTAAACACTTAGGTATGTCTACATATGAAAAGGAATTTTTGGCCATTGTGTTTGCTGTGGAGAAATGGAGGCACTACTTATGTGGTCATCATTTTTTTATTAAGACTGATCATGAAAGTCTTAAACATTTAATGGATCAAAAGGTCACAAGTGTGTTGCAACAGAAGTGGATTTCTAAGTTGCTGGGTTATGACTACACAATCACTTACAAGAAGGGGGTTGAGAGTAAGGTTGTTGATGCACTTTCAAGGTTACATGAAGAACCCCAAGGTATAGAATGTCAAGCTATCACTGTATTACAGCCTAGTTGGATGAATGAGTTGCTTATCAGCATGAAAGGAGATAAAGAAATTCAAAAGGTAATGGAGGGGTTAGTGATTAATGCTAGAGATTTCCCTGATTATACTTTCACTAATGGCATTCTGAGGTATCAAGGGAAACTATGGATTGGCTGTAATGGTGATTTGAGGGAGAAAGTAGTGAAGTAATTACACCATTCACCTTTAGGGGGCCATTCAAGAGTACAGGGAACATACAAAAAGGTTTCCCAATATTTTTATTGGCCAAGCATTAAGAAGGATATACAGACCTTGATTGCTCCTTGTGCAGTTTGTCAGCAGAGCAAAACAGAGAGCATTCCACCTCCTGGATTGCTGCAACCTCTGCAAATCTCCACTCAACCCTGGGCTGACATTGCAATGGACTTCATTGAAGGTCTGCCTCTTTCTCAACAATGGGACTCCATTTTGGTGGTTATTGACATGCTGACCAAATATGCCCATTTCATTCCCTTGAAACACCCCTATACAGCCTATACCATTATCAAGGCCTTCTTTGAAAACATTTACAAGTACCATGGACTCCCAGTCACTATCACTTCTGATAAGGATAGAATCTTTTTGAGTCAATTTTGGCAGTCACTTTTCACTCTCTTGGGTACCACCTTGAATTTAAGCACGGCTTATCACCCTCAAACTGATGGGCAATCTGAGAGGTTGAACAGATGTCTGGAGCAGTATCTAAAGGCTGTCACAAGTGCAAAACCTAAGAAATAGTCCCAATGGCTGACACTTGCAGAGTGGTGGTACAACACAAATTACCATACAGCTTTGAAAATGACCCCGTTTGAAGCTTTGTTTGGGTAACCCCCTCCACAGGCACTATTTAACCACGAGAGGTATACTAAGGTGGAGGCTGTGACTGAGTTCATCAAAGAAAGAGAGCAACAGATAAAAGGTTTGAGAGACACTCTTGTAGAAGCAAAAAATAGAATGAAACAATTTGCAGATAAGCGAAGGACTGAGAGGAATTTTGAAGTGGGAGATTGGGTTTATTTGAAACTACAACCTTATCGGCAAACGTCTGCAGCTATAAGGCAAAATTTGAAGCTCTCACCTAAGTTTTTTGGGCCCTTTCAGGTTATTGCCAAGGTAGGTAAGGTGGCTTACAAGTTGGATCTCCCTTCAGGCTCTAGGATCCACCCTGTCTTCCATGTATCCTTGTTAAAACCCAGGATTGGTCACCACGTGACTCCAAACCCTACCCTCCCTTATGCAGATGATGATGGTAAAATTTTGGTGGAGCCAGTAACCATTTTGGACCGCAGGTTGATCAAGAAAGGCAATAGCCCAGCAGCTCAGGTTCTAGTTCAGTGGTCGAATGCGCTGCCTCAAGACGCCACTTGGGAGGACTGGCCAGTTATTGCACCTAATTTCCCAAATTTTAATCCTTGAGACAAGGATAATTTCAAGGAAAGGGGAATGTCGTGTTCTAGGGTTTATCCTCAATTTGGGGGTGACCGTTAGCTTTTCTATTATTTTATCGAGTTAGTTAACGACATCGTTTTGTTAAATAAAGCGCATATCGTGTTGACCGGTTGTACGCTTCTATTAGTAAGAAACGTCGCCGTATAGCTTATTGGGTGATTTCGTTTGTTGATAGCCTGTTACTACGTCGTTTTGAATGTAATTGCCATTATTGGCTCAACAAACCATGTGCACTCAGCTTATAAGCGTGAGTGATTGTTCATGGAAGGATAACAAGAAATATAACAAATTTTCCATTCTCTCTCTTAAATTTCTCTCTCTACTTTCTTCTCTCCCAAGTCTGAGTTTCTCATTTCTCTAAATCAATTCTTCCCCAAAATCAATTCTATTTCTGAATTAGTGATCGGAATTACTCCAATCACATGTTATACTCTCTCTCTGTCCTAGAAAGATAATCCATTTTGACTTTTTTATAGTTAAAAAAAATAAACTTGACCAAACATTGGTGTTAATTTAATAATCACAATGAAATTATAAAAATTGCCATTCATAAATCACTTAATGATTTATCAATTACAAATTTAGAATTTCACTAGAATGATTAGATTGTCACCAATGATTGGTCAAAGTTTATTTTTATTGACCATAAAAAATCAAAATGAGATTATCTTTTAAAGACAGAGGGAGTAATTAACAAATTTCACATTTGTTATCTTAAAAGATTCCATATTGGGTCAAGTAACTATTCTTTTTTACGAATGTCTAATGTATTTCCTTAATTTCTCTATTATCAAGTCAGTGTTGACCTACTTATTTTTGAATTGAAAATAATATGATTCCCATGAATATGTTTTTGAGGAATGCTAGAGGCACAAAATAAGATTACAAAATCTTACTCACAAGATGAGGTGACGATATTTTATTGGTTGCATCGATAATGGACCCGCCATACTCTAATTAAAAACACCAATAACATCATTACAACTAGGATTTTTTGAGCAAGTTTTTGTGACTTTTTTGTGCCCCTAGTATTATTCTAACTTTTTTTTTTAACACAATTCTTATTACTAACTTAAAGTAGTGATGTTGGATGGAGTAAATGAGGTAGCAACTACGGTAGTTTTTTAATTTTTTACCAACAATTATATATTTTGGCACGTCTCGTCGTTGGATATTCTAATTCGCCCCACGCCCTAACCCTATAATTTATAATTTCAGATCGTCGCCTTCCTTCCGCCTTCTCCTTGCAACCATGATCCTCCGCCGGCACTCGTCAACCTCCGTGATTGAGACTGAGAGGGAGAAGACCTTGTATGCCGTATTTGTGTCGTTGTCATATGGAATAGAAGAAGATGGCTACACAATTTACAAACTTGATTCTTCTGTACAGGAGGAGGGTTCTTCAGCAGCAGCATGTAAAGGTGATGCTGATAAATTATTTAAGCCGATTAAAACCCTAAAATCATCCGATTACCCACGGTGCATGTTCATCTTTTCCGTGGGTACCAAAATTTATTTTTGCGGGGGTTTTTTGAGATTGATCCTGCTGATGATTCGTTTCCGTTATACACTCGCAAAGCATATATGTTTGACCTCAATGACGACGACCGCTGTATTGTTTCCAGTATTGAATCTATGAACTTTCCTAAGCGTTCTCCCTTGCTTTTCGGTCCTGTTGATGATTATAAATATTATGCATTTAGTGTATCCAGCTATGGCACCAATTTTGAGATGCTGAATACTATTACTAATCAGTGGAAAACTCTCCCCATCCCCCCACACTTTACTCCTCCTCTTGGTCATCCCCCCTCTGCTCTTTGTGGCTCAAATATTTTGATTCTCCCTCGCTCTTCCGGCCCCATTTATGTATTTTGTACGAGATCAGAGGTTTGGCGTGTAATCAACCACGTCCCCGACCTATTTACTAACGTACCCCACCCCCTCCCGTTTCGTAATTCTGTTCCTCTATTTCGTGGAAACAGAGACTGTCATATTTTCTTAGCATCATATGGCTTTCAGGAAGTACCTAGTGTATACACCTCTCCAAACATGTCTATGTCTCTTGATGTGACTTCGTCTTTTGAGCCGGTTGCCCCTTTTGAGTATTCAGGGGAGGTAGAGAATTTGAGGGAGCATATCAAGGAAATGCCTGAATTCTTGGGTCATTGGCCAACCATGCGATATTTCTTTTCTTTGAATGATAATTGTGTATGTTTTGTTTTCACTGATGCGCCTGGAATTTCTTCAGATTTACGCTATGTTATCAGTATTTGTGATTTTAGTTACAACTTGATGGAGGGCACTCATGTCAAGGTCAAGGTCGAGAATTTCGCGACATATGAATATCGCAACAAACGTCTTATGATGCCAAGGCACATCTTTGCTGTTTAATGATACAAGTAAGCCTCCTCTTCTGTGATTTATAGGATATAGAAAGTTGTCTCTAGATCTAACATACACTATTATACTTCAGTAGTTGCTACTTATACGGAAATAAACTTGAATTTTGTTTCCCTTATCCCTCATTTTTCTTTATTTTGGTTGTGCGCTCCAACTTATAATTGAATCTGTGAAACACTTTTCCTCTGCTCATTAATTGCTTGATCTAATTACATTTCAGCATTTCAAACCCGGTTGCCTAAAGTGAAAAACAAGTCTACTAAAACCTATATTTTTCTCATTGTACTTATCTTCTCCTATACATCTCTCATGGCACTTGTTTTCTCCTTGATTGAAGCTTATGTAAGGATCTATTTGAAGTTGGTGAATGAGTTGCCTGATGATAATGATGTGGTAAAGTTTCCCTTTTGATATATTAGTATGCCATGCTGGGCCATTATGCTATAATCTCTCCATAACTTCTTTATAATATTATTATAATACTGCTTATGACCGTTGTTGTTGTGTACATAACATCTAAAACTGCAGCATTTGACAATGCATTTCCTGGTACTTTGGGTACAAAATCATTACCAAAACAGTAAATATATGCTAGAAAAAGGAGTTTGGGGGGGGGGGGGGGGATAGGGGAAGGTCACAAAAGTGTAACACGTTCATGAGAATTTTGGAGAAACTAAGTTGTAACTGAACTGGTCAAGCAGAGATTTCTCAAGCCAAAGTTTGATTTCGATCCCAAAGTGTAACTCATCAGTGAAAAACTAGGAGAAACTAGGAGAAACTAACCTATAACTGATCTGGTCAAACAGAGATTGCTCGAGCTCGAGCCAAAACTTGAATATCTGTAGATTTTCTTGGTTATAATTCGAGTGGGATCATGCTTGTAAATATATGCTCAAAGAAAACTTGAGCTTAGAAACGGGGCTTCGCAAGCCTACCCAGGTAACCCAACTTCCAGCTTGCACAAGGAGGAATTCTCCCTTTTCTGAAGTCCAGTTGCGCAAACTCGTTGTTAAGCCCAAAACTCCAAGCCCGTTGCATAAATTAAGAAACCCCAACTTATATAACCAGTCAAATCACAAGCCTTTTAGGCTTAGTTTGATTTAACCAACAAAACAACCTGAAAACCATTCGCGGAGTTCAAAAGGCCCAATCTTCATATCGCGTTTAGAAGCGCAGAAATTATGAGGAAGATCTTACTCCTAAAGCACGATGCATTTTAAACTCCTCATCAGAGATTAATTATTTTTTTAATTTGTTCGTATTGTGTTTAGTTTGTGCTCGTCTAATTAATGACACTCCCCTCTGGTTTTAAGAACTTTTGTTGTATTATTCTTTGCTACACATCCGATTCCAAATGGTTGGCATATATTGATTGTTATTGAAAATTATGTGATAATCTCTCCATGATTGTTGTTGTACTCCCTCTGTCCCTAAATGAGTGTCCATTTTCAAGAAATCTTTGTCCCAAAACGAGTGTCTTTTTTTAGCATAACTTTGTCCCTAAATGTTTTTTTTTTCCGGAATTTTTTTCACCGGTCTCTTTATACGTGCAAAACTAAATGTTTGAAAAGGAGGTTACAAGATTATATATGAATATTTGCCACCAAAGTGTACAAAAAGTTGACATTTTAGATGTCCCTTAAAATGAAATTTGGACACTCATTTAGGGACAGAGGTAGTACTATTTATTTGTTTTGGTTCCGAGCCTTTTGCTGTTTTGTTGAATGGTATGTTTTTGTATACTTTGATTTGGTGTACTTATGAGGCCTTATAATCCTATATATCTAACACTCCCTCCTTACCAAAAAAAGGTTCCTCTTTTCGTTTTGCTCAATCGAAGGGGTGATTTTATTCCGCCCCCACCCCCTTTTTTTTTTTTTTCTTTTCTTGTAGTCTCTGTTGGGTGTAACATCGTGAGTTCTTCGGTGTGTTAGTTTATCTCAGTTTTGTTAATTACTTTGTCTATTCCAACTCATATTCTTTTAGTTGGAAACTTGCAGGTAGGTTCTTATAAGAACAACGGCCGGAAAATGCTGAGTATGAAGCTGGAACCAAAGAGCTCATTGATTAAATTTGTGAGAGATTTTCAAAAATGAAGAGATCCCTAATTTTCTATTACAGTTTGCATTGGGGAAGAGTACATTCAAGGAAGATGAACTGCAAAACAAGTGAAGGCAGGTCAATTCTGTCGTAGGGGTAGTTTCGTCAACAGAAAATGTTTGTAAAAGGGGTAGTTTCGTCATGCAAAGCGAGCGCCCTACCATGTGAGCTACATCTCCATTGATGCTTTATTTCAGGTATTTGTTTAGATAGACGTAGTAGCACATATAGCTTGTAGACTCCTTTATAAAGCTCTTTCTTGGTTCCGAGACTAGCAATACACCCGATGCATGGTGAAAATGAAAAAAAAAAAAAAAAAAAAAACTACAAATGTCTAAATGTAAAATTACATGAAAGTAAAAAAGTTAGAAAATTAGACACATAATATGAAAAACTACAAACAAACAACTCTAAATAAAATTGCAATAAAGATTCATATAGTTCGTGATGTTCAAAAGAGGCGTCACAAAATTTAATAGAAACCAAATGAAACAGATATTTAACCTATGTGATGAGTAGGATTATTATTTTTTACTTATGGTATAAATTATTATTTTCTTACATTTATAAGAATGCATTAAATTTTATTATTTAACTTAAATCGTCTCTCTTGTTAATTTCCTTAATGATTATGTATTAATATTATTTTTAAGATGAGCATGCACCACCTTTACAAAACTGCGAGAAATGCAATTTTAGATGTTCGGTATGTACTAAAGATATAAAACAGCTGACCACATGGAAAAAACATCAAATTAGTTACGGAGTACACTTTTTTTACCGTGAAAATCTGGGGAAAAAAACGGGTTTTACGCTAAGTTAACGTAAAACGCCGTTTTAAAAATGGCGCAGTGGCATTTTTATATTAAACGTGAAGTTGTTCGGCGCTGATCGTAAGTGTCAGTGTTAGTGTTAAAAAGTGTCATCCATGTTACACTGGCACTAATTAACACTATCACTGACACTTTTGATAAGTGCCAGTATCAATGTTTATAAGTGCCAGTGTAATGGCTAGCACTTTTAAACAAAAACACTGGCACTTTTGAAAAGTGTCAACGACAATTTTTTAAACGCCAGTCCAAATGACTGGCATATTAAAATATTCACACTGGCAGTTACGATGCTTGTCAGTATTTACAAAAATGTCACCGCTTGTTTTAAAAAACAAGCGCAAAATGTTTAGAAAAACACGTTTTTCTTTTGCTTAAGGTAAAACACGTTTTTCACAAGACCAACTCTTTTTTACCTCGTAAAATATAATAAGATGAAGTCTTGTGTGGGACGCTCTCAAACATAAACATGAGATGGATCTCGACGAGAGAAGAAATGTGCTTGACTCGGCTCGCCCATAAGGGGACAAACCATTTACTCTTTTAACGAGATCGGTCTAACGCGTGAGACCGTCTCACACAAATTTTTGTCATACGATAATTGCTCAAAAAAATTACAATAACTTTTATAAGAAAATATACTGGTATACTATGGTAACTACTCAAAACCCCAAATAGCGCCCCAAAAGTATCTCCCCTCTCCCTTTCTGACACCCGGTTGAATTTATTCAACCCCAAAACAAACCAACTCCCTTTCAACTCCCCATTACATACATTCATCCAACTTAATTTTTTTCAACCCCCATTCAATCCCCATTGTACATAGCCTTATGGGCAACGTAAACTATGGTGACTTTTCAATACCTTGAATATCACCCCCAAAAATATCCCACCTCTCCTCTCCATAATGTCTCTTTTTGATTATGAGTCGAAATCACGTGTATCTCTAGTTCTATAGTTTTAGATCAAGGACTTGCACAGTCAGGAATTATTGTGATCAATAATACGTATAACTAGATTAGTGTGATTTGTATCTCAATTTGCCATTGATAATAATATTCTACATCCTCCATGTTGACGTAGTCAAGTTGGTGAACCACGTAAATATGTGTTCTTGTGTTTGATTTACATTTCGCCATAAGTCTTGTTTATTGCTCTAACAAGTGGTATTAGAGCATGGTTGGTTACAGATCTGGGGTATTCCGCTGCAGTAACGAGAAGTTGGGTAAAGGTCATGAATCTGAGTTCGACAAGTTCAACGGGATGAATATTTATTAGTCTTTAGCATATCAAGATGAGGGTCATGCAGAAAACATGCAGCAAACGTGCAGTCCGCGTGTAGAAAACGTGCAATGCACGTGCAGCATCCCTGGAGCAATCTGGGTGTCTAGGTTAGACACATCTGAGTAGGATGGTTGAGAAACATGTGGAACCAGTTACTACAGTTGAGGGTGAACGGACAGATGATCCACAGTCTATAAATTAACATCCACAGAATGAATTGGGGTGGAGGTGGGGAGATATGTTCTGATACGAAGGATATGGCTCAAGGTGGAGTTGTGTCAGCGTTTTATAGATCTGCATTATTGATCAAGGAGATTCAAAGTCAAGGTGGAGATTGTTGGGAATATGCCTTTGAATCAATGGCGAGAGATGTTAAGGATATGTCCGCGGCAATTTGAGTAATTCCTGGGACTTGAGTCAGACTAAGGAAATCCTTTGGTACAATGATTAAGGTATATTGGTTTAATTAGGCTTTCTAATGGTTCAAGGAAAGAAATTGTTCAAAAGTTAGGAAAGTTTTTTCCTTACTAGAATAGAGTTGATATGAATCCAAGAAATATGATTCCTTCTTGTAAAGAGTTTTGGTATTTATAAATACAACTCTCTCCTTATCATAATAATTAACTTGTCAACTAGGGCTAAAACTAGAGAGTAGTTCAAGATGCTCAAGAAGTTAATCAGAAGTTCAGAGAGATACAAAAGAAATCTATAATTCTAGATCTAGGGGCTTGTACAGTCAGGAATTATTATGATCAAAAATTCGTGCAACTAGATTAGTGTGATTTGTATCACAAATTGCTGTTGATAATAATATTCTTTCCCCTCCCTGTGGACGTAGCCAAGTTGGTTGGTGAACCACGTAAATATGTGTTCTTGTGTTTGATTTACTTTTCGCCATTAAGTCTTGTTTATTGCTCTAACATAATAAAAAATTTAAATTTGTTATCGATACACCATCACTATACTATCAATAGCAAGTTTTAGATTTTCATTAAGACAACTAAATTAACATAAAAATTATTGCGCAAACTTCCTTCGTAATAACAACGAAAAAAATATGAAGATCATTTTGGGACGGAAGAAGTATGAAATAAGTATTAAAATTTATAGATTGTTTTTTTAAAAAAAAAGACCAATCGACATTTTAAACCCTAATGCTCCCCTCGAAACACTTAAAAATAGTCAGTTTTGTGCATTAACTAATTTCAGAAAATGAGGAATCATAGTGTAAATAAAATTTTGTTTGTGTGAATAGAAATTCCCATCACAAAACAATTCGCACTCATCATGTTACTCCTAGTACAGTTCACCTTAGGGTGTTTTATACACACCCGTAAAATTAATTAATACACCCGTAAATAGTTTGAAATTTTAAACGGTACAATACTGTAATGCACAGTTACGGGTGTATTCATTAATTTTACAGGTGTGTATAACAATATCTTCACCTTATCACTCTTAATTATTCCATCCGTCCTAAAATGATATTCTCATTTGCTATTTTTCATTGTCTCAAAAGTTCTTCCTTTCTACAATTTAGTCTTAAAAATGGATAAACTAAACATGACAGTAAAACTAATCTTCCTATTCTTAAAAGGTTTGACTAGTCAAAAAGAAAAATTATTTCGAGACGGAAGGAGTAGATAGGAATGGGTCTCAAATATACTCCAGAAAATGGGGTTAGGGCACAAGCAGATTGTACCGGTAACTTGGTTGTCGATTAGTAGGAAAATGTGTCAGCATAAACATGGGAAAAGAGCGTATTAACTCGTCGCAAAACAATTCCCACTCATCATACTCTTTAACGGCTCTATTTTCCCTTTTCCAACATTATTCAATTGGTCCATTCCCCCGCCCCCTCCTCCTAAAACGGTCTCTTTTCTTCCCCCCAACATAATAAACCCCAATCTCAACCATCAATTTCTCATCTTTCTGCTTCTCTCTCTCTCTCTCAAGAAAGAAGTTTGTAATGGAAAATCCTCCTGCTACAGTTCAACATGTACCCAAAGCATCATCAGATGAGCTCTTGAACAAATTCGCCCAAATGGGTTCTCCAAAAAGAGATTCAAGGTTGTCCAAACGCCGCAAAACAACTCGACCTCAAGGTGATTCCGGTGAGAAACCGTCGGTGAATTCTACTGCTGTGGTGGAGAGGAAGTCGCTCCTTCCGCCGGTGGCCACTCGCCGGAGGTCTTCAACCGCGTTGATTCGGCATCTGGGTCGTGGGAGGGTCAATGTCGGTTCAAGGGGTTTCAGGAACAGGTCCCTTTTGGGGACAATTGAGAAGGTAAGATTTACATAAAAACTCCATTATTATGCTTAACTGAATTGAGTTAATTTTCTTTTTTTTTTCCAACCCTTTTATGAAAAATTAGATACTTTGAGAATCAAATGCAAACTAGATGCTTTTGGAAAATTGAATGATATTAGTGATCATTCTTTAGTTGTATTTTAGCTTGAATTACCTATATTCTTGAAAAAGTTAAGGTTAGTCAGATTGTACTAGGTTAACTAATGTTGCTAGGTCGAAGTTGAGTTTTAGTTATTAAATTCTGTGAGTTAAGCTTATGATGTACCCCCAAAAATAGTACGGTAAAGATGCTAGCCTTCAAAGGGCAAAATGGTCGCTGCGGGTGATAGGGTAAAGGCCCATCTCCACCTATAAATAAGAGCACCCTCTCCTCGTTAAATCAGGTTTACTCTTACTCCCCAAAACCATAAATCACTCTATATGTTCAACATTTTATATTTACGAAAGGAGAATGCTTATTCTCACACCGGAGGGTTTTGGAGGGTAAGAGTGAACCTGATTTTATGAGGTGAAGATCCACTTATTTATAGGTGAAGATGGCTTTTGTCCTATTATCCGCAATGGTCATTTTGCCTTTGAGGGCTAGCATATGTACAGTGCCACTTTTTGTGGGCACATCTGTTATCAATACAATTCTGAAAGGCTCAGCTATGTTCTAGTTCATCTTAGGATGTTGCCAATGGTCTTTCATAAAGTTCCGCTGTTACTTCTATAGCATTTATCAAAATTTGTAAGTTCCTTCGACCATTTAATTCACAATTTAGTTGTCATAAAGGCCATCCATATATTTCAAAAAGATGAACTTGGAATGGATGTCATGATTTCCGAGGGGTGGATTATCTGGTTGTGGAATCTCGTGAAGTTCCAGATAGTAATTCGTAATTTCAGATTAGGAAAAAAAATCGGGGACGTCAATATGTTAGTGGAGTTATGAGAGTAGAAAAGGATGAAAGAAAGTAAAAGTCATATTAATGATAGAAGGCGGATATGTGTAAGTCTCTGTACCTACTACCTAGAGCATAGTCAACTAAGTATACTTACGGGTGTATTCATTATCAGTACACAAAACAAGGTATTCAAGTACAAGTCGCTGCATAGCATCCCCTACTTCTGAATTTGAAGGAGTATCCGAATATATGTGTCAAACATCTACCAGAACCTACTCGACTAATTATGCTTATTTTGACTCTCTTTTTTTTTTTTTTTTTTTTGTCTCTGTAATTGTGAAGACTTGGAGAAAAACTGTCGAAGGGGCCACCAAAGTGTTCATGGAGAAGCATTATAACCGGCATAAGCGCTTGATAAATGACATTGCTTAGTTTGATCTCAAGGGGTTGGTTGATCACTCGCCGTTACTAGTTCTGAAATGAATTCATTCTTTTCCAGGTGATAGAAAATTGTTTTGGTGTTTTTTTAGAGCTTCATAGTTATATCATTGATTCTTTGTTTATCTAGAGCAGAACTAAAATTGTAATTTTCCATCCACATTTGGAAATTCTTTGACTTTGTCTCTTCATGGAACTGGGCATGTACATAATGTGGACATAATGAGATTGATTTCCAACTTGTTTGCCAATTGTTGTGGCCTTGGGTCAAAATTACAATTATAGTATTAGTGGTGAGTCAAAAATATGGAGAAGTACACTCCTTCCATCTCCTTCAAAAGTTCTCGCTTTTCTGTTTTGAGTGTTTTATTGGAAGGCTTTCACGCTTTGTTCTCAATATAGAAATTTCATACTCCCTCTGTTCCTAAATGAGTGTCCATTTTGATCATAACTTTGTAGTTTTAAGTCGACTGAGGGAGTATGTTTTTTGTTTTGAACCTTTGTAGTTTTAAGTGGTACGCCCATAGTGACATTTTCCAATTAAATGCGATAAAGGGAATATTGGTTTTTCTCTACAAACTAAAAGGGATCAAAATTAATATAAAACCTGTTTTTTTCTTATATTTGAAATTGGCTCTACATAACTCCAAAATTAAGGATTCAAATCGACGCTAACCCCCCCCCCCCCCCCCCCCCCCCCCCCCCCCCCACACACACACAACAAAATAAGCAATACTTGGTGCCACAACCAATAATTTGGTTAAATAATATTGTTAAAACATTAATTTTTAAATTTAATAGTTAAATAGTTAAATATACTTACTATTTTTAATAGTTATGATAATATAATAAGTTAACTATAATAATTAACTATTATAGTAACTATAATAGTTAACTATAATAGTAACTATAATAGTTAACTATAATAGTAACATTTATAGTTAGTTATTATATAACTATTACTATTATAAGTATAAGTTAACTATAATAGTAATATTATAGTTAACTATTATAGTAACTATTACTATTATAAGTAATAGTTAACTATAATAGTTACTATTACTTTATATACTCCCTCCGTCCCAGCTCACTTGACACTTATTTCTATTTTGGGTTGTCCCAGCTCACTTGACACTTCCCAAAATAGCATATGTTTTTATAATTTTATATTCACTATACCCCACCACTCATTCCCTCTCTTAATTTTCCACAACTCAATTTATTCAACCAACACTACTATTTACCCCACTCATTCTCTCTCTTCATTTTCTACCACACATTTTCTTTATTTTATTCATTCTCCTTAATTATTGTGTCCACCTCATGGGTGTCAAGTGAGGTGGGACAGAGGGAGTAATTGTTAACTATTATAGTAACTATTACTATTTTAAGTATTATTTATTAAAATAGTTAACTATAATAGTTACCCTATATAGTAACTAATTCTATTAGCTAATACTATTAGCTAATAGAAAAAAATGAAAAATCACTTATTTATTATGGTGGAATTGATGTGGCATCACCAAATGCTTCTTTTTCCCCCTGACTTGTCCACATGGCAACACCATGGCTCTTTATAATTTGGTTAACATGGATCTTTTTATGTAATTGTGAAGGGAATATGCGGAAAAAAAGAAGTTAAAAGAAGAAAATAGGGTGAAATAGAAAAGAAACAAAATAATAATAACAATAAGAATAATATTTATAATAAAGAATGAGTGCCATCCAATCAAAATTTCTTTGTTTCTAAATGTCGTTTTAAACTTCTTTACACATATTAAGAAATGCAAGTAATGCATACTCACAATACCTACTTTTCAAACTATTTTTTACAATAAAAGATTATTATTCATTAATCCCTGTGTCGGAACCAACAATCTTATTTCAGATGGGACAGAGGGAGTATATATGAGTAAAGAGAAAAGAAAAAGTAAACTCATATTTCTTTCAATCACCCTTGTCCAATTTTTCCTAAGTCTTCCCCTACCCTTTACTATTTTATCACTTCTCTACTCCATAATTTTCCCTCATTTTATCTTCAATGAGTGTATCACTCGGTCTTCGCCTCACATAAGCAAACCACTTTAGGCGGTTTTCCCTCATATTATCTTCGATGAGTGCAACTACTAGTTTCCCTGATCACCTCATTCCTCAGCTGATCTTTTCTTGTATGCTCACACATCCAGCGTAGCATACACATCTCCGCCATACTCATCTTGTGAACGTGATATTGTTTCACGCCCAACAATTAGTGTCATATAATGCCGGCCTAATTGTTGTGCAGTAGAATTTTCCATTAGAATTTATGGGGCATTTCAGAATCAGATAGAAACTTTATGGAACTTGTATACTTCCATCAACATGCTTTGATTATATGAGCCACATCTTCATCTTGTTTTCCATCCTTTTTTATAATAGATCAAAGATAAGGAAGAATGTTAACACTCCAAATCTTCAGTCTTGTTTCTACTCAGCATAAACCCGAGATTCTAAAGTTTGTCCACAATTCCAACTTACTTTCAACACTCTCTTTTGCCTCAACACGATATCATCTGCGAATAACATACCCTATGGTACATCATTTTGGATTGACCTCGTCAATTCGTCCATTATCATAGCAAAGAAAAAGAGACCAAGTGCATAGCCTTGTTGTACTCCAATCATAATAGGAAACTCTCGTCTCTTCCCAACACTAGTTTTGTACTAACTCCATCATACATATATGGTATTTTGTACTAACTCCAAAATACCACTCTAGATTCTTTATCATACGCTGATTTCCAAATAATAATAGAGAAAAAAAAAAACTATGTAAATCTTTCTTTTATCCGGATGTTTTTCCATATGCAAAGTTTTTAACTATTACTATTAGCCTATCTATATCTAGCATGTCTTGAAGTCAACTTTGAATGATCCAGGAATAAGCCTTGTTGAGTTTTGAACTACTTTTAGCTTGTCTTAAATCTTTTAATGTCAATGGGCTGCGATATTACCGCTCCCCAGAAAGAGAGTAGTATCCATGCAAAATTTTACTTTCTCCGTCCTAAAATAATACAAATAAAAATATTTAAATTAATTGTGATTAAAAATAAATCTAAATATATTTTAAAATTTTATTTTGAGTTGAAATATAGTATATATTATTGATAGTATTAATTATAAACTATTTTCCATAGGGACTCTTTGACCATGCATGCCTATATTCTAGTGTCTACATGGCTGGCCTGGTGTGGTCTTACTATAATTAAAGTAGATTGGTTGTTGTATTCACGGATCACTTGAGTTATTTTTTCTACGTATAAATTCAACCAAAAAGGTATTGAAAATAACATGTCCTCTACCTTCACCCAACAATTCATTGATTCATATCATGAATTTACTAGTAGATTTCTAGGCTACCAATATAAGAGCTACTCTCTCTGTTTTAAAATACATGTCGTCTTAGATTTCTTTGTATCATATTAAAAATTACTCCATTTGTCCCAGACTAAAGTTCTTACTTTCTTTTTTGGTTTGTCCCAGACTAAGGTTCTTAGTTGCTTTATTACTTAAATGGACCATGGGACTCACTTGTCATTCTCACAACAAAAACACCCTACCCACTTTATATCTCCTAATTTCTCTTACTTACTTTTTCATACTCACAACATTTACTTTTTCTTAATCTTCGTGTAAAATCAAACTAAGAACCTTAGTCCGGGACGAGGGAGAACTATTACATATAAAAAATACTTATGTACCCTTAAAAGGATCCAACTACATAGATAATTAATTTCTTAAACAAAAAATAGATCTCAATTAATGAATGAGGGTATAATTGGAAAACAAGAGCAAAGATGTCTATATTACATGTGTGACGTGTCGCTTGGCCATAAGTAGAAAGCTGACAAATAAGTTCATCCAATAATTTAGGACCAAAATGGTAAAGTCTTCAAAAATTAGGATCATGTGATACAAGTGAAAAGGAAAAGAAAAAAAAAGTCAACTGTTTATGATTTGTAGCTATATGCAACTTCAATGATTGTCAAATTGACTCTCAATCACAAAATATATGTCCAATAAGTAAATATTTTGACACTGGGAATAAATTTGGGCATTATTATTATTGTAAGACTAAGGAGTGAATGATAAGAAGAAGAAAAATAAGACTTGGTTGTGCAATATATATTTTGAGACGGGGAATAAACTTGGACATTATTGTAAGTCGGATGAATTAAAGATAAGAAAAAGAAAAAAAAAAAAGATTTAGTCCTGTGTTAGGATGAAATCAGTCTTATTAATTTATGACCACGGAATTATGAGTGTTATACAATAGGGTACACAAGAGCCGTAATAGAATATTTGAACACGTTGAAGTGGGTGTTCAACCGGTATGATACACAAGAGCCGTATAAACTGTTTGAACACTTTGAAGTGGGTGTTCAACTCATATACTCCCTTCATCCCTTATGCTTTTAGGAACAAAATATAAGGAAAATGTTAAAAAGTATGTGGTGTGGCTTGTGAGTGGTAAGAGAAAAAAGTGGAGTAAAAAATAGTAAGTGGATAGTTGTTTTGAAGAATCTCATAAATAAAAAAATATTTTTTTTTTGTAGGGGGGAGGGTGGGAAAGTGGTAATTTTCAATGAGATTATACTAACCTTCCTTAACTATATATATACATAAAACAAATATTTTCTCACTTGGTTGAATTTTTAACGATGAGAAAAAAAAAACTTACTAACCATTTTCATTCTTTTGTGTGTATGATCGATTAAATCTCATCTTTGCAAATGAGACTGATGAAGTAATAAAAATATCAATTATTGGTGTACTAAAAAATGATTCACATGCATATATGTGTTAGTGCTTAGTTGATGGAATAAGTAAGACAAGAGTGGAAAACAAGAATGGTTGTGGACAAAATCAAATTTAATAATAAAAATAAAAGTAAAAGTAAATAAAAAGGTCCAAACTACTCAATCCCTTAAAGATTTATTCCTAAGATTTTAAAGATTTTATTTTACTATTTTTGGGATTGGATTGAATGTGCATATTCCTTAGCAGCTAAAGATAAAGTAGAGATTTTCTTTAAACGAAAAGAAAAAGGAAGAAATGTTTTGAAAGAAAAAAGTGCTCCTTTGTTTACTAGTGAAACCCTAATCCTATTCTTTAAATTTATTTATTTTATATGTACATACTATTTCGATGTTTGTCCAGCTTTTCTTTAAACGACAAAAATTACGTTTAGATTTATATTACACATTGAGCGGTTTGAGTAGTTATTAAACTTGAGTTCTAACAACAAGCCGAACTCAAATTTTGTTTATTATTCTTGAAAAATGGGTTGAGTCGAGCTATTAACGATCTCGAGGCGAGCTAGAGTCCAACTTTTTTATAAAAAAAACAAAAAAAACTAGTCTAGCTAATCAAAACAATAAAATATTCCAACTTTTAGCCAGTTTGAGTAGAACAATGTAACAGATCAGAAACTCTTACAAGGATCGAATTGGAAATTGGGATTAATTCAGCTATACCAGAATAGGAACATTGATGAACTCCAAAGGAATTAACAGAAATTATAGCTAAATTAACTAAGCTATGACTATGCCTAGATTATGCTACTGCTGCTCCTACGAAAACAAGAAGACGAAAATAACAATTCAATTCCACGCCACTCTCCTCTCTGCACAAGGCTATATAAACGAAGATTTCCCTTCCCCAAAACACGTTGTTAGCCTCCTCACGAGCTCCCCACGTGACCGTGGCTGCTTTGCCAAATTTAACCCCTCTCGTTGACTGCGAAAAGACCAGAATACCCATCCAGGGCTGTTACAAACAAGTTTGAAACTTTGTTATACTCCTTCCGTCAGTCCCAGAATACTCTTCACGTTTTTTTTCTTTATTACTACGAAGGGACTTTAATCAATAATTATAGGTAGATTTAATTACACTAACTATGAAAATCTAAAACTTTTTATTGATAGACCATCAACCTAAAAGTATTGTCCAAAGTTCCTTCACAGCAATAACGAAAAAAAACGTAAAAATCATTTTGAGACGCCGACATTGAAACACACATCTATATTCTTAGTGAATTCTTTTTGTGCTACAATCGGGGAAGACGGTACCCTACCTCCACATGGATGATGACTAAAAACATTTGACTTTCTCCATGCCCTCACCATCACCAGTTGGATGAAGATATTTTCAACTTCGTCCCTCTTCTTTTGTACTAATATTTATTTTCCTTTTAAATAATATTTTAAACTTATGTATTTTTGTAAATTTAAATGATAAGTATGTATAACTATAGTTTGTTATATACCGTACTACTTCACATTTTCTCTTTTAGTTTACTCTTCAAACTCAAAATACTTACTCAATCAATAATGTTTCTTTATCTTTGTACCCGATTAAAAATGTGTAGCTTCAATTAAAAGGAAGAGAATAGTGATTAGTGAAAAGATAGTTAAAAAAAAAAAGCATTTGAATTTTTATTAAAATTTATTTTATGATGAATTTTGCAAAATTAGATATTGTACATTAGTGCTTCTGAAATTGCTTTGGTTTGGAACTATCCATATGATATTGATTAGATATGCAGCATCACTTATTATAAAAACATTACTGTAATTTCGTAGTGATTTTGGGGGCATTTATGTACTTTCGATCATGAAACAGCAGGTATCCATGGCCCATATTGACGAATTATTCAAGTGGAAAGTGACCCGATGCTATTATAGCATGACGTGGTTTCACGCGTTATTACTAGGAAAATGATGCATAAAATTAAGTAGTCACTACTAAACTAAGCCCTTTAAAACCCGTACGGTGACAATTTTATACTCCCTCCGTCCCATTTCAAATTGCAAATACTAAGTGTACACGGGAATTAAGAAAAAAGTAAAAAAAGTGATGTGTTGTGAGTGTAGATAGTTGGGTAGGAGAGAGAAAGTGGGGTAGAGAATAGTAAGTGGGTTAGTTGATGTGAGTATGAGAAGTGGGACCCACTAATTAAAAAGTATTAAAAACTTTCCATTTAAGGATTTTGCAATTTTAGTTGGGACACCCAAAATGGTAAATTTTGCAATTTGAAATGGGACGGAGGGAGTAATCAACTAACTAATTTTTTAAACTATACAATAAAAATAACAAAACTTGTTAACACATTTCTTCCAAAAAAAAAAATTGTTAACACATCAGCACTTTTAATACTATCACCGGACACTGACATTCTTATAAATTACCATTAACACCTGTTTAATACTACCACTGACGCTTTTTAATATTACTACTGCATTCATTTACACCAACATTGCTCATTTACACTTGCACAAAGCATTATTGACTAGCAAGTAGCAAGACAACCAATGCAGTAGGAAAAGGGCTTTGTTAAAAGGACTCAAATGTTAGGTTAATCTCACCGCCTCCCTCTTAAGTTTAATTATAATGTCAATTTTTCTAGTATATAACTAGCTGAAAATAAAAGGTGAGAAAGAAAAAGGTAGCACTTGTATTTGATTAAGGATAATGATATGTCTAGTGAAAACTCAAAAGGGAAAACTCATAGTGAAACACTTTAAACCGTTGGATGAGTTTTTATTAGTGGACTCACAAACATTTATTACAATCTAACGCATTACAGTGTTTCACTATGAGTTTTCACTATACATATCATTATCCATAATCAAATACAAGTGCTACATTTTTCTTTCTCACCTTTTATTTTCAGCTAGTTATATATAGGGGTGGCAAATTGGGTGTTTTGGGTTTACCCATTAAAGTTAAAAATTCATTAGATATCCGGGTATTTTAACTTTAATGGATACATCCAAAACACTCAATTTGCCACCCCTAGTTATATACTAGAAGAATTGACATTATAATTAAAATAATTTAAGGATTGGGCTATGAAATTAGCACCTCTAAAATTATTTTCTCATTTGTTAATATATGTCATCAAATTTTTGTTAGATCTTGTCTTCAGTACATGACATTAACAAAATGACTAGATTTCGAATTAAAAATATAAACAAAATAATAGGTTTTCTAATACATTTGGTCTGATAAATTGACAAATTTACACCCTCTACTTTATTTTAATAATATAAATAAATGTTTATATGCAACGGCTGGGGAAGACAACTCCCTGTTTATACTCGACCCTCCATCTCCGAGTCTTGGGGCCTCTTTGTTCAAATAAACACTTTCTCTCTCACACACAAATTGCATTATCACCCACCCACCCACCCCTGTTGCTGTTGCTTTAAACTCTGATCTGCTTTTCAACTTTCTAGAATCTCTTTCTCTCTCTCTCTCTCTCTCCCTCAGTCCCCTCTCTCTTGAGAGAAATATTGGGTCCCGAAATATTTCTGTAATTCTTGAACAAAGTGACCTAGTATTACTATTTCTCTCTCTATATACTCTGTTCTTACTTATCAATTTCCCAATTCACTCTCTACATTTTTCGATCATCGAATCGAAAACTCTTTCTCTCTGTAAGTTCTTTATCTGTACATTGATCAATTCAATTTTGTATGGTTTCTCATTTATGGTTTCATTCAAGTTGGTTAGTATTTTTGGTTTCTTTTTACCTATATTAATTGCTGCATTCTACATGAAGAAATCTTGGGTTTGTCCTATTTCAGATTTTGCATTGGATTCTTGAAAAAAAAAATTCAATTGCGTTTCTGGGTTTTAGTTGATTAACCTTCGTTCTTGTTTCCCCTGTTCCATAATCTGTTTTAGGGTTTTTCCATTTCCTATTACCCATTCTCTATCAATATTTGCTTGTTTTTTGTGTTCTAATTACTGCATTTGATATCTAAATTTATGGGTTTTAGCTTTTGATGCTTACAGTTCTCTTTTTCTTTTCATCCCTCATTTCTTGAGGGTCTCTTGTCCATGCTTGATATTCTCGTGTATTTCAATTTCGTGTACTGCATTTCGTATGAAGAATCTTCTGGTTTTAATCTTTGTGTGGGTTCTTTTAATTTCTTGGTCTTTATCCAATTAGGTTTTCCAATTTTGATTCCATTCAATAACCAAATTGTTGGGTTTTTGACATTTCTTGCCTGTGTTTCTGTCCTGGTTAATAACTTTTAGGGTTCAGATTAAGAAGGAAATGAAGGATGTTGAAATCTTTGGAAAAGAGTATGTCTGCATGTTGGCAACCATTGATGAGCCGGTATGCCCGTATGAACAAGGATGATAATGACAATGATTTGGGCGGCTTAGATGATGCACTTTTATGGAGCAAGGATCTTGGAAAGCATGCATTTGGGGATTTCTCGTTTGCTGTGGTTCAGGCTAATGCTGATTTGGAGGATCAAAGTCAGGTGGAGACTGGTCAAGATGCCACTTTCTTTGGGGTTTATGATGGCCACGGTGGCCCTGAAACCGCTCGTTTTGTTTCTGAGTACCTTTTTAATCATCTAATCAGTTGAGTTTTTCGTGTTTCTTTTAAACAATTGTTGTTTTTTCTTGAATCTGAATGACTATTGCTTATACCAACTCCAAATTTATGGTTATTAGAGTACAAAAGTGTTATCTTCTTTGAGATTCCTTCTACATATTAGGTGGTGAGCTGTTCTCTTCATTTGCCATTTTGATCAATTTGTTGTAGACTGAAGTTGAATAATTGCTGCTTGTTCCAATTTGAACTTTGGGTTAGTGCAAAAGTTGTGCTTGTGTGCTTAAATCTTCTACTTTCAGTATGTGTGTGTATATTTGTGTTTTCCGTTTCTGGAAATCCTTTTTATGCTGTAGGTATAGTATTATTTGTTTGGTTGTGAACTTTTGCTTGTCCTCGTCTGATATAAACTTAATTAGAGCATAACCACATCACGATATCTTAGTAAGTAAGATTTTATAAGCATTTGCCATTTATGGATTTCTTTGTCCTTTTTCTACATTGTTTTATTGTGAGTTGGAGAGTGAATACTGCTTGTACTCTTTTGAATTTATGGTTGATTGGAGCATAACTTAATGCTTTCATGATCATTCCGCTGCAAGATAATCTCTGCACTTGCCGTTTTTCGGATTTCCTTTCAAATATGGCTGTTTATAGTGCGAGTTTGAAGGCGATCTTTTCATGTATTTGTTTGATTATATAATTGGTTCTTAGGAAATTTTGTGCTTTTCTCTTATGGAACCTTGGTCACTTTTAGGACTGATATTATCTTTGCACTCTCCACAATATGAATTTCTTTGATAGTATTGTTTTTCACTGTTAGTATTATTCTGATAAATGTGTTCATCATTTGCTAATTATGTGGAGTTCCTCTATATATTGTTTTGCTTGTACCTATATGACTTCATGGTAATTGAATTCTGTATAGTCAACGCAAAAAACTTAGTTTCTTCCATGAGGTTAGCTTTAGCAATTAGCATACCTTTTGATATTTTTCTCGATGGATTTGTATGAGTTTGTTTGTCAAGTATGTTCAAACACTCATTTTGGAATTATATTTTATTGTTGGCAGGGCTGGCTCGAGAAAGTAGAGAGATATCTGGAGAAACACTGAAGAATGCTATTACTGCAACTGAGGATGAATTTCTTGCCCGAGTACGCAGAACATGGGGAATAAAACCTTTGATGGCAGCAGTTGGGTCGTGCTGTCTGGTTGGGATTATATGGAAAGGAACATTATATGTTGCAAACCTTGGTGATTCGAGAGCTGTTTTAGGTCATTTAGGTAGGCGTAGGTCAAACAAAATTGTTGCTGAAAAATTACCAGGGATCATAACGTATCTTTTGAAGAGGTTAGACAAGAACTTAGAGCGGACCATCCAGATGACCCTGATATTGTTGTGAAGGCAAAGGGAACATGGCGTATTAAAAGCCTCATTCAGGTTTGCTCTCTTTTCATTCGACTGACTTTTTAACAGATAGGTTGAATTTATTATGGTGAATCGTAACTCGATTGTGTTACTTCATCTAAGCTCCATTTCTCTGGCTAGAATTATGGACAACTGTTTTCCAGGTTTTCTCATGTTTTGTTGTTCAAGAAAATAAATCATACTCCCTTTGTCCCAAAATGATCTTCTTATTTGTCATTTTTCATTGTCTCAAAAAGTTGTTCCCATACAATTTTGGCTTAAATGTGCATAAACACAACATGGCTAGTGAAGCAAGTCTTCATATCCTTATAAAGTTTGAATAGTCAAATGTGAAGATCATTTTGAAGGAGGGAGTACTATAGAGTTTAATACTAAGTCAAAGCAAAATCATTCTTTGACTAAGAAAACGAACTCATGGAATTGAGCTGCTCAAGCAAAAGCAAGTGTTCCTTTCTTGTCTACTTAATAATCTCTAGGCACCTGGAAATTGTATGCACTAACTGAACATTTGAAATATAATCTTCTATTTATATAAATGACTTTTGGAAGTCACTGTCTTTATTACATTTTGCTTACCTGCTTATTTTTGCAAATGCAAAATGGTTTTAGGTTTCTAGATCAATAGGAGATGCATACTTGAAGAAGCCAGAATTTGCTCTTGACCCATCATACAGACGGTTTCGCCTTCCAGAACCAATCACCCGACCTGTGCTAAGAGCTGATCCATCTATACATACAAGAGATTTACAACCCAAGGATAAGTTCCTTGTATTTGCATCTGATGGGCTCTGGGAACATATTACAAATCAGGAAGCTGTCGAGATTGTGTACAATAATCCCAGATTAGTACGTTCTTTTCTCTTACTTTATGCTTTGAGAATCATTTATTTATCCAAATTATTGGGACTGACTTGGATGATTTAATATTATTAGGGTATTGCTAGAAGACTTGTAAACTCTGCCTTGACTAAAGCCGCAAAGAAACTAAAGACAAAGTATGAAGACCTGAAGAAGATTGACAAGGGGGCCAGGCGGAATTTTCATGATGATATTACTGTTATCGTAATCTTCATTGAGCATGATTTACTGGAGAAAAACTTACCTGTGCCCGAATTTTCGTTTAAAGGGTTCATTGACTCGACTTCACCTTCAAAATTTAGTGCTTTACATGGGATTGATGGGCACGGATAGACCTTCAACTGTTCAAAGAAGATCAAGATTTTAAAAAGCTTTTGCAAGTTATAGATAACTGCTCAAAGAAGAGCAGGATTCGAAAACTTCTGCATTATACCGAATATTGGTTACTCTTTTCCGCTCTCCCTTTTTTGGTTTACGTCCTGGTATTCTCTCAGTCCTCAGATCCTGATCTGCATCCTCTCTTTGCTTCTTAACCACTTTTCAGACAACAAGTGTCTTTTTTTTTTTTTTGGGTTTTGTGTTACATTGTACAAATGTTTTGTAGTTATATTCCTTACACTAAAACTGAATAAAGTTGTTCGCATTCAAAATTTCTCTTTACTTGAGTGATTCAAAATTTATACGTGTTGCTTTTTTTTTAATGTATCTTCTGTGGAGGGGGCGGGGAGGGAGGGGTTAGGCATTGAAATGTTAGAACAGCATCCCATGTTCTTCTTTCTCCTTCCAAAACGTCGCCCAAAGTTCCCTTTGAGGAGTAGAGGAATGTGGTTGCGAATTGCATTGCGCTTGACTTCTTGCTCATTTTCTTGATTTGTGATGACCAAGTTAAAAAGCTCTTTAAACATCCCATGTTCTTTTTGATTTTCACCCATGAGCTGTAGATTAGCGTATATCTAACTCGACCTAAATCCTCAACCTTTAAATAGAGCCTTCGTTGCATTGCGATCTCACAGCCAAAGCACTCGTTTAAGATCTAGCCATGAATTCAATAGTTCTTCTCCTTCTCTTTCTTCTCACATCTGAATTATCATTGAGCTTACAAGCTCAGTATGAGTTTAATGGCAGTGAGCCATTAAATTCTTCCATTGCTGATGGCCTGAAAACAGAGGCTAATTTCTTTCCTGGAAAAAGAGGAAAGATTCATTGGAAAAGGCCTAAATTATGCAGGAAAGAACATTCAAAATCGTGTCTTTTAATCTCGATCCATGGCAGATGCTGTAAATCGCACTGCGTGGATGTTTCTTCAAACGTGCATAATTGCGGGGGGTGTGGTCGTAAATGTAAGCAGGGGATGAAATGCTGTGATGGGGTTTGTGTGAATATTTGGAGAGATGTTCACCATTGTGGCAAGTGTCATAATGCTTGTATTTCTGATGAGAGCTGTGACTTTGGATTGTGCAGCTATGGTTAGCCTTTTGCTTGCCAAGATTGATAAAAAAAAAAAATAAGCCTCTTGTTTAAGGCATATCTACTCTGTGTGTGTGTGTGTGTGTGTGTGTGTGTGTGTGTGTGTGTGTGTGTTTTGGATGTATAACCATGTTTAATAATACAGATTTTGTAGGGTGTTTCTCCCTATTTATATTGAATTATAAAAAAAACAAATGTAAAAGTCTTGATTCAACCCAAACCATAGCATTAGAATTACACAATGTTCTATATCATAATAATAATGATGAAAAAAATGAATTTCCGGCGCAATGTAGCCTGCCTCCAAATGTTGGAAATGGAAGAAAAACAAAAGAAAGATGCCGAAAAAAAGAATGTGAAAGAAAATACAATAAAAGGCATACTCTGCAACAATAGAATAGACGATTCTTTTAAGTAGCAAATGTATAAATCTCTTCGACGAAACCTTCATTTAGAAGCATTTCCTGTGAACGATCGAGGGACCTGATTCATCGTACTCAGCCTTCGCTATCCACATCTGCAGATATAATAACATAAGTTTATCAAACTAGAAGTTTTGTATATGATGAGAAAAATGATATGTTTATCAAATTAGAAGTTTTGTATATGATGAAAAAAATGATAAGCTCATCAAATGGTTTGACGCATACCTGCTGGAATGTGCTGAGGGATGCCAAAATGGACCCTCCGATCCACACACTGTACTTCCTCTCAGGTGGGGCCACCACCTTAATCTTCATGCTACTAGGAGCTAACGCTGTAATCTCCTTGCTCATCCTGTCAGCAATACCGGGAAACATGGTGGATCCTCCACTGAGAACAATATTTCCGTACAAATCCTTCCTAATATCCACATCACACTTCATGATCGAGTTGTATGTAGTTTCGTGAATGCCAGCAGCTTCCATTCCGATCATTGAAGGCTGGAAGAGGACTTCCGGGCACCGGAATCTTTCAGCTCCGATAGTGATGACCTGTCCATCGGGAAGCTCATAGCTCTTCTCCACAGAAGAGCTGGTCTTTGAGGTTTCTAGCTCTTGTTCATAGTCAAGAGCAATATAGGCTAGCTTCTCTTTCATGTCCCTCACAATTTCCCGCTCTGCAGTAGTGGTGAAAGAGTAACCACGCTCGGTTAAGATTTTCATCAAGGCATCAGTGAGGTCACGTCCGGCCAAGTCGAGACGCAGGATTGCGTGTGGGAGGGCGTACCCTTCGTAGATAGGGACCGTGTGACTGACACCATCCCCAGAGTCAAGAACAATACCTGCATAAACATAACAGCATGGTTCAAAATAAAGCTCCGTTACACACTTTAGTGGTTGCCTACTTTACCCTCGCCCCTTCAAAAAAAACTCCAAGATTTTAACGTAAATAACCTCTTACAGCTTTAATATAACTACCCATTTTCCCCAACATCCAAAAGATAGCTACCATAAATTAAAATCATACAAAATCAAAAATTAAAAATCAAAACTTTGAGTCATTTTCTCATACTGGGTGAAGAGAAAAATGGTTAAAAGAGTAATGCAGAAGTTTGCTTACCAGTTGTACGACCACTGGCGTAGAGGGAGAGGACGGCCTGGATGGCAACATACATGGCAGGAGTGTTGAAGGTCTCAAACATAATTTGAGTCATTTTTTCACGATTGGCTTTCGGATTGAGAGGAGCTTCTGTGAGAAGAACAGGGTGTTCTTCTGGTGCGACACGGAGCTCATTGTAGAAAGTGTGATGCCAAATTTTCTCCATGTCATCCCAATTGCTAACAATTCCATGCTCAATCGGGTATTTTAGAGTCAAAATACCTCTCTTGGATTGAGCCTCATCACCAACATAGGCATCTTTCTGGCCCATACCAACCATCACACCAGTATGACGTGGCCTACCCACAATACTAGGGAAGACGGCTCTTGGTGCATCATCTCCAGCAAACCCAGCCTAAATGTTTTGAGATAAATAAGTTTGCAGTTTGCATTTACGTTCAAATGTTTAATATACAAAATAATAAAAATAAATATACGCCATGATGGGATATGATAGTCACCTTGACCATTCCTGTCCCATTGTCACAGACGAGAGGCTGAATATCCTCGGCTTCGGCCATTTTTCAATGTGTGCTGGAGAAAAGATACCATTATCATGTTAAATGATTCAATAAAATAATCAGACACGGAAGTAGTAATGCATCTTAATGCTTGTTAAGAAAATAATTTGGATCATGATGCTTTTCAAGATCAAGGATCAGATATGAGTCAGACGGATCCATTAATATGAGAAGGCATGTTTGCGATTTATTTCATAGACTTTATGTTGCAGTAAGGTCTATAAAATATTGATCAGTAGGACAATGCATCTTAAACTGCAGAAATGCAGATAACTTACACAACAAAAAAATCATCAATTGGCAATTCTTTTATACTGATCTACAAGATGGATGATCTCCTAGTGGAACAACCGTAGGAAAAGTTTTTTTTTTTTTTCAAAAAATGCCACTATATGACAATCACATTGTATAGCTAAGAGGAAATTCATATACAAGAATAGTAGTACTTTCGATGTCATGTAGAAATCAAAATATCCACAAATCAATGAACCCTTCTCATCAAATACATATTCCAATATCGTAGAAATGTAGACAAATAAATCCAATTCTATACACTAAACAGACATATCATAGGACAAACCCGAATCAATTTATTGCTTAATATATCAAAGTTCTTTGCAAAGAAACATCAAATCTAAGATTGGTTCGAGTAAAAATACATATGACAATGAATTTCCACCACAATCTTTAATTGATCTAATAAAATTAAAACCCCAGAATTTAGAAAAAAAATCGATTTGATTCGAAAAGGGGACCGAAAATTCATCAAATTCGCATGAAATATAGATGCCGAAATGAATCCATGTTGTTGACTTGCCCCAATGAGGAACAACAAAATGTCCTCACACACACACACACACACACACACCCGAATCTTCATGATGCATGAAATTGAAATCCACCCAGATTCGGATTTGAGAAATCAAGCTCAATTAAAGGTCTCAAAAGGCAAAATGTGATGAAATTTCTACCCTAATTGTCAATTTCAACAATCAATTCAAACGAGGGAATGAACCACATTATAACTAAATAACCTAAAAATCGATTATTTCATACGTAAATCAAAGCGGAAAAATCAATGAAAGATTGAATCTTGGTACCTTCGAGACAGTCGGAAATGGTGATTCTCTCTCTCTCTCTCTCAACAACGGCTTCTTCGTTTTGGCCTGAGGTGCCCGCCCTATTGTTTTCAAAACAGAGAAGAATATAGAGTAAATGAAACTCAGGCTCAAATGAAATTCAGCTTAAATGAAGCTCAAATTCACCCTTTTGAAGATCATGGCCGTCGATTATGGGGAATAGTATATCTGGTATGTGGGTCCCATGACGAGTCATTGAATGGTGGATGTAGCTGGCATTACTGTTGCAATTATTGTTGCAAGTACAATTATACCCTTAACCGGAGGCCCTCTCAATAAAGGGATATTAATGGAATACACCCTCATCAGACCAATATACCGAGTCCAGATCTCTTGTACCACTTTGTGTGTCCCTCCTTGTGTCATTATAATCTCAACCGTTTGCATGCTTGTATAATATCAACTTAATGACTGCAAGCCGTTGGATCACTTGTGGCACAGGGAGTGGCACACAACTCCATATATTCAGTTTTGCTTCTGCTTAACCTAAAACCTCGAGATTTCAAAGTGCGTCTCCACAACTCCAATTTACTTTCAACACCTTCTTTTGTCTCATCAATCAGCACAATATCATCTGCGAACAACATACATCATGGAATATCATCTTGGATTGACCTCGTCATGTCGTCCATTATCAGGGCAAAGAGAAAGGGACTAAGTGCAGAGCCTTGATGCACTCCAATCGTGATAGGGAACTCTTCTGTCTTCCCAACGCTTGTCCGTACACTAGTACTAACTCCATTATACATGTCCTTGATAATATCAATATATTTCTTTGAAACGCCTTTCTTTACTAAAAATGGAAAGTGTTCACACACTTGCATACTCGCATTAACTAACCCACTAATTATTCTTTACCTCACTTTCTCTCTCTTACCAAACTATCTACACTCACAACACATCAGCTTTTCCATTTTTCCTTAATTTTCGTGCAAAAATAGTTTTGTGCAATTTGAAATGGGACGGAGGGAGTATGTTTTGACAACCACTTGACTACAAGTATATGAAAGTTTTTAAGAAGTTTTTATTTTTATGAAAAAATTAAAAAACTTTAAAGCTTTTTGTTATTGTGGAGATATAAAAAACTATTTCTCTATGAGCAATGCTAGGGGCACAAAATAAGCTCACAAAATCTTACTCACAATGAGGTGGCGATATTTTATTGGTTTTTATCGATAATGGACCCGCCACACTCTACTTAAAAACACCAATAAATCAGTACACCTAAGATTTTGTAAGCAAGATTTCTGATTTTTTTGTGCACCTAGTATTATTCTTATCTTTACGGGGTGTAAAATGAAATTCCAAATTAAACCCCAATGGGGCTGGGGGCAAATTAGTCATGGGAAAAAAGAAATGGACCCCACAAAAAAGGTAATTAACGGCTTTAGATTTGCTTTTGTGCTTTTTAGCAATCCAAGTAGTGCGTTGGGTGGGTGCAATAATAATAATAATAATAATAGTGCGAGGGGGTGGAAAGGAAATGAAGAAAAAAAAAAAAAAAAAGGTTTGTACGCTTTGCCAACTCAGCATACCCCATCTTTGGTCTCCAACAGTCTGGAGATTTTGTCGGCGAGTTTGCTTCACGTGCGGTTCATGTCCACTGACGCGTGGCGGTTACGCCTTGGCTTTAGACGCTTGAACCGGTCAACCTTCCTGGGGGTTCTATGGAATTGGTCAAAGTTGTCTAATCTTAACTTAATGGTTGCCCTTCCCACTTGAACGTGCCTACCAATAACCACACGAGTGGACTACCATAACTCTCTTTCAACTATTTTTATTTGATACTTTCTCCGTCCGGTTTAAGATTTTTAGTTTAACTTTATACGCTTATTAATAAACTAAAGAAAATGAGAGTTAAATATAGTTGTGTGGTAATGTGTGAAAGATATAATTGTCTATTCATAAAGCAAGGGGGTGAAAAGTAGATATGTAAGTGATGGTTTTTGTGTAATATATAAACTTTATGAGGACAAAACTGTCCAAAACACTGATCATACTTTTCCGTTTAAAAAATAAAGCAACTAAAAACCTTAAACTGAGACATCAGACATATCAAAAAGAAAGTAAGAATCTTAAATTGAGACGGAGAGAGTACTAGATTAAGACGAATACTTGTGTGCGACTTGGTTTGAACCCGGGCCGCTTCCTCTCCTTCGTATTTATCAAACAAACTCAATTTAAAATTCAGCAAACTTAATGGTGTTAGTTCTACATTTCCGGTTCTCCATTTTCAAAACTTAGTTTATAGTTTTACCAAACATGCTTAAATACTAGTATGAATGACATACACTTTGTAGCATTAGCACGTACACTTACGAAGGCATGTACGTTTTGAAATTATATTTTTCCTATGTCGTAAGAAACAAATATTTTTTCTTAAGACTAATTATTTTTATTGGAAAAATATATAATTTTTGTTTTGTGATTTGATTTTTAGTGACAAATTAGTTAAAATAATAATGATATTTTGGCTAATTGCATAAAAAATGTATTTTATTCTATGTCATATACAAATTTAAAAATGTCCTCTTGATTTTGAAAAGTGAGGAGGGACTCTCACTTTTAAATGTGAAATACTAGTACTCGTGCCCGTGCCAATAGCACGGTGACAGTCTAAAAAGGCGATAGTAAAAAAATGTAAAGAATGAAAAGAAATAATAAAATTCATTAATGACTTCATAATTTAATATCAACAACCATTTGTCTAGGGTAAATATGCGATATGGAGCAAACACATGATTAAAGTGTAATCTGACATATACCCATGCTAATAAAGATACTCTATTTGTCCAACTTGACCTTTGTTGCTGTATATTACTTTGTACCGCCCTTCCACCATTTGCCTCTGCCGCCATTTCTCTTGCCAGTTTTCTCCTCTTCATCCTTCTTCCCTTACTCTCGCATCCATTGTCATCCTCGCCACTCTTGGCCTTGTCGCTACTACCACCGCCTTTTTTTCCTTGGTTGCACAATCTCCACATGCCTCTTCATCTTCTCCTTACGATACTTGGCCAAAGCCCTTATGTCAATTTCTCCTTTCACCGTCAACAAATCCTCTGGCTTGTTAAATAACATCTATAATATTTAAGTTAAACACTTTAACATTATTGGTGTACACCCTTGTGTTTTATTCTCTTTCCACTCCGCCCCCCCCCCCCCCCCCAAAAAAAAAATAAATAAATAAATAAATAAAATCAGTTTGTAGTGAAATTATATAAAAAAAACCAAGGTATAGACGAACACACACACACTGACATATTAACTTTAAGAAGATAAAATTAGAGAGGTACACACTAAGAGCAACCCAATTTGGTGTGTAACTCTCCACACACACCCCCACACACCCCCTGGGAATTCATTCTACAGCAGCAAAATTTCAAAATCTCAAAATCTCAGGACAGAGATAGGTAAACAGAAATATAAGACGGAACCAAACTCGCAATCAAAATTTCAGAAATTCATGACTGAGAATTGGAAAACTAACATTGCGAGATGATGCGTAAGATTGTCAAAATCAATCGAGGGACTAATCTAAAACCTTTTGAAATAGGAGCCGTTTGCAACTTCATTGTTCTATCACCTTCGAAGAAAGCTTATACCTGAACAACATATAATTGAAGGTTAATACATTGCAAGGAAAATTGCCGAATGCATGGATGACCTGATCTCTACTCATTAAAGTCAGGAACATTAGAATTTAGTATAAAATGCAGTAGTTACCTAACGCTCTCTTTAATCAAATCACGATGAACTCAAGCCATCCCGTTCCAGGAAACATAGATCAAGCAAGCTTTCTTCTGGCATAAAACACTTCAGCATAAGCATGGATTTGAAGGTGCACATAACTAAAATGCAGACATGTAAATTTTTTAACTTGGGTCACAGCAAATAAGTTTGGCCACGCCCAATTGTGAAAGGATATGAAGGCATAAAGATAAACAAAAAGCCCCCATCCCAGCAGCTACACCTAAATTCAACTAACTTAAAAATCCAACAAAAAAAGATAAATTTTTAAGTCACACCCAAACTGCACTATCTTAAGAACCATTACAAATTGGAATAAAGAAATACAAATAAATAGAAGAACACCACTGGCTCATTTAAAAACATGAAGAAAAAAAGTTTGGAGATTTAGAATGCCTTGTTAAAATCTTATGCTGCAAAGTATAAAACAGTAACGGCCAAGGACTTGGAAAAGAATGAAGGAAACTAATAAAAAATACTAACCTTGCGTATGAAGTCGATTCTCAAACCTTGCGAGTCTAACCCTTCTAAACCTGACATTCGAAATTGAGGGATGGAGATGTGAACCGTTGTGTGGACTATTGAAGAAACATGCTGCAGTTGCGTACATGCACAAAACATAATACACAAAATCCCAAGACAGAAAATATAAATGTCAAAAGCCCATTCAAATTTATTTGTATGTGCACTTCTCTTCCACCATTGCTGCCTCCGCCGCCATAAATGCACTTGTAATGATGTAAGCAAAAAATAAAGGATGTGTACAGGAGAGATTGAAAAATGTGTTTGGCTCAACTCTTCGAACCATGATTTAACCTGAAGAAGTCATCTAGAAGAATTAGGGCCACCAGAATGGGTCAGCTACATGATTAAAGTTACAGTCCCCATAAACCAACTCATTCATGATGCAGCCTGTGTTTAAAGGCCACTTTTAGCCTCATTCTAGTATACCATACAGAATAAATACAAAATGCTAAACATGGAAAAGAAAGTGAAATTTAAACAGGCAATACATATACACCCTCCGTCCCAAAATAATCTTTCTAGACTACGTAAACCCTAAATGACCACTTCTGATTCTGGTTGGTCAAAACAAGAAAAATAAGCTGATTTTCGCTTATATCTGAGTAACAATGCAGTGAGCAGACGTGTGATGAAGGCACTTGGAGAATGAAGATTTCTAATCAAAGTGAAAAGCAAATTAAAAATTTATTCAGAGAGTAAGACGGTATTTTAGGGGTACTCTGAAAGTCTGCATAGAGATGATTGAGAGATAGGTTGCACAAAATCCGCAAAAATCATGTACCTGCGAAAATAGCACTAAGAGGGAGCATACAATTGCAGAAATTGACATAAGGAAGTTTTGTATAAATTAAACTATGGAGAACATTGTAATTTTAGAACGCACAAACTCACAAAGTCACAGAGTGAGAGATGGAGAAATATGAAAATTACTCCATTACCTGCATCAAATAAGGAGCAGATACACGCCAAAAATAAAGAAAAGAGAAACGAAATTCTTGGGTTAGAATCAGAAAGATCATATGATTTGTGATTACCATGATTACCATACCAAGATTGAACGAAAACCTAATTGTTAAGCCAAATTGAGAAATTTTGAAGAGGAGCAAAAACGCTAATCTTGGCAATAGTCGGAACCCTGGATTCCAAAAATTAAGAATTTGATTGACTTACCTTGAAACGATGGAGAGGAAGAGCCACGCAGCTTCAGTTTCGATTAAGGAAAGCTAAGGAGGCTGACAACACCCCGAGAACGTTATCTTATGCGATGGGGGATCGAGATCTGCTTCATTCTCGAACTGATCACCGCCAGGAACCGCCGTGGGAATAGGATGAATCACGGCCACTCTTTATGGTAGTTACCAATCAATCCTATCCACTCTTTGTCTTGCAGTTATTTCTGCTTCCTATTGTAACATAGATGTTTAAAAAATCCAGAGTTGAGTACTCACTAGTTATGAGAGTTATATAACTTTCCATCCAAAATTTTAAGAATTGTATTTTATCTATTTTTTTATTAAGAAATGAACTAGCACTTTTGAAAAAAGAGAAATAAGCTCTCTCTTGCTTCGTATGTCTCGAAAAGACAATTTTATTTAATTTTTATTGGTCAACTCAATCTTCGTCAATGCTGAAAATTTGTTGGATGATAAATCAGACGACTTTCATTAGCCAACTGATATATCAGTGCAAATGTCTTATAGCGGTGCAAAGGTCTAAAAAACTAAATAAATGAGAGATGGGCTAACATTTTATGAGATTGTATTTCTAAACTACGATATTTTTCTTAAAAGAAATATGTATTAACATTTTGGCAATTTTTACATAATTAATTTCGCCACTAACGAAAAGTAACGATAGAAAAAAAAAAAAAAAAAAAAAAAAAAGGGGGTAGCTAAATTACAAATGTGCGCAGATGCTAGATATTTTAACTACAGGGGAAAAGTACAAATAAATGTTTAATGTTTGGGGGTTGTCCGTAGAAAGAGGTCCGATATCCCAATTTCGAGAATTAAGGGCTAGAACTTACGAAAATCTAACAAATAAGGGATCTTTGATCGAATGGAATTGTTATAAAACTTTGTTGAAAATTGGCACATACCTAGCCCACGCAATTTGTGTATAGGTGTTTTAGTAACTTAGCATCAGTGGCGGATCTACACTAAAACATTTGGTGTTGCCTCCTTTTTGCGAGAAAAAAATACCGTGAAACTAGCCCCCAAATTTTTTTTTAGTGTACTCTGGTATTAGTGCTTCTTAAAGACGAAAGTTACCCTTCAAGTGTGACAACTCAAAAAGGAATATCAACCTTCAACCTTTTCAAGTGGGACAGAGGTAGTAAAATACTTAGGCAATTTACCCTAAGTAAAATTTTGGGAATTATTGGAAAAGGTCGATGCTCCATTCTAAAAGTAGCTAGTAAAGAAAAAATCATTCACACAATAATAGTTGATAAATCGACAAAATAGAAATAAAAATAATGAGCAAATTAAAAACATAAGTGGTCAAGATTTTTTTTTTTTTTTTTTTTGAATTTGAACAAGAAAGCTTATGTCATGAACAGCTACAAAATTTTATATTAATGTCAGTTAAAGTGATGGTTAAGATTTTTTTTAACTTTTTTTTTACATTGATGTTTTTAAAAAGAAAATCATAGTAGAGGGAAAAAATATTTTTAAGTGGTATCAAAAGAATTTTACAAAAACTTAGAAGAAAGCTCACCTATTAGAGTTTAAAACAAAAAAAAAAATGGAAACTATTTGCAACTAGTGGGAGTTGAACCCATGTCACTTGGCAAAAAAACTAACATCTCAACCAAGCTACCTAAAAATTATGTAAACTAAGCGCACAGTTATGAAATTATTTACTCAAAAAAAAAAAAAAAATTACCATTGCCTGGGCAATGGTAGGCACACTAGTATATCCGCCCCTGCTTGCACACATTTTTATATTCTGGTTTTTTTAGTTTAGACTCTCGATTTTAAATTAAACTAAAACCCCTCTTCTCATTATTACATTCTAAGTCCACCTCCGACACCATTATCCATCACCATCGCCATCGTTAAAATACTAGTACTTGTACCCGTGCATGTAGTACGGAGATAATATAGGCACAATGTCAGTACAGACACGATGACAATACTGATACAATATGTCCAAAAACATACCATAGAATGAAACTTGTAATTCATCATATAATGGGAGGCTTAAAGAAAAGAATAGCAAAATATAAAGCCAAATGTTAGGTATAATGCCCGTGATAGTACTAATGGCCGCGACAAAGGGCACAATGACGGTATGAAATTGGTTGGTTTACAAGATAATATAGATCTTGAACAACTGCCTCTGAAAATGAGTACCATCTCCATGAATTCTCATATATTCTGAAAGCTTAAGCCCCCTCTCTTGCTCAATTCTGGATTCTCAAAGCTCATATTGAGACTTAAAGACATAATTTAGGTGTATAGCCCAAGCCATGTACTTAAAAAAGGTCTATGTGAGATTCATCTTGTTGACTAAAAGAGCACCACACACCTTTAGCATCATCTTCAGTTTGTCATAATACCCATTAGAGGATTCCCGAATACATAAGAGTTTGAAGTCTTTGTTCATTAGAGCCTGCAATTTAGGTAAAGTGAAGTCTACATAGAAGAAAAGACTCTTTCATTTGCATGAAACTACATGTTTTCCATACTTAGCATGACAATAGTGCTTCCTTCCCACACCAACCCATCATTTGCATATAATTTGATTTGACCATTAATAAACTAAATCAATTATGTTTAACCAATTTTCTTATGGATGTACTTGCACATGTCATTTTAACTTAACTGAGTTTTCTAATTTTTTCGTCAAAAAATATTTATTTACTAACTTTTGGTATGTTGGACTTTTAATCGTCAAAATCATCAAATCATAGGACTCCTTTTGACGAACGACTCTAATCTTTAAACTTTTATTTACAATTTTCCCAAGATTCATGGTTTTATTAAATGGACCCTGAGACCCATTCCCGTTCATTTTCTTAAAGGAAAATTGCGATTAATTAATATATGTGTTTTTTCAGTATTCGCAATGTGATTCCCAACGTTAATTTTTTACAACACCCTTCCCCGCACTGACATTTTGTTGCATTCTAATGAAAAATTGGTTAAAAACTTATCTTTCATTAAAAAAAAATGTGGCATGTGCCTCACACATGATTTTTCATGGGTAAAGATGATATTTCTCTATATTTCAGTCAATTAAAAATAAAATAAAATCATGAATACATATAATCATGATCTCTCTTTCTCTCAAAACACACACGCTGCCCTTGAAATCTCTCCCCCTTCATTCTCTCTGTCCCCCACCATAATATCCCTTACCACAAACCCTAAATCTGGAAAGAGAATGAACACTATACTCACAATCAATGATGCGTCGTCGCGTGCGGATGAGATTGATGATTGAGGCGCCGCAAAGGAAAGTTCATTTGGGGGAGGATTTGAGAGGAGGGAGAGAGGCGAAAGGGGATGGTTCTTTAGCAATTCACTGTCTTGAGTTGATGTTTCAGATAGGTGGGAGGGAATGATATGAATGAATGCGGAGAATTGGGGGAAGATGATAGAGGATGTAGTTGGGAGTGGAATTGGTAGTGGAAGGCCAAAGCTTAATATGCAGCCATGGAAGTTATCGAGACTGGGGAGGCTTTGGTTGCTGCTAAATCAAGAAAGGGGTCGAATCTATTTGGGAATGTAAAGCCGAGAAAACATGTTTTGAAGGAGAAGGGTCAAGATTGGAAGGAGAATTATGATAATCTTGAGTCTTCAAAGATGAAGAGTGCATATTTAATTGTGGGTGATTTTTTGGTATTGGGACTGATGGAGATGGTGGTGTTAAGACGGGTGGTTGTGTTGGTGGTGAGTGTAAAATAAATGTCAATAATTAATTTTTCTACTAATTTTTTTAACGAGAGCTATTTATTAGCTGGTTAAAGGGACGATTTTTAACGAAAGTTAACTTCCATGTGTAATGTCGTCTTTGCCACTGAAAAAATTATTTTCAAGACACATGACGTTTTTTTTTTTAAACGAAAGTTAGTTTTTTAACCAATTTTTCATGGATTGCAACAAAATGTCGATGTGGTGAAGGGGGTTGCAAAAAAATCAAAGTTGACTCCATCGTCTTGGGTTGGATTTATTCTACTCTATCCTTGGGGATGGAAAGACTCAACGTGTGGGGATCGATTGTGGGGATACTTTTAGACTGGTTGTTGAACCGTCCACCATTCACATCGTTCTTATTTATTACTCTATGTTGATGATATTATCTTAACGACTTCATCTGACGAGCTTCGCAAGTCCATTACTGCTGTTCTTAGCTCGGAATTTGCTATTAAGGACCTCGATTTTTTAAGTTATTTTTTGGGATGTCATTCAGCATCACAACAACACCTTATTTCTCTTTCAACATAAATATGTTGCTAAAATAATGAAAACCATTAAAATTTAAACTAGTTCAGACAAATTTTTACTTTCCCAAATCATATCAACAATCACTCATACCAACATTCCATATTCACATAACAGATCTTCAAATGAACAAATTGCTAGATTTCATTGAAGGCATCTCAAATCTACTAATTCAATCTAACTCGATAAGTTTTACTATGAATGATATGCAAATTGTAACATGATAGTATTTCAATTGGTTGCAGATAATGGTGAAGGGTGCTATGACGATACGAATCTTGATGAGTTCACGGAGTAATACGATCTAATCTTTATCGGCTCTGGAGAATTGTCAAATGATACTCAAATGACTATTATCAGCTATTGTTTCATGCTTTGCCAAACGGTTACACGTATTGCTTGGACGATTCCATGTATTCGCTAGATCTAAGTGACAATGAAAATGAAAAGGATGGGAGGGTTAGAGAGGACTAATATAGCAGTTTGAAGGTCACTCATGGAGGATGGGTGCCGTTAGAATGTTTTGTTGACGCCTGAACATATGTGCAGAGTGGGGGAAGACATGCAAATAATACCGTTTGGTGAGTCTTAGACTGACCAAGGAATGAGTTGGAGGTGTTGTGATGCCGGAATATAGATAAATGACACATGGATTGGAGTTCGTACCAAGATTTTGGGATTAAGGTCGGTGATAGACATTGCGACAACTTTTTTTCCTGAACGAGGGAAAGGGTAAGAACTCTCCAGATCTTTTGATTGAAGATGGAAGTGGTTGAAAGGTAAATATCATAAATGAGTTTAACTTTTTTCTTTTAAATATATTTTGATTTGATCAATAATAAACTAAAATCAATTCAGTTTTACCAATTTTCTTATGGATGTACTTGCACATGTCATTTTAACTTACTTGAGTTTTCTAATTTTTCATCGAAAAATCTTTATTTACCACCTTTTAGTAAGTTAAACTTTTAAACGTCAAAATCATCAAAACATAGGACTCCTTTTGATGAACGACTCTAATCTTTAAACTTTTATTTACAATTTCCCGAATATTCATGGTTTTATCAAATGGACCTTGAGTCCCGTTCTTGTTCATTTTCATAAAGGCAAATTGCAATTTAATTAACTACGTTTTTTCCAGTAGTCGCAGTGTGATTCCAAACGTTGATTTTTTTGCAACCCACTTTTCCACATTGACATTTTGTTGCAATCTAATGAAAAATTGATTAAAAACTTAACTTTAATTAAAAAAAAAAAAACCGCGGCATGTGCCTCACACATAATTTTTCAAGGGCAAAGATGACATTTCTCTATATTTCTCTCAATTAAAAAAAAAATCATTGAATACATATAATCTTAATCTATCTTTCTCTCAAATAAGATGTCCGCAGCCGGCCCTCCCAAACTCATTCCTTCATTTTCTAGCAAAACGCACACCCTGCTGTTGAAATATCGCAGCCTTCCTTCTCTCTTTCCCCCCACCATAATATCCCTCACCACAAACCCTAAACCGGGAAAGAGAATGAACACTATACCTGTTAGACAAATGGGGTTAGGGTAAATTGATAATCCTGGATGATTGATTGAATCGTGTATAATTCACTCTCCGAATAACGTATTTCGACCCTTTTGCCTGGGTTTCACAAAATCCTTATTGGGATAAGACAATAAAAAACAATCTGTATCTTAGGCAGAGAAAACAGATCAGAAACTCAGAGATTAGTTAGGGTTTTCCTTTCATGAAACTGAGATACCAAATCAGGTTATAAAGAGATTGCAGTAAAAGAGCAGAATCAGTTGCACTGTTTACAGTCATGACTGTTGGCCCAACAGTCATAATATTTAACTGATCATGTCTCTTGGTTTTTGGCGGGTTTTGGTGGGGAAACTGGCGGGAGATTAATTGCAGTACCAACAAGGGGCACTGCCCCTTGACCCCGTAAGGGGGCGCAGCCCCCTTGTCCCCTGCTTCTTTATCGTGGTCGAAAAACATATTGACTCAAAATGAGTGTGTACTCCACACTTTCCCTTACTCATATCCGAGCCTAATATGAGATCGCATTGGTCTCTAGTAAATCCAATTACATAAAATCGTTGATGACACTAAAATCACCAACATTTCCCCCCAATCAACAATGCGTCGTCGCGTGCGGATGAGATTGATGATTGGGGCGCCGCAAAGAAAGTTCATTTCAGGGAGGGTTTGAGAGGTAAAAGGGGAGGGTTCTTAAGCGATTCGCAGTCCTGAGTTAATGTTTCAGATAGGTGGGAGGGAATGAGATGAATAACAATACGAATGCGGAGAATTGGGGAAAGATAAGAGATTATGTAGTTGGGAGTGGAATTGGTAGTGGAAGGCCAAAGCTTAATATGCAGCCTTGGAAGTTTTTGAGACTGAGGAGGCTTCAGTTACTGCTAAATCGAGCAATGGGTCGAATCTATTAGGGAATGCAAGTCTGATAGAACATGTTTTGTAGGAGAATGGTCAAGATTGGAAGGAGAATTATGAGAATCTCGAGTCTTCAAAGATGAAGAGTGTGTATTTGATTGTGGGTATGAAGATTTGATTTTTGGGTGTTGGGACTGATGGAGATGGTGGTGTTAAGACGAGTGGTTGTGCTTATGGTGGTGGTGGTTGTGTTAGTGGTGAGTATTAATAGATGTCATAAATTAATTCTTTTAGCGAAAGTTATTTATTAACTGGTTGAGGGGACAATTGTTAACTTCCACGTGTAATGTCGTCTTTGCCACTGAAAAAATTATTTTCAAGACACATGACGTTTTTTTTTTTTAACGAAAGCTAGGCTTTTAACCAGCTTTTCATTGGATTGCAACAAAATGTCGATGTGGTGAAGGGGGTTGCAAAAAAATCAACGTTGAGAATCACAATGCAACTACTGAGAAAACACAGGTAACTAAATTGCAATTTGCCATTTCATAAGGTAACTAAATTGCAATTTTCCCATTTCATAACGCTATTAGACGGAGGCCCTAAAACAATAAGCGTACACGTTGGGAAAGCCTTCTCAAAAGCGTACGTTGAACAACAGCGCTTGTAGAAACTGTGAATTCGCGTACCACCGGGTTTTTGTTCCAAAATTCTAGCAGTCGCAAGTTTCTCGACAGAGGCGGAGCTCCATCTCCAATTCTTCCCCCTCTTTTTCTTTTCTCCCTCCGACACATTTCTCTCTCTCACTCACACACACTGTGTCGTGAAGAATTGGTAATAGGGAACTGAAAGATGAACAGGGCAATAAAAGAAGTAGGGGCAGCTTTAATCCACTCAAAACCCAACCCTTTTCACCTCCGAGCCGCTCTCTTTCATTCCACTCCCGTCCTCCTTCGCAAACGCCTCAACAATTGGGAATACGTCAGTCCACTTCCCCTTTCTTTGTGTAATTCTATTTTTTTTAATCTTATTTTTTGTGTATGAATTGGGGTTTCACGATGAGGGTTGTGCTAAGATTCAAATTTATGCTAAGATTTTGCGAAATTATAAATTGTTTCCTGCAAATTCTTGCTAAAGTTGTTCACTTTTCAAATGTTTCTTTATTAAAGATTTGTGCTTTTTCTTTTTTTCTTTCCTGTATTTGGGTAACACTTGGTGAGTTTCACGATGAGGGTTGTGCTTTTTCTTTTTTTCTTTTATTAAAGTTGTTCACTTTTCAATAAAAAAACGTGGCATGTGCCTCACATGTGATTTTTCAGGGGTAAAGATGACATTTCTCTAAATTTCAGTCAATTAAAAAAATTAAAATCATGAATACATATAATCGTGATCCCTCTTTCTCTCTAAACTCACACCCTGCCCTTGAAATCTCTCCCCCTTCCTTCTCTCTTCCCCCACCATAATATCCTTACCAAAAACCCTAAATCTGGAAAGAGAATGAACACAATACCCACAATAGATGATTCTTTGTCGCGTGCGGATGAGATTGATGATTGAGGCGCCGCAAAGGAAAGTTCATTTGGGGCAGGCTTTGGGAGGAGGGGAGAGACGAAAGGGGATGGTTCTTTAGCGATTCGCTGTCTTGAGTTGATGTTTCAGATAGGTGGGAGTTAATGATATGAACGGCGGTACGAATGCGGAGAATTGGGGGAAGATGATAGAGAGATGATAGAGGATGTAGTTGGGAGTGGAATTGGTAGTGGAAGGCCAAAGCTTAATATGCAGCCATAAGTTGTCGAGGCTGGGACGGCTCCGGTTGCTGCTAAATCAAGCAAGGGGTCGAATCTGTTTGGGAATGTAAGGCCGAGAAAACATGTTTTGAAGGAGAATGGTCAAGATTGGAAGGAGAATTATGAGAATCTCGAGTCTTCAAAGATGAAGAGTGCGTATTTGATTGTGGGTGATTTTTGGGTGTTGGGACTGATGGAAATGGTGGTGTTAAGACGAGTGGTTGTGCTTATGGTGATTGGTTGTGTTGGTGGTGAGTATTAATAAATGTCAATAATTAATTTTTGGGCAAATTGCAATTTAGTTACCTGAGTTTTACACAATGTTTCAATTGGTTCCTGAATCTGTTTTTCAGCAAATTGGTTACTCCAGTTTGTCATTTAGTTGCAATGTGGTATAAAAATGGATGGATCGTTTAAAAACTAACAAAAGTGGATGAAAAACCTAACGAGCTTCTTTCAAAATTGCAATGGTTAACCCTACAATTTAAATTTTCCCACTTCACCCCCTAACTCCTAACGAATGTTTAAAAACTAACATAATTTGCATGCATATGTCCAAAGATTAGCGTTTCAGTCATTTTCATTTTATTTATTACATCAAAATTATAAAAATTATGATATCTATCATAAAAATAATAATTTTATTTAACTTATGACAAATACATATCATTCATAAAAATACTAATTTTATTTAACTAAAATTATAAAATATGATATCCAGAGCGGAACAGTGTTTTGGCCCGTCAAAAAACAAAGGAAACCACCAAAAATGGCGATCTCTCCACCCACGTTCCTTCTCCCCCTTCTCGCGACCACTGTTTTCTCTCTGCTCCATCCAAGTGGGTTTGGTAGTGCTTGCCTTCATGATCTCTTTGTCATTTCTAATCAAAAAATTGATGGTTGGAGAAACGTTTTTGCACAAGAAATTGTGGCTTGTCGGCGCAATTTTTGTCAATTTACTGTTTCCGGACAATGCATAATATACTTAAGAAAATGCCCAATGTTTTTTAAGTGAGAGCGAGAAGATTTTTTTTTATTTATTATTATTATTATTATTTTGCACAAGTTTTTCTAAAACAAACAATTAGAATTTGTAGGTTTATTAATTAATGTCTTTAGATGTTACAAATTTTTTATTATGGGGTAAAAATGTGAATAAGTTGAGTTTGAGGGTGCACTTTGCAATTATAAAAGAAACTTGTTAGATTTTCCATCCATTTCATTAAAAAACTAACAATCCATCCATTTTTATACCACATTGCAACTAAATGACAAACTGGAGTAACCAATTTGCTGAAAAACGGATTCAGGAACCAATTGAAACATCGTGTAAAACTCAGGTAACTAAATTGCAATTTGCCCTTAATTTTTTAAACTAAATTTTTAATGAAAGTTATTTATTAACTGGTTGAAGGGACAATTGTTAACGAAAGTTAACTTCCACGTGTATTGTCGTCTTTGCCACTGGAAAATTATTTGCAAGGCATATGACATATTATTTCTTTTAGCGAAAGTTAGGTTTTTAATCATTTTTTCATTGAATTGCAACAAAATGTCAATGTGGTGAAGGGGGTTGCAAAAAATTCAACGCTGGGAATTACAATGCAACTGCTGGGAAAACACAGTTAGTTAGGAAAGCGTTTTGCCCTTTTCATAACATTCATAACGTTAGCAGACTGAGGCCCTAAAAACAACAAGTGTACACTTCATCAAAGCGTTATCAAAAGCGTACGTCGAACAACAGCGCTTGTAGAAACTGTGAATTCGCGTACCACCGGGTTTTTGTTCCAAAATTCTAGCAGTGGCGAGTTTCTCGACAGAGGCGGAGCTCCATCTCCAATTCTCCCCCTCTTTTCTTTTCTCCCTCCGACACATTTCTCTCTCTCTCTCACACACACACACTGTGTGCGTGAAGAATTGGTAATAGGGGAACTGAAAGATGAACAGGGCAATAAAAGAAGTAGGGGCAGCTTTAATCCACTCAAAACTCAACAACCCTTTTCACCTCCGAGCCGCTATCTTTCATTCCACTCCCGTCCTCCTTCGCAAACGCCGCAACAATTGGGAATACGTCAGTCCACTTCCCCTTTCTTTGTATTTTTTTTTTTTAATCTTGTTTTTTGTTGCATTTTTGTGTATGAATTGGGGGTTTCACGATGAGGGTTGTGCTAAGATTCAAATTTATGCTAAGATTTTGCGAAATTATAAATTGTTTCCGCAAATTCTTGCTAAAGTTGTCACTTGTCAAATGTTTCTTCATTAAAGATTTGTGCTTTTGTTTTTTTCTTTCCTGTATTTGGGTAACACTTGGTGGCTTTTATGAATCATATAGTATCAGTGCCAACAACAAAAGCGATAATTTTCTTACCTCAATCGCTGTTGAAGTTTTGTGTTTAATCATCTCATTTTAAATTTCGCTATTGCCCTAAAAGTATAATTTTAACTACTGTTGGTTTTAATTCTGAAGAACCAAGACATGTTGCTTTGTATTTTTTGAAAAACATTGTTCTGTTCGATTGAGCATAGGATGCCTGAATTTGCTCAAGGGGATTCTGTGTGTTTATGTTACATGGTGCTACTCTGAGCTTATTGTTATTTAGGGTAAAGATTCTAACTTTCTTAAAATTAAGATAACATTTTAGTGAGAAATGGTTTTTGTTTCATTTGAAGATTTATGCTTTACATCATCATAACGAAGACCCACTAATCTCTTCCTTAGACTTTGTTATATAAAGCAACCTCGTCAAATGCATATGTAGATGTATATGCGAATGTTGGGATACATTTGTTAGGGGGACTCTTTACTGAATGTGTTAATTGGTGCTCGACAGAAAGAAGGTGTTATTTGGGCCGTACCGTACTTAGTTTGACAATGATTTTTTTAATCTCTTTTCTTTCTTTCTTTTTATTTATTTTCATTTCTTTTCCTTTCTATATTTTGCAGGATAGAAGTGCTAATAGCAGGTCATCAAGGGTGAGACATTGTAGAAAACATCACATTTGCTGTTTGTTCTATGTTTGTGGGGGTTATATGAGTACTTAGTAACATACGTGCTGTCAACTATATCTGTGGGTTTTAGTTTTGACCCTGCTAGTTGAAGTGATTAGTTCATCTTTCGTTTTAAAGCCGGGAATACTACATTTTCTAGTGAATCTATTTAACGGGGAGGCCCACTGAATTACGGTTGAGAGAATAATGCATAAGCTTTTTCATAAGTAAAAAGTAAAGAACAGCATAAAGGGTACAAGTCTAACACATACTAGCTTTAGGCTTCTTTTTTTTCTCTTGTCATCTATGCGTTCTTTTTTAATCCGTGTCCTATGAAAGTATAAAAGATAACGAAAATAAGTGAACTTTGTCTCTTGGCTATTCGTTATGTCATAAATTTTTAGGACTGTGATGTATCCATCTTCTTTAATGTTTTAATGTTTTCCCTTTATTAAAAAACTTCCAAGTAATCTCTTCCTTATCTTTCTGTCAGTGATTTTCAGTAGGCTAGGGTTCTTAAAATTTGGGATCCATATACCACCAAGGTCGTTGTCAAAATGATATAGCATCATCACATATTAACATTTGAATTAGGACTTATTGATCACTATACACACACCAGTCCTTTTTTTTCCCGTAGTTCAATAACTGTCTATTCACCCTCAAATAAATTGGTTTGGTAAGAAAATGGAGCTGAATGTCAAACAAATTGTTTTGCAGCTCTTTGCGATTAATTTTTAGGCGTTTTATGCTTGGGGTATTCTTCGTGAGTGTCCACGCAATCTGATGACCTGTTATTTCTTTTTTATTTATTATTTTTTCGTTATGTTTTGGATTGATAGTTTGCGCATACAAAGTCTTCAATTCTTTCTTTTCAACAGCATATTACAAAAGCATTCCACTTCTTTGAGAACCAATGGCACTACAATTCAGACATTTGTCACTCCTCTGTTCTCGAGTCCTTTGTATAGCCTACCCCAAAATCACATGAGTATGTAGCGAGTAATTGGTTTGAGGAGGTATGGAAGGATTAAGTATAGGGTAGAATAATAAAAAGAAAATAAAACATACACCAGCACTCTTTTTCAGTCCCTCCACATGATTCAGTGGTTTTAAATAGTTCCTATTTAACGGAGAAAATGGATGAACACTAGACTGTTCCACCTTCCATTTATGTCTCTCTCTCCAATTCCATCACCAAACGGCATAACCGTCTCTAAATATGTATTGTTGAAGGTGCATCCATCCTTGTTAGTGCTACATATTCAGCTAGAAAGCTCAATACAATTGGCTTGATATTTCCTGGCTTGTTTGTATTCTTCAGCCGTCATACTATATTATGATGCGTAATTGAGAAGCTAGTTCAGTGATTCACGTATGAGACATCAATTTTATAGATATGGGTTTAGATCTGGGTCGCTGTAGAGAGATTATTTTAGATGATGTATTTTGATTCTTTTTAACTTTTTAACATTTATTAATTGCCATTATCAGAAAACACCAACACTTAAATAGTTAAAATTGATTTGTATTTTGATTGATTTTGATTTGTTTAGAAATTAAAATTTTGAGCTTTATAAGGGTTAAATTACAGTAGGTTTTGGGTGGTAGTTAACACAGATCTTGAAGTGCTTTGACTTTTTAAGTCTACTGTATATACTGTATTTCAGAAGAGCAAAGATAGTTTGCTGTTTCTTGTTGTTGCTTTTGTATTGGTGGTGGTGGCTGCAATGGTGGGTGGAGGAGGGGGTAAGAGCTAAGAAGGTAAATATGTTTGATTTTAACAGCCAAGGTAGGGTGTTAAAAATGTATGTATATCCAAATTACTAAATATGATTCCCAAGTTTGTTCAGTAATTGTGCAACTTGCACATGGAGTTAAAATTTATCATTAAGTGGGCCCGAAATGAGGGTTTATTTGAAAATATAATATACTCCCTCCGTCCCGAAATGATCTTCTCATTTGCCATTTTTCCTTGTCCCAAAAAGTTCTTCTCATTTCTACATTTTAGGCTTAAACGTGTATAAACACAGCATGTCTAGTGAAGCAAGTGTCTACATCTTTAAAAAGTTTGAATAGTCAAATGTGAAGATCATTTTGGGACGGAGGGAGTAACTAAAAGGGGACACTTGAAGATTATGTATTAGCACTTTTTTTCTTTTTTACTTTACCCTAAGATGTATCCAGGACACAAGGGTGTTATATGCACAGGGGTTTTGTATTGGAATAAGGCCTTCTGCACTTGTTTGATGTTATCTGAATGGTGACTGTCCCAACAACTTGGCGAGGGGCTTGCATGTGTCAAATCGCTAACTAGTTTAAAATCTAAGTTAGTGGAGCCACAATGTAAATAATGCTCCATCACTCCGTAGCTATCAGGTAGAGGATTTGTAAATTTTAGGATTTTCTGTAAATTATGCTCCAACTTGTTCTTCATGTTCGGTCTTTTGATCGAAATACCTTGAAGATCGCAGTTGCCCGACATATTTTATTTTGTAAGATATTTATTTAAAAAATTGTCTTCTTGAAGTTTGTTGAATAGTACAATCCTACCTACTTGCTAATTGATCCCGCATAATCGAGACATGATTTGTATCCCGCAAAAGTCGGCCGGCACAAGATTTTATGCACCCCACATAAGTCAGTTACGTACTATCACGAATATGAAACAAGTATTACTTCCCATGATTTGACAAGGTCACGAGAAGGTTGTTCAGGGGTACAAAACCAGCCCGCAGATGGCTAGCTTTCTTCACCCCGCTCTTGGGACTACCAGGTGTAGGACTTAAGTAGAAACAAAGTTATTCTCAGTTTGAAACATCCCTCATGAACGATACTCATTCTGGACAACCTTAAAAGAAGGTGCATGCTGTCACAAGTAATCAATGGATATAATGGGCTTTAGGAGGAGGTATGCAATTAAAAAGGACAGTAGTTGTATATAAATTATATAGGCAAGGGAAAAAGGGGATTGGAGAGTTTCTCTGTGAACGCCCAGAGCACGATAAGCAATACTTCTGTGACTTGGAATGGTGGGGTTGCTTAGGAAGGCTTAGGATTATAGGAAGGTGGAGGGTGATTTATGTGAATTGCATTCTCTCCATCCTTTTCTTGAATTGCTTCGAAATATCCTTTATCACGCTATGTATAAGCCAATGTCTTCCCCTGAAACATTTTTTTTTTGTGTGATTGTCTATTTTATGTCCGGTTAACGGGGAAGTGTTAATAATGATGAACCTTCTTCTTTATACTCCCTCCGGTCCAAAATGATGCCACTATTTTTTTTTCATTACTACGAATGAACTTTGATCAGTATTTTAGATTAATTTACTTATACCAATGAAAATTTATAACTTGTCATTGATACACTATCAACAATACTATCAATAACAAGTTTTAGATTTCATTAGGACAATCAAATTATATTAAAAGTATAAAGCAAAGTTAATTCGTAGTTACGACAAAAAAAGTGTGAACATCATTTTGGGACGGAGGGAGTATGTTACTAGTACATGGGGAAATCTTTTGAGAAAAGTAACTGGACCCAGCTTGTCATCCGCTTACATCCCATTAGCACAAGTTACATATGCACCAATTTTATTTGTAAATTTGCTTTTATTCTTCTTCTTTCAATCAGTTGAGATGGTAATCTCTCATTACTGTGTCATTACTTGCAGAAACCTTACTATTATTCAAGAAGATACAAAAAGTTGGATGCGAAGGAAGAATTATTGCGAAATGTTGGTGTTTTCGCTGAGACCCTATTTCAGGTTATTTTTCATACACACGATATATGTAGTTCTTCTCTCTTTCTCTCAGAGCTAGGATAAAGATGTAATTTTACTGTTCTTTATTTTGAGTCAGGGTGAAAACACTGAAAAAATTATGGAGAACACTGATTAGTGTGAAATATCATATTATTCTCTTTTTGATGTTTTCAAGTTGTTAAAATGTTTTATGTCTAGTGGATTTTCACTGTCTTAGTAACATGTTTTCTGAGGTTTCAGAATCGACAATTTGATGATGATGATTATGAACCATCTTCAAGTCGTGGAAGCTCATCATGGTTTAGCCGTGAATCCAAGTCAAGCAACAGACGGGGAGCTAAGGTTGGGGGGAGAAGTAAGTTTATCTACCAACCACAAGTAATTATAGTACTCCCTCTGTCCCTGAAAGTATATGTGCTTTCCTATACTTGTTCATTTACGTTGGACCATAAAAAGTCAAAATGGGACAAACTTTCCAGGACAGAGGGATTCTACATGTAAATGTATATGTGCTTTCCTATACTTGTTCAGGAAGTTTCGAGTTTTGTGACGATGATTATGACGTAGAGACAATTTTCCGGTCATCATTTGGTGGGGGAAGTAGATTCTTCTATTGGTCATTTATTGATGAAGAGCAGCCAAGGAGGAGGGGCTACCATCAGAATAACAGGACCTCTTGGAATAAGAGACACCAGAATGAAGATGAATATGATTATGATGACTCCTCGGAAGACTCTGACAGCACTGAACCGGATTTGACTTCTGACAGGCTGGCTCTTGGACTGAGTCGCTCCGGTCCTTTGAGCCTTGAAGATGTTAAAAACGCGTAAGTTCTTAAACACGCTCTTTTCTCCATATTTCAAGCTTTTTGTGATTAAAGTATACTCCCTCCGTCCCATATCAAGAGGTACAAATTTCCTTTTTGGGTATCCCATTGATAGGTTTCATTACCCAAAATGGAAATTAGATAATACTAGTATTTCTTTATCTAATGAGATCCAGTTGTCATACTCACACCCACTATCCACTTACTATTCCCTACCCCACTTTCTCTCTCCTACCTCACTTTTCATACTCACAACGCCTACTCTACAACCAATATTTTTGTGTGTATATATGTGTGCGTGTATATATATTATCCTTAATTCCTGTGCATTTTCAATTTTGTGCCCCTAATTATGGGACGGAAGTAGTACATTTAAATGACTCAGTCCTTAAGCCCAAAAAAGTGAACTTTGCTGAATGTTTAGAGGCCCTAGACAATTGTTTCCTATATGTGTCTTTTAATATTCATAAACCAAGGGCAATGTAGTCTGACAGTGTTGAATTTGGGTTGGTTGGATTCCAGTTAGATAGGGTACATGTTCCGAATAGAAGGACAATATTTATGTATTCAGTTCTGTTTTCTGATGTCATTTTCAGATATCGAGCATGCGCAATGAAATGGCATCCAGATCGTCATACTGGTTCTTCCAAGGTACAATTTATTTCCCCTTGCGTTTCTCTTCTTAATCTTCTTCTTCCTTGTTTATTTTCCTCTGTGTATTTGTTTAGGAATCGAGTTCACATTCTTTCTTTTAATCATGGCACTTTAAATAATCTATTTCTACATATTTCTCTCTCTCTCTCTCTCTCTCTCTCTCTCTCTCTCTCCCTCTCTCTTTCTCTTTGTGAGAGTGATTGCCTTTAGTAAGTAGTATTGACATGGAATTCTGAAGCGGGGTTTGTGGTTGACCATGAACAGGCTGTTGCAGAGGAGAAGTTTAAGAGTTGCAGCGCTGCTTATCAATCCCTATGCGACAAGATGGCACTTAATTAACTATTTTCTGAACCACATTCATCATCCCAACTTATCGGTCTCTTTCAGCTTTTATCAATTGGCGGGAAGGAATAGTTGGCTGAGTTTCGGATTTAATCTATTGATATTCATCTTATTTAGAGATGAAGTTCTTTTTCTTATTTATCTATGTATTGGCTGATCAATAATTTGCTCGAAAAGAAGGCAAGAAAAACGGTTACCCAATGTACTTGTAGGAATACAGTGGGAAGATTATGATGTCAGTCTTCACGATTTATACAAGAATAGCTTTTTAGAATCACTTTTGGCAAAAGCTGAGTCATAGTTGCTTATGTGAAAATGCAGTTTTCTGCGTTTTGATAGCTTAAAATCAGAATCGGTTTTGACTCCAAACGCCACAAAAGTGGTTTTTTATCTCTTAAAGTGATTATAAGCCTAAAAAAATGCCCTCCCAAACTCACCCTAAATGTAAAACTGAAAGTTCTTGGCCTACACGAATAGCTTTTATCACATCACGAGAAGTAAATCAATTAGTGGAGCTGATTTGGTATTTATTGTGGCTACTAAATATGGCAATTACTTGCTGGTCAAGAATTAAATCACTGTTCTACTGTTAAGTACTTGTCCCAACTTCTTAGAAACAACATTTTCGTCCAAAAAATATTTCCTCTCTTAATGGAGTAAATATATTTGATTTTATTTTGTGAGGGATGAATAAAGTAGTTACCAGAGCGATCGGAATTAGCCACCATTATCAAGCCATGCTACATAGTATTGGATTGACAGATTTTAAGAACCGGTCGACTTGCCTCGGCCATGAGGATTATGGACCCACTTCAACTCGAGGCTTTTCAACAGTGTGTAGGCGTACCGGAACAAGTAAGTTTATCAATACACTTAACTTTATCAAGGCTTGATATACGTAGTTGAGCCCCTATCCACCAGCTTAAGCTTTTGGATCAGTGGTAAATTTGACAAACTTGTTAATTGATTTACATGTAATATGCATAGCATATGCTTGTTTCAGGGAGTTATGAGATATTTTATGTCAAGACATCATTTTCTCGATCTAGAGGAAATGGAAACTTCTATAAGTCATTTGTTGTGGAAGATGATCAGCAGCCAAGGAGAAGATCATCAGGTGGTTACCATCGGGATAAAGATCATAAACATTATCAGTCGCCCAAACCGTCAGATCTGACTTCTGACAGGCTAGCTCTCGGACTTAGTGCTTCCGGTCCATTGAGCCTTGAACAAGTAAAAAACGCGTACGCAACATTTCCATATTCCTAATCATTTCCATTTAATTTTTGGCACGGGGCTATCCAAATCTAAGCATATTGTATATACTCCCTCTAGCAGTGGCTTCAAATTAACACAAAGAGTCTTTTTGTTTCCCCTTAAATATTAGCAAATCTCATCATTTTTCAACACAAAACTCATTTAAATCAACTGTATTTATTTTTTTTAACTAAAAATACTCTAATTAGTCATTCATTTTCAAAGATAAATGCACGTAAATTAGACATTTAATTGAGGATATATTAGTAATTCCAACACGTTATTGTTATAAAAGCAAGACAAACTATATTTTTAAACTGTATGAAAGTAGTTGTTTTTGCACATACAATTGATGCCAGAGGGAGTGTAAGTAATTCTAACACGTTTTTGTTACAAATTCAAGATAATTAAATTGTTTTAACTATGTTTTTGAACTGTGTAAAAGTAGTAATTATTGAATATAATTGAGGTCAGAAGGGTGTAATTACTCTTTTTCTCTGATGCGCATTTTCAGATATCGAGCTTGTGCACTGAAATGGCATCCAGATCATCATGCTGATTCTTCCAAGGTAAATAGAATTCATCTTCCATTACATTTTCCCTTCCCTATGGTTTTCTTTGTTTATTTTCCTTATTTGGCTTACCTATTTTATTTAGGAATAGGAACCAAGTTGTCATTCTTTCTTAATCATGCAATTGTGTATTTTTTTTTTCTTTTCTTTGTGGTCTAGATGTTTCTGAATTAGGAAATGTTGCAGAGAATGTTTCTTTGTTTGGTGCAGCAAATGATCCAAATTGAGACACATACTACTTGTTTTCAAACCAATAACTAAGATTTATTTAGCATACATGTGACCCGTTTCAAGGCAAATTAATTCTAGACACTGATGTTAAAGTAGGGGGTGCGATCACAATTCAAGTCATTGACTGCAGCAGAACAGCGAAACCTCCGCTGCAACAGTTCCAAATTCATATGTTTTTTTAGTAAGTCTTATTGTCATAAAATTGTGAAGTGTTTGTGTTGTTCATGAGCAGGCCATAGCTGAGGAGAAATTCAAGACTCTCAATGCTGCTTATCATTCTCTATGTGACAAGATAACACTAAATCAACAAGAAGTTTGTGAACCACATTGATATCTCAACTCAAATTCATTCAGGCTTTTATATTTTATTTATGTATGTTTAGATTACCCATTACCAGTTTCTGAAGCACATTTATATGTTAAATTTAGAGAGAACTATATTTTTCTCTTTTTAATAAGAGTATGTTAATGTGGTAAAAGTTTGGCAACGAACATTGTTCACAGTTCTTGATTGGTTGGTCCATTTGGGAAAAAAATAATAATCGAATATGTCCAAGTCAACAATAACCCACACTTCCATTAGACTCTAGTAAAATACACACGCATGCATTAAAATATATATATATATATATATATGAGATCTCTTAAAGCTAATATCCATTTCAAACTAACCTCTTTGTCTATTACTTAACTGAGTTTTCTAACAAATTTCATCCCCCCTCCCCCCCAAATTAACAGCATTTGACATCATTATCTAAATTGAAATACAAAACTCTAAGTTAGAAGTACTGAGTTTATATTGAACCGTCATTTGCGCAATGAATTACGTGAAAATAACAACACTCAATTTACCACTAGCGGAGCCAGGACAACCTTAAAGGGCAATTGCCCCCTTTGTTTTTCAAAATTCACTAATTTAGCAATACACAAATTTTAAAATATTGATTTTTAGTTTTTTTTTTTTTTTTTAAACAACACACCATATATTACATAGAAAGTAAAAGTTATATTACATGCATAGTACGCTCCTGATAAACAAGTACTTCCCTAGTAGTAATTAGGCCCGTAACATCATTATACAAAAGCGGAAATATATATAACGGAGGAGTTTCAAAATATTCATGTAAAATCGCTACTTCAGATGCATTTTTAGCCAAACGATCAGCCACCATGTTACGTTCCCGATGATAAGCAAAAGAGCACCAAACTTGTTCAAAAGCTTGCATTAACTTCTTACAGTCCGTTACTAGATTAAGCGCGGCAGCCGGAGGAGTATGATCTCTGCACAAAATATTAAAAGTTACTAATGAATCCATTTCAATATGAATTTTTGTAATATGATATGCTGTAGCAATTGATTTTTAGCTTTAAATTCAATATTTTGCCTCCCTCTGTATTTAAAAAAAAAAAAACTAATATTAGTAAAATTTAGCCATTAGATAATAATTTTTCCTAATAAAAACCCGTTCACAATTTTTTTATTTTTTTTGTTCCGCACCACTGATTTGGACAAGAGGAGTAGAGTTGTAGGAACCAAATTATAGAAGTCTACAAAATTCAGGTAGCCACTATGCAAATTACCCTATTTGCCTTTGACTCAATAGTCTCCGGCAGCACATCTTCTCCTTCAACCTTGGTTTCTACTTTCAGTTTCGAAATCCAAATTTAAATTTAGGGTTTCCAACTCCTTAGCAAAATGGATAACCCTAACGATTCTGATCCCTACAAATCTAGGCTCCCTTTCAATTACCAAAACTAGAAGCCGAAACCCCCAAATCATGGACCGGCGGCGACTTCGATCGCCGATTTGCTTTTTCCCGCCAAGCCTCATTCCACCAATCATCAGTCGAACCCCACACTCCGATTTCAATTATCTCGAACGACGTCGCAAAGCCCTTGTTATCCCGTACTGTTTCCAGCATAGACATACCGCCGGCGATGTACCCGCTAGACGGCGGCGACGACAAATTGTGGACGGAAGAAGCGACGGCCTTTAATAATGGGAGTGATAAAGTTTCGGTCTTGGGGTTTGTGGTGTCGTTTCTGAGAGATGTTAGGTATGGGAACAGGGCAATGAGGAGGTTGTTTGTGTTGATTTCGCTCAATGTGGCGTATTCTAGTGCGGAATTGGGTATTGGACTGGTTACTGGTCGTGTAGGTATGGACTCTTTTCTTCATTCGTTCTTGAATTCATGCTTTTACTGTAGTTTAGAATGAGTTTATAAAATGTAGGTTGTCTGCTGATCATGTAGGAACACTCTTTTTTTTTTTCCTAAGAGATTTACATGTTGACATTAAGCTACTTACATTTGAATCTTTTTAGGCCGTGTTATTATTGTATTTTAAATTTAATGATGTCCGTCTATCTAATTTTCTATGCATGCTTTGGCTTTAGTATTGTTCGTGTTTTCTATAGCTAAAGTTGTTATCTTTCTATTAAATAAACAAATCCTCTAAAGCTTAAGCTGGTACAACAATAAAACTCAATTCTTAGTAATCCCTCTCACACGTAATCCCCAGTTGAGCATGGAGGGTTAAACCAATGTGCATTACAAATCAATCAACACATGCTGGCAATACATATGCAACAGGGATGACTTAAACTCGAGAGCTGCTAAGCCAGATACCTTATAAAGTTTCTAACTCATCTAAAAGCTTCAGCAGTTAGAGACCCAACAAAAAATTGGCATTATCAAAGGCATATAAACTTTACTGATTGGAATAGTTAGTGTAAGTGGTTCATTTCTTTGGTTGATGTGTTGAAGAAGTTGGGAAAACTAGCTCATGAATGGTATGTGTTGAAGAAGTTGGGAAAACTAGCTGATGAATGGTATGACCACTGGGGAAGCCAGGTGAAGCTCATGGGATCACTTGACCCCCTTAATGTTTAAAAATTTGTCGTTTTGATTCTTGTAAAATTTAAAAAGTAAACTGAAAATTTCAATCTTGACCCCCTTTACATGTTGTAATACTTGTGCTATGATGTCATTTTGACCCCCTTTGTGCCAAATCTGTATGAAAAATAATTTACATCCTCTATGCAATCTTGATCCCCTTGAAAAAAATTCTGGCTCCGCCATGACTGAAAGTTGCTCAGAATTCATTTTGATATTTCTGATTTTGTTTTGATTGTTTATGAATGTTTTGATTTTATTGTTGGGGTTGTTTTAGGTCTGGTGTCAGATGCCTTTCATTTGACGTTTGGCTGTGGTCTCTTAACATTTTCCTTGTTTGCAATGGCTGCTTCTCGGAAAAAGCCTGATCGAATCTACACTTATGGGTGAGTTTAAAGTTTCTTGCCTTGTGTTGAATGTCCTAATTTCCTTTTGGGATGTCCCAAGATAAACATCTAATCCTATTTGTAGGTGTTATTTATACCATGTTCTTCTAATTTCCCCCCATCCTTGTCATTACAGTATCTTTGATAAAGTAATTAACATTGGGAAAAGTTGACTTCGTAACAATTCCTCAGACCCCACCAATCTCTCCTTTTCTCGCTCCCAATGTACTTATTTACTTGCTACTTCCCCAGTCCCAAAATAAACGTCCTAATTCGATTGAGCACCCTGATTACAATGTTACTTTCTACCATAATTCCCCTTAAGTTAATAATTAAGAGAGAGGATGTGTTCCAAAATTTCCCGTTAAGTTCATATTTCACTAGGCTCTGATGAGATGTTTTGGTAATATGTTCAACTAAATGTAGCTCTCTTTTTTATCAGGTACAAAAGGCTAGAGGTTTTATCTGCTTTCACAAATGCTGTAAGTATGTGAAATTTCTGCAAGGTTGCGAGTGTTATTCTCCCTTATTACATGAAGTAACTTTATCATGATTGAAATAGTAATTATCCTTAAGCTATCTAAGTTAACTAGTAATGTTAAACCCTTTTTGTGATAATTACATGTTTGGATTGTTTATCTATCTATATATTTTGGTTGTTGACGATTAATTGCTCATAGATGAACTTCTACAGTGTCGTTTGTAAAAGAGTGCTTTTTGGTCTTTAAAACCTGCTTACGTGAGGAAATTTATGCATGTGCAATAGTGCTCTACAATGCTTAGTGTGTGCGAGTAATGGCTAATTGAAGAACAATAAATAATAATAAGCTTGAGCGCATTCCTTTGTGGGTAATATAGGCAAGAGCCATGGAGGACTGTATGTCAAAAGCCATTAACACAGGTGTTTCAAGACTTTAAAATCTTGTGCTCGAGTTATTGGAGTGCAAAACTGCAAACCATATGTCTTACTTTGAGCTAGCATAAGGCCGTGCTATTGCATGGAAATTGGTTACGTTAGAATAGTGAAATAACATACAACAACAAGAAGCAACAACAAAGCCTTAGTCCCAAAATTATTTGGGTTCGTCTAACATGAATCCTCATATGTCATCGTGAAAGAAAAGATGTAATGAAAAAATAGTGAAATAACACACTCCCCCCGTCCTTTTAATCTGTTCACTTTTTACCATTTTGGGTGTCCCATTTGATTGTTCACACTCCCAAAAAGGAAAGTTTATATTATTTTTTATTCAGTGGGACACACTTGTCATACTCACAACAACTATCCCACTAACAATTCCAAACCCACTCACATATCCCATCATACTTTTCATACTCGCAACACCCACTCAACTACTAATATTAAACACTTATCCTTAAAGCCGTATTTTGGTCAAAGTGTGAAAAACTAAAAAGGGAAGGAGCACATTTCAATTATATTTCATGAATTTTCATATCGAGCTAAAAGTTACGCAAAGCAAAGAAGTTTGGAACCATTGAAATTGACTAAAACTATAACTAACAATTATTATACCACTTTAATCTTTTGTCGATCCATGCTGAACTACAAAAATTTGAAACACATCTCAATAATTACAAATGTGATGAAATCATAACAGCAAGGACCCTTTGTTTGAAATTATTTAGTTCTTAAACTTCTTAGGATCATGCATCACAACTAGTAATATAATAAAAAATCCTTTCAAGATCTGACAAAGTAGACAAATTCCTTCACCTAACTGAATCCCAAACCCCAGATCAAACAAAATCAAAGCCAACCAAAGCGCTATCTAGACTTTAGAGCTCAATAAACTTAACGCAAATGACAAACTGCATATTCAAAGGCCTACCAAGTGTTTATAACCAAATTGGGTTGTGAATTGAAAGTCATCTGATGAGACGCAACGATCATCTCTTTCTCCTGTGATGTTGTGCTTGACATCTCTGGAATCGGTTGTTCAAAGTGACTAGGGGAAGAATGGGTGAGTCCAGGATCTGTAATCATTTCTCCAGGTTCAATTTAGAAGTTTTTTTAGACAAGGGGGTGCAATGAGTTTGTGGGATTATGGGGGCAGTTTCTTGGTGAATTTAGTTGGAGATAAATGCAAGGATTTTTGAAGCTCCATATCTACCAAGACATATTTTTTGTGGAGAAAGTGTGTGCTGTAGATTCTTTATGGGCCACTACAAGTGGCTTCTTCCGACAAATTCTGGTTTCTGATTTGGAGAGGGACTGGTCTACCACTATTATTTAGTTTAGGCTTATTGTTTTCTTAATTTGGTTTTGGTGAAAGGGTCTCCTTATTCATCAATTTGTATATTATCTCCCCAATATAATTATTTTCTTATAAAAAGCGAAATTGCTAGAAGATTGAGCATGACACTGTGGAAGTCAAGGAAAGAAAGGGATGGAATACCATATTTATGGTATTGGTATATACTCCCTCCGTTCCAGGTAAGTTGCAACAATTTGACTTTTTATGGTCAACATACATTAACTTTGACCAAGCATTGGTGTCAAACTAATGATCACAATAAAATTTTAAAAATTGTTATTGATAAATCACTTAATGATTTGTCAATAACATTTTTTAGAATTTTATTACAATGATTATATCGACATCAATGTTTGGTCAAAGTTCAATTATGTTGACCAAAAAAGTCAAATTGTTGCAACTTACCTGGAACAGAGGGAGTATGCTGCAGTGGCTCTTTTGGGTAATTTTCCTTGATTTAGTGGCAGTAGCAAGAATAATGAAGATAAAAAACATAGAAGTCCAAGAGGAATACAGAGAAAAAAAATTAGGGTGCTTTTCTTTTTTTCTTCTCTAGGAGCAGATTCTGCGGATTACTTCTATGGACAATAGTCCTTTGTACTTTCAATGGTTTATGGTTATCCTTTGTGTTCTAATGTCCTTGTAACTTTAATGGTTCACGATAATCCCTTGTACTTTGTCCTTTCAGGCTGTTGAGAAATTAGTCACATAATAATGTGTGCATGCGCGTGTGTGTAGCTAGTTTTACTTTTGCACCTCTTTCTACACTAGTTGCAGCTTACTGGGCTAACATAGTAATGTCTTGCTTGTGCTGTATGTGTAGACAGCTATTTCTTTTGTTTATGTCATTCTCGATAGCTGTTGAAGCCCTTCACGCATTTATCCAAGATGAATCTGAGCACAAGTAAGTTGAATTGGGTACTTATATTCAAAAAACCTTTATATTTCCTAAAAATTTCATTTTTGTAGTGATTAGCTGTAAGAAATTTCCTACTATTTCGATGAGTCAACTTTATGCCATGTGTTCCAGGGTTTAAAGGTTCAAACTTAAAAGGTGTGTTGCAACTAGGTTTATTATAAGTGAAAAAGAAACCATAGGTTTACTAAGACAACTGATTAAAAAATAAACTCGGTCGGCAGGATAACCGTGGGATTTCTGAAGAAATATGCAGCACAAGATAAATATGATTGATGAGAAATGTTGTAAATATTGATGCTTATGGGTCTTACTAGTGCAATCCAGCATTGTTTAAGCACTGGGAAGCAATGTAATATGAAAGGCGCAGAGTACCTTAAGCTTATTATATGTCTTGAAATGAATGTTTGAACCAGCTTGCACTTGTGGTACTCCCTCTGGCCCAAGTCAATAATCCCTTTCTGGAAAAAAAAATGTTGCGAAAATGAGTGTAACCTTTTGCTATAAAGATACTCAAATCACCTTTGGCATCTATAATTTCCCAATGTGCATTTGCACTATTATAGTAATAAATATAATGAGGGTCTTCATGTATACTCCCTCCGTTTCATGTCACTTGAGACTTATTTCCTTTTTCGTCCGTTCCACATCACTTGAGACTGCCCAAAATGGTAAAGAATCTTTACTATTCTTCCTACTCATTCTCTCTCCTACTTTACTTTTACACCCACAACACCAATCAACTTACTATTCCCCCACTCATTCTCTCTCCTATTTAATTTTTCATACTCACAAACACCTTGCCACTATTTCTCTCTCTTACTTTTCCTTAATTTGTGTACCAAAATTTTTGGTCTCAAGTCACATGAAACGGAGGGAGTATGTGCTACCAAATGACCAAAAAATCAACTTCTTAATATAACAAAAACAACAACAACAAAGCCTTAGTCCCAAAATGATATGGGGTCGGCTAATATGAATCGTCATATAGACTCGTCAAAGAAGAGATCAAATCAACTTCTTAAAATTTGGAAAAGAAACAAAAAAGAGACACAATTTGGAAATAAGGGAGTAGCATTATTTCATTAGGTTTGTATGTAGCTAAAGTTGTTGAATCCTTGCTTCAGAAGTTAGAATGGTGTAGTACTTCAGAAGCTTCAGGATGCTTTCGGTATTGTCTCAAGTGTGTTTTTATTCAGATACTTGCTAATTGTTTCTACTCATTTTACTCTTAGGCATTACTTGATCGTTTCAGCGGTGACAAACTTGTTGGTAAATCTTATTGGCGTTTGGTTCTTCAGGAACTATGCTCGTGTTAATCTTGGTTAGTCTCTTGTTCCTGCTGATTATTTTTCCTAAAGCATTTCCTTGTCTTTTATGAGGTGTTGGTAAAGAATAAAATGGAGCTTTTCACCATCCGTGGTTGATTAGTTAATTTAATGGAAAACTGAAACTGTGCTCAACTCGCACAAATTTGCAAGAAATATATTGTGTTGGACTCTGTACTACTCTTTATCCCAGAAAATCATTTCATTTGATTTGTAAAAGTCTCTGACCTTCATATATATGTGTGTGTGTGTATATATTGTGGTAGTGTCACTTTATTGCTAAATAATTGTATGTCAAATAATGGGCTGATGATTTGTCAAGATTGAAATTTTAAAGACAAAATATGTCTCGTGTGATAGAGGAGAATGTTGATGTTTGCTATTCGCTAAATTGCTATTAACCTACCCAATTGGTTTCCCATTTCATTTCTCTCTTCCTAAACTGCTCATTTCATTTTGTTGATTCTTGTGTAAATTTCATCATTTCAAGTAACTGCTGCCCTTTATATTGCTCGAAACTACGAAGCAGATGAGTTCTATTTTCTTGTCGTAGGCTTCTAGCCATTGAAACGTAATGAAATGATTATGGCTACTTATCTTTTTTACACTTAACCATCTTCACCTGAGTTCATTATTCGTATGAGCCAATCAAACAAAAGTGGCCGCTTCTGCATAAAATAAATGTTATGTATGGCTTCTTGTATTAATAATCACCATGAACATAAAATCACATGTTTCTTTGGGAATCCTGCAGATAGACAGTCATATTTGATACTGAATATTTTTTCAAATCATTCTCCCTTCACATGGACTCATTTCGAATCAACTTCTTAACTTTTTTAGTTCCAAGACAAGTGTAGTAGTAAAAGTGATGCATTGATTTCCACAGTTCATTTCAGCAGTGCTTGATTCGTTTATTGGATATTTGCTTTCAGTTTACAGAAGTGCTGAAGATATGAACTACCACTCAGTTTGCCTACACGTTATTGCTGATTCCATCCGCAGGTATCTCCCTCCCTCTCCTTGTTGATAACTACTCCCTCCGTCCCAAAAATGAATGTCCACAACATTTCAAATTTCCTCTTGATCATGAGTATTTTGAATATATTGTGGATATTCATTTCGGGACGGAGGGTGTAAATGTTCGGCATGCAATAATGCATCCATTTCAGTATACCCATTTTTTGATTCGTTGTCTTTTTATACGGATGTATTGTAACCTGCAGCTGGCCTTATGTAATCTTTCCTTCTAGTGGGTTATTATTTTTATTTTTTCCGAGATTTAAACATTAAATGAAAAGAGTATGACATGCCTGCATTATGTTGTTTTTCAGTGCAGGTTTGATTCTGGCATCCTGGTTGTTGAGCCTTGGGTAAGCAGTAAGCTGTTGTTTCCGTAGGATGGAGACTCTTCTTCACTTCTTTTTTGTTAAAAAGCAAAATGGAAAATAGAAAGTAAAGTATACGTTTGATGTTTCAGGGTTAAGAATGCTGAAGTTTTGTGCTTGGGGTTAGTTTCAGTCACAGTATTTATGCTTGTGATGCCACTATTTAAAACAACCGGAGGTGTCCTGCTTCAAATGGCACCACCCAGCCTACCATCCTCCGCCTTGAGCAAGTGCTGGAGACAGGTAATTGTTTTACCCTCCATATGTCGCAAGGTTTCTCTCGCAAAGATATTGTTTGGTTCTCTGTCACTCATTCAGATCTTACTGCTGTTTGAAATGAATACGCAATATTTAACGGAGGTGAATATACTCAATTTGTTGTAAAAAAGAATCCTTCAAGGATTTTTTTTCTTTAAATGGTTAGGCCCAAAACGGAATCGTTGAATCTTCTATTGGGATATGAGGGAGTAACGTCTATGTTAGAAATATGCATTTAATTGTGCATATGGATGTATATGGATTATCTGTTGAATGTTCATTTTCAAGAAACTTCTCAAAAATGCATGTCCTTTTTATTAAAAAGAAAAAATTAGGGGCTTCTACTTTTCCGTCACAGAAGAATTTAGGTTGATGTTACTTCTCGGCTTCTAATCTCTTAGTTTCAGGTCAACTCCCTGGAAGATGTTGCGGAAGTATCTCAAGCACGTTTCTGGGAATTGGTGCCAGGTCATGTAGTTGGTTCACTCTCATTACAGGTAAACATATGTTCATGACCAGTTCATAACCAGTTTGTTTCCTATCTTACCTTTGCGGTAAATTCTCAAGTTTGTTTCTAATCTCAATTATAGTCAAAATGCTGTAATATCTAATCTATCCTTCCTATGTTTTGATATATAATCAACAGGTGAAGAAGGGGATTGACGAACGCCCCATAATTGCATATATACATGACCTGTACCATGATATAGGGATACATGACTTGACTGTGCAAACAGACTGGACATGATCCGCTTCTCATTTTCTCAGATTTTTTTGAAAAGGTATCCAGCAACAGAAAGCTGAATTAATCATCATAAGTATTTGTTTGACAGTTTTTTTTATTGAAAGAGAAGCGGTCTTACAAGTATAGGAATATAGATACGTTTGTTGTAGACAAAGTTAGTTAAGATTATCGATTGTTTCCACAGTTTTATTGATTATATCTCAAGTACATTCTCGCTGCTGTACGCTCCTTCATCCTTGTTTTCTGTGAAGCTGCGTTAATCTTATTTGTGTGTTCTCTACACAGTCGTATACTCAGATTCCAGATTCATTCTAAATATTATCCCTTTGTACCAGAAGGTTAGTCTCTCTCTTTTTGTGTTGTTATCTTGAATCAACTTTGAGCAATAATTGTGTTAGTTTTAACTATCCTAATGAGAATCTAAAACTCGTTATTGATATAGTATTGTAAATATTATCAATAACAAATTTTAGATTTTCATTAGGATAGTTAAAACTAACCTATATTATTGGTCAGAAATGATACAAAAAAAAAAAAAAAAAAAAAAAAAAAAACAGAAAATGGTGGGGCTAAATCTTGAAACTTGTCATAGGATAAATATTTCACTTTAATATTTCGCTTTGAGCACCAGACACGCTAAAGAATTCGAGCACGAGCAAGTGAATAAACGCCAACCAAACTTCTCATACATCGAAAGGTTAACAATTGAAGGTTATGGAAGTCTAAACTACCACGATCCTTACTAACCCATAGTTTGTCCCAATAAAATTGAAGGTTACGGTAGTCTATAAACTACCACGATCCTTACTAACGGATAGTTTGTACCAACGAAGCCAATTCTTGCTTCGACCCCCATCGCTCTAATTGCTCACCCGAATAAACTCATCATTCTCTCCAACTTTGCTGTAAGTATCCACGATATGAGATTAGCGTACCGCCATTCCCTTGGGATATTGGTCAATCCTTCGTCATGAGATAATACAAAGTTTGCCATTCGAGCATTCATTGCAAGAGAGAGAACTCTCAACGTAGAAGAGAAAGCAAAGGCTCACGTCACTAGTATTGGAAAGATAATTTAATGCACATTATAAGAGATAAATGTAAAGGTACCGTGGGAAATACGTTATCTTGAGAAACACATACTTGGCTTTAAAAGATAATCGAACATTAATCCCAGTCTTCCACGAGGAGAATTCACATAAAAAGATCCACTTGTTGAGTGCCGCTAACCCTCAAAAAGTATCGAGAAAACAGACTCGTGTGCCATAACCACAAAGTAAAAGAAAAAAATAAATGCAATATTACTCAGCATACAACAATTTATACAGTATTTATTTTCCCATTATTTTGATGCCACCGAGTGCTTGTTGAAGTCGAACACCTGACTGTCAACTGCTTATATACACCACACGTGATTACATTCTAGTATGCATGAACACGAGATTCTCGTATTAGGGGGATGGATCAACTTCTACTACAATGGCGAGTAATTATTGTAGTTCAAGCCGAGGTGAACTCATCTCTTCAGCTAGATAGCTTATTGGTAAGCTGATTGTTAAGGAACTCCAGCACAGAAATACGCTGTATGTATTCAAAATAAATCATCAGACCACAAAATACGAAAGATAGATCCATATAAGACCTAGCCAATTGTGAAATTTATTTCAAATTTGTAAGGGGGTTAGCTTTCTTACCCGTTGTTCGAGACTGACATCTTCAGGGCTAAGCGTAAGAGATTCCAACAAGTTTATGGCTTCTTGAAATCCTTGAGTAGCAGTATCTTCATTCCCAAGATTTCTATCAACATCAGCGACTTTTGCAAGAGAAACAGCCACATCTAGAACCTGGCAACGAGAAATAGAAACATAATAAGATGGCGAAAGTATTATTTTAAAAATCCCATTGCGAAAGTGAAATCCCTAGATCACCCATTGTTGGGTTACAGAGCAACAATGTACAAGCTGATAATGCACAGATTACTGCAAAACAAAACAAAACAAAAAACCACAACAGAGCAGCACCAAAAACAAGCACAAGGCACGCAGCGATTTTTAACGTGGAAAACCCTAACCGGGGAAACCACGGGGATAATGTGATGGGTTAGCAATGTTCTTCTCTAGACTAGCTAGAGGATTACAAGGTGCCTCAAGAACAATGTTCTTGGATCTACAACAAAGTCTCACCAATTAAGTGGATACCAACAAGAGCACTTAAAGTGGGTTGAGAGAAACAATACCAAACAGTTGCAATAGAGGATTTTCTAGCCAAGGGACTGCACCTTCTTGTGGCCCAATATACCAAGAAGAATCCCTCAATCTCAGCTCAATCGGAGATGAAAACGCCTTCTGATTGCTACTCACACAAACACATTTCTCTCTATTTTCTGCTGTGAATTTGCTGCTATGTTGTTGAGTATTTAATGCTCACACTCTACCTACTCTGCTGAACACTCCAATTTATAGTGTTAGTACAGGCCCGAGAAAGTTCCAGCAAATGGTCTTTTATCATCCTTGGAAGGTTCCACCATTGTCTTTTAATCTTCCTCTTTGGGATTTGGCACCAGATGAGCTGGATCAAACCCAATACCCATACCCATCCAAACACAAAGAAAGTGATGTACATGGTCTGGGTCATCAAATAGGCCACACAATGAAATCATGTACATCTAAGTTCCTTTCAAATAACAACCAATTTTCAAGTATTCAATAGGGTTCTTGGTCTTTTACAGAATTTAAAGGAGTAAGCTCCTATGATTTCCAAACATAATTTAACAAGCTTAGCCAATTGAATGTATGATCCCCAGATTCAACTGAATTTTGGTTTTGGATGCTTATTAAGAAAACAATAAGAAAATGGGTAAATAGTTTAACTGGGTTGAGAATATAATTGTCCAAAACACTATTCATAACTCAGATGTGTAAAAAAAGTATTGCCTTTCTTTTTTGTAATTATACAAGCATTATATAAGAACAAAGGTGTCCAAAACACTGTTCATTACTTACTCTGAGAAGACCCAAAAAAGAAAGTAGTAACATTACTCTGCTCGGGGACGAACCAGAAAAGGAAAGTAGTAACCTAATTGAGACGGAGAATAGTAGTTTTATTAGGTTTTACTTATTTTTGAGGTTCCCCCCCCCCCCCCCCCCCCTTCTAAGTTCTAAGTAAGAAAGCAGTTTACAAGAGAAGATATGAAAGAAGACAAGGAAATATTCAATGTAAGGAAACAACAACAACAAGACATTCAAGAAAAAAAAAAAAAACATAAATCATGGTGCAACTAAATCTTGAACCAAGTTACTTATCAAAAAAAAAAAAAAAAATCTTGAACCAAGTTCAGAGTATCCCGAATTTCCTATTATACCCCCCTCATTAACTGCACGGTTTTTATGGCTTTGTAACTCATAAGTAACAACTGTAAGTGATAGGGGCAATTTAGGACATATTAACTCTAATAAGAGAAATTTCTTAAGTTGCGGGAAAAGTTAAACAGGACATTTTTTTTTATTATATTATTTTTTTTTTGGGGAGGGGGGGGGGGAGGTTGTTGGTGGAGGGAGTACCATAATAAGCATTCAACACAACTCGATCTTGCTAGTGCATTGTCTCTGGTACAAACGTCTTTGTTGCAAGACGTCATTCATGATTTCAAGAATTTCTCTATTTCTTCCATTAACAAATATACTCCCTCTGTCCCGCCCGAAACAGGATTTTGGTAGTTTTTTTTATACTTTGACTATGTAATTTAAATACGAAATAATTATCCTAATATAAATTTAAAAATTGTTATTGAGAGTATTATTAATTGTGATACAATAACAATTTTTAAATTTTTATTTGGATTATTATATTTTCTTCAAAATACTTGGTCAAAGTAAAGTCAAGTTTACCAAAATCCTATTTCGGGTGGGATGGAGGGAGTATATCAAAATAAATAGATGATCTGATTCGGATGATGGATTCTTTTGAAAATAACAAATTTGGGAAAGTCATAATGTGCGATGAGAGCAAAATTTTACATGTCGATTAAGAAGGTTGATCTAATCATAACATCAGTATGAGTTGCCCCAAAGCCTATCACATTTAACAGACTTCCTGTAATCTTACTGTGACCAAATTCATCATTTTACCACAGCAAACCATATTTTTCCTTCTCTAAAATGGGCAGGACAGGGACGTTATTTGATCTAATGATTATCAAATGTAGACTATAGCAGTTATGGTAGGACGATCATCCACTGATATACTAGGAGCTATTTCACCAATATGAATATAATCCTTTGAGCACTCTTTTCCTGTTGTAATTTACCTGGGGAAGGGAGTGCTCCAAAGCTTCTTAACACATTGGTGAGTATGTTTAATCTAAGAAGGTAGATTCCATGTTCAATGGCACCAAGGCTAAAAGAGTAACTTTACCATTGTGCCAAGATTCTTCACTAGGTTCAAATAATTATGCTCATTTGTCCTTCGAAAAATGCTCAGTTTGATGCTCACATTAGGGTGTTTAGTCCCAGAACAAGCAAGCATACATAGATACAAGCATTTTAACTTGATATTTATAAGCCACAAAAACGCACCCATAGTATGCTTAAATTCAAGTTGATCAAAGGATGCACATAAGTTGTTTTTCATGTTTCACGACACTAAGTCTGCTAACCTGAGAAGGAACACTCGAAGGATTCTTGATAGCATTGCGTCGAACATCCAAAGCCCGATAATACTGAGATCTTGCAGCTTGCAAGTCCCCTTCATAGTATTTAAGATCTCCAATTTTATTTAGTGAGACCGATAGAGTGTGTGTGATCTGCAGATATTTTGCAATGATCGAGATTAATTATCAATTCATATACCTTAAGATCAAATGCTTTTGGATAATTAATGTAGCGATGTAGCCAACTATTTTCGAAAGTTGAATATTCAATATGCAAACCTAATATAAGCTACGAAAACATTAAAATTTTATACCTCCAAATCTTCCGTTTCAACTTTAGAAAGAAAAACTGACGCTCTCTTCAAAATAAGAGACTGCAGATTTCCCATCACCTGTAGCTCGACTGCAAAGACATTGTGTTATTATTTCCATTGGATGCAAAATATCAAAACGAGAAGGAATACACCAAAAAGTAGACATCATTGTACTTTATCAACCATAAACTTTCATAGGCTGAGGGTGACTAATGCAACCCGCGGGTCCTAGAAACTGACACATTTTTGGCCAAAATGGAAACACCACACTTGTGTCAGTTACAACCCAGACTTCATGTTAACCATTTCACCGTTAACTAATTGTTTCTTTAGTTAATGAGCCACCCCAACATGTGGCAACATTGGAGAATCCAACTCATTCTTAAAATTACTGAGTAAATTACTCTTCTTAGTCCTAATGTTGGGTTAACCAAGAAACTTAATGAGTATACACCAAGTCACATAACCATTTTGGTAGCAACTAGCGTGTAACAACAAAAAACATAAAACTCAAAACTACTTAAAAACAATCACTTTAATATAAGTGGCGTTTTAATTCATAAAATAACTAAAAGGATATGAACTTCTCAAATCTAGTACATAATCAAGCATAACTGCGAACAGTAGTAGAACAAGGGTTAGGACTAACCAGCAATCACCAAGCATACCCAAAACTGCTCCAAGTTGTGAGCACAACTCTGACGTATTCCCCATTCTACCTAACTGTTCCCGTATGTCTTCGGCGCATATACTGAGTCTTGATTTGGCACTTTCTACATTATTTGCACGAAATGCCTACACATGAAACATCCATAAACTAAGCAGAGCAGTCAAGGAAGAAGATTCAGGCACTAACTAAATCAAACTGGAGAAAGCAATAGCAACAAGGTCATTTCCCACCAACAACAAACACAATTTTAAGCAGATAATCAAAAAGTAAATAAAGAAAATACCCTCATAGCTTGTTGCACCAGGAAAGCACCTCTCTCCAAGGACACGTCCTCATATATAACTGTCTTCTTTTCACCTACATGTTCCTTTTCGTCCGTATCAGCTTGAGACCTCTTAATCCTTGCATGACCATCAATAAAACGATCAACTACTTTCTGAAGATCCGTATCAGCCTCAATCTTCTCAATATCAGCGCCACAGAGTGGACAATCCTTAAAACGTGATAGACATGCTCTGATTAACAAAAAAAATAATCACAGAAACTATCAGGCAAAAGGGAGGAGACAGAGTCTGAACTTCGTATAGATATGAAATGTTGATAATAAAAAAAAAGAGATGAAACACTATCTATTTACTTGCAATACACATGGGAACAAGGCACACATTTGCTACATTCAAAGAGTAGTGCTTGGCATATCATGCAGCTGAAGGGGCCCAGCTTAAAGGTTTGAGAATCATATCCATAGGGGCACTTAGGAGGAATGACATGGGATTCCCCAGACTCTTGTTTTGCCTTGCTCTCAGTCCCTATCTGCTTGGTTTGGTTTTCGTTAAGTTTTTTTGAGGAGCCATCATCAGGCCGGGCAGCTTTGACAAAAGGGCAGACAGGAGTCATTTTTATCAATATCCTGTAAAAGGAGCATGCTTCGTGAGTTTATTGTATATGAAAAATGACACTAAATTCGTTCACACATTCAAATAAGGAACAAACATATCCATATTTGTCATTTAAAAAGTTTAAAGTATAGCATCATGTACTACAAAAATCTCTAATACATTACAAAGCAACAATAACCGCTTTAGAAAGAGCGGCTGTGATTCATTCTTAAAAAATCAATCCTACGGTCAAAATCAAACCTAATTTTTCAAACTTCCCACGACTTCCCCTAACCTAACCGCAAACCGTTTTCACCCCACTCTACGATGCTAAAGAAAACCAACCAAAGTTTCTCCCTCACATCATTTCTCTTTTTCTTTTGTTCTGTACCCATGTTCCCAGAATCTTCATCGTTTATCTTTTCACAATTGTTCATCACAGACAAATTCAATTGCAGTTCTTTATCGGCAACTCCAGGTAATCTCTAATTCACTAACCCTTTCTACCCGCATCCGTCAGAATTAATCTTCATAAAGTCTTCGATCTTTAGCCCTAAAATATCAAATGATAATTGCTGGTTGAATGCAGAAAGTAAGAAACGATGGATGTGTCTCTACTGCTGCATAAGAAGATAAGTATTACTTCATCTGTCTTGAAAGGAATGTCCAAAAAGAGAGACCGTTAGGGTCGATTGGTTACTGTGAGAAAACCGAAGCACAATACACGTGAATTTCTTAAGAAGGGCAGATTGGCGGATATGAGTGGACAGGAGAAAACAAATGGAGGGTTCTCTTGGAATCTGTGCAGTGTCTGATTATTTTGGTGGGGGTGGGAGTTCCCCCCTGGGTTTTTTCCAGCCACAAGAAATGTGAGCAAAAAAGAAGGATATTAAGATTGATACGAGATTCTTGACATTTGATATGGTAAGAGGTTGTTACTCTGGAAGAACTTAGTATAGTCATTGTTTGTTAGTATACTTCTGAAGTTTTGGAAGATAGAAGCTATGGATTTTCTGGTGGTAGTATATGATTGCAATAGGGGAGTATATGAATTCATCCGGCTCACACACCTCTTTCCGGCGTCATCACCATCTTCTCCTGTCCTTCCAGAAACATCCTTCACCCCCGCCTCCACTTTTACAATTGGACTCTCACCCCACAAGAAATCATTTTGTGAGTTTGTGTGTATGTGTCTGTGGTTTTCGTGTGCCCGTTGTGTGTGATTTAAATGTTGGATTTGATTGGCACACTTTAACTTTGGATCCTAATTTATCGTTTGCCAAAAAAATCAATCGCAATGTGGGTGAGGGTTTTGAAGGAAAATAGGGAAGACAGTGGGGTGGGGGTTTACACTAGAAAAACAAGATTGATTTTTTTTCCTTTCTTTATTTATGTGTATTCCTATTTTATTTTATTTGTCTTTATATTTTATTTTCTTCTAATTTTTTTTAGAAGGTGTTTGCTTTTATTAAGATTATGATTATATATTATCAGTAATTATTTAACTGATTTTTAGACTATGATTATATATTATCAGCCTCACTACCTACTATGTTGGACTTGATAACCCAGTATTGAGCATTGGTATGGTTGGTCTTTGGCCACGTGTCGTGAAAATGGTCAAGGCTTAGGGGCCAATGTTTATAGCACTTTCCATCCAAGAAGAAGGAAGCACATGAAGTTCTTTGGTACTGAGAAATTCTTGAACATCAAAGAAGCTGACTCTCCATATAGTGATATTTATTTCCAACTTAGAAGATAAAGACAATAAAAATAAAGGCCTTAGTTGAGTACTCGAGTCGTCAAATAATAAATATAGCATACTGTCATTATACATACAATCACCGTGCCATTGGCACGGACACAAGTACTAGTGAGGCTACGGTAAAGAGGCTTCTATCTTGTAAGTGGAGGGGCTTCTTGATAGCCATTTATAAGACTCACCCTTTAGAAAACAAGCTTTAAAAAAAATAAAAAATTGAAGCTCTTCTTCTATGATCTCTCCTTTCAACTCCAAAAACTATGCACATCAAAGGCCAAAAATCACATGAACATACATCATAATATAGGTCTTTTATATCAAAAATGCTTTTTGTTCTACTCCCACTCCCATCTGTCTCAAAAGAGAGTCATACTTTCCTTTCTTTTTTGTCCCAAATAAAGAGCAAGTTCAAGTTTTGAGTCTCATTTTTATCTTTTGAAGATATGATATGTGTCCAATATTTCATAAGAAGACATAAATTCCCTCCATCAAATTAAGTGTCCCTTTAATTTTTGGAAAGAGTTAACAGATATTATCCAATGCATGGATAGAAATATGCCTGCAGGATAAAATTACTGAAAATAGAACTCCAAGGAAGTACCTGAGGTTCACAAATACAAACCAATAAAACCAAAATAGAATATCTTAAAAGATGTGAACAGTGCAACCATCAATACACTGGTGGGGTACTCTACTTCATTTTGATATATTCTACTTTCTGTATCTGTTGCAAGTCTCTTGCTAACAACTGCAGTACGGTGCTTCCAAATCAGGAGGTTCAAGTGTAGTGAATCAACACCAAAACATATGCAAAGTGTTTTCAATGCACCATTGTTTTTTCACAACTCCAACTACCTCCTAATTTAATCTTCCTCAATCTATCAAGTCTCCAAAGATTTTAAGATCTGTAAGTTATTTTTGTTCATATCCTTTTTCAATCTAGATTTGGGTTTGGGTTTAGATTTAGATAAAACTCTCTCTCTAAATCTACTCCTAAATCTGATTGATTTCTTTTCGTTGCTTTTATTTTTTTCAGTTTTTATTTCGAATAATTGAAGAGGAAGTTGTTAGTATGGTGTTTGATTTGTTGTATTCTCTCCTTCGTGAGAGCCTTCGCCTTCTCTCCTTTTGTGCTATTGCTTTTGTGCTTTTGTTTTCCATTATTCACTATGGAAAAAAGCGGGTGGATTGGAGTTTCGTGGTCTTCACTTGTTCTGAGTTCTGACTAATATTGCTAGGGATGTTTGGTGTGGCTGTTATAGTCAACCTAGAGACCTCACATTTTCATGTTCTCAAAGTTAAATTTTTCCATTGGGGGATATTGTGAATGCCAACAAAAGGCAGTGTCCAAGCTACGCTTGGAAAGGTATCTGTGCGTCCCAGGATATTGTTACGACGGATATACTCCCTCCGACCCACTCGAATTAGGACAAATTTCCATTTTGGGTGTCCCATTCGAATTAGGACAACCCAAAAATGGAAGTGTTTTATTTAATGAGACCCACATTCACACTCACAACAACTTTCCACTCATTATTCTCTACCCCACTTTCTCTCTCCTACTTCACTTTTTATACTCAAAACACCTACTCCACTAACACTTTTTCCTTAATCCCCGTGCCCAACCCAAAAATCCTAATTCGGGGGGACGGAGGGAGTATGTTGGAAGATCGAGAATGGTCATAAAATCCAGATTTTGGGTGATCCAAGGCTTAACAATGATACTTGTATGAACACCTTACATTATCATCCCTCTTTTTACATTTCTAGAGTAATTCAAATTGTCAATGTAATGGTTGATAACATTTGGGTTGAGCCTCTAATATTTGTAGAGAGCCTACTCATATTTGTTTGGTTTTACCCTTAATTTTAATCTAATGGCAGTTTGATTTCGAAAAAAAAAAAAAAAAAAACCCTACCTCCTAATTTAGACCCTTAACTAGTGTGACATGGTTACTTGTCAGCAAGATCATTCTGTTGGTATGTATACTCAAGAGAATAAATATAGTTCTCAAATTCAATAAATTTAATACCAATGACAAGAAAAGGTAAACAATTCTTCATAAAACACGAAAAATAAATCATATGTGAACAAATCCATAATGCAAATGACCACACCACACACAAGTAAATATGTAAAGAAACCAATAGATTTGCATCAATAGTACATGTCACTATTGCCCTCACTTTTCATAATTACCCATTTAAATACCATACTTTCATTTCTGTAGATAAGATTCAATAAGGATACCAAACCAACAGGTTCATGCAATTGCTAATTAAAAGAAGGAAACAATAATTCAACAAACCGAACAATCAATTTAGGAGTTTCCAAAGAAAAATAGGTTTCTTTTTAAATTCGTCATTCAATGTTTATTATATTGACAAAAACGAATTTAGGGTTCATTTCAAATAAAAGATTCGATGGATTTAGGGGAAACCTGGACGGGAAAGAAGTCGTCGGTCACAATTCTGTATCGGCTCTCTGTTCCGGTTGTGTGAATGAGCTTTCCAGCAATCTATGATCTGGAGAGAGATGAAATGTGAAATTGAGAAGTTAGAGAGCATAAATGGATAACTATTGAAGACTATAAATTCGTTTCTTTTCGTCTCTACTTATATTTTTCTTATTTTTTGAGAAAAAACATCAAACTATTCCTTTGGTCCCATTTTAAACTTCAAAAATTTCTATTTTGGGTGTCTCATTTTAAACTTCAAAACCTATAAAAATTAAAGTTTTTTATACTTCTTTATTTGTGGGTCCCGCATGTCATACTAACAACAATTATCCACTAACTATTTCCTACCTCACTTTCTCTCTCCTACCAAACCATCTACACTCACAACACATAACATTTTTCTTAATTCTTGAAGCCAAAATTTATTTGAAGTTTAAATTGGGACGGGGGGAGTATTGTTTAGTTATACTCTCTCATCAGTCCCCAAAGGAGTGGCTCAGTGGTAAAGTCAAGTCTCATCCTTGGTGAGTGATAGGGTTCGATCTCTCTCCTCGCCTCTTTCTAACGTGGATCGTCAAAAAAAATATACTCTCCCATCATATAACAAATTGCCTATTTTGTCATTTTATCATTTTAAGTGTCCCGTAAGAAAGTACGACGTTCCAAAAATATATATACTCTCTCTGTTTCAAAGTATATGTCCACATTTCCCTTTAGTCTGTCCCAGAGTATATGTCTACTTCTTAAAATGACAAAAAATCTTTACTATTCTTCCCGCTCAATCTCTCTCCTAATTATTTTTATACTCACAACACCAATCAACTTACTATTCTGTCCCACTCATTCTCTCTCATACTTTACTTTCATACTCACAACACTTACATCACTTCCACCATTTCTTAATCTCCGTGCAAATGGGAGGGTGGACATATACTCTGAGACGGAGGGAGTACGTCTTTTTTAATGGGATCCACATGTTATACTTACAACAATTATCCATTAACTATTCTATACCTCACTTTTTCTCTCCTACCCACTCATGACACCCAGTGGCGGATCTAGGATTCCCAAACACCGAGTGCACAATTTACACTAAATAACTTCATACCAAAAAATTTCAAAACGCAATTATATTCAAGTACATAAGTTCAAAGCAATTGTCTCATAAAAGAAAACAATACTACTAACAAATTAAATTTGTCCCTTACGTGTTTTCATACATTGAAAACGTTTAATAACATCCTCCTCCTTAACTTTCTTAAGCAAATTTTTTTCAATGAAACACAAAAGACAATCATTCATAAATTGATCACAAATTTTATTTCGTAACTCGTTCTTGGATTAAAGCGACGCATTTTACTTCCAACCATTTTTTGAGGAAAAACATGATCGACAGGTTGACAAGGACCCTTTTGTATACAGTATCTTCTAATAGCATCTACTTGATTTGGATGATATTCATAAATGCTTTTTCTAAATGTAGGATCCGAAAGAAGAGTACTCATATCAACAAATTCTTTACTAGCAGAAATCATCACAGGGACTGATTGTTGACTAGGTGCACTATTAGAATTACCCACCCCAAAACTAGTTTCACCATCCCCAATTTTTTTCCTTTTGATAAGAAATTTGTCCATATTCAATAATCAACCAAAAACACCAACAATCCTACAAAAACATCAATGGAACCATTCAAACACACACACACACACACACACACATATATATATATATATTTAAATTCAAACATTTAATCAACAATTATATTGAAATCACCCATGAAATTTGAAAAGAAATATCAAAGCCCCAAAATTATATTCAAACCCTAGATGTCAAATTTACTTCAATTCGGAGAGAGAAAATAGATGAGAGACTTGAGGGTGCTTACAAGAGTGAAGAGTGCAATTGTGCAAAGGATTAAGAAGCTTGGTGATGAAGATCGACAGGCGGATCTGTAGTCATCGGCTCTTTCTTTCTCTCGTCCACGCAGCAATAGGTCGGTAAATTATTTATTTTTTTCCTGAATGAAAGAAGGTCAGTAAGTTTCTGATTTTGCGAATGTGTTTGTGTTGTGTGGCTCCGCTTCGTTTCCCGTAAACTTATGTCATCGTTGATTTGTTAACTTTTCCTTCTACTAAGTTCACATCCCTTCTAGTTAAATTACCACTCTAATTATTTTTTGGGGGGTGCACTTAGTTAAAAAAATGGGTTGACCGGGTGCACGTGTACCCTTACTAGCATGCAAGATCCGCCCCTGACGACACCTACTTTTTCAACATATTTTTTAAATTTCTTTCACATTCCTATAAAACTTATGAATACTCTATTAAATTAATGCATACTTTGTTATTTTAAATTTCTTTCACATTCCTATAAAACTTATGAATACTCTATTAAATTAATGCATACTTTGTTATATGACGAAATGAGTGCATATTTATTTAAGGAAATAAGTAAATTAGTGAGTGTGTGTGAACTTTTAGGTTTGATGAAAAAAATATACTACTCCCTCCGTCTCAAATTAGATGTCGTTTTGGGAGTTAATTTTTGTCTCAAAATACTTGTCGTTTTACAATTTTCAAGGCTTATTTATTGTTGTATACCAATTCTACCCTTATTAATGATAATGAATTATCTCTTGCACAAGTATTTAATAGTCTAGGTAGTTTGATTACTTTAGGGGTATATAAGACAATTTCACATACATTGATTGCATTTCTTAATATGTGTGAAAGTGTCTAAAACGACATCTATTTTGAGACGGAGGGAGTAGTAGTTAAAGTGAAACTCACGATACAATTAAGTCGGGATACAGTAGTGTTTTAAAATGAACAATCAAATACGGTATATTGTTTTAAAATGACATTTGTATGTTTATATTTATTAATAAAATTTTATTGTTTGCTTAAAAAAAACATTTAACATTGATCCAATATATATTTCCATACTACTAATGAGCGGATTGTAATATCCACTTTACAATTTCACCAACTCTTAGAAGATAACATTATGTTTCATTTTAGAGGTGGTCTCCCATGAGAACAAGGGGATCCGTCTCATGCATGAGACGGGTCGCCCCATGACCCATGGGCCGAACCCGCCACGTGGCAACCCACCATTGGCCGAAAAAAAAAAAAAAAAATTTTTTTTTTTTTTATTTTTTTTTTATTTTTTTTTTTTTTGGTTTTTTTTGAGTTTTTATTTTTTTTTTTCGGCTTTTCAGTGGTTTAGCAAAAAATAATAGTTACCATCTCTTAAAGCAACATTGTTCATAAGTAAACGTAATACTTGTTTTAAAAAAAACAAAAGCTCGTTTTTACCCATTTGAAAAGTAATAACTTATGTATATGAATGTAATAGTAAGTTTATACAAGTAAATGTAACACTTTGATTGACGAAATTGTAACAGATTTCTATAGATAATGTAATACTTTTACATGTATCATGATAAATTTGACCCCATTGTAACTTATTGTTTGAAAACAAATAGATATCTATACATATATATTACAATTATTTACAAATACTATTACATATAAATAACACGTTTGTTACATTTTAGTTATAATAAGTATTACTTTTGGCAAACGAAGAAAACATAGGAATAACACTATTACTTTAAGAGATGGTAACTATTACTTTAAGAGATGGTAACTATTACTTTTCACAAACCGAAAAAAAAACCAAAAATAAAAATATAAAAATTTAAAAAAAAGCAAAAAAAAAAAAAAAAAAAAAAATTTTTTTTTTTTTTGGGGCCAATGAGGGGCTGCCACGTGGCAGGGTCCCCCCATGGGTCCTGGAGCAGGGTTGTGGGTCGGGTAATGGGTCAAAAAATGACCCGTCTCACCCATGAGACGGGTTGGAGTGTTCTCACACAAGTTTTTGTCTTCATTTTATGCTGTTCGAACTCAAAACATTTACAAATGACATTTGGCAAGAATCAGTGCAAAAACTACTCCATTTAGTCATACTTTTTCCGTTATTAGTTTGAATGAAACTTGAGCAATAATTAGGTTATAACTTTTAGTTATCTTAATCAAAATCTAAAGCTTATTATTTATACGTACGCCATTATAATTATTATCAATAATAAGTTTTAGATATTCAATAGGGAAAATTACCAAAAAAATCCTTAAAAACTTTCATATCCAAAAAGCCCATAACTTTTTTCTTCAATTTAAAAAGTCCTAAATTTATATTATCAATACCAAAAAGTCCAAACGTTAACTATATAACTAACGACGTTAAGTTTGAACATTCATATTATTAAAACTTAACTTTCTTTTCATTTAGTGACATGTTAGGAATATTAAAAAAAAAAATACAACGCCAAATAATTATAATAAAACTATTATTACTAAATAATAATAATACTAATAATACTACTACTAATAATAATATTTATGGCGACAACAAAAATTAATCATAATTATCATTATTAGTTAATTAACTAATATTTAATAATATTTTTTTTATTGGAGAAGTAATTGAAAGGTGCTTCTTTAAGTTTTTTATTTTTTCTATTATTATGTAAGATCATAAAAATAATTAAACTGATGATGGTATTATTTTCAATATTATCACATTCATTATTTTTTTAATTCTGATTACTTTTATTATTAATTGTATTATTAAAAATTATTAATTAACTAAAATAATAATAATAATTAAATAATTTTTTTGTTGTTATAATTATTATTATTGTTATTATATCTAATAATATCACAATTAAATTATTTTAAATTGCAAAAGGTTTTTTTATTTTTAATATGTCATTAATTGAAAGGAAAGTTATTTTTTAATAATATGAATACTCAAACCTAACCGCGTTAGTCAATTCGTTAATGTTTGGGCTTTTTGGTATCGATAATTTAACTTTAGGACTTTTTAGATTGAAGAAATGTTTTGTGGGTTTTTTGGATATGATTTTTTTAGAGGGGTTTTTTGGTATTTTTCCCTATTCAATAAGATAACTAAAGTAACCTGGATTATTGCTTAAAATTCAATCAAACTAACAATGAAAAGAGATAACTTTCCGGGACGAAGGGATTATATGAAAAGCAATGCTGAAAATAGTTCTACAATCTTAGATAACAATGTATGAGACCATCATAAAAAGAAATTTTGGAGAAATCATGGCAAAAATTCAGATAATTTCATGTAACAGTTCCATCTCCATTCCTTTCATGGGGTTGGCTTCATGCTATTGTCTGGTATCTAAGTTTTCATTTCTTGAAAATCAGAATGTAAAAAAGATAATGAATTGGACGTACACTATCAAGGCCGGTTCAATAATTTATCATTTCAGCCATGAACATCCTCTGAAGCTGCTAAATTTCCAACATCAAACCTCAAACACAATCACTTGTTCAGGATGTAAGCGCGCTGCGCGCGTAAACCCTCAGGAGCAATTTACGTTTGTGATCTTTGCAAGTACTACCTTCACAAAACATGCTCAAATCTTCCCCAAACGCATACTCATCAAGTCGATCAAGAACATATTCTCTTCTTCTTCTTCTTTATTCTCCACTCCACCCCAAAGGCAAATTTGACTGCAACGCTTGTGGGTGTCCAGGGACCGGATTTTCCTACCATTGTTCATCATGTGAGCTCGATTTACACCCCGTCCGTGCCTTCATGCCTTTGTCAATTACTCATAATCACGCCCTCAGCCTCTGCTTCAACCCTCCCTATGAAAACAGCATCTTTAGATGCGATATTTGCAAAGGGGTAGGCTCCAATCATTGGCTTTACCGATGTGATTCTTGTGAATTTGATGCTCATATCAAGTGTGCTAAATCCAACGACGTTAATCAAGCTCAATCCGCTTCAAGACCAACAACCAGTGGCTTAGTTGGACATATTATTGAAGGTACAGTGGATGGTATAGTACAACAAGTAGTAGCACAGGCGTTCTTCAGAACAGAACAAAACTCCTGAATCAACATGTTGCTAACATAGTTGCTCCATAGATATGAATAATAACAAAGGCACAAAATAGTAACAAAATCTTGCTCACAAAATTATAGTTGTAGTGATTTTATCAGTGTTTTTAATTAGAGTCTCACGGGTCCACTATCGATGCAACCAATAAAATATCGCCAACTCATTTTGTGAGCAAAATTTTGTGACTTTATTTTGTACCCTAGCATTGCTTCGGTAGATATATCTCATCTTTCTCGTGAAGAATAAACTTACCCTGAAGGATTTTTATTCAGTGTGTCAACTTTTAGTTTGTATTGAACTCTAATCTTAATTTGTTAAGATCTGATATGCATTTTCAATGTTTCCTTGTGATGAAACTGCATAAAAAATCATAAAGATAATTGCTTACAACTCACAAAGACGACACTATACTGAAACCGAAAAATTTAGAAATTATAGGTGCTTAGTAATCTTATATGGAGAATATAAGGGCCTTCATCTGTGACAAATTCTGAAGAAGCTATATAACTTGAAGCTAACTACTGAAACAAATATATACTACATCAAAGATTCTCAGCATAAGTTCTACAACATTTTGCCATCGTGTTTATATGTTAAAGAAAATACTATGTTATAGTTTTACTAGCTTTACGCAATGCTGACTAGAAATAATTTTGACGTAAATGGTTTTGAGTGTAGTTGGATGGAGATTTCGTTATTCGAGATCCATTAGGCTCATTCATTATTCATTGTGGAGAACAGTTTGTCGACGATTGCACTTCATCACAGGGTGGAGCTAGTATAGAGCAAGGGGGTCACTCCTGAGCTTTATGAAATAGCACTCAAGTCCCTATGGTTTTGAAAAAGAAAAAAAAATCAATGTAACTTTGACCCCCCTCCCTAAATTTTGACTAAATTCTCTATTTTCACTTAATACTTTCATAGGAAAAAAAAACGTGCTCACTGTAATAAATACTTACTCCGTCTCAAAATGAAAGTTCAAATTTGACTAATGTTTTTGAAATTGGTTCAGTTTTGAATTCAATAAATTGTATGAGTTCATTTTAATTGAGGCAATTGCAGTCGGCTACCCAACAATAGTCTCGGTTGCACACTTGCACCAATACACAAATTTAAACCTCCATGAATGGATAACATCTAATGATGGGATGGAGGGGTAAAATCGCAATCCTACTATTAACAATAGAATGAACGGTAACAGATTGGAGGAATTAAAGTTTTCAGAGTAAGGAAAAAATTGCTTAAAAATGAATATCTTAATGTTCTAAACATAAGAGAAAATGACAACACAAAAAATATGAACATTTATTTTGTATCAAAAGTAGTAATTTTTTTTAATGTGCCTCTCCTACATTTTATATTTGACACCCCCCCCCGACTTGTAATTTTGGCGACGTCCTACTTCATCATAGACCGAAGTCCTCATATTTAGGATGCGTCTCTAATTGTCGTGGTTTGTCATCGTTGCGAACTTCAATGAAATATGTGTTTGCTAGAAAAAGAGAGAGATGGCATAAGGAGGGGCCGGAAGACCGCGACTAGTGTTATGTTTGTAAATATATTTAGAAAGTAGGGTAAAATAGTAATTTTTGAACAATCTGACCCCCTTTCTGGAATAATATTTTTGCACTATATTTACAAATTGACCCATTAGATAAATTTTTTTTGATCATTTGACTATTCAAACTTTTTAATACGTACTTCCTTTGTCCCAAAATGATTTTTCTCAGTTGACTATTCAATTTTTTTTTTTAAGGATATGGACATTTGATTCAATAGCAATGTTGTGTTTATGCACATTTAACGACAATTATAGAAATGTAAAGAACTTTTTAGTACAACGAAAAATAACAAATTAAAAAATCATTTCGGAACAAAGGGGAGAGGGAGTACTATTTTTAGACCCTTGCAGTAACATTTACATGAATTTTGTCCGTCTATACTACTGCGTTTTTTTTTTTTTTTTTTGACCTCCTTCCATTGAGATCATGGCTTCGCCACTGGTCGGGCTGGACTAGGGGTGGCAAATTGGGTGTTTTGGGTTTATCCATTAAAGTTAAAAATTCATTGGATACCCGAGTATTTTAACTTTAATGGGTAAACCCAAAACACCCAATTTGCCACCTAGGCTGGACTAAATCCGTGCAGATGACAAACAGAGACGGGCCAAGTCCATAAGGCCGCGCGCGCAAGCCTGCTACAATGGACCGGATTGATCGGTTGCCCAGGATATGATCAACAGCAGCCATTTGACATTTCGTTGTTAGTTGTGGGGGCCATTAGTTTTTATTAAAGGTGTAAAGCGATAAATGTGGCCACCTTCCCTATCATTTTGTATTCCATCCTCCACCCTGTCTCCCTCCGTACTTGTCCCCACCACCCGGTTACCGGTCACCTTCTCCCTCCCTCCCTTGTGTGTTGTGGTGCAACAAATAAAAGTTAGAGAGAGAGAGAAAAAAAATCATCAAAAAATCAAACCAAACCCAACACACAAACCAAATTCCATTACATTTTCATTAGTAGAACTACTTGCTCTTTCTCTCTCTCTAAGAAAAACTCTCTCTCTCTCACACACAAAAACACACACTAGTTAAAATTCATCCATGAGGATCAGAAAACGCTTTCCCCCACCTGCTTCTAACAATTTATCAGATCCACACCTTCATAATCATAACTCTCTCTGCTTGGTGGTGCAACATCAACAACAAGAACAAGTGCAGTACTGCCCACTTGCCCAACAACCCAAAATCAATTCTCAGCCATCCGATCCTCCTAATCATGCTCAAGAAAACATGGTATTGATCATCAACAAGACCCCTTTTCATTCGTTTCTTGAAATATATATATATATATATACCTCCTCGTCTCAAAATCCAAGTTGTGTAATTAAATAATTGCACCAACTCCTCTGATCTTTAAATTTCATTGTTTTGCAGGATGGGTTTGGAGAGATCAAGAGTAATAACCAAACCAAGTAAGAAAATATTACTGTATCATTGATTATTTTTCTTGTTTTTTTGTCTAGTAAAAAAGATGAATTAAGTAAATGTGTGTGATGACATTATTTTTAATGTTAACCCAAGAAAAATATATATATCAAAGTGTGGAAACACTGTTGGGAGTATTATTTATATGAGCTTTGGGTATAGCTTCACATCCCATAACCCTCATTTAGCCAATCTCAAAAATCCAAAATTGCTCCCCCCCATGTGGTGCATGTTAGTGTGAAATGCTGGTCCCCAGCTAAAATACATGTTTCTTGTTGCACTCTATAATTTTTGTTGCTATTTATATTACTAGTAAAATATTTTTATACATATAACTGTTTGGATGGATCTTTTGGGTGTTTTTTTATTTTTAGAAAAGAAGGCATCCAATGTGGAGAAGAAAGTAGTGAAGTACGAATGTCATCGATCAGTCCTCATCAAGGTATTTCTTACACCTACTAAGTTACTAGCTAGAGCCCATGATGATTATACTCCAATATTAATGTTTACTATAGTATTTTGTTTGGTTAATTCTTGAAATTTGAATTGCATTATGCATATATGTATATATATATATATATAAATTTAGTGTTTGGAGGATGGTTTGGAGAAGATAGAGCATTCCGATTAAGAAGAGAAGAGGAAACTTGGGAAAGAGGGCAAGCGAGAGCTCGGTCAGAAAGGATGATGATAAAGAGGAGAAGACAATTGCTAAAATGAAGTCCAAGACAAATAAGAAATGTTTGCAAGATGGTGCTGATGATGAACTACACAAAGAAGCTGGACTATTACATTTTTTTAGCAAAGGGGTAAATATAGATTTGAATAGTAGTATTGTAAGTGGTGATGATGATGATGTGAAGAAGAATGTTAAGAGAGGTAGTGTGATCATGGAGGGATCAAGGTGTAGTCGAGTTAATGGGAGGGGATGGAGGTGTTGTCAACAAACCCTTGTTGGGTATTCATTGTGTGAGCATCATTTGGGGAAAGGAAGGCTTAGAAACATGAAAAACATTCGAAACCAAGCCAAATCTAAAAAGGGTAGCAGCAGTAGTAGTAGTAATACTGAGATTATTGATGGAGCGGAAACTTTTCGGGTGAAACAAGAAAAGAAAAAAGAGATAGTATCGGTCGATGTTCATGACAATGAAGAAGATTCTGATGATGAAGAAGATGATGGTGTAATCAAGAAGAAGAAGAAGAAGATTGGAATGGTGAAAGCTAGATCTATTAGTAGTCTACTTGGATTGGGGCAAGGAGAGGGTGAAATTATAGTTGATGAAAGCAAGTGATCAGTGTTATTTCATGTAAGATTTGTATAAATTTTCAACATGGTGGTGCAACAATTAAACAATATTGGTAATGATAAATATTAGGCTGTTTCAAATTATTGAGGGAAGCAAAAACATGTGGTTTGATGAAGTTTCCTTTTGGTTTTGATTCTTTCTTTCTTTCTTTTTTTTTTTTTTTTTTTTTTTTTTTTTGATGCCCAGGTTCACCAACTTCGCCAGACTTACGGTTGCTCGGCCTAGCTCCGCCAACTACTCCTAGGGGTAGTACTACCCGTTAAATCGCGGCCTTCTTTCTTTCTTTCTTTATTCAAAGTCTTGTCATCAAGAACATGTGCTTGGGTGAAGTTTTTGTTATTTTAAGTTAACTACTCCATCTTGTTTTTGTTAGCAAGCCTTATATTCCACAAAGAATCTTGTGCCCCATGCAATTATCTCTCTTTTTCTTTTTGTTACTCAGATTAAGGTTTTTATTATAAAACACAAATACAATATAATGAAAATTTCTGTATTGCCATAACTATAGGTTGGAGTAAAAGAAGAAAAAGAAAAAAAAGGGGTACTATTTCCGTCACAGTTTAAAGTTTTTTACTTTTGTTTTTGGTCTATCTCATATTAAAGTTCTTAATTGCTTAAAATGGATAATGAGACTCACTTTTTATTCTCACAACAAAAACCCCCTACCTATTTTTCTTTTTTACTTTATTTCTTATGCTCACAATTTTTTTTTAAATCCTCAACTAATAACATTAAATTGGGACGGAGCGAGTGTAATGAAATTTTTTACGTGGGTGTGAATAGCAACAATCTTAGGTGGTGTTTGATGTATTAAGCACTTGATGCTTGATGCTTAATAGATTGCAAGGTATAATTTGAAGGTAAGGTGCATTGATAATATTGAGCTCTACATGTTGAAAGTTTCATGAGGTTCTTATTGGTTAAACATTGATTTTGATTCTCAATCATTAGAGCTTCACATAACCTCCACATCTATACATCAATATCATCAAAGACACCATACCTCCAAAATACAACTTGCAATCTATTAAGCATCAAGCATCAAACATCAAATACTTAATACATCAAACACCACCCTATCATACACGAAGAAGCATCCAGCATTTCCATATGTTAGGGTGTGGGAACCACTGACGTGGCACGGAATAAGCGGCAAGGCAGTATTGAACTGTAACTATAGACGTATACCCATAGTTCTAAAAGAAGCTTGCTTAGGCCCCGCTTAGGCGCTAGGCGGTTATAAAGCACCTATGTACCGCCTAAGATATTATAACTGTTTTTTAATTCTCGGCCCCGCTTAAATCCGTTTAGACCCCTCATAGACGCTAGGCCCGCAGCCACCCAGCACTTTTTAGAACCTTGCGTGTATATATACGATGGAAAAAAAAAAAAAACAGATTTTTTTTACCAAATCCACCTCTCTCTCTCTCTCTCTCAACTACGTTGCACCATCGTCTCTCTCGCTCTAGGGCAGATAGCTGGTTCAATGAAATTGAGCGTGATATACTCATCGATGGCGAGCCCACTCCAAATTTTCTCAATATAACCTAACTCTAATAACCCTCAATCGTCCTTTCGTCTAATTGAAGCTTCCATCTCTCGCTCCCAGGTCCCTCTCCCTCTCTCTCTCTCTCTCGCCCTCTCTGGTTGTCTTTGTTGTTTTTGACTTGTCAAATCCTAATCCTGCTATGAGATTAGTTTATTGTTATTGATTTCGTTTTCACTTCGTCACTAGCTTAAAGAATTCAGCTTTTTTCTGTTAGGGTTTTGAATCCCTATAGAAATTGAGGTTTCTTTATAGCGGAGGGAATTGGGGTTTTGGTTTTGTGTGCCTGGTTTTTGGATTTTTTGTGAATAAGGGGCTTTGATTGCCGAAATGGAATTAGGGTTTTGATTCAATTTGGGGGTTTTGCGCTCTATGTTAAGTAAATTGATTGCTCAGGAACATTTTGTTGATTTTACCGTGAGGGTGTTTTTAATGGCGGACGAGGCACCACATTCTATGAATCTTGACCTGAATTTGGGGCCTGTTGACCATCCTTCGCAAGGGGGTCAGCCAGGGTCTATGAACTTGGAGAATTGGTTAGATGGGCCTTTACGTGAAGCTTTTGGGCAGAGGACTCGGACTAGGCAACGTTGGCGATCAGTGTGGAGACCTGGTTCCATCCCCATCGAGAGTAGAAACACAGCACTTGAATTATTCAGTGGAAACGGAATGGAAACTGGTGAGGGAAGTGTTGCACCCGAGGACATACCTAGTGATGTGGCCAAGACTTGCGACAACTATAACGGGGTTTTGGAAGATGAGGCAGTGAAAAACAAGGATGATGTTGAAAAGGGCAACACCAGTGAGGGAAATTTTTTCAATTGCAATATATGCCTTGACTTAGCTAGTGATCCGGTTGTGACTTGTTGTGGTCATTTGTTTTGTTGGCCTTGTCTTTACCGGTGGTTGAATGTTCACTCTGTTGCTAAGGAATGCCCCATTTGCAAGGGAGAGGTGACTGCTAAAAGCGTGACCCCAATTTATGGTCGTGGAAATAAAACTCGTGAAATTGAGGAGGATTCTAGTCTCAAGATCCCTCACAGGCCTGTAGCTCGACGAGTTGAGAGCTGGAGGCAGACCATTCCTAGAAATAACTCGTTGAGAGCTCGAGAATTGCCAGAGAGAAGTAACTCATTGTGGGACCAGTTTCTATCTACTAGGGAGATTCTGAATGAACTTTTTAATCCAATCATACCTGATCAATCAGATAATGTGGTTGACTTAACACAAAGCAGCCCTACAAATTCTGAACGAGTAGAAAGGAATAGACTCAGGATTTCATCTCTTTTATCGCGCCGATCGAGAGCCGTTGATTCATATTTCGGGGCCCTATCTGAAGAAAGGCGTCAGGAACAGCCTCCTGGTGTTGAAGATAGAGATTCTGTATCGAGCATTGCTGCTGTTATACAATCACAGAGCCAGACATTAGATAATACAGTTGAAATAGATTCTACTGTAATTCTCTCTACATCATCATCTTCAAGGAGAAGAAGGGAACCCTCAAGGACTTCAGAGGTAGACAGTGGAGATTCTCTTCGTAGAAGGAGACGGCAACGCTAGGATGGGCTCTCCGCTTATTATGAGGTTTCTTTTATATTCAATTTGTCTTTTCAAGTTTAATTTGCTTTTTAGTACTCCATCCATCCCAAACTGATAGCCCCGTTTGACTTTTCAAACATTTTAAGGTTATATTGCAAGTTTTGATATTCAGTGATTTTGAAGGCTTAGTTTTGGAAACGAGACTAACTTTTGGGGACAAACAAAAAGGGGAAACAAGACTATCATTTTGGGACGGAGGGAGTAATTTTTTTCGTAGGAAGTGCTAAACCTTCTGCTACAACTGATTTTCCTACGAGTTAGTAATAGAACCTTAGCGGCTCCAAGGGACGCAGATTGCGAACCTTTTTACTATCTCTTCTTTCAGTTTTGGAAGCTGAATTTAATTCTTATTGTAGCAAAGAGGCCTGATTAGTCGTTTTCCTTGTATATATTCCTCTAAACTCTTACATTTTATAATTTCATTTTCTTTCCTTCTGCATTTAGAAATCCTACAGGTCTCCTGCACTTGTGATACTCATGAGGGAGAGGGATGGAGATAGGTTAGATGGCCTTGAATAGTTAAGACATGATTAATTAACTTAATTGATTTTGGGATTAATGTTGATCAAGATTGTAAAAATAATGTAACTTTAGTGATGGAAGTTATAGTAGTGAAGACAGAGTTTTAGGTTACACAGCATGAAACAATTTTAGTTCAAATTTATAAAGGTAGGCAAAAGTACAAACACATAATGCAATCAAGTAAAAGGTTGACAAGTCAACTGCGACGACTCAGGAAGAATGTGAGGCTTATATTTGGGGAAGTTTTAAGGTTTTCTGTTTGCTCACTTTCCTTTTAGTTTTTCACTGTGATGTGTGACATAGAGGCAGTACTTTAGATGACTATGTTTAAGGATCAAGGAATTTTAGTTGGGGGCCCAATCACAAGTTATGGCCCAAATTTTATAGGCTGTTGAGAACCAGCCCATTGCTTGCACCCACCTTACCTTTCATCCTTCCAACTCTTATTAGATATTCGCTCTCGAGCGAGCTAGTGTCCAACTGCCTTGTTTGTATGTCTTAAATAAGATGATGGATCTCGTAATCGTATTTTTGATACTACTAATAACCAAAATATTATTTGTTCATCCTCGCGTTGTAATTTATGAGCTGATTTTCATGTTGGAATTGGGCAAAATCTGCAAAATTTATGCGTAATTCCAATCTAACAATGGTGTTGATGAATATTGGGGTGGGGGGTCGAGGAGTGGGGAAGGGGTTGATGATGATGATGATGATGATGGTGATCATAGGGTTGAGGCGGTGGAGCGAGGTAAGGAGAAGGTCAAACTATCATGCTAAGCACATAATAACTTAAATGTATCAACATTTTTTTTTAAATGAGTTTTGGTAGCCATTTATGTATTTTTACACCTCCCAAAAAAACTATTTCTATTTGTGAAAAGAAATTAAAATGTGGGATTACTGGATTTGGGATCTATCCCGTTCAAATGTACTTCCAAATTCAATGACTCAAATCACATTTTTGTTAAGACGGATGGCTCCTGATAAGAGAGTCGGTGTGCAATGACAAACACACCTTCAATCAAAGAGTTCAGATTTTATGTATCACTTTGTGTATCATACTTGTATTATTGTGATTCAACAATTTATATGATATCAACATGATGTCAACACTCCAAACATATACTCTCTCCGTCTCAAAACAAATTACTCGTTTCATTTTAGGAGCATGAATTAAAGAAAGATGTTGAAAAAGTAGGTTGTATGGGTGAGAAGGAGAGAGAAAGTGAGGTAGAAAATAGTAAGTGGATAGATGTTAAAAGCAGAGAGAAAGTGGAGTAATATTCTCATTTTTTAGAAAATAACGACGCCCAAAATGATAAATGAGTACTATGTTTTGGGCCGATGAAGTAAATTGTTGGGTGTGGTACACAAAGTAGTTTAGAAGATGAGAGAGAAGATTATATGTACAATTTTTGTGCACCACATTGTTTATCATAGATGATTTAATTAGTTATGTCACTGATGATGTCATGATGAAGTTAGTCTTAATTAACTCATAATCATTGAATTTCTACCGTACTACTGGTACACAAAAATGATACTCCATCTGTCCCTGAGTAAGAGTCTTACGCGTCATTTGCACGCTTATTAATAAATATTGGAAGTGATGTAAATGTTGTGAGTGTAAAAGTAAAGTAGGAGAGAGAATAGTGAATTGATTGGTGTTGTGAGTATAAAAGTAAAATATGAGAGAGAATGAGTGGGGTGAATAGTAAAGATTCTTTGCCATTTTAGGAATAGGACTCTTACTCTAGGACGTATCAAAATGGAAAGTAGGACTCTTACTCTGAGACGGAGGGAGTACAAAAGTACTCGTCACGTAAAATTTGTAGTCGATTATCCAAATAGGGAGTGCTACGTGTTTCTACGACATAGGCTCTTGATCCAGAATTACTTTACCCTTTTCTTTTCGCATTTTCTTCTTTTCCCTTCTCTTTTTCCCTCTTCTTTTACCCTTTTTTTTTTTTTTTTTTTAATCCTTTTTATTTATTGTTTCTTTTTCAACTACAGTTCCTTTGGAATAATTTGGGAAGTCTATGTCTGAGCATGTAATAATAAGAATGGAATGATGAGTGGTATGATGATGATGATTAAAATTAAAGTGACATTTTCCTATTACAAGGAAAAGTTGTGGCCATAACGGACTTTATGATTGACCATTTACACACGAGGAAAGCTTATTTTTCAAGCCCAAAATTAACTTAAAGTTTGATATAATCTAACAAAGCAAAAGTTGATTAAATTTGTCTTTAGCTAGTGGAATTGTAAATTATCAAAGTAATAAAAAGGCAAAATTCGGAAATGAGTTTTATGATTTGTAAATGTTGTGGATTAGCCTTTTAGGGGCTTCATTTGGTCAAAATAACAGTTGTTTATTGATTAAAATCTATTGCTTACTATTCCGTCCGTCTCAAACAAACTTAAAATACTAACACTTGTTTCATTAGTCATGTTATGTTTATACTCACTTTAAGCCTAAATTCTAGAAATGAGAAGATTTTTTTGAGACAATAAAAAATAGCAAATAAAAAAAATTATTTCGGGACAAAGTTAGTACTACTGTTTATTATTTTTGGGTTTTGTGAAAAACATTTACTTAATATTTGTTGAAAGTAATAATAAAACAACATCTATTTAGACCAAATTGAGTAACATATTATTCCTAAAAATTGATGATCATTTAGGGGACTCACATATGTCAATTTAAATCCTTCAACGATTTTGTCATTAAATTTCACGTAATTACATATGCATCATTTCAATTTTTAAGAAAAATTAAATATGTGTCTAAGAAATTCTAACCTTTAATAACTTTAGTAACAAAGGAGTATAATTTTTTTTTGTTATTTACTTTCTATATTTTTAATTTTGAAAGTATGAATAATATTTTAAAAAAATAGTGAAAAAACATTAAGAAACAAAATAGTTTTGAGAAAAAAATATTTATTTTGAGATGTTTTTTGTAAAAATAAATAACCATTTATTTTGATACATAAAGACTAGTTAATACTCCTTCCGTCCCAAACTCATTGCTACTAAAAATGAGTGCACGAGAATTAAGAAAATATGTTGGAAAATTAAGTACTGTGAGTGGGTAGGAGAGAGAAAATAAGTTAGTGGATAGTTGTTGTGAATGAGTATGACAGAGAAAATTGACCATTTTTAGTAAGTAGCAATAAGTATGAAACGCTCAAAATAAAAATAAGTAGGGATAGTTTGGGACGGAAGGAGTATGATACCACAATGATCTACCCATACACAAAAATGTGATACTACTAGTAATACTTTAATTTTCCGGCTATTCACTCCGTTTCATACTTATCGCTATTTATTTTATTTTCTGCGTGTCCCATACTTATTTCCATTTACCCAAAATATTCATTTTTCTCTTTGCTATCCACTCACAACAACTATCCATTAACTTATTTTATTTCTTCACCCACTCACAATATATATTTTTCAACGTATTTTCTTAATCCACGTGCATACTCAATAAGTATGAGACGGAGGGAGTATATAATTGCATGAATTGAGGTTAGATAAGAAAACATAATGATGAAAAGATAGAGTATTTTAAGGGTGTAATGTCCAAGGGTTTGACAACACAAAAACAGCATCCCAGGTTGAAGAAAAAAAGAAAGAAAGTGAAAAAGTGATGATGAGTAAGAGTAATGACCATGATTAGATTAGATTAAATGATTAAAGCAAATTAAGATTGATGATGAGCAGAGCAGAGAGCATGGAGAATGTTTAATCATTTTGTCTCCATTCAAATGCACCAATCCTTCCAATTTTTTGCATTGCATGTCAACTTGTCTTCCCAATCTTCTTGTAATCATAAAACTACTAAATTAATCTCTCACTCTAATTACTCCCTCCATCACAATTTTTTTTTTTTTTTTTTTTTAAGTTTCTTCATCTTGGAGTACTTCTACTCTTTTATGTTGATAAAATAGATTTCATTTCGGAGGCTATTAAATATTTTAAACAATGTATTCATTTGAAACTTTACCTTTTACTTAAATGGGTGTCCCGTTAAAAGCTTTATCCTTTCATAAAATAGTAAAAAATGTAAGCCTCACTTGTCATATCAACTCATTTCTTCCTCTCACATACTTAAATTATAGGGCCCACTTGTCATACCCACTAATTTTTCCCTCTCACATATTTAAATTGTAGGCTCTACTTGTCATACTCACTAACTTCTTCTCTTTCACAACTCTTCTTACACTCATCACTTTTCTTAATTTGTGTGTCATCACCAAAATAGTGAAGCTTCAAATTAGATGGGAAGGAGTATAGTATTGTTTTATAAGTATTAAAATATTTTTATTTTAAAATTTTATAACTAAAATTGGCCAACTATAATAATAGTTTTTATTTTTATAAATTAAAAAGTAACGAAAGAAGAACTGTGAAGATGTTTTTAAGGGTTGGACTTTTAGCATAAAATGGAGAAATAAAGACTGAAACTTGACCACAAGTAGGTATAAATATAATAGAGATAATGATCAAATGTCTAAAGTCCAATCCGAGAATAAATTCTGTGGAGGGTAGAGTAGCTCGGTATGTCTGTCACGTATCTTCTTAGCTCAGCAGCAGGATCTTCTTTTTCTCTACAACTACGCCATGCAAATGCATGTCCAATCTATTCTTGAAACTCTCACCCATTTGTATCCCAACTAATTATCCAACCACATTCTACATATTCAACGCACCACATAGTATAACCATTGGACAAAACGAGTCTAGATCTCATGTGCCACAGTGTGTGCTCTTTTCGGTGTCACAGGTAATCCAACGGTTTTATGTTGATATTATCCAAGCATGTATACGGTTGAGATTATAATGGCACATGGAGGGGCACACAATGTGGCACAGGAGATCTGGACCCGGACAAAATGGGTGTATGGAACCGCTGCACCGAAATTAGGTGCACCGCTGTAACTAATAAAAGTTGCACAACGTATGTAAAACGTTTTTTTACACAACAACGTTTTTAGTGCACTACACAACATAAAAATGACCGAAATCAGTTAGCTTCTGAAAAACATTTAACATTTGCAAGTACACGTTTTACATTAGGTAGAAAACGTTTTACAAAACGTTGTACAATTTTCACTTCGGTGCAGCGGTGTAGCGGTTCGAAATCCGGACAAAACTTGTTTTGAGTACAAATGTTGAATAATCCATCAACCTTATCACAATGTGGACGATTTGATTTTTTTATTAACTGAGTCGATTTCTAACTATAGTTTTATGAATATTTAATATATATCTATGCAATTCAAAAAATAAAAATTATTGATAGTAATTCTAATGATGAAACGATAACACATTTTAGAATTAATTGCATGACCTATATAGTGCAACTTTTGCACTCGTCGTTTCGAATGGCATTGCAAGCGAGACAAACTAATCGCATGACCTTGCAACAATCATAGGTCTGATACTATATTAAGCTACAACTTGATTTAAATATTTTAGTTGTCAGATTGAGGCTCAACCATGTATATCAAGCTTTTACAATTTATTATTTGTAGACATGTACTCCCTCTAGTCCAAAATAACTGTCGTTTTTTTTATTTTTTATAAAGATTAAGAATGCAATTATTAAGGCATATTAATGGTGAAAGTTCCATGCTTACCCTTATTTATTGTTCAACTTTCTTACATTATTACATTCACTAAGTCAATTAATAAAGTAAAACAACTTCCAATGCAAGGGTAAATAAGGAATTTTAATTTTTTTTGACTAAAAAGTGATAATTATTTTGGACCAAAAAAATTGCTCAAAAGCGACAGATATTTTGAACCGGAGGGAGTAATAAAATATCTTTTCAAAAGTTAGGGATCAACTCCACATTGAGGTCTTGGAGTTGATCAACTTGGGGTCTATATATGAAAGAAATCTAAAACGATGTACTCCTTCCGTCTCACCCGAATTAAGATTTTTGGGTTGGGCACGGGGATTAAGGAAAAAATGTTAGTGGTGTCGCGCCCCCGAACCCGCGGGTCCGGAATACGCGAGCTAGACGTCGACTTAAAACCAAAACTCTAAAATATAGAAGTTAAAAATTCCATTTTTGAACCAAAAGATGATAACACAGAGTTTTACAAATCCAAGTTTAAATCAACAAAGTGCATCTAACATAAGCTCCACAGCTTATACCAAAAAGAATAAAATATACAATTCTTAATGACGTCAATAATGGTAAAACTATCCCCAAAAGGTTATACATTTAAATAATGTAAACCGATCCATAACAACCTGCCCCAAAATCTCAATCCTCTCGACGTCCTCCTCGATCCGCGAATCCTAATCCTTTTCCTCCTGGGGGGGGGGTTAAGGAAAAACAAAGATGGAAATAAACGGGGTGAGATAAAGTCTCAGTAAGTTACTAATGCAACTACATGACATGCTATAATGCAATAAGCAATAAACAATGATAAATATCACATAGCATGAAACAATTAACAGACAACAGATAGCAGCGGAAAGTAAACACATAACAAAGGATATTAGCCAAGGTTTCCCAACTGATAGAACAATAAAGGGTCGCTGCGCAGCTTCAACAATCCACCAATCCATATCTTCACAGTAGCATAAAAGCCGAAGAGAAAACCCCGGTCAGAAGCGACCAATCAACCCATCAATCAAACAAACCATCTTCATAGTAGCATAAAAGCTGAAGAGAAACCCGGTCAGAAACGACCAATCAACCACTCAAACCCTCTCCATAGTAGCATAAAAGTTGAAGAGAAACCCGGTACCGGAACCAATAACAATGAGAAAGTGCCACAAGGGGCGGAGCCATGCCACAAAGTCATGCTCCAAAACGATTAGCTAGAATACCCACAACGGAGCTAGCTCATCCCAACCAAGGCCAATCTGGATGAGGACAGAAGGACCAATGGGCGATGCTATACTGGACTTGGCTCGTGCCATTATAGCATTATCCATTGCCTGACTCGATACACAAATAACCAGCTGGACTTTCAATAATGCTAAGTAATGAATACTAGTTTTATAAACATCAAAAGGGTTCCAAAGTAGGGAACCGTAACACAAATCACCATAAAGATACAACAATTACTCATTAAGAGTTTAACAACATTGATAGCAAGAAGTTCCTCATAAAAGAGTTCAATAACAAAAATGGAATTGCTCATAAAAGCCCAACAATACAAATCATTAAAACGAAATGATTCTAGGACAAGGATCCATATCAAACGCATCCTAACATGATACACGCGAGTTACTCATAGAGAGTACTACCCAAATGGTCATTCCCCAAATAGCACAATGACTATTATTAAAACTATCCCAAACGTCCACTCATTATGAAAGTGTTCCAACATTTTTCCAATAATCCATAACTAAATTCCATAACCCATTTATTCACAAAGGAACCAAGGCGAAACCACACAAACCGATATTCCAACTTGATTACAACGGACCGATTCTAAACACTTTGTCATAAGACACTAAATGAAATCTCAACACAATCTAAACTTGAAACTCACCTAAATAAACCACCTCATCTCGAAGTACTCTAGAATAGCTTTAAAATGATAGTTTACTCGTCCAAAACGGAGTTCGGATGAGAAAGTTATGGAGGAAACAGTTTTAGAAGAAAAGGGAAGAAAATATCAGAGTCCCAGCTTGGCACGACCGTGCCTAAGAAAGTGGCACGACCGTGCCAAACATGACGAGAGGAAAGTGAATATTGGCACGACCGTGCCAAATAAAGGGGTACGACCGTGCCAGAAGAACAATGTACAGATTTCTTCCTGGGTTCATACATACCCGAAAATGGCACCCAAACAACCCAAAATTCTTACCATTTCTCAAATACTCAAAATCAAGACTTCCAATAAGCATAACAATGAACCAAAACAACTTATAAACTTGAATAGGACCAAAATAACACATCTAGAAACCCAAATCAAGGTTTAAATCCCAACCTTCATATAATCACCATTTTTAACCAAAAATCCAAATAAATTCCAAATAAATTCCAAAATCAATCAAACTTCAAATATAACAACTAAAGCATTATATAAGCATGATATGAACAATTTAGCATATTAATGGGGGAAAAGCAACTTACCCGGATTTTCTCAAAGGTGACGGAACTCGAAATTTCTTGGCGTCCTACGATCCTATCGACGATCTAAACATGATTCATGTTTTAAGAAATGAGAAATAACAAGAGGAAGATGAAGAAAATGAAGAGAGAAGAAGAGAGAAACTTACCCCTTTTTCTTCCTTGGAGAGAGAGAGAGAAATGGGCTGGGAAATGATGAGGGTGAAGGGGAAGAGTGAGGGAGAAGAGAAGGAGTAGGGAGGGAGTAGGGGAAATGATTCAAAATGTTACACTCGGGCCCCTTCCTCAACTACTAACACAATACTACTCTCCCAACTAACAATTAAGACCCAACAATACTACACCAACCCAAATTACCCAAATAAGATGCTTAAGCATAAATATTATAACACATAAAATGCACACATAATTATTTAAATAAATAATAATTTAAATAAATAAATAAGCAAATAATTAAATAATAATCATTTAATTACTAATAAAATAGAGCCTAGATTTTGGGTCGTGACAAGTGGAGTGGGTGTTGTGAGTGTGAAAAGTGAAGTAGGAGAGAGAAAGTGTGGTAGAAAATAATGAGTGGAAAGTTGTTGTGAGTGTGAATGTGGGTCCCATTTAAAAAAAACTTCCATTTTTGGGTTGTCCTAATTCGAATGGGACACCTAAAATAAAAATTTATCCTAATTCCAGTGAGACGGAGGGAGTATTATGAAATGGAATGAATATAATACTACGTGAGTTATGACAAAAATTAGTACTCTTTTAGTTCCAAACAAATTTTTTATTTTGTCATTTTTGCCGTCCCATTAAAAACTCACACTTACTCAAAAAATGAAAAATTCACTCCACTTTTTTTCTCTTTCTCGCTTACAACAATTATCCACTTACTATTTTTTACATTACTTTATCTCTCCTTTACACTGACATCACATGTGTTTCCAACATTTTCTTTAATTTTGTTTTTAAACAAAATTTTGGATTTTTTTTCTCAAATAATTCCTTTTTTATAAGTATTTATCAAAATAACAATTTTGTCAAAGTATGTACCAGAATGACCAAGTATGATGTAATTCGCCACTGCAAAAAGCGAATTAGAATAATTCGCTTCTTGTGATAGCGAATTAGGCTTTGACCTGATTAAGCCTATTTTTAATACGTACTTAATTAACACTAACATAATTCGCTTCTTATACTAGCGAATTACCTAATTATACGGAGAGTCCGTCATTCATCTCTTCTCTCCACCTTTACCTCACTCCATTTCCGTTCATCTCTCCGGAATCGCAAAATCCCCTGTGGAGCATGGGTTTGCAGAGGCTTATGTGTGCTTTCTGTTCTCGCTTAAACAGTGTACCACGGTACCCTTAACTATGAATAGGCTGTCCAATATTTTCTCACCATGGTTTATTGGTTTAAGAGAACATCTCTTATTTAAATGGCAAGGGATTATGATTTTGTTTAACAACATTCTGAAACCTTCAATTTTTATTGTTTGAAGAAATTCCTGACTACTTTTTCTGCTCGTATTCTTATCTTATATTCAGCCACATTATTACTATTACCAGTAAGTTAACACTATTATTGTACTACCTTCATCTATCTATCTCAACTCTACCCCCACCATTGGCAACCACCAGACCACCATGACCAAACCAAAACCGCTGCCCCCATTATTACCACCAACAAACTGCCACCTTCGTCGCCACCACCAAATCACCACCATAAACCAAATCACACACTATTATCTGAGTTTCAAAAATTCTACTTCAATTTTCCTGACCCGTAAAATAATAAGAAATTACCTTGAAAGCCATTGTCGGAGTTCAATTTATCCAAAAATATTTTATCTGGGTTCTTGAAAAATCTGATATAGGGGTGTTGGTAAGGTGGGAATGTGACAGAAAGGGAACGGGGAATAGTGAATTGAGAGCGTTGGGAGGTAATAACCATGACAAAGATGCCGGATCGGCGTTGATGCGACGACGAAATTAAGGAGAGGAAGATGTCGGCGACGAGGGAATTGAAGCTGGTTGTGTTTCCGATCCGTTTAGGGAGGATCTTGGAAAGGCTCTAAGGGAGAAAAGAATACACTTTTCAGCCGAGAAAATTAGAGAACGGATCTGACAAAATCAGGTGGAATTGGAAGGCTTTTGAGGAAAAAGATTGAGATCGGAGAAGAAGGGCATGTGTAATCAGAATTAGGTAATTCGCTAGTATAAGAAGCGAATTAGGTTAGTGTGGCCTAATCAGGTCAAAGACTAATTCGCTACCGCAAAAAGCGAATTACCCTAATTCGCTTTTTGCAGTAGCGAATTACATCAAACTTGGTCAATCTGGTACATACTTTGCCAAAGTTGTTATTTTGGTAAATATTTATAAAAAAAAAAGGAATTATTTGAAAAAAAAAATCCAAAATTTTGATTTGGAAGAGAGAAATATATAGTATGGTAGATGAGGGCTGGGGTGGGAGCTAAATGCTAACGTAAGACCATCTACAATGGTGCAAAATTGGAGTGTTGAATGGGTATTAAACAAAAATGGAGCTGTTTAATTGCTACAATGGTTGATTAATGGAGTGGGTGTGAATGGTTTTGTTTAACCCATTCAACACTTGTGAATGGAGGAAAAGCCAGCAAACTGAGACACGCGGCGCCTCTTGAGAGGCTAGCTGTGGCGCGTGCAGAACAAGTGCCTTGTCTGGCGTGTGCAGAACACGCGCCTTGTCTGGCGCGTCACGGCCTGCTCCTGCCTTTTTTTTTCTTTTTTCCTGGTTTTGACACTTGGCAACTCCCCATTGGATGGCCATATTTTTTACTTTTATCCCAATTATTTGAGTTCAATTATTTCACAGAAAATATATTTTTTCACCAAAATTCCTAAAAAAAAAAAAATCTCTTTAAATTGACTTAAGTTTCATTGTATTCCGACACAAAAAAAAACATTTTTTTGAAATGGATCCCAATAATAACTATTTCAACACTAATCATAAAAATAAAAAATAAATTTTAAGCAGTGGGGTATAGGATGATGATTGAGAAAAGTGTTGAATGAGTGATTAAACAAACCATTGTAGGGTTAAAAGTTGAATGAGTGTTGAATGGATTAGTTGGAAGAGAGAGAAGATGATGTGGAGTGATAAAGTGAGTGTTGAATGAGAATTTTTTGTTTAACCATTGTACTCCCTCCGTCCTTATTTACCTTACAAAAATCAGACTTTGCACAAAAATTAAGAAAATGATTGTAAAATTGATGTGTTGTGAGTGTAGATAGTTGAGTGGGAGAGAGAAAATGTGTAGAGAAAAGTAAGTGGATAGTTGTTATGAGTATGATAAGTGAGTCCCACTATTTAAAAAATATTTAAAAGTTTCTTTTTTGAGATTTTGTAATGTAAATAAAAACACCCAAAATGATAATTTTTGTAAGGTAAATAGTGTCGAGGGAGTACATGGTCTGAGGGAGATTGCTTGAATGTAACTGCAAAGAAAGAGTGAGAAGATGTGACAAAAGGAAACTGAAGATTCACGTGAGGAGGAGGGGATGATACAATAATGATACCAACATAATTGGGGTGTCCTACTCCTACTCTCTTACTCCGCCAGAAACAGACCAGAACAGAATTATGGTGAGGGAGAGGGAGAGGGAGAGGGGAGGGGAGGGGCGCGAGGCCAATGATAGCTGTGTGTGGGTCTGACATAGCCCACATGATGGGACAAATGCTCCTTCCTCTCCTGACAAATTGTTGCACCCCTAATCATTTAATCCCCCGACACCTTCATTCTCCACCTTCCCCTCTCAGTTCAAAATAAAACAAGGTTAATTTCAAAAACACCCCCCAACTTATTGATGGTTAAAAAAATTGTCCTTAAACTTTCCAAGACAATGACTTAATATCCACTTGACTTGGTAACATTAGTGAAGTTAACGGAATACATCAAAGCCACATTATTACCCTCCCCTCCGTTAAATGAGTTCTCATACGTACGATTGTTAGGAAAATTCTACAAAAAATAACTTGTTACAGAATAAATAATAAATAAATAAACTGAAAATAAATAAACAGAAAGTAGACTGATTGATTTGTGCCGAACCGTGTGTTAAACACACTGTCCTTAAGACTTATTCTCCCCTCACCGTGAGTGCTTGAGGTTATCGTCGGACGCTAGTCTCCCAGGATAACTCGCACGAACCGGATGCTTCTCTGCACTAAGAGACTCCAGCGAATTGAATTTAGTGCCTGGACAGTATCACCACGAGTATGCAATGCAGGAGGCAAAATGAGGAATGAACAAAATGCAACAAAAAAGGGGCTATGGAGATTGCTTGAAACTGTGTTATTTTCTGTGTTTTTCGTGTGTCTTCTTGAAGTGGTTTGATGTTCCTTTTATACTGTTCCAAGAGCAGTTCAACAACCAAGAATTAATTAAAAAAAGGATAAGCCTAATCCTTTGTTATTTACTGAGATAAAAAGATAAGGCTTGGCTCTTCACTTTGCATTCCAGTCATATGGGATGAATCTGTTCTTGAGCAAAACATTTGACTGTAAAATCAAAAAATAATTGCAAAAGGTGAGCTAGCGCGGACAAGCCAAATTGGTGCTACATTCGTGTCCGCAGGTCGCGTGCACACATGAGTTCGATGGTCTCAAGCCAATTTGGATCCATGATTTGCACCCCCTGCGCGCGAGAGAGAGCCTCTATGCCATACAAGCTTGAACACTACTAAAGTGCCCAAGCCTTTATACTAGCTTCCTTTCACATTTCTTTCCAATGTGGGATAAACTCACTATCTCCATTTCAACCCACCTACTTCAAGCCTTTGTATCTCATAGCCATTCCGCTTCTTCCCCACATTTGTCCAGAGCTATAAACTCAGATTCCATCATAGATCTGGCTATAACCGTCTGTTTAGAAGATTTCCATGATATAGCTGCACCTGCTAATGTGAATACAAGTCCACTTGTAGACCTTGAGTCTTGGATATATGATATCCAATTAGTATCGCTATACACTTCAATTACAGCTGTATGTCTAGTATAATGTAATCCATAATCACGAGTATATCTCAAGTACCTTAGTACTCTTACAATACCCTTCCAATGATCCGCTCCAGGATTACTTGTGTACCGACTCAGTTTGCTGACAACATAAGCAATATCTGGTCTTGTGCAACTCATCAGGTACATTAGACTTCCAATGATCCTTGAATATTCTGATTGAGAAACTGGTTCTCCTCTATTCTTTGATAGATGTTGACTTGGGTCAATTGAAGTACTAGCTATCTTTTGTGGATTTGATCATCTTGTCACAACTTCCTATGATAATCATGTCGTCTACATAAAGACACAAAATGACGTAGCCATTTTCAGTGTTTTTAGTATAGACACACTTGTCACATTCATTTATCTCGAATCCACTTTCCATCATGGCTTTATCAAACTTTTGATGACATTATTTTGGTGCTTGTTTCAGACCATATAATGACTTAACTAACTTGCACACTTTATTTTCTTTCCCCGGTGCAACAAACCCTTTAGGTTGTTCCATGTAAATCTCCTCATCTAAATCACCATTCAGAAAGGCAGTCTTTACATCCATTTGATGCACTTCAAGATTGCGCAATGCGACAATTGCAAGCAGAACTATGATTGACGTTATTCTTCTGACAGGAGAATACGTATCAAAATAATCCAGACCTTCTTTCTGTCTGTAACCTTTAATTACAAGTCTGACCTTATATTTATCAATCGTGCCATCTGACTTCATTTTCCGTTTGAAAATCCACTTATATCCAAGTGGTTTGCTTCCTGGAGGAAGATCCACTAACTCCCAAGTGTGATTTTGCAAAATGGAATCAATTTCACTTTTGATGGCTTCTTTCCACAAAGGTCCTTCAGAAGAACTCACAGCTTCTTTGTAACTCTGTGGTTCGCTTTCTAGCATGTAAGTTAGAAAATCTGTCCCAAATGATTTTTCTACTCTAGCTCTTTTGCTACGTCGAGGTTCCACCTCTTCTTCCTCACTTTTTTCTTAAATGTGATCTTCTTCTATTGAATCTTGTACCCGTGTTGATGAGCTTGCCTCATTTCTTGACTTGCACGTAAATACATTCTCAAAGAAAGAAACATTCCATTATAGTGTTCTTGTGTATATCTTGAATTTTTGATTCATACACAAGGAATCTATAAGCACTACTATTATGAGCATATCCAATAAATATGCAATCTACAGTGTTAGGCGCACTTTTCGCCTTTTTAGGTGGATGTACGGCTACCTTTGCAAGACATCCCCACACTCGCAAGTATTGATAGGATGGTACTCTTCCATGCTACAATTCATAGGGGATCTTGTTCAATTTCTTTCTAGGTACCTTATTTAACACATAGTTAGCTGACAACACAGCTTCACCCCACATGTTGGAAGGTAGTCCCGAACTTATCAGCATGGCGTTCATCATTTCTTTCAATGTATGATTCTTGCATTCGGCAACACCATTTTGTTGGGGTGTATAAGGTGCCATGGTTACATGTTTTATTCCATGTTGAGCACAAATTGCTTCAAATGGAGATTCATATTCTCCAACATGATCACTTCTTAGCACCTTTATTTTCCGGTTAAGTTGATTTTCAACTTCATTTTTATAGAGAACAAACTTCTCCACTGCCTCATATTTACTTTTGAGGAGATACACATAGAAATACTTTGTACTATCATCGATAAAAGTTATGAAGTACTTATTGCCACCTCTTGTTTATGTTGACTTAAAGTCACATAAGTCTGTGTGAACTAACTCAAGCGGTTCACAATTTCTTTCAATTGAATGGAATGAAGCTCTTGTTAGTTTTGCTTCCACACAAGTTTCACACTTATGTTTGCAATCAACTTTGAACTTTGGGATGCAATTCAAGTTAATTAATCTACGCAAAGTATCATAATTAACATGTCCTAGTCTACCATGCCACCACAAATTAGAAGACTCAAGCAAGTAAATGGAAGAATTATTTATTTCATTAGCCTTTGGCTTAACAACCATTACACTGAGTTTAAACAACCCATCTGTTACATAACTTTTTGCCACAAACATCCCATTCTTGGAAAAAGTAACAACATCAGACTCAAACACAGGACAAAATCCGTGCTTTTTCAAAAGCAAACCAGACACCAAATTCTTTCTGATCTCAGGAACATAAAGAACATTGTTGAGAGTCAGTTCTTTCCCGGAAGTCATCTTCAGAACTACTTTGCCTTGACCTTTAATGTCAGAAGTAGCCGAATTTCCCATAAACAGCTTTTCACCATTCTCAAAAGCTTCAAAAGTACTAAACATATCATTGTTGGAACACACATGTCTAGTTGCCCCGGTGTCAATCCACTAGTGGTTTGGGTTTGAACCCACCAAATTCACCTTGGATATTACCGCCGCAAGGTGCATCTCAGAAACCTCCCTTGAGATCTCTTCCACCATGTTTGCTTCACTAGTTTTCTTAAGCGTCCTACAAGTAGCATCCTTTTGGCCTTCACCACCACAATTGTAGCATGTTCTCATGAATTTCTTCTTGGAAACGCCACCTCTTGGTTTTAAATGGGGTTGTTTTGCCGCAGTCTTTCCTTTACCTTTTTTATGACCCTTGCCTTTAGAGATTTGACCATGTTCCACAACATTATCTTTGTCCACACTTGGGTTATACCTCTTCTCGGCAACCCTATTGTCTTCCTCAATACTGAGTCGGAGAATCAGCCCTTCGACGTCCATCTCATTTCGCTTATGCTTTAGGTAGTTCTTGAAATCATTCCAAGCGGGAGGCAACTTTTCAATGATTGCAGCCACTTGAAACTTTTCACAAAGAATCATACCTTCGGAAAGTACCTCATGCAAAATCATTTGCAACTCATCCACTTGGGATTTCACAGTCCTTGATGTTGTGGAATTGACCCTTCCAACCCAACACCCAAGCAAATCGCAAGAAAACTCAGCACCACAAACAAGCACAATAAATAAGAAACCCAAAGCAAAAGACAAAACGAACACAAGAAATTATTTACCCAGTTCGTCAATATGTTTGACTACGTCTGGGGGCACTACCAAGCCATGATCTTGCACTATAATATGTAAATATGAGTTTAGGGGCGGAACTTTACTTAAATATGCACCCTAGAATGAAAGCCTAACCCTAGACGTACAAAGAAACCCAAAATTTGCTCTAAAATTCGGCCTAGCCCAGATATGTCCCGACACATTGGCGACCGCCCGCCTTGAACCCGGGTGACCGCCCACATCACCAGTCCCAGAAAACAAATCTAGCTGCCTCACCGGGCGAGCGACCGCCTTGACCCCGGGCGAGCGCCCGGTCCGTCAGTCCGTCGACGTGCATTTCTTCCTTGCTCCGATCGCTAGTTCCCGGTTAGTCCTCTATTCTAACAATCTCCTACCTAGAGATCAACCGCATATAAGCCCCGTACTCACCTCGATCATGGTAGTGCCGTCCTCCTCCCCTATTCTCCAAGCCCCGTTGAAGCTATACCCAGCTTCAACTTATCCTTGCTTGAGAAACATGGAGCCTTGCCATCCGATCTACACTCTCTGTTAGATCTACGCAGCAGAATATCCGGTCCTGGAGTATTTGGTTCATCTTCAGTGACCCCTTTACTTTGGTCATCATGAACCGTGCCGCTCCCACCCGAGTTTAGAATATCCATGCGAATCTCACTCACATCATAGTATTCCTTAAACTCCCAGAGCTCATACTCCCCACCTTTAACAGACCTCAAGCATTTATCCTTGAGTCCAATCCGATGTTGGAGTAGAGATCCCTCAAAGAAACAAAGAGAAGAAAATCTGGAGCATGATTCCAGGTGGGCGCCTGGTATTGACCAGGCGAGCGCCCGGTTTGGACAGAAATTCTGGTTCCTGGAATTGGCAAGTAAGCGGGCGCCTGGTCCCCTACAAGCGGGCGCTTGGAATGCCGAGAAAGTGTAGATTTTCAGGATTTCTCTTATGTTTAGGTTTAGATCTTATTCTTGGTTTGCTATATAAACAATGTTCCGCCCCCAAACTCATTGTAACTTCAAGATAACATATTATAGTGCAAGATCCTGGCTTGGTAGTGCCCCCAGACGTAGTCAAACATATTGACGAACTGGGTAAACAATTTTTGTGTCTTTTCTTGCTTTGATTTCTTGTGCTTTGTTTGTGTGCTTTTATTGTTCTTGCGATTTGCTTGGGTAGTGGAGGGCCATATCCACAACAACTGGTATCAAGAGCTCTGGTTGGAGATCAGGGTTAATTGACCGATTGGTTCATCGAGCTATTGGGTGTTGTCAAGCAATCAAGAATGGGCAAGGATAAACAAGCGGTGGAGAAATTCGATGGGTCTGACTACGGGTTTTGGAGGATGCAAATAGAGGATCTCTTGTACAACAAAGATCTCTATAAGCCTCTAACAGAAGTCAAACCGGAAAAAGAAAAGCAGGAAGACTGGGATCTCATGGATCGGAAAGCCTTAGGGGTGGTTCGATCTACTTTGTCGAAGTGGATCGCGAAGACTACCAGGAAGGCGAAAACCACCAAGGAGCTATTGGATTATCTTACTGAGAGATTTGAAACTCCATTTGCTGCAAATAAGGTTGATTTGATACGCAAGATGGGTAGTCTCAAGATGCAAGAGGGAGGATCCATAGCTAAACACATTGATGAGTTTATGGATATTATAGACTCATTGACTGCGTTGGAGATTACTTTCGGTGACGAGGTTCATGCGTGTTTATTGCTAGCGTCTTACCAAGGAGTTGGAGCAGAACGGTGACAGCGTTAAATGCTTCAGCGGGTAAGAACAAATTGAAGTATGATAATGTTAAGGACTTTATCTTGGGCGAGGAAAATCGCATAAAGAAGTTGGGGACACCGTCTACTTCGGAATCGGTCTTGGCTACAACTAGTAGGGGAAGACCGGGTTCTAGCAATAAAGGGAGAACAGGGTCAAGGGAAAGTGTAATCGGGGGTGGGGATCAGTATGAGGAGAACAAAGAAAGACCAAGGGTTGCCAGAGGATCGGTAGAGTGCTATCATTGTAAGGAGTTAGGACACTACAAGAGGGATTGTCCCATGCGAAGGGATAAATCGACGAATGTGATAATCGAAGGTGACGATGTACTGATTCTGAGTGTTAGTAGTGCGCTAGAATCATGGGTGCTGGATTCGGGGGCATCTTTCCACTCATGCGGGCATGCAGAAGCGATGGAAAATTACACTTCCAGTGATTTCGGTAAGGTCTATCTGGCGGATGGCGAGCCTTTGGAAATCAAGGGGAAGGGGGATGTCAGAATAGAAGCATCAGACGGGTACGTCTTACATCTACACGGGGTCAGTCACATTCCGGGTTTGAAAAAGAACCTGATATCAGTTGGGTAGCTGGGTGAAGAAGGTTACACGGTAACTTTTAGCTGCAGGAACTGGGTTATTGCCAAGGAGGATCGTGAGGTCGCTCGGGGTAATAGGGAATGAAGACTGTATTTGGCGGGAAACACCAAGGGTAGTATCGCGGTGGCGACGGCCAAGGGTGATACGAAATTGTGGCACTGTCGATTGGGTCACATGGGTGAGAAGGGGTATCCCCGGTAACTTCTCGGTTTGGTGTGTCAAATTACATGACCTTCATTGATGATTCGACAAGGAAGGTCCGGGATTACTTCTTAGAAGGGAAAGATGAATCTTTCAGGAAGTATAAGAAGTGGAAGACCTTGGTGAAGAATCGGAGGGGACTCAAGGTTAAAAGCTTGATGTCTAATAATGGTGGAGAGTATGAGCTTCAGGAGTTCAAGGAATGCGGGGATGCGAATGTGATTTGCATGGATATTCCAAACTCGGGTGGGAGCGAGACGGTTCATGATGGCCAAGGTCAAGGGTCACTGAAGATGAACCACATACTCTAGGACCGGATAAACCGCTGCGTGGATCTAACGGATAGTGTAGATCGGAGGACAAGGCTCTAGGTTTCTCAAGCAGGGATAAGTGGAATCTGCGGATAGCTTCAACGGGGCTTGGAGAATAGGAGAGCGGGAAGGCACTACCATGATCGAGGTGAGCACTAGGAAGACACCAAGGATGAGTTGAAGACGGATACGGGGTTTGTATATGCGGTTGATCTCTAGGTGGGAGATTGTTGGAGTAGAGATCCCTAAAAGAAACAAAGAGAAGAAAATCTGGAGCAGGATTCCAGGCGGGCGCCTGGTATTGACCAGGCGAGCACCCGGTTTGGACAGAAATCCTGGTTCCTGGAATTGGAAATTAAGCGGGCGCCTGGTCCCCTACAAGCGGGCGCTTGGAATGCCGAGAAAGTGCAGATTTTCAGGATTTCTCTTATGTTTAGGTTTAGGTCTTATGCTTGGTTTGCTATATAAACAATGTTCCGCCCCCATACTCATTGTAACTTCAAGATAACATATTATAATGCAAGATCCTGGCTTGGTAGTGCCCCTAGACGTAGTCAAACATATTGACGAACTGGGTAAACAATTTCTGTGTCTTTTCTTGCTTTGATTTCTTGTGCTTTGTTTGTGTGCTTTTATTGTTCTTGCGATTTGCTTGGGTAGTGGAGGGCCATATCCACAACATCCGATTCTCTACCAAGGCCTTCCACTTCTTAAATATCCTGAAATCTTCATCTTTCCCATTTAAGAAGTAATCCCAGACCTTCCTTGTCGAATCATCAATGAAGGTCATGTAATACGACACACCACCTAGAGAAGTTACCGGGGATACCCCCTTCTCACCCATGTGACCTAATCGACAATGCCATAAATCCGTATCACCCTTGGCTGATGCCACCGCGATACTATCCTTGGTGTTTGTCAAATACAATCTTCATTACCCATTACCCCGAGCGATCTCACAATCCCCCTTGGTAATAACCCAGTTCCTGCAGCTAAAAGTTACCGTGTAACCTTCTTCACCCAGCTGCCCAACTGATATCAGGTTCTTTTTCAAACTCGGAATGTGTCTGACCCCGTGAAGATGTAAGACATTCCCGTCCGATTCTCCTATTCTGACATCCCCCTTCCCCATGATTTCCAAAGGCTCGCCATCCGCTAGATAGACCTTACCAAAATCATCGGAAGTGTAATTTTCCATCGCCCCTGCATGCCCGCATGAGTGGAATGATGCCCCTGAGTCCAACACCCATGATTCTAGCGCACTACTAACACTCAGAATCAGTACATCATCACCTTCGATTATCACATTCGCCGATTTATCCCCTCGCATGGGACAATCCCTTTGTAGTGTCCTAACTCCTTACAATTATAGCACTCAACCGATCCTCTTGCAACCCTTGTCTTTCTTTGTTCTCCACAGACTGATCCTCACCCCTGATTACACTTTCCCTTGACCTTGTTCTCCCTTTATTTCTAGAACTCGGCCTTCCCCTACTAGTTGTAGCCAAGACCGATTCCGAAGTAGACGGTGTCCCCAACTTCTTTATGCGATTTTCCTCGCCCAAGATAAAGTACTTAACATCATCATACTTCAATTTGTTCTTACCCGCTGAAGCATTTAACGCTGTCACTGTTCCGCTCCAACTTCCTGGTAAAGACGCTAGCAATAAACACGCATGAACCTCGTCATCGAAAGTAATCTCCAACACAGCCAATGAGTCTATAACATCCATAAACTCATCGATGTGTTTAGCTATGGATCCTCCCACTTGCATCTTGAGATTACCCATCTTGCGTATCAAATCAACCTTATTTGCAGCAGATGAAGTTTCAAATCTCTCAGTAAGATAATCCAATAGATCCTTGGTGGTTTTTGCCTTTTTGGTAGTCTTCGCGATCCACTTTGACAAAGTAGATGGAACCACCCCTAGGGCTTTCCGATCCATAAGATCCCAGTCTTCCTGTTTTTCGCTTTCCGGCTTGACTCCTTTTAGAGGCTTATAGAGATCTTTGTTGTACAAGAGATCCTCTATTTGCATCCTCCAAAACCCATAGTCAGACCCATCGAATTTCTCCACCGCTTGTTTTTCTTTGCCCATTCTTGATTGCTTGATAAACCCCTTTGATCGTCCAACCAAAGCTCTTTATAGCAGTGTTGTGGAATTGACCCTTCCAACCCACACCCAAGAAAATCGCAAGAAAACTCAGCACCACAAACAAGCACAAGAAATAAGAAACCCAAAGCAAAAGATAAAATGAATACAAGAAATTGTTTACCCAGTTCGTCAATATGTTTGACTATATCTGGGGGCACTACCAAGCCAGGATCTTACACTATAATATGTAAATATGGAGTTATAATGAGTTTAAGGGCGGAACATTACTTAAATATGCACCCTATAATGAAAACCTAACCCTAGACGGACAAAGAAACCCGAAATTTGCTCTAAAATTCGGCTTGGCCCAGATCTGTCCCGACACACGGGCGACCGCCCGCCTTGAACCCGGACGACCGCCCACTTCATCAGTCCTAGAAAACAAATCTAGCTGCCTCACCGGGCGAGCGAGCTCCCGGTCCGTCATGTTGGGTTTCGTAGTAACATGCGCAGCGGAATTAAGCATTTAAAATTTATGAAACCCAAAGCCCATAGATCCATTCATATGATTAAGTCAAATACAACATAATGAATACTAGAATACTAACCCTTGATGTCTTTGATTTTGCAACCTTGAATTCGATGGAGGCTTGAAATCTTGATCACGAACAAAGCAAGAATCACGAACTATGAAGATGATAAGTTTCACCCTCTAGCGGTATCCACACCACGAACGAATATCAAGAACACTTGATCTTGGTTGCTAGACCAAATTATGAAACACGCTTTCACAATTGTAAGAACTATATGGAATTATGAATATATTCTTGTTCTTCACTTTTGAGATCTTAGAACAAGAAAGTAACCTCCCAAAACCTTTGGAGGCACACATAATCATGTGTCTAATGGCTGCTGAAAGAATCCTTTTATAGGTCCTAATCCTTAACCCTTAAGGACTTAGGAACCATAAATCCCGTCACCGAATTAGGCAACAAGGAACTCTGGCCGACTTGACTGGCACGGTCGTGCCCTATAATCTGGCACGGTCGTGCCATTAGGTCCGCATGATTCCCCCATATCGACAATTTTCGGCACGGTCGTGCTTGTCTTCTTGGCACGGTCGTGCCAAACATGCCGACAGGTTTTGCCTTGGTTTGGATTTATGGCACGACCGTGCCATTTTAAGGCGCACGACCGTGCTAGAGCCAAAACACTGATATTTTTCCATAATTCCCATTTAGTCCTTTACGATTCGTTCTATTTGTGTGTGACCCTCTAGGATTACACTAAGTTGGCAATGGGTTCAAACATGAACCCATAAGGTATGATTAGGTTCTAGCAAACCGTCATACCTACTCAAATAGTGTAACTAGATACAAGTTCGCATTCCTTTTAGAACATGTCATAATCCCTTTGTCCACGATGTCTTTGAACACAAGTCATGGTCAACAAGTCAACTTGTTTTGTTCAAAACTTTTCTCGATCCCGAATATGTTGATAATCCAAATGACATTGATCCAATCAATCCATTTGAGTTTGGCCAAACATTTCACCAACATCATTCCTTCGAGGGGCCCAAACTTGACATCTCTCCGAAGAGGGACAAATCCATTTAGCTTATTATTCTTCCCTACGTGAATCCAATCATGCCAATCATATACTTTATAACTACCGTGTTAAGGCAGCGTTTGAATATGTCAAACATAATCTTCATCAAGTGGAAGACTATAATAACTTCATGTCTAAGGATTCAAATGACATAACTAATATGAGATTTATATATGACATCGACCATGACATAAATCTCATACCGCGGGTCATGTCCAGTACCTTGTTCCAAACAAGTACCCATAAATCTACCATGATCATCCCATGATCATTTAGCCTTTATACTAGTGCTTAACAAGCTCTAGGGACGGAGATTATTATAAGCAAACACGAGCCATAATAATAATATTATTATCTCTTTATTATTATGAATAAAATGATAACTTATACAACGTTTAACAAACGTGCCTAGGGCACCAACACCAACACGTCAGTCCGCCGACGTGCATTTCTTCATTGCTCCGATCGCTAGTTCCCGGTTGGTCCTCTATTCCAACACTTGAGTCCACCATCTTATAATCAAGGAAACGGGCAGCGATAAACTTCTTTTTTCCCGCATCCTCAATTTTGTACTTGTGGTCTAAGGATTCCCACAATTCCTTTGCAGTCCTCTTCTCTCTATACACACCGTAAAGAGAATCAGAGAGGCCATTCAGAACATGGTTCCTGCAAAAGTATTCCTCTTGCTTCCATGCTTCAACCGTAACCAAGGTTGTCACATCAGTTTCATTCTCGACCACTGTTGGCATATCCTCTTTCAGATATTTAGCCGATTTCATAGTGGTCAAGAAGAAATGCATCTTTTATTGCCACCTTTTGAAGTCAAGGTTAATAAACTTTTTTGGCTTCTCGGCATGAGAGGTTGAGATGTGCACAGTTTGAGGACCCGCCATCATACTAGCACCAGTTGTAGTTGGATTCACAATAGGAGTCCCAGAGTTATTTGATGTGTTTGATTCAGTAACCATATCTGAAAAACAAACAACCAGTAAGATTTATTTACTATATCCAGTTGGTGTAATTTCTGTAACCGGTTCCCTCTTGCGGAAGGATTAAGTCTTAAGATTGTTAGAAAAATTTTACAAAAAAGAACTTGTTACAGAATAAATAATAAATAAATAAACTGAAAATAAATAAACGGAAAGTAGACTGATTGATTTGTGCCGAGCCGTGTGTTGAACACACTGTCCTTAAGAATTACTCGCCCCCTCACCATGAGTTCTTGAGGTTATCGTTGGACGCTAGTCTCCCAGGATAACTCGCACGAACCGGATGCTTCTCTGCACTAAGAGACTCCAGCGAATTGAATTTAGTGCCTGGACAGTATCACGACGAGTATGAAATGCAGGAAGCCAGAGGAATGAACAAAATGCAACAAAAGAGGGGATGTGGAGATTGCTGGAAACTGTGTTCTTTTTTGTATTTTTCGTGTGTCTTCTTGAAGTGGTTTGCTAGTCCTTTTATACTGTTCCAAGAGCAGTTCAACAGCAAAGAATTAATTAAAAAAAGGATAATCCTAATCCTTTGTTAATTACTAAGATAAAAAGATAAGGCTTGGCTCTTCACTTTGCATTCCAGTCAGATGAAATGAATCTGTTCTTGAGCAAAACTTTTGACTGTAAAATCAAAAAATAATTGCAAAAGGTGAGCTAGCGCGGACAAGCCAAACTGGTGCTTCATTCGTGTCCGCAAGTCGCGTGCACACATGAGTTCGATGGTCTCAAACCAATTTGGGTCCATAATTTGCACCACCCTGCGCGCGAGAGAGAGCCTCTGTCACGACCCGAAAACCCGTATCTATTTTCTTAGTAGTAAATATTTATTTATGTATTTATTTGTTTATGTGTGCATTTTGTGTTTTATAATATTTCATGACTAGCTTTTTAATTAATCAATTGTGCTAAGTGTGAAGTTAGGGGCTTTAGTTGTAAGAGGGTTATAAGGGTTTATGTGTTCAAGATAGAAGTGGAAGGGTTAATTGTGAAACTATTTTAAATATCTCCCCCTTATTCCTCCCTTCTCCCTTACTCTCTCCTGCACACACACACACACACACACACTCATTTCTCTCCCTCTCTCTTTCATTGTTGAAAAGGTAAAAGCTCCATCTCATTTTCTTTCTTTTGGTCATCTTTTATTCATCTTTTCTTAATACTCCTTTTATATAAAATGTTTAGATCGTCGCTAGAATCGTTTATAGCCAAGAAAATCCAAATTCCATTTCCTTTCATAAATTTCAAGTAAGTTACTTTCCCCCCTTTTTATGCTAAAATGTTCATACTAAGCTTATATGATGCTATATCTACTATATATTGCTTCTTGGTTTGATTTGGGGTGGATTGAAATTTTATTCATTTTGTGAGAATTGAATGTTTGAATCATTCCTTGATTTGGGTTGCTTAGATGTGTTTATATGAGTTCTTTTAGGCTTATAAGTTATTTTAGTACCTTAGTATACTAGTTAGAAGTGTTAGATTTTGGTTGATTGTGAATGGGTAAGAAAATTTTGATGAACCCAGTTCATATTGCCGATTTCCGGCAGAACAGGGGGCGTGGGCGACCGCCCAAAATGGGCGTGCGGCCGCACACCTTACTGGAAGGTTTTTGTCTTGGTTGAAGGCGTTTTGGGCGACCGCACAACCCTTAGTGGGCGGCCGCACAGTGCTTACTGAAAGTTTATACTTGTTCTTTTGTGTGATTTAAGAAGGTGTTTTGGTCTAGATTTTGTGTGCTATCCTAGTCGACCTTTGTGAACATCGTGGTACACTCTAGTGTTGGAATAAGGTCCTTTGTGACCAAATATGTGGTGGAATTTGGTTAAGTGTTAACTTGAGATTTTGGGACCTCTTCTTGATGCATTTTGGTTCGACTTATCCTTATGATGACTATTTGGTATGGTTCCCTACTTTGGAATCATTAATTATTTATTTAAGCTAGTATTTATTACTTGGCATTTATTTGAAAGTCCAGCTGGTACTTGTGTTTTCTTTAGGCAATGGATAATATTATAATGGCACACGAGCCAAGTCCAGTATAGTATCGTCCATTGGTTCCTCTTTTCCCCTTCCAGATGGCCTTGGTTGGGATGAGCTAGCTCCCTTTAGTGAGTATTCTAGCTAGTCGTTTGGGTTATGACTTTGTGTCATATTCCCCTTGTTACTTTATCGTTGTTACATGGTTCCGGTACCGGGGTTATTATCTTCAGCTGTTTATGCTTCTATGAAGATGGGTTGATTAGTCGATCGATTGAAGCTGCGCAGGGTTTTCTTATTATATCCGTTTGGTGGAAACCTTGGCTCAATATCCTTTGTTACTTATTTATTTCCGCTGCTATCTTTTAACTGCTAATTGCTACGTGCTATGTGAGTTTTATTATTGTTTATTGCATCATAGCATGTCATATAGTTGCATTAGTGGCTTATTGAGATTTATCTCACCCCCTTTCTTTTTATCTTTGTTTTTCCGTAACACCCCCCCCCCCAAGAGGAAAGTAATAGGACTCGCTGATAACGAGAAGGACGTCGAGAGTGATCGGGACTTTTGGGCAGGTTGTTGTTCGGTTTGCATTACTTAAATGTATAACCTTTGGGATAGTATTACTAAACTGTGACGTCATTAAGAAGTTGTAATATTTGTATTTTGGTGTAAGCTTGTGGAGCTTATACTAGTGGTTTAGTAATGTTGTTAAGATTTGGATTTCTAAAATCGTGTATTATCATCTTTTGGTATCAAAGGGAATTTTTATGTTCAGTATTTTGGTGCTTATTTGTTTTAAGTCGACGTCCAGCTCGCGAGCTCCCGGCCCGCGGGGTCGAAGTTTCGACAGTTGGTATCAGAGCTATGGTTTAGCTCTAAGTTTAAGTATAGGTGGACTAGAATGACTTAGGAGGGTAGTTGTGTTCGGAGTGAGTAACGATTGGTGTTTTATGCAGGTACTTGTTCAAAATGGCTAGAAGAAGGGCTGGTGAAGGCCACATTGGGGCTTCGAATCATGAAGAGGTACGGGAAAAAATCGTGCGATGATTCAGGATATGTTCGAAGCTGCTATGAAAGCCATTCATGATCAAAGGCCGAGAGAGGAACAAGCACCACCTCCACGGTATGGGTTGGAACAATTCTTGAAATTGAAACCGATAGAGTATGATGGAGAGCCTGATGTGAAAAAGGCTGAAATGTGGATAGAAGCAATGGAAAAGATCTATGATGTCTTTGGTTGTATGGGTGAAGACAGAGTTCGGTTTGCGGCCTATAAGCTAGTGGGAGCTGCTGAACATTGGTGGAAGGCAATTAAGGCGAGTTGGGATGAGACTCATGTAACGTATACCTGGGAGCTGTTTGTAAGGAAATTCAAGGAGCACTTTATTCCTGTAGTTGATTAGAACAAGAAGGAGATGGAGTTTCTAAACTTGGAGCAGAACTTGTTGACGGTAGCACAGTATTCGGCTAAGTTCACAGAATTAGCTAGGTATTGTGGCTATCTTGTAACAACTGAAGAGCGGAAGGCAATGAGGTTTATCAGAGGCTTGAGGAAAGCTATCAGAACTCAGCTAATAGCTCAGAGGATTCAGACTTTTCAGGATGCTGTGGACCGTGCCTACTTGGTAGAGCAAGACATTGGAGAGCACAAGAGGAACACAGAGGTAGTTAACACGGGTAAACAAGGAGGTCAGAACAGATCACAACCACAACAACGTTTGGATAACCGAGGAAATTCAGGAGGACAGTGTCAGTTCAGAGGACAACCAATCCTAAGGAATTCTGGCACTACTCCGGGAAACCAAGGGAATCAGAATAGAATAGAATACTTTGTTCTTATTGTCAGAAGGAAGGACATTCTGAGGATCGATGTTGGAAGAAGTAAGGGAAGTGTATTAATTGCGGTCAGTTGGGGCACTTCGTGAAAGATTGTCCTAGATCCAAATATCAGCCATCGGGGACAGAAGCTGGTACTTCACAGGGACAGAAGAGAGATGCAGCAGGGAAGCCTAAGATTCAAGGAAGAGTTTTTGCTATGAACCAGCAGCAGGCTACTGATGATCCTTCAGTGATAGGAGGTATTATTTCTGTGTCTAGTGTGAGCGCTCGTGCATTAGTAGATCCAGGATCATCGCATTCATATATATCTGTGCACTTTGCTTCTTTGCTAAATGCTTCATCTGAGTCCTTACCTTATGTGTTAGAGGTGTCAACTCCTATGGGAGAGTGTCTGGTGACTGATAAAGTGTTTCGTGCTTGTGATGTGCTTATTTGTGGACATGTTTTGTGTGCGGATTTGGTAGTTCTTCTGATACAAGACTTTGAAGTTATTTTGGGTATGGATTGGCTGAACAAATATCATGCTTCAGTTGATTGTTGTAAGAAGGTCGTTACTTTTTCTATTCCTAATGTGCCTAAGTTTGTTTTTGAGGCTATTCCTTTGGGTAGAAATATCCGTATAATTTCTTATATGAAAGCGAGGAAGTTTTTGCATCGTGGTTGTGAGGGTTATTTGGCAAGTGTGCTAGATACCAAGAAAGAATCACCTGGGTTAGAGAGTGTTCGGGTAGTTAGAGAATTTCCTGATGTTTTCTCTTCAGAGTACAGTATGCCACCCGATCGAGAGATAGAGTTCTGTATAGATCTATTACCAGGTACAACTCCGATCTCGAAAGCACCTTATAGAATGGCTCCAGCAGAGTTGAAAGAACTGAAGGTTCAGTTACAGGAGTTGCTTGATAGGGGATTTATTCGACCTAGTGTTTCACCGTGGGGAGCACCGGTTTTGTTTGTAAAGAAGAAAGACGGTTCGTTGAGGTTGTGTATTGATTACAGAAAGTTGAATCAGGTAACGGTGAAGAACAAATATCCTCTACCGCATATTGATGATTTATTCGATCAACTTCAAGGGTCAGTGGTATTTTCTAAACTTGATTTGAGGAGTGGGTACCATCAATTGAAAATTCGATCGGAGGATATTCCGAAGACTGCTTTTTGCACCGGATATGGTTATTACGAGTTCTTAGTTATGCCGTTTGGGTTGACTAATGCACCGGCTGTGTTTATGGACTTGATGAACAGAATTTTCCATCCTTATCTTGATGCGTTCGTAGTGATCTTCATTGATGATATACTTGTCTATTCTAAATCTCGAGAGGAGCACGATCAACATCTGAGGACAGTTTTATCAGTACTCGCAAAAGAACAGCTATTCGCGAAGTTTAGTAAGTGTGAATTTTGGCTCGAAAAAGTTTCATTTCTGGGTCATGTTATTTCTAAAGATGGGATTTTTTTGGATCCTTCGAAGATAGAAGCTATTGTTGATTGGAAGCGACCAGAAACAGTGACTGAGATCAGGAGTTTTCTAGGGTTAGCAGGGTATTACAGGAGGTTTATAGAAGGGTTTTCACGGATTGCTACACTGATGACTCAGTTGACCCGAAAGAATGTTCCGTTTGAGTGGACCGAAAAATGTAACAACAATTTTGAAGAGCTGAAGAAGAGGATGACTACTGCACCAATATTGGCATTGCCTAATGGGAACGATGACCTAGTGATTTATAGTGATGCATTGAAGGAAGGCTTGGGTTGTGTTTTAATGCAGAATGGGAAAGTTATCGCATATGCTTAGAGGAAGTTGAGTCTGAGTGAACAGAATTATCCTACTCACGATATGGAATTGGCAGCTATTGTATTTGCTCTTCATATTAGTGCACTTAGCCTTTTCATTACTGCCCCTCTTAGTTTTTGAAATTAACACTTTACCCCTACATATATATATACTCAAATTAGGGTCTAGCAATCAAAAAATAAAACACGCCGCTTCATTTAGTTCTGTCGAATAGCGGCTTCTAACTTGTTCTCGCCACTCCAAGAGAAGACCATCATCGCCGTTCCAAGAGAAGACCATCGTCTTCGTCGCCTACTCTTACCATGGTCTCTCTCTATGCGCCGTTGCCCGCGACTCCCTGACTCTTCACGTGAAGCCTTCACCGATTGATAACAAGAGTATAATTTAGGAGTGACTCGCTCCATTTTGGGTGGGGTAAGACTTGGTGATGGGGCAGCCTCTAATTTTGGGGCTTCTTGGTTGAAGGTAAGCTTGATTTGGATTATCTATTGTAATTACCCTTTCAATTTTGAAATTCCCTTGCATTTTGATAGCAGGAGTATAATTTTAGGTTTTGTTTGTTTGTTTTTGCAAGCACATGAGAATTAGATTTGTTGAGTTTTGTTTTGATATCATTTCACCTACCCCTTCACAATCATCTTCCTCAGTATATTGTTCTCTTGGTCTATTAAGAATTTTCTCAATCTCCCAGTTCGGTTACAACAAGAACATGACAGCCTCGGATCGGATCGGGCACGGATCGGGCCGCGGATCAAGGTCGTTCAGTGAATGGCTTCTAGTGTTCGGATCGGATTCGGATCAAGCCTGATCCGATCCGAACCCGACCTGTTGCCATCCCTAGTCATGATCACTAATATTACCATTTGATAAAGTAAAGACTTAATCACTAACATAAGGAAAGTGGGCAGATAAGATGGCTTGACCAACTCACTACTCTCTTCTTTCTTTTTTTACTTAAAACTTCCTATGATTGTCAAAAATGATTTAATTTAATTATGTATATATACACCTCCTAATAATTCATTCATACATTCATCCACACACCTCAATCTTTCTTTCTCTATCTCTCTAAAAAGGACATTGAACAATACTCTCGTTGTCCATCTCCTTGTCCAGTAATAAATGTCACCGTTTTTCGTACGTTTGTATAAATGAACTTTGAATAATTTGAGGTTAATGTAATAATTCTAATGAAGATTTAAAAATTGTTATTAATAGTATTTATATTGATTTATCAATAACAACTTTTACAAATTTATTATGATAATTAAATTAACCTAAATTTATCGCTCAAAGTTCATTCGTACTAACGTCCGAAAAACGGCAACATTTATTCCAGGACATGAAGTAATATATTGCACAATACTCCCTCCGTTTCAAAATACATGACGTTTTAGGAGTAATTTTTTGTTCCAAAATACTTGTTGTTTTACTATTACTAAGAAAGAATTACTCTTGTTTACCTATTATACCCTTATTCAATTGTGAACTATTTCTTGTATAAACATTTAAATGCCTAGATAATTAGATACTTTTAGGGGCACATATGTGTTTTTAATATGTGTGAAGAAGTCTAAAACGACATGTATTATGAAACGGAGGGAGTAGTATACAATGATTAAAGGAAGCATGAGTTCAATAATTGTAATGATCCCAAAAGCATGACATATCTGACTTGAATCTTCATATCACCCCTTCTATGTGCCTATTTTAATTACACCCTTCCTAATAACTAAGCCCACCCATGCTTGTAGGACCACACTCACCACCATTTCCCATTTCTCCCCACCTCGTATATAACTTCATTTGATATAAATGCTAATATTTCTCTCTATTTCAAATTACATACTCCCACCCATATACTCCAATTTGCATTAATTTTTTTATACAAATTTAAAATGTGTATTAGTATGAAAACTAAAGTAGAGTAAATAATAAAATAGAACATTTTAAAAAAGTAAAACTTACCAAGTAATCAATTGCTACTGATAATCAAAATGATTCTTTGCAACATTATATGAATTCGAGTTTTCCATATTTACCACCAATCATAAAATAATCAAAGACAGCTAGTAAATGTTGAGTTTCGTAAGATCATTCGCATTCGCAGTGGATTATGAATAACAATAAAATTTACGAGAACTCGAGTCATGGATCCGTTGAAGATGAATATGTTAAAATTTATGAGTATAGAATACTAACCCTTGTAGCGTTTAATCTTCAGACACGAAAACATGATATAACATAAAAGGCATTTCTCAAAGGCGTATAGCATAATCACCAACAACAAATACTCCATTTGTTTCGAAAAAAAGAATTCATTTGACTTTTTGTTGTCAGCAGCATAAGTGAACTTTGACTAAATATTAATATCGATTTAGTAATTTCAATAATGTTTTGAAAATTTTCATTGATCAATCGCTTAATAATTTATCAACAATATTTTTTAGATTTTCAATTATTATAATATGTTTAATTTATATTATTATGTGGTTAAATGAAACTATTTTTTTCAAAACAAAGGGAGTAAATAATGTTATAACCTTTCATAATTCACACCTGGTTATGCCATTGGATACCCTATTGATTATGATTTTATTATCATTGTGAGGGCCTATAATTGGCTGAGTATGTCCATCATAAGGTGGTCGTTTTATTGAAAAATTATCATGAAGCATTATTGTTGACATGATTTAAGGAGAAATAACTGAATCATAGGAGTATTTTTCAAAGGGAAAAAAAAATCAGCTTTTTTTTTGTTTTTATTTTATTTTTTTAAAAAAGGGGGTGGGGAGGATTCACAAAATCATCGTCATAAGTTGTTCATATGTTGTTTGTGGAACAAATACTATGGACACAAAAAAGTCACAAAACTTGCTCACAAAATTCTAGGTGTAATAATGCTATTGGTGTTTTTAATTAGAGTGTGACGGGTCCATTATCGATGCAACCAATAAAATATCACCACCTCACTTTGTGAGCAAGATTTTGTGAGCTTATTTTGCTCGTTGTTTGTGTGTCTAGTCATTGAGTAAATGAAACATTAATTAATACTTCCTCCGTCTCATATTAGAAGTTTTACTTTTTATTTTGCTACGTTTCTGAAGAAGAATTCTTTTCCCAAAATGACGAATAATGAGAAATAATGAATACGTAATATTTTGGACAACTTTGTCCTTCTAATGCTTCTATTATTACAAAAGAACCAACACTTACTAACTTACTTTACACCCACTTACTACTTTGCATTGTTTCCTTAATAAGTGTGCACAAATAAAGTAAAAGTAAGACTCTTACTCTAAGACGGAAAGGGTAACATTAAAAATTAAATTTGTATAATACTCCCGCCATCCCATCTTATGGTCACTAAAAGTGAATTTGCGGAGATTAAGAAAATATGCTTAAAAAGTAGATGTTGTGAGTGAGTATGACAGATAAAATAAGGTAGTGAATAGTTGTTGTGAGTGTGTATGAGAGATAAATTAAATATTTTAGGTAAGTAACCAATAGTATGAGACGCACGAAACGAAATAAGTAACTACAGTATTAATTTGGGACGGAGGAGTAATAGTTTTAATTATTTCCTTAAATCTTTTTACCATTTTCTTAGAAAATTATTTGTAAAAAAATGTCCTCAAAAAATTTCTTTTTCATGTAGGTAAAAGAAGATGGAAGTGTATGATTAGTAGTCAAAGACAAGATAAATGTAAATGAGAAGGAAGAATTAGCATTACTTTGGTTTTGTAGGAACTCGAAAGTTGGTCTCTTTGTCTGCTATGAGAGGCAGTTATGGTCCAATCTCGTGCTAATCCGACAGCCAATTCTACTTATTGACTTTTTTTTTTATAAAAATAAAAATAAAAATTCTAAGTACTTGTTCACATTTCGTCATGCTTTGCTTGGAAGTTCCAAGGGTGGTTTTGGAATGATAAATAAGTACTCCATCCGTCCCGGAGTATAAACCTTTTCTTTTTAGTCTGTCTCAGAATATATGTCAACTTTTTAAAATGACAAAGAATTTTTACCAATTCGTCTCACGCATTCTCTCTCATACTTACTTTTAGACTCACAACACCGATAAACTTACTATTCACTCTCACTTATTCTCTCTCTTACTTTACTTTTATACTAACAACACTTGCATTAATTCCACGATTTCTTAAATTCAGTGCAGATGAAAGGGTGGACATATACTCTGGGACGAAGGGAGTAGATGATAAAATCCAATACTCCGTATTAAAAATATTGTCTCGTTCAAAAGTTAATTATTATTGAATTAATTGTCATATACTACTTGTTTTTTTCCAAATAATATATACTTGCATTAACATTAATTAAGATTAAAAAGATGTGCTCCATAACTGTCGGTGGCTCATCTCAAATATAAAAAATGATAATGAATTCTACAACTCATCTTTTAACTAATGATAGAAAAATACTTGCTCTTTCTTATAACAATTCGCACAAATTTCTTTTTTTGGAGTCCTATTGATAAATCACACTTCCTTTAAATAGAAATTTTAAAAGTATATTTATTTTGTTAATGAGACCCATTTGTTAGTACTCACAACTATCCACTATTATTCATACCCCACCTTCTCTCTTTTACCTTATTTTTCATACTCACACCAATTACATGTTATTATTTCCTTTTAATTCCAATACATATTTTTATTTATGCACTGACGTGCCAAAAATGGGATCAACGTGTCGGATCTGCGATTGGATGCCTAGAATGCCTTTGTGTAGCCTGAAAAGAAAGAACAAACGTGAACTAAGCCGGGGCTTCACCGGCGAAGGCCCTCCGGCGTGAGAATAAGTTAGTCGTTCTTTGAAGAAAAATAGAAGAAAAAGAGAGGAAGCTAGGTTAGAGAGAGTGAACTACCAAATATGTCGAGATCCGTATTTATATCGTAAACCTTGCCTATTCACCAAGATTTGATCCCTGAAATTTAGGGATTTTGGTTTATCCTCATAGGTGAGGTCATCTTATCCGTAGGTCATCTTATCCGTACTAGGGCAACGTTTCTAGAAGTTAGGCGGAAGAAACGTTGGTGGGCCGACGTTGTGGACTGGGCCTGGCCTTCATCTTTCACAGTTATGATACACTGTCAGTCTCTAACAGTCCAGCTCGTTAGTATTGATCTCAGGTATAGAAAGGAACGACCTGGGAAGGACCATCGGAGCGGGCAGGGATAACTTGGTGGGGCCTCGCTATGGACTCCCAGATGAAGAAGACATCTCTTGCTCGGTTTCTACAGAATAACGAGCCGAGGATGGAGATAAACGATCTGAACTGGTTTATTGCCCAACTAGGTCAAACGGGTCGAGAAGCGTATCCATGCGCCCATGTCGGGTTATTCCTTTCATGCACATTTTTATAAGACTGATGAAGTTGGACCCGGAACCGCTCCACCGCTCCACCCCTCCACCCAACGGCTCCGATCAAGGCCACATAGGCGAGCTCATCATCTGTGCGGCTAAGAAGATTTCAATTTTTTGTGGGTCCTACCGAGCTCGGACACATCTCATCCATCGAACACAAAATCCAATCAGGTGGATCTAATCGGAGCGATTGGGTGGAGCGGGTGGAGCTAACCGCTCGGCGGAGCGGTTCGAAATCCGATGAAGTTCATTTGACTCTATTTAGTTTTGATTAATAAGATGGTTGGTAACTGGTAAGGTAGCGGGTCAATTTCCTTCCGGTTCTTGTCAAACTCGCATCATTCTCTGAATTCAAACATTGACTAGAATCTACAACAGCATTGACCGGATCATTAAAAATGAATCCACAACCATTCTGAATAAGTGATGACTCCAATATTGAATGACTGTTTTCTTTTTTGCATATTTTTTTTAAAAATATTTTAATTTAAGAAGATATTAAACATATTTTATCACTATATCCTCATCCTTCCTGAAGTTTTAGGTTTTTTTCCCCATATTTTATAGTCAATACAAATGAATTTTTACAAAATAATAATAATTTAATTACTCAAATAAAATTCTAAAAAATATTATAGAACTATTTTTCCGTTATAAGTGAGTATTCATCTTTGAATTATCAATGTAGTCATGGTGCTATATGACATTTACAAAGGAACTTAAAATAATAAATTGACTCCTTCAAAACCACTCGCTAAGCGCAAATGTTCGATCTCTCTTTTCGCCTTCTTCAATTCAAACGCGGACATCGTCAATAAAAAAACATTATCGTCACGATTTCATTTGCTTTAAGTTGAGCTTACAATTATTAAATAAATCAAAACTCACAAGTATGAACCCTTGGACATAAATATAGAGAGGTAATCACGTGCCCTTGTGAATCTGGATATGTCGGTCAATCTTTACCAACTCAAACGCAAAGATAAAATAGAAACTGAAAATGAACTTTTTTTGGGATAGTTTACATGTTTACACTTCAACTGGTACTATAATAATACACATATTGGAAGTTGTATTTTTTCCAAAAACAAAAGTCTAAGATTATTAAGTGAGAAAATAAAAATTAACAAGTCAAATTTTTTAATAAAAACAATGACTTGCCATCTTTGCAATGTGTCCATAAAAGCTTATGCTATGATTACCTTTGACCAAAGCACACAATTTTAGTAGAATATTAAGGGTACATGTTCACCAAAGTTAGAAAATACAGTATAAAAATATTACTGCTCTGCTAAAAATGATTGACAATTTTTATTTTTTATGAAGAGAGAAAAATGAAGGACGAAGAGAAGAGTACTCCCTCCGTTTCATGTGAATTGATACAAAAAAAAAGCACAATAATTAAGAGAAAGTAGTGAATGTGTGGTGGAAAATGAAGAGAGAGAATGAGTGGGGTAAATAGTAGTGTTGGTTGGATAAAATGAGTGGTGGAAAATGAAGAAAGAGAATTAGTGGGGTTAAATGGGTGGGGTTGGGTGGATATAAAATATTAAAAAGTTTGCCATTTTGGGCAGTCTCAATTGAGGTGAAACGGAAAAAAAAAAAAAAAATCTCAATTCACATTAAACGGTGAAACGGAGGGAGTATAAGATTATGCATGAAGATGAGTCTCATTTTGTTATAAAATGTCACCTTATTTATTTTTGTTTTTGCTAAATAGGGTAGCCGTATCAGAGGCTTTTTGGCCTAGCTGTATGTAGGGATGACAAATCCACCCGAATCCGATCCGAACTTGAAGACGATTCGCCCCAAAAAGGTAGGGTTCAAGTTGAAATTTTTATGACCCGAGCGGGTTAGGGTCGGGTTCAGGTTTTGATGTTGACCCGCTGTTATCCGACCCGACTCGCACCCCTATGTACAAAGTTAACATATTATGCTAGTTAACTATATTATAAGTGTTGTGCAATTTTATTTTTATAATTGTTTGTGGGTGAGGTTTGATGATTTAAGACTGATTTATATAACTGGTTCAAATTTAGGCTTAAACATAGATGGGCCCAAGCAAATATGAGCTGAAAAATAAAATATTGGTACACTTCGGGTCGGGTAGGGGAGGGTTCGGTTTCCACTCTCTTCGGGTCGGGTCACCCTCTTTAAGGTTAGGGTCGGGTTCGGTTTTGACGAAACCCGCCCCGCGCCCCGTTGCCATCCCTAGCTGTATGTGTGAATGTGTAAAGAGTCTCCTTTAGTGGGTGAAATTTCTAAAGGAAGCGTACCAGTATCTGATCTATGATATACTTTTGTAGGGATTCTCTAATAGATTAGAGATCTATGTAATAGACTACGCAATTGATCAATACAACTGAAAGGGATAACTCGAACTCGGAACCGGAACCGGAACCGGATCATGACCCGTGCTCGTCTGCTCGGCTTATGAGCTAGGCCCAATAGCAAGATCCACCAGCCTCCCCAACTAAAGTCAAGAATAAAGTAAGGTCCAGCTCGATCACTCCTCCAGCTCGGTTACTCATACAACTCGGTTACCCCACTGGCTCGTGCTACGCCTTACTCAGATCGGTCCCTCCGTACGCCGAGCCTTCAGGAAGAGCTTAGAGGCTATCCCAGTCCATACGGGCCCAACCCAACTAGGCGGCTTGGGCCTCAGCCCTCTCTAAAACCCTACCATGGATAGGGATGACTTGGATGACCTCACTCAAGGACAAAGCTGACCTCACCCTATCCATTACTTGGAGAGCAAGCCAGGGCTGGTCCTATATACTCCCTCCGTCCCATTGAGAGTGAGACTAGAGGAGTGGGCACGATATTTAAGATAAAGTGATATATATGTGGTAGAAAATGAAAAGAGAGAATGGGTGGGGTAAATAGTGGTGTTGGTTGAATAAAATGAGTGGTAGAAAATGAAGAGAGAGAATGAGTGGGGTTAAATAGTGGGGAATGATGAATATAAGTATATTAAAACATTTTCATTTTGGGTAGTCTACTTTAAGTGGGACGGCCCAAAAAGGAAAGAAGTCTCACTTCTAGTGGGACGGAGGGAGTATAGGGGAGTGCCATATTTTGGGGCATGTGATTGATTTTTCCTCTCTCTAAGCAATACTAGTCTCTCTCTCTCTTCATTTTCTCGTGGGCAGTCTGATTCATTCTCACGCCGGAGGGTCTTCGCCGGTGCAGCCTGTAGGGACCGCGACCACCACCACCACCACCACTTTCCCACATTAGTATGATATTGTCCGCTTTGGGACTAGCCCGCACGGATTTGTTTTTGGGCATCCCCAAAAGGCCTCATACTAATGAAGTGGGCGGGTGCTCTTATATACCGCAATTATTTCCTCAATTGCCGATGTGGGACTTTGGGTTTCCACCCAACAATCCTCCCCTCAAACCAAGGACCACACCGCTATGGCCCGCAGTGTTTCCTTTGGCCCATATCGGCGAAAGCTTGTACCAACCGCCCGCGAAACACCATCACCCTCGATTGCAAGACTCGATTCGCTATGTCGCACAAGGGGAACCCCACCATATAAAGCACACACACGGTCCACCCGGTCGGGCCCATCCAAACCATGGCTCTGATACCACTTGTAGGGACCGCGACCACCACCACCACTTTCCCACATTAGTATGATATTGTCCGCTTTGGGCCCAGCCCACACGGATTTGTTTTTGGGTCAACTCCCAAAAGGCCTCATACTAATGAAGTGGGTGGGTGCTCTTATATACCTTGCAATTATTTCCTCAATTGCCAACACAGCCCCCGCTAAGCTCACGGTGTTCATTTTGCAGGTTTAGCAAGCTTTCCAGATATCTAAACCGCGGATCCGGCCTTAATCACATTTAATGCTTGATCAACCACATGATGAAAATTCTAGTCTGATACATTTTAAAAAATAATAATATTAAGGGCAAAAAAAATTACAAAAACTTGATCACAAAATCCTAGTGCAATTATTTTAGTTTTTTTTTTGTAAATTCTATTGACTCATTTGATATCTCAACAATAACATCATCATTACCCTAACTCCCCCATAAAATTGGAATAATTACAAAGATATGCAATGTACTTTACCTTTGTTTTCACAAAATACAATGTACTCGTTAGTGACATCTTAATGCAATGTATTTTCTACTATTTTTTTTCAAATAATGCAACATACGTAATATTTTCATGCAATGTACTTTCAAATTTTGAAGCAAATAATGCAACGAAATTGCATTATTTGAGAAAAAAAATTAGAAACTACATTGCATTAAGATGCCACTAAAGTGTATATTGCATTAATTGTAAAAAAAATGCAAAAGTACGTTTCATAACTTGTTTTACACTGGCTTTAGTGTATAAACCTGTTTTTATAGTGTAAAACAAGTTTTTCGTAAGACCGAATCTTTTCATATTTCTCTCTCTCCGTTGCCCCTTTTATATATCTTCAGGTAGAATAGACATCCCAGCCTCCATCTCAATAATAAAATCAAACCCATCCACAAAACACACACACACATACTCTCTCTCTCTCTTTCTCTTGTTCAAAGTTTGATTGTCCTTGTTCATTCAGAGCTCCTCCTTTTGAAGAAAATATGGAATTAGGTTTAAGCTTAGGAGACACCCCAAAAACCATTCCCATTTCTTCACAATCATCTTCACATGTCTTCTTCTTCTTCTTCTTCTACTTGTGTTTCTCCCAATCCCATTAATAAAGATTTAGGGTTTTGCATGGGTAGTAGTTTCTTAGGAGGAACAACACATGACCACCAGGTAGAGAGAAAAGGCTCATCAGATCCGCCGCCCCTTCAACTTGATCTCCTCCCTTTCTCTCCCCTCCAACGCCACCCACAACCACCGCTCCCTACGTTGATGCCTCAGCTCCGGTTTCCATGGCTTTCTCAAAATTGTAAGCTTGCTTTATTAGTTAATTAGTCCTTTCTTTAAATACTTTTTTTTTTAGAGTTAAAAGGAGAGATCAAACTCTGGACCTCTCACAGATTATGAGTTACAAATAAAAATACTACCCCTAGTCCCTCTTTCCCTACCAAAATGAATGCCAATTTTTTTTTTCACATTTTGACATTTATTTTAATTTGTTGGACTTATTTCGGGAGCGGAGCACTACATGTATACTTTTTACCAAGGTTCTAAAAAGCGCTAGGCAGTCGCTAGGCGCCGTATCAGTACCTAGCGCCTAGGCGGGTCTAAACGGGAATTAGGCGTGACCGAGAATTCAGAAATAGTTATAATATCTTATGCGTTCGTTCGTGAACGCCTAGCGCCTAGGCGGGTGTCTTTTAGAACACTGATTTTTACACCTTATATGTAGCAATAAAATCGACGATCCAAATTGGGATTTTATTGAAACTTTGGACAGTAAAACATAATTTTGGCCAAAAATGTAACTGGTCGCAGTTTGATTATTGTAGTTTCTTCTTTCATAAATAAATTTCAAAATTTTATTTTATTTTTGATCGATAAAAGAAATTTGATTATGAAGGTAGTATTAAAATCTGTACCGAAATGTTTGACTAAATGTTGATGGTATTAATTTGTGCAGGTTTTGGGATTTATGCCTTCATTTAACATTTCAGTCTATATCTCTGTATTTGCATTTAACATTTAAACTTATTGTTGTTTTTAATAATAACAGTGATATGTGAAGCTGGAAAAAGGAGCTTAGAGATGAACCGGCCGCAAGTATCAACTGCCACCACCACGGTGGTGGTGGTGGCGGAGGAAGGAGAGGACGGGGCGGCGCTATCATCATCACCAAACAGCGCCGTCTCCTCTTACAGTAAACATCAAATGGATTTTACATCCATGTTTAGAAAAAGAAAGAGAGATTTCTTGGAATCAAAAAGTGATGAGGAAGACGTTAATGGATTTGGTAGAAAGAAATTGAGGCTTACTAAAGATCAGTCTGCTTTTCTTGAAGACAGTTTCAAAGAACACAACACACTCAACCCTGTAAGTCTACTTCTCTACACTTACACCCCCCTACCTTAATTTTCCCTCTTCTTCACCATAATTAATGTATCACATTTATGGTTTCTTTTTGGTCAATTTAAAATGTACTCCTAGCCCTCTCTCCGTCCCATACCAATGAGCACAAAAAAATTTTAGCACAAGAATTAATAGTAAGTAGGAAAGAGAATGCGTGAGAAGAATAGTAAAATTTCTTTACTCCCTACGTTTCAAAATAAATGTCGTTTTGGGAGTTGAATTTTTTCCTCAAAATACTTGTCGTTTCACTATTTTCAAAGCTTTTTTATTTCTCTATACCAATTGTACCCTTAATAATGATAGTGAACTATTTCTTACCTAACCATTTAATTACCTAGGTAGTTGAATTACTTTTAGGGGTATTTAAGACTTCTTCACATGCATTAACGACATTTCTTAATACGTATGAAACACTCTAAAACGACATCTATTTTGAGACGGGGGAAGTACTATTTTTAGTAATGTGCCCATTTAAGTGGGACGCTCAAAAAAGAAATTTGTGCCCATTAGTCCGGAATAATAGAGGGAGTAGGCCTTTTAAAGTTCGGCTTAGAGTTGAGATTTTACCACTACATTTATGAAATGAGTCAAATCTTATAGTTACAAGATGATTCTAATACAACATGCATGTCGATTGAAATTAAAAAAAAAATATTTCGTTCGTCGAAACTATATAGTATAAAAACTGATATTGATGCATAATTTTAACGAGCAACATAAATAATTTTGCAGAAACAGAAGTTAGCACTAGCAAAGCAATTAAATCTCCGTCCTCGCCAAGTTGAAGTGTGGTTCCAAAACAGAAGAGCAAGGTATAAATCGTTCTTGATGTTCATGATTGAACTTTGATTTCTGTTTTTTACTTTAGCAATTTTTTTTTTTTTTTTTGCCTTTATCAATAATTTCTAAAATCCAGATATGGTGGAACTTAAAAATCTTGAGAGAATTTTTGTTAGAAATGAAGACAGATATTCTTTTGTTATTGTTGAATAAGACAAGAGATCAATAATTTTGACATTGATTTTATTTCAAATGGGAACAATGTACAGGACAAAATTGAAGCAGACAGAAGTAGATTGTGAGTATTTAAAGAGATGTTGTGAGACACTGACAGAAGAAAATAGGAGGCTACAAAAAGAGGTTCAAGAATTAAGAGCTTTAAAGTCATCAAAACCTTTCTACATGCAACTCCCTGCCACCACCCTCACTATGTGCCCTTCTTGTGAAAGGGTTGCTTCCACCTCCGTCACCACCACCGCCGCTACAATCACAGCTTCTCCGGCCGCCATCACCACCATTACCGCTCCTACTAATACGACATTATCACTTGCTAGCACGAGATCAAATTCATAATTTTTTCTAATCAAATTCGGTGTTTTACTTATTTGTGTCGGAATGTTATTGTATGTGTAAATATTTTGGTTGTTGTGGCCGTAGGATAGATTAATAGATTTTTTTCTTTCTTATTTGTTTAATTTCTGATGGAAATGGATTGGAAGGATAAAGTTTTGAGAGAGAAGGTGAGAAAGGTTTTAGTTTTAGATTGACAATGTTGTTGTGTTGTTTGGTGTTTTAAGGTTGAGTTGGTTAGTTTATTGAGGGACTAATTAAGGGATGGTTCTTTCTTTTATAATGCAACTGCCAATATGTATTTGATTTTTGATAGTACCAATTTTTTTTTCTTTGAACGAGTTTGCTATTTATCTTATTAGAAAAGTAGGCTCAAGGTCTATAAAATATAGGTACAATTTTCTAGCAAAAACCGCATTAATATGCGCTAATTGAATTACGTTTTGTCACATGGTGATGTGCGTGCCCCATTTTGAGGTGTTGACTTTGTACTCATCCACCCAACTCAATAACACAATAGAGGAGCATTTATTTAAAAAAAAATACTTCCTCTAGTTCAAAATATCAGTAAATTTTAGAATAATTCTTTTGTAACACCCCGAATTTTCTTATAATATCTGAGCATTTAATGGCATTAAATATCCATAAATAACAATAATAAATACTTCAATTTAGGGTTCACAACGGCCCCTTATTTAACCATAAATTCAAAACAATAGCGGAAGCGTAACTTAAACTTGTCTTGGTAGGTAAACAACCCTAACCATCAATGTACTTCGACTTACATCAAGATAAATAAACGTACTTAAACTACTAAATTAAGAATCTTCAGTCCACCGTCTTCCTACGGCTACTTTCCTTGTCTTGGCCTTCTACTTAAATCCTGAAAACAAAATTTATAGAGAAGGGATGAGCGAACGAATGCTCAGTAAGTTCATACGTGGCCTCTCCGGTTACTAAGGAGAGACGACCAGAACGAATACTTTGAATAACTTTTACAAGGATAGGTTCAGTTACTTTTGGATTCAAGACTGCAGAACAATACAGTCGTATTACTTTTAAGATTTTTCTTTCAAAGGATTATGGCACTACAATCCAAAGGGATTCATTCAAATTCCGTCAATTCCTTGGTAACGTACATTATAACCTCAATGCCAAAGGTACAATTTGTACACCTAGCTTCTTCAGCCAATAGTGTGGGTCGTAACATATATGGTATCCACACACATATGCTCGGGGTCTAGAATCATCCTTGTAATCAGACAATTCCTGAGAGAAGGCATGTGATCACTCATGCAATCCCTAGTTTAAGGACGAGTCTTTTCTAACTGGATTGTCCGTCAATGTCTTTTCTAACTGGACATTGGATGCCTTAACGAGTAAGTGGTTAACTTACAAGTTAAAATGAGAACATACCATGGTACAAGTATGTGATACAAGTTTCAAACTTCGATACTTAGTAGATCGATTGGGACATCACTAAGTATAGAATCTTTCAAGGAAAGTTCAATAACGCAGAGTTCATTCAAATACTATCATGCCATACTGATAGCTAACTTAGAAAGATACAGAATTCCAATAAACAGGAGTTCAAATACTGTAAGGAACGTAATCCCTTACCTGAATTGCTTTTCCTCGCAATCTCCTCTCTGTGCAAATCTACAAGGCACGGAGTAATTTACTTTAGTACTCTCAACATTGTTAACTATTTCTACTTAGTTAACTGAGAGATGCGTTTTAACTTCTTTACTTCGTTACTTCTTTTCTTACGTTTAAGTTTCTGACTTTGATTTACGAGTCAGTCCTTTAACTTTGATATAATTGCAATTAAGTCCTCTGACTTTGGGTTAATTACAATTTGGTCCCTCAACTTTGAGTTAATTGCAAATTGGTCCTTCAACTTTGGATTAATTGCAATTTAGTCCTTCAACTTTAATTCAATTACAATTTGGTCCTTCAACTTTGGATTAATTGTAAATTAGTCCTTCAACTTTAGTTTAATTGTAAATTGGTCCTTCACTTTAGATTAATTACAATTCAGTCCTTCAACTTTCCTTCAATTACAGGAAGGTCCTTTGACTTTGATTTTGTTCATAAGGTCCCCTAAGTTTCTATTTTAATCACTTAGGCCCCTCTAACTTCAAAGTTTCCTTTTTATTTCTTCTAACTTTAATTCTTTTCAGTTTAGCCCTTTTCCATTAGGAAACTAACTGAAACTTCTAGTCTTTTCCTTTCTTGTTAACTTTTTAACTTTCAAGGTCTTCCAAGTACTTATTCTATTTCCTCAAGTTAGTTTTCTAACTTTTTAACGATTCTTATAAAGATTTCGTTTTCTTTTCATTATAACTTAACGAAAATACTAACTTCCCGTTCCAATTCTTAACATCTTCAATCAAGAATTAACACCCACTTGATGTGACTAAAGCCGAACCATAATCCATTAGGGTTTATTGATTTTGATCAACCTTCCTAATTCTTTAATTTTTTCTAAATTCTTAAACTTCGATTTTATTCACAATACACTTAACGAGGATTGTTTAAATCAACAAAATCAATTTCCAATGACCTAGGGCCATTCGGCCGAAAGTGTGCAAGGGGGGAATCCATATTTTTTTTTTCTTTTGATAAACCCAATTCAACCTCAATGATTTATATGTTCAATTCCCAAGCATTGCATAATATAAATCACTCCAAATCATAATTTTAAAATCAATTTAAAAATAAAGTTAGGCATGAAGATCATTATTTCACCATAGCAACTTGATTAAATCAATTTTCCTTTTAGGATTTACCAATAATTACTATCATGTAAAAACCCCAATATTTGTATTCTTAAACCATGCATAACTTAGGATTCATTAATCCGAATTCAATGAAACAAATTTTGGAGAGTAGGATTTAGCATTACCTTGAGAATGATCGGATTGTATCTCCAAAACAATGGCCGGAAAATCTCTTCTCCCTCCCCTAGTGTTCGGCCGGCGGCTATAAGGTAGAACTAGGGTTTGTTTTTTTTTTTTTTTTTTTTTTTTGAGTTTATGATAATAAAGAATTCCTAAGTTGACTAACTCAAGAATTTATACTTTGGATTGATTCCTAATTGGGTTGGGTTTACTAATATAATTTTCGGGCCAATCCAAATTCCTTAGGCCTACTTCTTTCAATTACTTTGTAACTCTAATTATTGTTTAATTAAATTAGTAAAACCGAATTTAAAATAAATAAAAAAAAATTCCGGTTACTACATTCTTACCCCCTTAAAAGAAGTTTGTCCTCAAACTTTGACAATTCTTAATCCGAGAAGATGTCCGGGTACAATTCGCGCATTTCACTTTCTTGTTCCCATGTCGCTTCTCTTTCTGAGTGATTGCTCCATTGCACTTTTACATAGGGAACCGTACGCTTTCTTACGACCTCGTCTTTTCTGCCGACGATCTTGATTGGTCGTTCATCGTACGTCAAATCTGCCCGAACTCTTAACTGCTTGTATTCTATCACATGACTCGGATCATGAATATACTTCCTTAGCATGGAGACATGGAACACATTATGTACTCCAGCTAATACCGGCGGTAACGCCAATCGGTAAGCCACTTCCCCGATCTTATCAAGAATTTCGAATGGTCCTACATATCGTGGACTTAACTGTCCCTTAATCCCAAAACGCATAACTCCCTTCGTAGGCGATATCTTTAGGAATACTCGATCCCCTGTCTGAAATTCCAGTTCTCGCCTTCTATTGTCTGCGTAAGATTTCTGCCTACTTTGCGCAGTCTGTAGCCACTTTCGACTTGTACGAGTTCCGGTCCGCTTAACTTCCTCTCACCGACTTCATCCCAACACGCCGGTGATCTACACTTCCTCCCATACAACGCTTCATATGGAGCCATCCCAATGCTTGCGTGAAAGCTGTTGTTGTATGCGAATTCTACTAACGGTAAGTGTTCGTCCCATGCGTTTGGCCAATCTAACGAAGTAGCCCTCAGCATGTCTTCCAACGTCTGGATAGTCCTTTCCGACTGCCCATCTGTCTGTGGGTGAAACGCCGTACTCATGGTCAACTCTGTTCCCAATGCTTCTTGTAGGCTGTTCCAGAATTTCGAAGTGAACCTAGCATCTCGATCAGACACAATTGTGACCGGGATTCCATGTAACCTTACTATCTCGTCGATGTACAACTTGGCCAACTTCTCCAACGAATCGGTCTTCTTGATTGCCAGAAAATGTGCTGACTTAGTCAATCGATCTACTATAACCCATATAGCATCATACTTTCCTACCGTCCTTGGCAACCCACTTACGAAATCCATAGCAATATTCTCCCACTTCCATTCGGGAATTGGTAACGATTGCAGTAGCCCTGCTGGCTTCTGATGTTCACTCTTAACTTGTTGACACGTCAGACATCTATGCACATATTCTGCCACGTCATTCTTCATATTATTCCACCAATATGATTCCTTTAGATCCCTATACATGTTAGTACTTCCCGGATGTACAGAGAACTTCGAGCAATGAGCTTCTCTCAGTATCTCTCTCTTGATCTCATCACTGCTTGGCACCCACACTTTCTTTTGGTATCTCAGAATTCCATCTTCGCCCATATGAAGATCTTTTGCTTGCCCTTTTCCGATTAGAGTTTCCCTCTCCTCGTCTAATTCTTGTGCCTCTTTAATTCTGCCCAACAATGCAGGTTGTAACGTCAGTCGAGCCAAGTATCCATTTACTTTTACTATCAAGTTCATCTCCTTGACATCCTTCCATAAGCTTACCCCCTTAGAGATCAACGTTGCCAACATTCCGTGATTCTTCCTACTCAAGGCATCTGCCACCTTGTTGACTTTCCCAGGATGATACAATATTTCACAGTCGTAATCCTTGAGAAGTTCTAACCACCTCCGTTGTCTCATATTCAATTCCTTCTGCGTGAAGATATACTTAAGGCTCTTGTGATCCGTAAAAATCTGGCATTTTACGCCATACAGATAATGTCTCCAAATCTTCAAGGCAAACACTACTGCTGCTAACTCCAGATCATGGGTCGGGTAATTCCTTTCATGTACCTTCAACTGCCTAGATGCATAAGCTATCACCTTCTCATTTTGCATCAGTACACAGCCTAGTCCTTTCAACGACGCATCACTGAAGATAACAAAACCTTCCGTCCCTGTCGGTAGTGTTAATACTGGTGCAGATACTAGTCTATTCTTCAATTCTTGAAAACTTCGTTCACATTCTTCTGACCAAACAAACTTAGCTGCCTTCTGTGTCAGCTTCGTCAATGGTCCAGATAACTTCGAAAATCCCTCTACGAACCTTCTATAGTAACCAGCTAAACCCAAGAAACTTCTTATTTCAGTTACTGTAGTCGGCCTTTCCCAATCCATTATTGCTTCTACCTTCGTCGGGTCCACAGAAATCCCTTCTTTCGACACTACGTGCCCCAAAAATGCTACTTTCTCCAACCAGAATTCGCATTTCTTAAATTTCGCGTACAATTTCTGTTTCCTCAAAATTTCTAGTACTATCCTCAAATGTTCAGCATGTTCCTCCTTTGTCTTCGAGTACACCAATATATCATCAATGAATACTATCACACACTTGTCTAAGTACTCTTGAAATATTCTATTCATCAACTCCATGAATGCGGCTGGTGCGTTCGTTAACCCAAATGGCATCACGACAAACTCATAATGTCCATACCTCGTTCTAAACGCTGTCTTCGCCACGTCCACATCCTTGACTCTCAGCTGGTGGTATCCGGATCTAAGATCAATCTTTGAAAAGTAACATGCTCCCCTCAATTGATCAAACAAATCATCAATTCTCGGCAGCGGGTATTGGTTCCTAACCGTCACCTTATTCAATTCTCTATAGTCAATACACAGTCTCATAGATCCATCTTTCTTCTTCACAAATAGTACCGGTGCACCCCATGGTGATACACTCGGTCTAATCAACCCTTGTCTAATAATTCTTGTAACTGCTCCTTTAGTTCTTTCAACTCTGTTGGAGCCATCCTGTACGGTGCTCTCGAATAGGTGTGGTTTCTGGTACTAAGTCAATGGAAAACTCTACTTCCCTCACTGGCGGTATACCAGGTAAATCCTCAGGAAATACATCTGGAAATTCATTCACGACTTCAAGTGACTCTAAAGTTACTCCTTTTTCTTCTGTTTCACCTATGTGTGCCAGAAATCCTACACATCCTTTTCTCAACATTTTACGGGCCTTCATCACCGAGATTAAGCCTATCCTCTTCCTCGGCCTTGAACCCACGAATCTGTATTCTTTACCTTCCTCTCCTAGGAACGTCATTATTTTCTCTTGACAGTCCACTTTAGCTTGCTGCAAAGCCAACCAATCCATTCCCAGTATTATGTCGAATTCTGACATATCTAGTTCAATGAGGTCGATATTTACGCTCGTGCCTCCTATTCCTAAAGTGCAGTTTCTATAAGAGGTAGTAATGGGGATAGCGTCTTTAGTAGGTGTATCTATCACTAAAGGTATCTCTAAATTCTCTGGGTGTAGTTTTAACTTCTTTGCCACAACATTACTAACTACTGAATGAGTAGCGCCAGTATCTACTAACACATAAACATCACGGGAAATTAATTGCATTGTACCTGCAACAAGATCGGCATTAACTCCAGCTGCTTTTGCGGTCATGGTGTACATTCTACCACGACCTCCACCGTTTTCCCCCCCCCCCGTTGTCCTTATTTCCTGCGGCTGGTTCATCTTTCTTAGGTTCTGGGCACTTCCACTTCGGGTGTCCCACCTTCTTGCAGTTGTAGCACTGCCGCTCCTTATACCAGCAAACCTCTGTCTTGTGAGCTCCATCACAAATGGTACATTTATCATAACTGGTGAAACCTTGGCCCTTGCCCTTGTTCCACTCACGCTTGTTGTCATTAAAGTTCCGACCATTTCCACTATGGCCGTTGTTGGAGTGTTTATTCCCATGACTGCCCTTATCTCGACTGTCATCCATCGCTTTCCTCTTATTGTTGTTGTGGTCCCTACCACCCTTGTTTCCTTACGGCTTTTCAGCCACTGCTTTGCCTTTCTCTTCCCGTCGGTTACGATAGTTATCCGACTCCCGCTCTACTATCTTAGCCCTGTCCAGCACCGCTGAATACGTAGGCAGAGCTAACGGTGTGATTCTGTACCGAACTCTATCACTTAATCCCGCTTCAAACTTTCTTGCTTTCTGTTCTTCAGTATCAAAGAATCTTGGTGCAAATTCCAGCAGATCGGTGAACTTCTCACCATACTCAGCCACAGTCATACTCCCTTGTACTAGAGTCAGGAATTCCGCTATCTTAGCGTTCCTTGTGCTTGCAGGATAATACTTTTCGTTGAAAATAGCCTTAAATCTGGTCCAAGTAAAGGCTGCATCACCACGAGCCACAGCAGCTCGCTTTTCCGCCTCCCACCAAGTCTGAGCCTTCCCTTTCAACATAAAGGTCGCAAATATTACCTTCTGCTCCTCAGTACAGTTCAGGGTCTCGAATATTCTTTCTGTGCTCTTAATCCAGTCCTCGGGTTTCTCCTTAGCAGTGTCCGAGAATGAGTCTGGATTCCTCCTTTGAAATAGCTCTAACGGATCACGTAATGGAGCTTGTGGCGGTGGTTGAGCAATTCCAGCAACCGTCTGACCTATCCCAGCTACTGTCTGTGATAGCGTCTGTAAAAGGTTTACCAGGGCCGGGTCCAACTGCCCGCCTGCATTACCGGTGTTGTCATTTCCCTCACCGTTCCTGTCGTTTCCCTTTCTGGTATTCATCTGCAAATTTTACTTTCACTTTAGAACAAATTCGTGTTCTAGCAATATTCATCACTACACAATACGTGCAGTATTCATGATATACTTAACATTACTATTCTTTTACTAACGGGTACTTGTTAGTTTTGAATCGTGTTCGTAGGTCCTTTGTACTAGACCATTATTCAGATTTGGTTAGTTTACTTAACCTTTCTCCTCCGGTTCAGGAGTCTTCATACTTCATACTTTACAACCGTTTTACTTGGTTGATTATTATTTCTTTATTTCACTAGTTTTTATTACTTAACTAGCTTTAACTTATTCCAATGGTCGTCTTACTTCGTACCATGGTTACGGAGATTATTTCAAATCACTCCGACGTTTTCCCTTGTCTTTTCTCGACAAGTTAACTTTTGTCTACATAACAATAGTTAATTCAAAATTTTGGGTATTCAAATTAAATAACTAACTTCATTCGACTAAGGTGTGAGATTTAAACATCTCAAAATACACCCAAAATTCAGATTAACATCAGGAAAAATTCTAACTGCATTACCTACTAATAACAAAATAAAAGAATCTATTCTTATAACTATCTGTCATTAATTGCATCACTTCCCACAGTGTGCATGTTCTGCTGCAAGTTGGTCATATTTTTCTTGCAATTCTAGCTTCTCAGCCCAAATCTGATAGCCTGAAGCCCTAAGCTCTTCCTCATAAGCTTCTTGCTCATCTATCTTCTTTTTCAGTTCATTATTTTGTTCTATCTCATCCACCAGTTGTACACTGATTCGATTCCATTCACGGTTAGCTCTAACCACATGGCTTTCTAGACTTTTGACCTTCTTCAGCTGTACTGCTAACTTTCCTTCCACATACATTATGTCCTCATCGCGTTCTTTGATGACATTCTGTAGACTGCCGACTCCTCGAGTCTCCTTCCTAAGCTCTCTTTTAGCTGAGCGAAGTTCCTTAGTTAGCTGCTTAATAATCTCCTCTTTGACTTCTATTTCTTCCCTTAGAGTAGCACTGTACCTTACCGACTTCATGGGTCTCCTCGGCATGATCCTACACACACCAATAGTAAACTTAATTAGTACATAGCCCCAAGGTTCCATTATAACATATTAATAGAATGTAAATAGACATACAATGAAGAGGTTCCTATTTCCCCAAGTATATTCATACTTTATGTACACTCTTAGTATTATTCCTAGAGTTAGACTTTATCACTTGAACTTCCTCAAGTAAGATCTTATTCAAGTCAAGTACTAAGTTCTCCCATTAGTCCTAACTTTCAGTTTTCTCCCATTAGACCTAAAGCCATTGCTCTGATACCAACTGTAGCACCCCGAATTTTCTTATAATATCTGAGCATTTAATGGCATTAAATATCCATAAATAACAATAATAAATACTTCAATTTAGGGTTCACAACGGCCCCTTATTTAACCATAAATTCAAAACAATAGCGGAAGCGTAACTTAAACTTGTCTTGGTAGGTAAACAACCCTAACCATCAATGTACTTCGACTTACATCAAGATAAATAAACGTACTTAAACTACTAAATTAAGAATCTTCAGTCCACCGTCTTCCTACGGCTACTTTCCTTGTCTTGGCCTTCTACTTAAATCCTGAAAACAAAATTTATAGAGAAGGGATGAGCGAACGAATGCTCAGTAAGTTCATACGTGGCCTCTCCGGTTACTAAGGAGAGACGACCAGAACGAATACTTTGAATAACTTTTACAAGGATAGGTTCAGTTACTTTTGGATTCAAGACTGCAGAACAATACAGTCGTATTACTTTTAAGATTTTTCTTTCAAAGGATTATGGCAATACAATCCAAAGGGATTCATTCAAATTCCGTCAATTCCTTGGTAACGTACATTATAACCTCAATGCCAAAGGTACAATTTGTACACCTAGCTTCTTCAGCCAATAGTGTGGGTCGTAACATATATGGTATCCACACACATATGCTCGGGGTCTAGAATCATCCTTGTAATCAGACAATTCCTGAGAGAAGGCATGTGATCACTCATGCAATCCCTAGTTTAAGGACGAGTCTTTTCTAACTGGACTGTCCGTCAATGTCTTTTCTAACTGGACATTGGATGCCTTAACGAGTAAGTGGTTAACTTACAAGTTAAAATGAGAACATACCATGGTACAAGTATGTGATACAAGTTTCAAACTTCGATACTTAGTAGATCGATGGGGACATCACTAAGTATAGATTCTTTCAAGGAACGTTCAATAACGCAGAGTTCATTCAAATACTATCATGCCATACTGATAGCTAACTTTAGAAAGATATAGAATTCCAATAAACAGGAGTTCAAATACCGTAAGGAACGTAATCCCTTACCTGAATTGCTTTTCCTCACAATCTCCTCTCTGTGCAAATCTACAAGGCACGGAGTAATTTACTTTAGTACTCTCAACATTGTTAACTATTTCTACTTAGTTAACTGAGAGATGCGTTTTAACTTCTTTACTTCGTTACTTCTTTTCTTACGTTTAAGTTTCTGACTTTGATTTACGAGTCAGTCCTTTAACTTTGATATAATTGCAATTAAGTCCTCTGACTTTGGGTTAATTACAATTTGGTCCCTCAACTTTGAGTTAATTGTAAATTGGTCCTTCAACTTTGGATTAATTGCAATTTAGTCCTTCAACTTTAATTCAATTACAATTTGGTCCTTCAACTTTGGATTAATTGTAAATTAGTCCTTCAACTTTAGTTTAATTGTAAATTGGTCCTTCACTTTGGATTAATTACAATTCAGTCCTTCAACTTTCCTTCAATTACAGGAAGGTCCTTTGACTTTGATTTTGTTCATAAGGTCCCCTAAGTTTTTCTTTTTAATCACTTAGGCCCCTCTAACTTCAAAGTTTCCTTTTTTATTTCTTCTAACTTTAATTCTTTTCAGTTTAGCCCTTTTCCGTTAGGAAACTAACTGAAACTTCTAGTCTTTTCCTTTCTTGTTAACTTTTTAACTTTCAAGGTCTTCCAAGTACTTATTCTATTTCCTCAAGTTAGTTTTCTAACTTTTTAACGATTCTTATAAAGATTTCGTTTTCTTTTCATTATAACTTAACGAAAATACTAACTTCCCGTTCCAATTCTTAACATCTTCAATCAAGAATTAACACCCACTTGATGTGACTAAAGCCGAACCATAATCCATTAGGGTTCATTGATTTTGATCAACCTTCCTAATTCTTTAATTTTTTCTAAATTCTTAAACTTCGATTTTATTCACAATACACTTAACGAGGATTGTTTAAATCAACAAAATCAATTTCCAATGACCTAGGGCCATTCGGCCGAAAGTGTGCAAGGGGGGAATCCATATTTTTTTTTCTTTTGATAAACCCAATTCAACCTCAATGATTTATATGTTCAATTCCCAAGCATTGCATAATATAAATCACTCCAAATCATAATTTTAAAATCAATTTAAAAATAAAGTTAGGCATGAAGATCATTATTTCACCATAGCAACTTGATTAAATCAATTTTCCTTTTAGGATTTTACCAATAATTACTATCATGTAAAAACCCCAATATTTGTATTCTTAAACCATGCATAACTTAGGATTCATTAATCCGAATTCAATGAAACAAATTTTGGAGAGTAGGATTTAGCATTACCTTGAGAATGATCGGATTGTATCTCCAAAACAATGGCCGGAAAATCTCTTCTCCCTCCCCCTAGTGTTCGGCCGGCGGCTATAGGGTAGAACTAGGGTTTTTTTTTTTTTTTTTTTTTTTTTGAGTTTATGATAATAAAGAATTCCTAAGTTGACTAACTCAAGAATTTATACTTTGGATTGATTCCTAATTGGGTTGGGTTTACTAATATAATTTTCGGGCCAATCCAAATTCCTTAGGCCCACTTCTTTCAATTACTTTGTAACTCTAATTATTGTTTAATTAAATTAGTAAAACCGAATTTAAAATAAAAAAAAAAAAATTCCGGTTATTACATCTTTTAAAGATATACTTACATGTACTCCCTTGTTTCAAATTACATTATGTTGTTTCAAAAGTTAATTTTTGTTACAAAATACTTGACGTTTTACCATTACCAAGAATGCTAGTTTCATGTCTGACCGGCCTATGTAATGCTTATCAACACAAACTGATATCTTTGTAAAAAAATTAGGACTTGCTCATCGTGCTAGTTTCATAATCTCATCTTACACGATCAACAAATGTATGAAATGAATCTATACAAAATTGATCAATGGTAGGTGCAACAATTTAAGCCAAAAAGATTAAAAATCGAGATTTTCCAGTGATGATATTCAGTTTCCCTGTAGCTTGGATGCATAGCATAGAACTACGTAAAAATTGATATTTTTAACGGGCATCTCGCGATCAGAAAAGAAGATAAGAGGAGAAAAAGGCGAACCGATACGGAATATGGTGGATTCGGCCGAACCCTGGTAGGCACTTGGGCGAACCACACATGCAACTCGGCCGAACCAAAGGCTTTTGACCAAAGTAGACTTCCGATGTAAAGTGGGTTCGGGGGCGTCAAGGATTGGGTTCGGCTGAACCCCCCTGGACGTGAAAATTGATATTTTTCGTGTCTTTTCGGGATTTCTTTTCTGTCTAGGTTTTGGACTCATTCTAGGATGTGTATATAAGCAGGGTTCCGACCCATAACTCATTGAAACTCCAAATTAACATATTATAGTGCAAGATCCTGGCTTGGTAGTGCCCCAGACGTAGCAAAAAATATTGACGAACTGGGTAAATAATTCTTTATGTCTCTTTATTGTTTTTGCTTCTTTTATCGTTCTTGTTTGTTGGGTTTGCATATTATATTCTTTTGATTTGTTTAGTTTGGAGGGTCTATACCACAACAGCAGGATGAGTACCTGCCAATGGCATAGGTCAATCCAACTGACAAACATGTTATATTGATACTATACACTAATTAAAATTATTACTGAAATGAACATTTGGATGATGAATTATGTCATTGATATTCTTCACTTGACTGGAAAAAATGTGGATTTAGGATAGAAGCAATTAGCAACACAATCCAAAAATCAATTGATGAGATGTGCGCGAGAGAAAATATTAGTTATAAATGAACATAACTTACTTTTAAAAGAAAATGTTAGTGAATTCCTTAAGCTATTACAAGAGTGCATTTGAAAGTGCATTTGGTGGAGATTGAACCCTTGTATTCATATAGAATGGGATAGTAAATGCGACTTGAGGTAGATCTCTTTGGCACTGAACATAAGCTACATGTCATATTAAGATGTATTATGATAATGTTGTGAGCTTTAAAATAACACGGACTGTGACACTATCACTTCTAAAATAACATTAGCACTTCCAAAATACTAGCACTAGCCCTTCACCAACACTAATACTTTTAAATATTATATGACATTTTAAAAATAACACGGGCGGTTACACTATCACTTCTAAAATAACATTAGCACTTTGTAACATTAGTACTTACAATTACGATGGACCTATGTTTTTGTTTGTGAAAAACTTGTTTCTTAAACGTAATAAAAAACTGTCAATGAAGTTTAACTCACACGGTATAGGTCTTTGCCTCTTACACGAAGGTCAAAGACTCAAGGGTTTGATTCTCCCCCCCCCCCCTTTCCTCGTTGTTAAAAGAAAACATAATGAAAAATTATTTTTTTCTTTAAACCAAGCTGTGTAAAAATTTGTTATTGATATAGTATTACTAAAAAACTATATTTTATAATTATAATTCAATGAATCTTATCTTAAAATTAGACATAGTTTTTTTTTTTTTTTTTTTTTTTTTTTTTTTTTAACCCAACCCCCAAGGAAACATCAGATTAGAATTAGCTAAGTACACGCCAAAAATTAACCATTCACTCTTTCACTTCAGTTGTACTTGTAGTAGGATTAGGATTGTTGATTGTCGGTTTAACATCTCAACATTTATTTATATACTCACTCATATCCCTTCTTGCAGTTCATTCCATACCACACTCACTTACTCACAGAGAGTTATCTTTTCTTCCTCTCTTCGTCATTCAAGCACTGAAACCCTCCCCCGATCAAAAACAAGAATGGAGTCTGATAGTTTAGTCATCACTTCTTCTTCTTTTTCAGATTTCTTTTCACCCGCTAATGAGGCTCGTGAGCGATTACGTTATCTTCTGATAGATACCATCATCCAGAATAGGGCTACTTCTGCCATGTCCCCTCGTGAACGCTCCGAGTATATAGACTACCTTCACTACAACTCACCCTTTTCCATCTTCAATTTTGATCAAACTCTTGCCCATAATCCTCTTTATTTGATGGCCCTCCAATATTCTTCTTCACCACAACCACAGGCCTACTTTACTCCACTATACTATCCGATGATGCAGCAGCAGTACGTTGTTCACCCTCACCTCTGCCAAATTATAGTACGATGTTTGTGGCTCATGATCGAAGCTCGTCTGACTACGAGGATCTTCTTGAGCTCCAAGAAAGGATAGGCCGAGTTAATGTTGGTTTATCAGAAGAAACAATATCCAAGAATCAGAAAACGAGCTATATTGATCATGTTGTTAAAGAAGATGAAGATGAAGTATGTGTGGTATGCCAGGAGGGATACAAAGACAAGGAGATGATCGGGAGTCTTGATCAGTGTCGACATAGATTTCATGCGGACTGCATCAAGAACTGGCTTCTTCAAAAGAATGTTTGTCCGATCTGCAAAGCTACAGCGTTGATCACACAGTAGATTCAGAACATTCTTTTAGTTTCATCCATCATGTTTTTACTAAGTTATAGGAAATTTATGTTATAACTACTTCTTGGAGTTTGTATATATATTTACTTAATTTGTTCTTCTAATCATATGTGATGATGCAATTTAATCTTCAATGAAGCTTCTTGATTCAAGAAATCCAAAATTGGTTTTATTGTTTTTTGTCCATGTTTTATCTGCAAGAAACAGGCCCAACCCTCATTCTCTAGTGTATATATAATTAAATTTGTAGTTCTTATACTAGTTGATATAGTTGATACAGAGTGCATGCTAAATTAAGCCCCATGAGGTTCTTGGTGAGGATTTCTTGGGATAAGACTTGGTTACTAAAACTCTTACTCCCTCCGTCCTAAAATAGAAGCCTGAATTTACTCTTGATCAAGAACAAATTTGGACATTCATTTTGAGACCGAGAGTACGATGAATCACTAAGTAGAGTATACAAAATTTGTTTCTTTCCTGCCTTGCAGATACAAAAGGAAGAACTTGTAGACTGAATTACATTATTTCAACTCTTTTGATACAATGAAGATAAAAAAAAAAAATGTTTCTTTCCTGTCAAGTAATAAGCTTTTAGTCAAACCAAACAAAGACATTTAGTCAAATCTCATTTCATTTGAATATTAAAGCTAGTAGTGATGAACCCTGGCCTTTTGGGTATACTCTCATACGGTCCTTATACCCCTCTCATATGGTCTCTCTACTTCTACCATGTACAAGGGGAAGGACCCACTGAAAGGACGGGACTATCCCTTACCCCTCATATATATGCCCCTCCTCATTCTAGGTGAAGGGTATGATCTATTCTCTACTTTCTCTCTCTACGCTCCCTTGAGTGTTCTCTCCTCTCTCTCTCTCACACATACACACACCCAAGGCATTCTAGGCCTTGTTCTTAGTTCCCTCGGAGTCTTACTCTCACACCCGAGGGCCTAAGCTGGGGTCAAACCCGGTTTTGGTCCTAACGGTGTGCTCATCTCGCAGATCTTCTCAGCTAGGAGCAGGAGGCAGCAAATCGGAGATCTAATCTCCATGACCCCAAATTTCAGGGCGTCATCAGTGGTTCCGATGCCGGGAAACGACATCTTTTCCGGTACAACGACGCCGGAAATAGATGCCCATTCACACAGAAAGAACAGAAATACCGGGTAGCTTCTGCCATTTCTCTTATCTCATTCTTCTTTCAAACACAAAAAATCCATAGATAGAGTTCATACTCCATTTTTTCTGTAAAATTCGAAATGGACAGTCCATTTCCATTCTCCTTCATCTTTCTCCTTCTTTCTTCCTATTCTACACACTGCAACCTCACTTACCCCCTCAAAGAAGACAAGTGCAGATTCCGGCGAGTTTCGCCGTTGAAAAAGAGGGGAGAAGGATCTGTTACTTATAGTGAAGATGAAGCTGATTTATGGGTGGTTTCTCACACATTTTCTTGCCTCTCTCTTCTTTGCAAGCAAAAATACAAGGAAGAGCTGAGATTGTTTTTCTCCGGCGAAGCCTCTTATGTTCCTGCTGAGTCGCCGGCCGCGACTCCACGAAAGTGGATAGCCCGCAACTCAGTTGGAGCAACCAAAGAGTGCCTTCGTTGGTCTCTTTCAGTCCAAGCCACCATGGATGTTATGGTGTTCCTTGACTGAACCACCATGGATGTTATGGTGCATTTTGGTCAAGATGGAGAAAGTAGTTGGTTAGCCGGAAAAAATGGAAGAAAAAGATGAAGTTGACTGGAATAGAAAATGAAGGGAAGCAGAGGATTCGTCTTGAGAATACGAAAACAATGGTGAAAAAATCATCGAAAACGGAGCAAGGAGCAGCTCACTTTCGTTGGTAAAAATTCCGGCACCACCGTCAACTCTGGCGACACCTCGTCGTCAGCGATGCTCCGGTGAGAGTAAAGGGCCTCACGGATGACTAGGCCTATACGAAACGAAAACAAAGATGGAAAAATCATGGGAATCGGAGCACATGAGCTCCAGCCGCCGGCCAAAATCCGGCCACGATAATCGTCTCCGGCACCGGACAAATTGCTGAGCAAAGTAATGGGACCACAGGGCCAGTTGCAAATGGGTTATGTGGCCATTCTGAAAAGTTAAAAAGTAAAGGAAAATAGTACATGATGGCTGTCAATTTTGTGGTAAATAGTACGTGCCATCTGTCAAGTATATATTGGAACAGAGAGTGGAATGCTATAAAGTTGGTAATGTGCAGTACAACTTTTCTGAAAAAAGTAATGGTGCAAGGACAAAACCCACGTGATGATGTCCCTAATAACAAAATATAAAAAATATAAAAGAGATTGCTCTTGTTCGCACATTACAGTGGGCTACCCGCAAATAAATTCCATCCAGTCAATCTGCTCGCCGAACTCACCCACTCAAACAAAATCGGACAAGTTCGTGACGGTCTCACCCCGGCGGAATGATCAGCATGTGCCCGCAGCCCGTGAGATCATATTTTGCATTGGCAAAGCTTCTGTTATACTCCCGCGCTCCGACGAGCTCCGAGCAGCTTCAAGACCGAGCGACACCACCTCGTCGTACCGATCTCATAGCTTCCGGGCAACGCTTATTATTGCTCTCAATCCAAACAGTATATTGGAGTCACGGACTATCATTCCGTGTAAAATCACATGAGCGAGCAACAAGTTCCGGGCTTCGAAATGGCGGTCAACCTACGTCATGAATTCCGGCTAGCGGGCTCCGGGCAAACATCAAGACGGGCAATCTCGAGGTGGTTTGGGACCGGGAATCCTTAGAGCGGGCTTTAGGGAATCCGGGCAGAATCATTCCGCCTCCACCTCCGCTTTCTTCCCCCTTCCGGCGGTCACATCCAGCTCCGGCCAGACCCAAATTCCGACTTAGCATGGATCGAATTCCGAGCTCTATTAAACCCGTGAACATTCGGCCACTACGCTCCGGCCACCATCAAAGCTCCGACTTCCGGGCATCGGGCTCAATCAAGAAACACCAGCACAATCGAGCAGTCTAAAAACGAGCTCCGGGCTTTACCCCACTCGGTTTGGGTCCTTCCCCGCCCCGGGTTAATTCCCTCAAATCGGACCAGCCCGTTTAAGCACACTCCGGCGAATTGAACAGCCCGTGCTCGAACACCGAAGCAATTTCCGGGTATTGACCTCATAACCCCGAGCGGCCTCATCACGCGAGCTCGGGACCTCGCCGACCTCGCCGTGAACTATTCGCAACAAATAATCTAACAGCCATCTTGCCGGAAAGTATGGAGCAAAGTGGATAGCTCCGACCGAAGAAGCTCGAAACAAAAATAGAGTGGAAAAGAAAGAGGAGCCAGCAGCTCTTACCTTGCGAGCCGTTCAATTCCCAAAAGAAGCTCCGACCACCAGGAAACAACGATTTGAACCAGTGGCTATTTCCACCTTGCAAAGGCAAAAATGGAGGAACAATAATGATTAATACAGACAAAAAAGTCAGCCTAGTATTTCAAATGGCTGGAGGAAGAACCCAGACACAAATTGTACAAGAGGCAGGAGTGAATATAGTACATACACGTGCATCAATGTTAGTACACCAAGATGGGTCATTTTTAGCCACTCTATTTAAATGGAGCAAAAGTCAGAGTGAATTTAAATCACACAATTGCAAAAGTGGCTGGAGAAAGATACAAAGACCAAAATCAGCCACGTATACCAAAGGGCTTGGCAATGGAATATACCTTGATTTCCTGTTCGTGCGGTTCGTGTTGCTGTTTCGCTCAGCTCTGTTATTTCGGGTCTCATCTTATTTCCACCGAAGCAGAGACAAAAACAGATCGTGTTTATTTTATGGATCGAGCGGGTTAATTCCCAAAGATTGCTCTCCATTAAAGCCCTACCCTCGTGTAGGCAAATAAAGCCCTACCCCGCGTAGGCAAATAAAATCCTACTCCGAGTAGGCCGTCCCTCCAAGAAACGGAAAAATTATTATTTATGGATCGAGCGGGTTAATTCCCAAAGATTGCTCTCCATTAAGCCCTACCCCGTGTAGGCAAAAGTCCTACCCCGCGTAGGCAAAAAAATCCTACTCCGAGTAGGCCGTCCCTCCAAGAAACGAAAGATATTTATGGATCGAGCGGGTTAATTCCTAAAGATTGCTCTCCATTAAAGCCCTACCCTCGTGTAGGAAAATAAAGCCCTACTCCGAATAGGCAAGAGCTCGAGAAAAGTCCTACTCCGAGTAGGCGAATCACTCCGAAAGCACGAGCTAGACCGCATGCCTAGAAACGGATGCCGTGCTCTCACGTACGATGCGCGGTCCTACGCCCTCGAGCTAGACCGCTTGCCCGGAAATGGAAGAACCTGTGTTAAAGCCAAGTATAACAAAGGGCAAAGATGGAACGCATCGACAAAGTCTCGAAATCTCCGAGTACTCAACAAGTCACTGGGCTTATCTTATTTACGGTGCCATGGGGCACATCTTATTCATGAACCGGTCGTTCTTATCTTATTTATGGCGCCATCGGGCCCATCAACAGATCGTGCTTCTCTTATATATGGCGCCACCGGGCCTATCTTATTTATGAAGCGTTCGTGCTTACCTTATTATGAAGCCATCGGGCTCAGCTTCTTATGAAGGCTTACAGATTCCATTTTATTTACGAAGCGGTTGTGCTCAACTTATTTATCTAGCTATCAGAAGCCATCAAGCTCATCACCCTTAAAGTACCATGGGGCACATCTTATTCACGAGGCGATCGAGATCATTCTATTTATAGAGCCACCGGGCTCATCTTATATATCGCGGCTTCGAAATTAATTCGATTGCAAAGCTTATGGGTAGTTTGGCAGCAATCCCGCGACCAACACTTCAACAGGCCTTCGGGCAAACAATTTTAAAGCTCGATGCAGGTTCGTGTACCTTATGGTTCCGCAACCCGGGGCTTCATGTCCTTATAACAACCTGGCCCGACCCTTCGTGTTAGCTGCGAGCCTCGCTGAAAATCTTGTCCCCGACAAACCTCTCCATCTAGAGGTCTATATATATTTGGAGTCCAGCACTTGTTCATCCAAGTTGTTGGCGATCTATGAAACTTGGGGGCTCAATCGACTGACGGACGTTATTATATTCGTTAAATATTTTACGGGATCTATCAAATCTACGCCAATCAAGTCAGGTCGCATCTCTCCATCCTCTCAGTTTAATGAATGCTTTTCATACATCCTTATTAGTCAATGAATCGAGAGCATGATTAATAACTCGATTACATGTTACAATTACCTTGTGCGTAAACAAAAGATATATAGCATGCAATACTACCTGCTACATGTTACTTGACTACTCAGTATACGAAGTGCATGATCACGAGAAAAATTCCATGCCTATTTCCATGAATTATGTGGTGAATTATTATGATCTTCGGAATATTACCACGAAAATACTTGTTACTTAAGTGCAATGAATATTCACCTTATTGCGGACATGCTCCGCCCCGATATAATTTATTGGATTACATGCTACCGTGTTATATATAGTAACTTGATCATAACAATAGAAAAATAGCATTACATGCTTCTGTTGGTTTAAATGTTGCGGGATTATACTTCCTGAAATGCACGAAATAACATGTCATATATGTTTACTCGCTTTACAAAAGCATGCTATATCAATTCAAATGTGCTTTAAACCGTCATTAAATGATTCTTTGAAAGCTACCATGAGAAAATTCACAAAGTGTATGATGTTATGAAAACTACTTGGTCAAAGTTGCTTAATCGACATGTTGCAAATGCCATGATTTTATTATATAGTTTAATTACTATCTATTCGCTCGGCTTTCAACATGCCATCACAAAAAATATGTATATATGATTGATACACCTATAGCGCAGCAAAGACTCTAAGCGCAATGATGCCTCCAGTTTTGCCTCATTATGATGCCTCCGGGCTCATATCATTATGACGCTTCCGGGCTCTTCTCATCATGGAAACCAACGGGCTGATCTTATTCTGGACGCTCACGAGCTCTTCTTATTACGGATGGTTACACGCCCTTCTTATTATGGACGCCTACGGGCTCATCTTATTTATGATGCCTCCGAGCTCATCTTATATATGACGCTTTCACGCTCATTTGCTTATGAAGTTTACGGGCTCATCTTATTGCGCCCTACAGCGACCCACGACTCGGGGGCTGCACATTTATGTCAGGGCATTAGGCCGACTTAACAGGCCCGCCACGAATTCTATTAGAAGTCTAGCCTTTATCTATCTTAGTCGCTGGCTACCTCTGAATCTGGAGGTTTATTTATCTTATGGCTCCCCGCGACTCGAGGACCACATCTTTATTTGAGCAACTCGGGGGCTTATTCTTACCATTTATTATTGGATCATCCATCCAGAGGCTTTATTCCATATTATTATTCTCGGAAATCTCCTAGTTATAGTTTCAGACTCCATAAGGGACTTCTGATTATCTTATGGCATTCTCTTTTCTATAGTCCGGGAATCTCTGGCTATCATTGAATACCATTTATAGGCTATATGCCCGCTGTCCTCATCCTCGGCATCTCGGAGATATATGTTCAGACTTCCTCTGGGATATCAGTCTATGTTATGGAGTATATTTGTCTTATGGTGTTTATTCATCTATAGATCGAGTTCGCAACCCGAGCTCCTATTCCTCTATTATCACGGTCACATTCTCGACATTGGATTATTCATCCACTAGTTATGTGCCCGGTTTGTTTATCCTCGAGAATCTTCGAGTTATCTATTCAGATTCATTGCTGGACCTCAGATCCTCTTATGGCGTACTCTCATATATATATCCAGGAGTCCCCGGCTCACTGATGATTATTTAAAGGCTACATGCCTGATTTAGCTATTCTCGGGAATCTCCGATGTTTATCTTCAGACTCCCTCTAGTATCTCCGCTGCCCGATGTGACCGAGTTCACGGCCCGAGATCTTATTTATCTGTTATAGCGACAACCTCATCTTTCAAGCTCGCATCACGAGCTCTCACCTTCTCTTATGGAGGTTACGCGCGGGCTTTATTACTCCTCGGGAATCTTTGAGTCGACCAGCCGCGGTCTGCTATCCGATGTGTTCGAGCTCGCAGTTCGAGTTTTTACTTCCCTCTTATGGGAGCCACATCTTATCGCCGGTCTCCAGGCTTCAGCTTCTAGCTTCCAGCCATATATATGTACGCAGGCTAATCTCGACCAAGAGTATATTCCTCGCCCTGACCATAAATAATCAAGCGCTCGGAATAGGGGGCTACTGATGAACCCTGGCCTTTTGGGTATACTCTCATACGGTCCTTATACCCCTCTCATACGGTCTCTCTACTTCTACCATGTACAAGGGGAAGGACCCACTGAAAGGACGGGACTACCCCTTACCCCTCATATATATGCCCCTCCTCATTCTAGGTGAAGGGTATGATCTATTCTCTACTTTCGCTCTCTACGCTCCCTTGAGTGTTCTCTCCTCTCTCTCTCTCGCACATACACACACCCAAGGCATTCTAGGCCTTGTTCTTAGTTCCCTCGGAGTGTTACTCTCACACCCGAGGGCCTAAGCTGGGGTCAAACCCGGTTTTGGTCCTAACGGTGTGCTCATCTCGCAGATCTTCTCAGCTAGGAGCAGGAGGCAGCAAATCGGAGATCTAATCTCCATGACCCCAAATTTCAGGGCGTCATCAAGTAGTACATGTCAATCAAAGCTTAATTGGAGATTAAAGCAACTAGTAGTATATACAAACAAAACATAAGGTTTTATGGACTAAATTTTTACAAAAATGAATTCACCGTATGTGAAAATCATTTTAGGACGGAGGGAGCATGATTCTAAGGGATTGTGATTGAGTTTGTGTGTTTTCGTGGACGAAGAAGGAAGATAGCAAAGGAAATTGTGTAGTGAAGTTAGGGCTTTTGGTCATGCTACTATATTAAAGGGTAATACTCCCTGTATATGTATATAGTCTCATTTTGATTTTTTATGGTTAATATCTTTACGGGGCAGAAGGAGTATTAAATGAATCCTAATCCTTGTACTACTTGTAAATCCTTTGTATAAGATTGCGTTGGAAACTCATATTATTGGTTATGCTCAATTTTATAATAAAAAAATGTCAAGGTTTTTAAATTTTAATTAAATTAATAATTTAGGAAATTTAAAAGAAAATGTGACCCTATGCTATCCTATTCTAAGTAGAGAACTAGAGAGTATGCATGCCACCCAATTTTCTTCAATAAATGTATTTGGGTCATCAGGCCCAAAAAGTGAGCAGAAAGGGAAATTAGTTCCAACAGCCAGGCCTAAAATTTGGGCCTTGTTATCCACAAGTTTTGAATTTTGAAAAAACAAAAGAGATGTACTAAATAAAAGGTGGATTTTTTTATTTTTTTTTTAAAACAAAAAAAAGGTACACAAACATTTGAAGTTTAGATAAATGGCCAAATATTAATATATATAAGAAACACCATTAGTTTTTTTTTTTTTTTTTTTTGATGAAGAAACACCATTAGTTAAAAATTTACTTATGCGAGAAAATTACGTGTCAATATCATAAGCTTATTCCAATAATGATGGTCCCTGCGATCGCGACGCAACATTGTTGACACACACACACATTAACCACCAACACCAGAGTCCAAATCCTCTATGTCACTTTGTGTACCACTTCATGTGCCACAAAATACCTAATGGCTCACAGTTACTGAAATTGGTATTTTCATAATATAATGCAAATATGTGAACGGTTAGATTGAAAGTGATACATAGAGTGGAACACAAAAGTGATACAGGAGATCTCAACTCCTAACACCAATACGTTGACGCCCACACACATTAATTATCACAAAGAATAATAAGGCTCACATATGCCAACAACGCGCTAATCAACTAATCACCGACAATTTAGACTTTTTTAATTAACAAATTAAATACAATTAAGTTATTCTTAAGTGGTATAGAAGAATGGTGTCAAGGCACCCACCATGTGAAGGTGAGAAAAGATAAAGAACCTAAGTACTTGAACCTTAAACATATGTTCCTAAAAAGGGACAACATTAACCTGAAGCTAATATAATATTAATCCCACACAGAAGTATACATTAAGACTTCTTTCACACACATTAAATTAGAGATTAATAAACTTAAAATGTTGACTCTGCACTGAAAATAATGGTCCTTCAAATATTAAAAAAAATAAATCAAACTTGCCAGAATCTAAGCAAGAGTACAAGAATAATACTAATAAAATGTAAGAAGAACATAGGCAAATGACAAAGAAATAATTATTACCCATTATTTTATTTCTGGTGATAAATAAACTAATTAAGTAACTAAAATTTACAATCTTCAAGCCCTTGAGACTTTGGAAGAAACCCAAAAACAAAAAAAAAAAAAAAAAATTGGTAACAGGACAATCTATAAATATATCGTTAGCAAATCCTCTCCCTCTCTTATGAACATAATAATGCTTCCGTAACCATAGATCTCTATCTTCAACGATAATCACTCGCTTAATCTCTCACTTTCATAATTTATATTTCTAAATTAAAAAAAAAAAAAAAAAAAAAAAAACACCTTGGATCTTCTCCAGGTGCATGTTTGTGTCTATACTCCCAAGAAAAAAAAAAAAAAAAGCCTATAATAATGTTTTATTTACCTTCCTTTCTGTTGTTGCTTCTGGTATTGTTTTATCAAAAGCTCAGCATAGAGAAGCTCATTCCATGCATCTGGAACACCCGGGAGGCACCAATGGCTGCAGTCTTGAAACTGCAATTGTGGTATTTCCTCTTTTTCATCAAAGTGTCGCTTCCTATAGATCGAAGGGTGCCCGTCCTTTCTATAATCTGTCAGGGTCGTGACATTTAAATACGAGACGGGTGTTTTCATGTTCTTAATCACCTTCTCCAATACCATCATCTTTGGCGGATATGGTCTCAAATATGTCTTGTTTTTAATCGGCTCTATTTCGTTGTCACATTGTCCTCCCGAATTCCACTGCCCACCACTGTCCAAATACAACGTAACCAATATTAAAAAAATAATACACATATAATAAGATAATAATAGGCATCAATCAGCGTCTTGATAAAACAAATACGGAGGAGTATATATCAGAGAGTGCATTCTTGCTGAAGAAAATATAATCTAAAAGCTGTCGCTTTCTTTCAACTTTTTATGACTTTGATTAGGAATTGTTCAAACATTCTTTTGATTGGTATTTGCATAGATTAGATTTACCTGAAATGTGATTGAGAATAACCTCGGAAGAAAACGGTTGTCTTCATTGGATTTACATTGGCATCAATCCATCTTCCCCATGTTGTCATGGCTTTCCTAAAAGCCTCGTCAACGTTAAGTTCACTGTACACATGGCTGCCTTCTTGATAATAGTCTTTCCTGAAACAGAACGGATCGTTGTTGTTGAAAATGAGTGGAATATCATGAATAAGGACTTGTTATTTGAATTGTATATAATGATAACATTAAGCGTCGTAATGATAACTTTATATTGCTAATATTTTAATAAATAAATATAAGTTGTAAACTTAAATATAAACTGCTTTACCCTTTGGCAGTCTTATCATGAGTCCACCAATGTCCCGTGTTGAAGATAACAATATCTGCATTTTTATACATATCTGCAAACGTCCCGAGTAAATCTAGTCGTAATGTTTCCTTTTTGTTTCCATCTTTATCCTTTGTTTCTGATTCCCGAACTAAGAATGGGGATACAAAGAACTCCACGGTGAAATCATAATCCTACGAATTAAAAAAAAGACATTAGATTATACTATAAAAGAGAAAGGAGTAGCTGAAGCATATTGCTAGTATTATTATCAAGAAAGAGAGAAATAAATAAGTGTTTAAGCTAAACCTCAAATATAAAGGAATATGAAGCTTCGGATCGAAAATGGTGTCTCCCTGAAGCTTCGTAGACCTTGCTTTGATCTTTTACAGAGTTTCTTAGAATACAAATCAAGGATTCCCACATATTCCTATTGAGAGAATCGCCAACAAAAACCAACCGCTTTCCTTTCAACATTCGAAGCATATTACTACCATCCAACCTGCACAAATCAATGTATTGGAAACGAAAAAATATCAGTAAAGCAAATTCTGCGAACTAGGTTGTAGGTCTAATTATACTCCATGATTCTAACATTAATATCAAAATGTAAATGCAAAATGAAGCCCAAAATCAGCAAAATAAATCATGTTAATCTGCAAGAATAATCGATACATATTTGCTTGTTCAAACAGATCAATAAGAAAACCTGATATAAAATATAGTCTATACACCAAACTTAATCAATTGAAAATGATCCCACAACATGATCTATATAATTCCTTAATCACCAATCCAATATTTTGAACAAAACCCAGAATCTTAATATAAAAATTTGACTTGTCAACTCAACAGAATGTCAATTTAAAAAGGTCCACTGAGAGATAAATATATATTCACAAAATAAAATTGGAGCATACCTTGGTAAAGTGCAGGCATAGGGTTTCCATTTCATATGCTGAAACCCTTTATCAGGTCTACCATTCTCCAAACAACCAAATTGCTCATCAATCAAAGAACATGAACCAGGCTTATATAATGGATAAGAATCATCCCTCACCCATTCCCCATCAAACAAATCACAATCCAATAAACCCTTGACCAAATCTTGACTCCCCTGTTTCACCAAATTACTCCCATTACTCTGTTTCTTCTCCACCAATGAAGAAGTAAGATTCTTTACCAAATCACCCTTCTCAAGAATCCTAGTATCATTTATCCCACTAGGTGAAGAAGGTTTTGGTGCTGAATTATCAGTTTGATTTGCCAAAATAGGAGCTTTTTCAGACCCAATTCTGGTCTGATTTGTGTTCAAGACTCCAACTTTACCAATTGAATCTTCAGTCTGAGTCTGATTTTTCAAAATTGGTTGCTTATTTTCCACTTTAGGCTGCACATATGTACTATTTTGAGATCTAAATGTGGTGGAATTTGAAACTAAAGGTGCAGGAACAAAAGTAGAATTTTGGGTAGTTTGTGATTGTGTTGAAGAATTTGCTTGGAAAATATAAGAATAAATAGAATTAAACTGAGATCTCAAAGACCCATCAGGAAATAAACTTGTACCGTTTGTTGAACCAGTTGTACTAATACTAGGACTGTCATCAAAGATACTGGAGAACCATGGTGAAGAAGGGTTGTTTGCAGAAGGGTTGAAGGCTAAGAAGACAGTGAAAAGAATGAAAGCAAAAATAAAACCATAAGCAAAAGTTCTTGTTCTTCTTGTTCTAAGAGAGAGAATGCGCTTGAAGTCTGAGATCAGAGTTCCGCCATTGAAGGGTAGATGCTTGGTTGCATCTGCCATGGGAGTTGAGGTTGCTCCTATGTAGAAGATGATTGCTCAATAAAAATTAAAAAAAAAAAAAAAACTGTTTTTCAGGTGTGTGTTTATGTGTATGGGTTTTTGAATTTTGGGTGTGTGTGAAAGTCTGTTTGAGAGAAGGGGTTATGGAAGAGAGAGAGGAAAGTTTTAGTCGGTGGATTAAGGAGAAACAAAACAATTTTATCCTTCTAATTTTTGGGCTTAATTTTCGCCTTATTTATTTAAACTATGTACTTATCCTTCAACAAAAAGAAAACCTATTTTAACTAGATGTCTTTTTATCTGTCAACAATTTTCACTTAGGTCCTTTGGGTTAAAAAAACTAACGACGTTAAACATTTGAAATATTGTTTTTTTACCTTTAAAATTACAGTAATAATCTGCCTTCTTTTGTATAAAGAAAAACAACAGTATACTAAAATTTTGCCCCTCTTTAAATTAAATTTAGTGATTATATTATAATATTTCATATTCCAAATAATATTGCCCCCATTTATCAAAAATTCTGTCTTCGCCACTGCTTTGTATTATAACACTAAAAATATATATGAAGTGAGTTGAAAAAAAAATAACCATTTTTGTTAGCTTAGTTAACAAAACAGTCTTACGTGAAATGATCAAAACATAAAGATAAATGACTAGTATTAAATAACCCCAAAAAATGGGGTGAAAATTATGAGGGTAAAATATTTTTTCAATTCGTACTATATTTTTTTTCTATTTATACTTGAGTGTGTTTTGGGGAAAACTAGTTCCTCCATAAATTATAAAAAGTCATATTTTTAACCCTTAAACCCTAACCTGAAATCCTAAACCCTATAAATAAAAACATGATTTTTTATAACATACTGTAAACTAGTTTCCCCAAAATTTTCTCCTTATACTTTGGGTGAGAGGAAGTTGAGAAGACGTTTGGCGTATGGAGAGTGGATCGATGTCCTCAAAAGATTTTTCCAACTAACTGATTTTCTTTCTCTCGGAAAAAAACTAATTGATTTTCTTGAATCTTTTTTTTTCCTTTATAAGTATTAGATTTGAAGGATCTTAAGGTAAACCTTCCTTTTGTAATTAACTGCAGAAGTGTCACTTAAGGACTTAGGCGCTTTTTTTTTTCTCTTAAATTCCGAATATAAGAGGGGACCGATTCCGGATTTGAAACTGTTGTTGTCGCGAATGCAGCAATTAAAAATTTATTAGTAAGTGTTTAAAATACACTACAAAATGTAAAATATTTCATGTGAGGGAGTCAAAGCTCCGCAACAATAGTTTTAAGTCTGACTTATTCGCGGTGTGTTAGGAGTCCTTGATTTCTTTTTTTTTTTTTTGTGTGTGTGATTATGAGTAATATTTTCATGTGATAGAGTGGTTTACTAAAAAATAATAATAATTGGGTGATTTGTTTACTTTCTTACAATTTTTCCTAATTTTAATTAGGAATAACTTCATCAAAAATAAACTAAAATATATGTAACTATATAAAACATTATTTTTCTTGCAGTTGTCATGCAATTTTTTGCTGACTAAGAGAATATTACTTCTGTGTTAATCATGTACTAGTATGTCATTAGTAATCCAGTGGCTTACCATCTTGATTAAATTTTGGGGGAAATTAGTTTTTTTTAAAAGTTATAAAAGGTCTACTTTCTTTGTAATTTGTGTGCTTTTTAATTTTAATTTTTTAAAATTAAAAAAGATGGAAGGATTATACAACAAAAATAAGAATGAACTGTTTAAATTGGGGTGTGGCCTAATTATTGTGGAACTTTGGGATGCAATGCATGCATTACCCAGTGGGTTAGTTGCGGGTCGTATAGTTGAAATGGAGTCAACCGCTGCCGCGTGGGTCATAGAGATGGCCAAAACCGGTTCCGGTTCGCTATATATGTGACCCTGAACCGGCCCGCGCTTACCCCGGTTCCGGTACGGTTTCGGTCCGGTTCCGGTCCCCCCCTTTAAAATTATTGAAAAACAAGGGATTTTCGGTCCGGTTCCGGTTCCGGTCCGGTTCGCCATTTATGCGACCCTGAACCGGCCCGGATGCCTTGCGGTTCCGGTTTGTCCGGTTCCGGTTTCCTCCGGTTCCGGGCTTTTCCGGTCCGGTTTTACGGTTCCGGTCCGGTTTGGCCATCCCTAGTGGGTCATGCGCTTTGAACACGGAGTCTTCCGTACCGTACCTTCACGTCAACTCATAATATAGCCGTCTTGCTATCTCCATTTTTTTTTTAAGGGTATAAAAAGTCACAAAGTCCTAAGTGTCATAATTTATTGAAACTTTTAATTAGAATGTGGCGGGTCCATTATCAATTCAACCGATAAAATATCGTCACCTCATTTTGTGAGCATGATTTTGTGACATTCTTTTGTGACCCTAGCATTGCTCTTTTTCGAAACTAGTAAACCACTTGCATTCATAATGAAACAAGAGTCGGTCTTTTGAAAAACTTGTTTTACACTAAATTTAGTGTAAAACTTGTTTTTCATGAAAAACACATATCTATATAATATTAGAAAGCAGAAACATTTTCTACTATCTCATTGTGCCACCTCATAATGATGACTCATAATACCACTTGGCACATTTATACAATTCTATTGGTTAGCTCATTTTGAGACTTTCAACATAAAAAAAAATAAAAAAAATGAAGAAAAAAAATACAAATTGCAAAGATTTCGGCTGATATGTGCATAGAAAGATTTGAAATTTGAAATTCAAATTTTGGCACTATGCAATTCGCTACCAAATTTTGATGATTACTCAATTTAAAAAAATAAATAAAAATTCAACTCCTAAAATTTCAGAATATTTATTCTTATCTAAATATAAGCCTCAATTAAAAAAAACGTAAAAACAAAACTTTATTGCTCTATTCATATTTTCCATTGATTTTAATTAATAACTAACACTGCATTTTCGAATTTTATTAATAAAAAAACAGGTTATTAAGGAAATGATTGTAGTATAATTTTAATTAAGGAAATAAATATTTTTGAATACCAATTCTTATGAAAGTCTAATTGAATTTAATTAATAAAAACAGGCTAACTAAGGAAAGGATTGTAGTATAAAAAAACTAAGGAATGATTTTAGTTAAATTTAAAATTAAAATTCAAAGACATATATATCTTATTTAAGGGAATTATTTAACTACTAATTCTTACCTAAATTTAAGCACACACGATTTTCAAATTATTTGACTCTAGAATTCTATCTCATTAGACTTTTAAATTGATTCCGGCTGGAATATTTACTTTTCCATTGATAATATAGATAATCTTAATTCAAATTTTAAATAATCAAATATCATCATCAAATTAGTTAACAGTATTTTTCCCTTATATAGTGTCCCATCCGTCCCCTTTTTCCCCATAACGTGGACTCTCTCAATTTAAGGTCAGCCTCTTTTCCAGTAATTAAACTCCCTTTTATTCTCTTTTAGTTTTTGTTAGTATGCACAAATGGATACATGAGGATAGTTTTGAGAAGTTCTTATACAATATTACATTCATATTTTATATTGAGTTTTCTTAATTTCGGTCATGGTAATAAATCGTAGATAATGTCAACAGACGGCCGACTAATTCTAGCCCTTTTTGTCACGTTTGCTTCTAATCCTTTGTGGCCAGAAGTCGCAGAATTCATAGAGCGTAGTGTCCTGGGACCGAAAGATATGCCTATTGTTTTACGTAGGATTTTTAAAATGAAATTCGATCAACTATCGAAAGCTTTGAAAGAAGAATTTTCTTTTGGCAATCTCAATTCATGTAAGTTATTATGTTCATTTCTTAGTGTAAGTTCTATTATATGAATGCAATTTTTTGTTGGCTGCCTTTATACTAACTATGTATTTGTTCATATATGCAGTTGTCGTCTCTGTCAAATCTGTTGAGTTTGAAAAACGAGGCCTACCTCATGAACACATTCTCCTTTTTCTCAACTATATCGATCAAGCGCGCATTACTCATGTCGACACCAAGCAAGGAAATCATTAGAAATAGAATTCTATGTTCACTTTTTTTTTTCCCTCCAATTGTTCTCCTTTTTATGTAACTTTAAATATTTATAAATGTGTACGAAACACATGTAATGGATAAGGTAACTGCGCTCATCTACTAATTAATGATTAACCAAGTTCATCAATAGTACTCCCTCCGTCCCTAAATAAATGTCAATTTTTAATTTTGAAAGACATTTGAGAAAATTGATTTTTAAGAACATTTAGTAGCATAAGTACATAAATACCTGTGATTATCTCACCATATGTCACCATGATTGTAAATGTGAACTAAAACATGGTTTTTATGATATTTTCGCTAATATTTGTGTAGTTCCTGATGCCAATGAACCAGATTGGTGTAACGTGTTAAATATTTTTTTTCTTTAATGTTTAGTTTATTAATCATTGGGTTATCCTGGCTTAGTTATATTTGGATTTTATGGATGTTGTCAGGGCCTCAACGGTGGACCTGAATTGGTACAGTGTGAGGGGTTGAGGATGAAGGTGGAACATATGCGGGGATACGGTGCAACCTATATCTTTGGGTTGCTAACCATGGAAATGGAAATGGTAAGATTCCAGTGACCCACTATGATATGCATTTTCATATTTACTCCCTCCGGCCCAAAATGATAATCACACTTTTTTCGTTGTTACACAAAATGATAATCATACTTTTTTCGTTGTTACATCGAAGGAACTTTGAACAATAATTTTAGGTTAATTTAATTGTCCTAATGAAAGTCTAAATTTATTATTGATACACCATTAACAATACTATCAATAACAAGTTTTAGATTTTCATTAATACAATTAAATTAACCTAAAATTATTGCGCAAAGTTACTACACAATAACAACGGAAAAAGTATGAACATCATTTTGAGACGGATGTAGTATTTAATTCAAGATTAGTTTGATGATTTCACAATGGTAGCTTATAATTCATCTGGTCTATTAAACCCCCTCTTTCTTTCTCTATTTTTATATCTGTGTGTGCGTTTCCTTTGAACAATTTATTAGTTTTCCATTTGACTATGTTCAAGAATGGTTCCAGTAGCTACCAAAGAATTATAAGCTTTAAGCGTTTCATGATCCCTTACTGTTTTATTAGGTTTCATAGATCTTTAAGAGCCGATGACTGGTTATTGTTTGTGGTAAGTACCAGAAAAGTCTCTTTTTCTTTCTTTTTAGTTCCTCGAACATTTGTTCGCCCCTTCTTTATGCTGGAACTGCAATTTTTCTTTCAAGTTTTCTAACGGATGGATGTTTTTCTGTTTTATAGATTGTAAGCCCATCTGCTTACAGTGCACGGGGTTTTGTTTCTGGTGAAATATTTAATAGGAAGGGAGAGGTAAATACATACACGTTGTCTGATTGTAGATACTCTGTGTGTGTGTGTGTGTGTTTTCATATTAGTGAGACAGAAATCTGCATAAGTTGGACATGCAAATTGTGGCGGAACTAGAAATTTCCGTGATGGGGGTAAATATAACTTTTTTTCAAAAATTTAAAAGCTTATATGCTTCATGTATGTATGGTGTTTTACATGGAGTTCTTGCGTTACATGAAAAGATAGTGGGCAGTGTGTATCGGAATAAGTTGGGTTATAAGAAAACAACGTTCATTGTCAAGCTCATCCTCATCTTGATGTTAACATTATCGTTGTACTTTATATAGAAATGTAGATCATGGGGGGTTTATTAATGAAAAATGTCAAATTTGAAGATCATTTAGGGACGAAGAAGTTTTTTTTATTATTCTTAGCATTACTATGATCCCGTCGAATCTCGACGGGTTACTCACTAGTCTATATATATTATATAGCAGAGATATTTCATGCTTCTACAGCGCGCCACGTAGAATTCCACGTCATTATTCCACGTAGCAGCAATAGCTTAGTTGAAATTTCATGGATGAAAAATGTAGAAAACTGGTCTAAAATTTTAAATAACTGTTAGCTCTATCAAATAAAACTATTTAAATTTTTAGATATATAGGCAAATCCTAAAATGATTTAAATGGTCACATAGTTAGTTTGGAACTATCTCATTTCTATCTGATTCACTAATCAATTGGCTTGAAAAAATTGATTGAAATATCAAGATAAACTAATAAATCAAATTTTTATTTTCAAATAATGATCCCTTTATTTTAGTTTATCAATCAGAAGATAATACCCTTCTAAAAATTTCAAAAGAACAAATAATATGCTGCTATTGAGATACTGTTTATATTTTTCTATTAATACCATATCTTGGTGTAGTGCTTTCTCAGTGTAAACATTTCAAGTATGGCATTCACACCTAAATGGCTTTATTCAGGTATGTGTCACTTTATTTGCCCAAAGCCTTATTACTACAATCATTTCCACGACAATATTACAGATTTTTTTTTAATTAATCAACGTTTCATTAATATTTTTACGTGTTGTAAATTTATTTAGTTGCATGTTTATTTTATGATTCAAATGAATTTCAATTTTCTAATTATGAGTTTACTTTGCAAACTCAAGTAAGGAATTAAAACTTGCCATTATTTTTCACACTAATTGTGAGTTTACTTTTGTAAACTTTAACAAAAGTGTATGAAAATCTTAGTTATCTATTTTCTAAACTTTTAATCTGCACCTTTAAAAAAAACTTTTAGTTTTGCAGGTATATACTCCATCCGTCCTAAAATGTTTTCACATTTTTTTTCACTGTTATTATAAAAGAACTTTGAGCAATGAGTTTATGTTGATTTAATTATATTAATGAAAATTTAAAACTTGTTATTGATAGACCATCAACAATACTATCAATAACAATTTTTAGATTTTTATTACGATAATTATATCAACCTAAAATTATTACTCAAATTTATTCATACTAACGGCAAAAAAGCGTGAAGCTATGAGTTTTCTTAAAGGGGGTCAGAATTATTTTTGTGGTGTATTTTTTTTCCAATAATTAAAGGGGTCAAAATTAATGTTTTTAGTAGTAAAAATGATATCATTATAATTTGAAGGGGGTGAAATGCATAGAGCTCCAACATCCAAGGGGGTCAGCTAACCTCCATAAGCATTATGTGGATTCACCACTATTGAAGGTTCCACCTTAAATCTAATTGGTGATAAGGGGGTAACTCCTCAAGTCTATATATCAGTCCATGTTTCTCTATTTAATAGATGTGGTATATACTCCCTCCGTTTCATGTCACTTGAGACCAAAAAATTTGGCACACAAATTAAGGAAAAGTAAGAGAGAGAAATAGTGTCGCGCCCCAGACCCGTGGTCCTACTTAGCCCCACACTCGGGACACGATCGGAAGACGTCATAAAACATTTTAGGAAAATTTTTCGAAATATACTTTCATAAAGTTTAACAAAATCCACACTCGAAGTTCAAACACTTCATTTAACTTTCAAACAAACTCTTTCACAAACGAAAGTACTTATCCCGAAGGCTTACAAACTTTTATACAATTGTACATACACCGACATTATCCAAAATATAGATGTTACAAGATGATGAAGTCAAGGGAACTCTACCAAAAAAGTTATACATCTATGTAATGTAACCTTGACAAATCTCATATCCCAAACTCTTACCACCACGACGTCCTCCCGTGCAATTATCCTATTCCCTGGACTCGCCTTTATCTAAAAAGTAAACAAATAAGGGGTGAGAATGAATCTCAGTAAGCTACTAAAATGCAACTACGTTACATGCTGATATGATAATCATAAAGAAACAATATCAACAAATAATCATATAGCATATAGCACATAACATGAGAGGCTCCCTATCGCCAACCGTCCCATACCGGTTGGAAATAACGACCAATTCATCAGGCAGCACATAAGGCTAAATTATTCACTCATACATGGATACTGAGCCAAGGTTCTCGAATCAAACATATAACCATATGAGAGGTATCAACTTAGCAGCATCAAAGAGCTGAAGCCGGGATCCTGAAAACCAAACCATAACCAATAGAACCAAAGTAACCAGAGAGGGAAATATAACACATAGTCATAACCCAAATGCTCACTCGAGGGATCTAGTTCATCCCATCTAAGGCCAATCTGGAATGGGGGTTAAAAATGGGAAACCAATGGTAGAAGCCTTACAATGAACTTGGCTCGTGTGCCATTATAATCCCTACCACTGCCCAACTCCACAACACAAGACCAGCTGGACTTTAACACTAGCATAGTAATGAATACTTACTTAAACAACAGCCAAGGACAATGATTCCAAAGTAGGGAACCAAGCCAAACACATCACAAAGATGAACCAATCCAAACCACATAAAAAGATGTTCAACCAAATCCAATTAACATTTAGTCAAATTCCACAACTCTTATGTTCACAAAGGAACCCATTTCAAACACTAGGGTGTTCCACAACAACCCTCTAGGTACTCTAGGATATCACCTAAGACCTAAACCAAGATTGAACTTTAAATCACTTGGATTGGAACCACTCAACTTTTCCAGCAACCCTGGGCGGTCGCCCACACCAGACTGTGCGCCCGCCCAAAACACTCTGTCCCAAGACAAAAATCTTCCAGGTAAGTGTGCGGCCGCACGCCCGATTTGGGCGGCCGCCCAACACACCCGCCAGACCAAAACTTGAACAAATTATACTCCTTTCGTTCCACCGTCCCAAAAGTACAACACTTAACGTTTATAACTTTACTAAGACTACAAAATCAGTCTCAAAACAACTTTAATACTACTTTGAGCCCAACCAAACCAACATACTAAATACTCCCTTTGTCCCAAAATTACAAGTATAACAAATATTACCCAAATCGCAAAATAACAATTACAAGTATCAATTATAAATATAATTTTTCTAATATACTAATATACTCATTTAGGGATACTTTCATTTAATTTCCCCGTCCCAAGAATAATAGTATAATTTTATAATATACTTATTTAACATTTAACTCAAGTTAATATTTTACCGTCCCACAAGTAGGAGTATACTTTTAAACACTTATACTAACATTCTCAGGATATAAACATACTCCATATACATCTTTGCATACAAACCAAGTCACTTACCCAGTATAATTATACTCCCTTTGTCCCAAATAAACAAGTATCACAAATAAATTCCTTTCACAATAATTTCACCACATATCACACATATAGCAAATATATGACCATTTTACTATTTAAGGGGAATTAGTAACTTACCTATTTCCGGAAAAAGTATCGCAGAAATATGTTTTGTTCGGGTAGAAATGACCTACTCAACGCCCTGATCATTTTATATAATTAGATTTTAAAATAGAGTAGTAAATAAAAAGAATTAAATCGAAATGGGTTGAACTTACCTTTTCTTCGTGAACCAGAGAGAAATCAGTTGGGAATGTATGTGAACGCAGAGAGGAGAAGAGGTGAGGATAAGAAGGCAATTGATATTTTTCAAGTTTCACTTAGGACCCTCTACTTTCCAAGTTGAAAAATTAAGCCCCTGAACTTTAAAGTTACACTTTGGACCCTAAAGTTTCAACTAACTCATTTATTCCTTTTAACAAAATTACTACTAACACATTAACTAACACATATACTCAAATAATATATGCAAGTCATAAAAATATTTTTTAACACATAAAATGCACATAAAAGTTCCATTTTAAGTTAAGAAAATTAGGGTGGTTTTGGGGTCGTTACAATCACTCCCCCTTAAAGAAAATTCGTCCCGAATTTTAGGATAACTTACCAAACGAATCAAAAAACCAAGGATATTTCCTCTCAATTTCATCCCGAAGCTCCCAAGTTGATTCTTCCACATTATGGTTCCTCTAAGTATCGACTACATACTCTGCTACAAAAGTTAAAGTTCCATCACTAGCAACGAACAAAGTCGTGTTGTCTATCATCATTCATTCCACTAGTAATTTTCTATAGTTGAAATCATTCAATAGAGTAGAAACTTAAAGCTTCCACAATCGCAAAATCACACCATGTCTCAACTCACAAAGACTCCAAAATGTTAATTCCTCTAACATTCCCCATTTAGTTTTATCAAACATGAACTATAAGTCAATGTATCCTCTAACACATTACCTTTCTCGGATGATATAACATGGTACTCTACCTGCATTATCTCATGTGTAACTCTCTTTGAAAAAACCAATACTTTAATTCTCATGGTTGGTAAACACTTCAATATGGCTTTATAAAGGTCATTCACTAATTCCATGGATATCTAATCGCAATAAATCTCAAGTTATAGGTAGGATAATTTTGTTCATAAGGAATCAATCTTCTCAAAGCACACATTGTTACCATACAATTCTGAAGCGATGGACATCTCAATCACTCTTTAAGGCATCACCATGAATAATAAATTTATCAGATCCACTATAATAGTAAAACTCGACATATACACTAGAAAATAGTAACACTGATCATATCCTCTAGATAACTGAATACTAGTCAAATCCATTAAGCAATATCAATACTGAAGTTGTCATCAACTCTCGTTTCAACAATTAAAAACTCGTTTCACTCTTACCAATCCATCGAGAAAGTGTATCTTCCTGTGTCATATAGTTAACTGTGTAGCTACCTTAGAAATCCATCAATGAATCTCTAACCATATGTCAATCTCAACAAGTTACATACCTCTGCTACTGAAGTAGGATTTTTCCAATTACTATTGCTTCCATATTTAAAGAATCAATAACCATGTCTGAGTTGAAACTTCCTCAAAATAATATATCCTCTAACAAGAAGACATAATGCCTTGATTTCACAACTGTTGCCTCTCACAAAGCAATCCAATTACGGCTACAGTCTACAGATACAACTCAGCATATCCAACAATTCCACTGAAGTAGTTGTTAATTCAAACACTATGACCACATTTTATGATGCCCATACCTGGTATGAAAAACCGTTTTTAAAATATACTCAACTCAAATTTCAACTGATGATAATCACTTCAAGTCAACCACTGAATAAACCACTGATCTCTGAAGTTGATCAATTATATCCCCTATATAAAATAACAAGTGATGATTCGTTATAGTCATCTGGTTGAGCTCTTAGTATTCAATATACAATCGCAAAGTACCATACCTTTTCATAATAAACAATACTGATACATCCCACGTAGATATACTAAACGTAATGAATCCCTTGTCAAGAAATATCTCAAGTTGAATCTTCTACTCCTTTAACTCAACCAATGTTATGGATATATTGCACTAGATATCAACACTATAGCATTATACCGCAACAACTCAAGATAACCCAAGGTTTTCATCAATCATGTACTACTCAATAGAAAACATATCTGAGATCTCACAAAGAAAAAGTACGTTTTCTAGTTTAGCTATAGACACTCTGCTGCCAACCCCATAAACCAAATACCAGGCATAACCTTCTGATAACAATTTTCAGACTTTAATGCATAAATAACATGAATGTTAAACACATATATCTACCATGCTTAATTAAAGCACACTAGCATATAAAACTCCACCACAATAATATCAAAATCTTGCTATGGAAAAATAACTAAACCAGCAAGTAAAACATGCTCACAAATTTGCACATCACAAGTGCGCAACACTCTATCAATCACCAAACACTCCCCCTTAGGATAGACACCTCTAACACCTAAGGTAGAGACTCAGGAGACACATGAAATCGAGAAGCAAAATGCACAGACACATAAGAATGCGAAGATCCAGGGTCTATAAGTGTATGTGCCCTCAAACTAGATATAGAAATTATACCTCCAATCACATTAGAAGGATCTGAAATCTGTTGTTGATTGATGGCAGAAACACTACCTTGTACCTTAAGCTTCCCTGAAGAATCCCTCTTCTGGCCCTGAGAAGACCCAATTACACTTCCCGATAACTGATTCTTAAATCTAGAGCAATTCCTCTGAAAGTGACCCAACTGACCACATCTCATACATTTACCTTGCTTCTTCCAACATCTTTCTTCTAAATGCCCTTCCTTCCGACAATAGCTACATACTCGTTTGCCTTGAGTTCTTCTATTCTGTGGCCCTTGAAAAGATTCCTTAGCTTACGAAGATGTCCCTTGGTATTCTTTACTATCACCACGCTGGGGTTGTGGTTTTAACTGTCCTCCTCGTTTTGTCACATCTGAGGCTTCAACCTTGCTTTTATGCTCAACTATATCGTCAATTGTTTTCATTACAGTTTCAAACATACCTTGGAACATTGTTCGAACCCCTTCTCTAGCATTACCCAGCCCTGAAGGCCCCGACTGATCACCCTCTGTTCCAACCATCTTTAGTGATTACCTGCATAAAACACTCAACGTTACTCACTCTCTACCCAACTACCCTCCTAGGTCACTTAGTCATTCTAGACCATATACAACCTAGCTCTGATACCAATTGTACCGCCCCAGACCCGTGGTCCTACTTGGCCCCACGATCGGAAGACGTCATAAAACATTATAGGAAAAAATTTCGAAATATACTTTCATAAAGTTTAACAAAATCCACACTCGAAGTTCAAAGACTTCATTTAACTTTCAAATAAACTCTTTCACAAACGAAGTACTTAGGCCGAAGGCTTACAAACTTTTATACAATTGTACATACACCGACATTATCCAAAATATAGGTGTTACAAGATGATGAAGTCAAGGGAACTCTACCCAAAAGGTTATACATCTATGTAATGTAACCTTGACAAACTCATATCCCAAACTCTTACCACCACGACGTCCTCCCGTGCAATTATCCTATTCCCTGGACTCGCCTTTATCTAAAACAGTAAACAAATAAGGGGTGAGAATGAATCTCAGTAAGCTACTAAAATACAACTACGTTACATGTTGATATGATAATCATAAAGAAACAATATCAACAAATAATCATATAGCATATAGCACATAATATGAGAGGCTCCCTATCGCCAACCGTCCCATACCGGTTGGAAATAACGACCAACTCATCAGGCAGCACATAAGGCTAAATTATCCACTCATACATGGATACTGAGCCAAGGTTCTCGAATCAAACATATAACCATCTGAGAGGTATCAACTGAGCAGCATCAAAGAGCTGAAGTCGGGATCCCGAAAACCAAACCATAACCAATAGAACCAAAGTAACCAGAGAGGGAAATATGACACATAGTCATAACCCAAATGCTCACTCGAGGGAGCTAGTTCATCCCATCCAAGGACAATCTGGACTGGGGGTTAAAAATGGGAAACCAATGGTAGAAGCCTTACAATGAACTTGGCTCGTGTGCCATTATAATCCCTACCACTGCCCGACTCCACAACACAAGACCAGCTGGACTTTAACACTAGCATAGTAATGAATACTTGCTTAAACAACAGCCAAGGACAATGATTCTAAAGTAGGGAACCAAGCCAAACACATCACAAAGATGAAGCAATCCAAACCACATAAAAAGATGTTTAACCAAATCCAATTAACATTTAGTCAAATTCCACAAATCTTATGTTCACAAAGGAACCCATTTCAAACACTAGGGTGTTCCACAATAACCCTCTAGGTACTCTAGGATATCACCTAAGACCTAAACCAAGATGGAACTTTAAATCACTTGGATTGGAACCACTCAACTTTTCCTGCAACCCTGGGAGGTCGCCCATACCAGACTGTGCGGCCGCCCAAAACACTCTGTCCCAAGACAAAAATCTTCCAGGTAAGTGTGCGGCCGTACGCCCGATTTGGGCGGCCGACCAACACACCCGCCAGACCAAAACTTGAACAAATTATACTCCTTTCGTTCCACCGTCCCAAAAGTACAACACTTAACGTTTATAACTTTACTAAAACTACAAAATCAGTCTCAAAACAACTTTAATACTACTTTGAGCCCAACCAAACAAACATACTAAATACTCCCTTTGTCCCAAAATTACAAGTATAACAAATATTACCCAAATCGCAAAATAACAATTACAAGTATCAATTATAAATATAATTTTTCTAATATACTAATATACTCATTTAGGGATACTTTCATTTAATTTCCCCGTCCCAAGAATAATAGTATAATTTTATAATATACTTATTTAACATTTAACTCAAGTTAATATTTTACCGTCCCACAAGTAGGAGTATACTTTTAAACACGTATACTAACATTCTCAGGATATAAACATACTCCATATACATCCTTGCATACAAATCAAGTCACTTACCCAGTATAATTATACTTCCTTTGTCCCAAATAAACAAGTATCACAAATAAATTCATTTCACAATAATTTCACCATATATCACACATATAACAAATATATGACCATTTTACTATTTAAGGGGAATTAGTAACTTACCTATTTCCGGAAAAAGTATCGCAGAAATATGTTTTGTTCGGGTAGAAATGACCTGCTCAACGCCCTGATCATTTTTATATAATTAGATTTTAAAATAGAGTAGTAAATAAAAAGAATTAAATCGAAATGGGTTGAACTTACCTTTTCTTCGTGAACCAGAGAGAAATCGGTTGGGAATGTATGTGAACGCAGAGAGGAGAAGAGGTGAGGATAAGAAGGCAATTGATATTTTTCAAGTTTCACTTAGGACCCTCTACTTTCCAAGTTGAACAATTAAGCCCCTGAACTTTAAAGTTACACTTTGGACCCTAAAGTTTCAACTAACTCATTTATTCCTTTTAACAAAATTACTACTAACACATTAACTAACACATATACTCAAATAATATATGCAAATCATAAAAATATTTTTTAACACATAAAATGCACATAAAAGTTCCATTTTAAGTTAAGAAAATTAGGGTGGTTTTGGGGTCGTTACAAATAGTGGGAGGAGGTGTTTGTGAGTATGAAAAATTAAATAAGAGAGAATGAATCGTAGGAATAGTAAGTTGATTGGTGTTGTGAGTGTAAAAGTAATGTAAAAGAGAAAATGAGTGGGGGGCATAGTAAAGATTCTTTACTATTGTGGGCAGTCTCAAGTAATGTGAAACGGGCGAAAAGGGAACGAAGTATCAAGTGACATGAAACGGAGGGAGTATTTGTCTAACACGCCCCCTCATGTATAGCGAGGCAGTCAGACTTTGCTAAGGCTTACGACGTGGACTTATTAATCGGGTGATGCGGAGCAACATCGTGAGCTGTTGGGCCTGCACGTGTAGTGGACCTTGTAGAAGAGATAGTAGAGGGTCCATAAAAGTAGTGGAAGCGATCAGGTCAACTTAAATTGGTGCCTTTGATACCATCTTAGAATAAAGATGTGTCAGAAGCAGAGAGAGACCTAAGATTGAACATAGGCTAGACCGAGCCGGTAACAAACTACTCTTTCCGTCCCGGTTTAAGGTTCTTAGTTTGACTATGCACGCTTATTAAGAAATCAAGGCAAAAACAATGGAAATAAGTCAACCAAAAGTAGAGAGTGAAGGATATAATTATCCAAAACACTATTCATAAAGTAAGTGGGTGAATGTAAGTTAGGTAAGTAGTGGTTTTTTTGTAATTAAAAGAACTTTTTGAGGGCAAGATTCTACCGAGCACTATTCATTCATTTCCATTTATGGAATAAAGCAACTAAGAACCTTAAACTGGGACAAATCAAAAAGGAAAGTAAGAACCTTAAACTGAGACGGAGTGAGTATATTAGAGGATCCACCTTACAACCAATTGGTGATAAGGAGAGTAGCTCCTCAAATCTATATATTGGTCTATGTTTCTCTCTTTAGTAGATGTGTGATAAGTGCATAACAAGTATTACTCTTCTAAAGATTTCATATACTATAGATAATAAGGTTACAAGAATCATTTTACAAGAATCAAGGAGATGAGAATAGAATTAAACTTAGTAAACAATTTTATTATTTTTTTAAAACGCATATTTATGTTATTTATAATTAATTACTTTTATTGTGTCCCGTCGAGTATCGACGGGTCACTAATTAGTTTTATATAAGAGATGAAAAACAAGTTTTACACTAAAATTGGTGTAAAACATGTTTTTCACCAGATTTTCACATGAACAATGATGGTGCTTAGGGGTGTAAATGGTTCGGTTTGGTTCGGTCTCGGCCGTTTTAGAGACCAAACCACTAGTCATCGGTTTAGAAAAATTCCAAACCGAACCGAACCAAACCAAATCGCCATGGTTTGGTTTGGTTTGGTTCAGATCGCGGTTCAGTAATGTGGTCCAGACTGCTGTTTAGACCGTGGTCTAGAATATGGTTTAGATCGTGGTTTAAACCACCATTCACACCGAGGTTCATATCACGATTCAAATTATGGTTTACACTCTGTTTAAATGAGAAAATTCAGAAGAATGAAAATATCAAACGAATAAAGAAGCCGAAGGAAGTGAATACACTACAGAACTTTGTTAACTATGTGCCTCAATGAATATAACATTCGATGAAATGAATATTGAATTAGATGCAAAATGAAAGTTAAGAATGATGTAATGTAAATTATTTTAATAATTTAAAGGTGAATGTTACTTAACATACAAATATATGACTACTATATGTGGTCTGGCGGTTTGGTCTGGTGGTTCAGTCTGATGGTTCGGTCTGGCGGTTTGGTTCGGTCTGGTTTGGTCTGGAGGGGTCAGACCACAAACCAAACCGAACCACGCGGTTTACCAAATTTTGAAACCGAACCGAACTACTTGTACTTAAAAACCGAACCAAACCGTATGGTTTAGTTCGGTTTGGACCGAACCACTGACACCCCTAATGGTGCTCCACAGATGTCGGAGGCTCACCTAAATATCAATAATAATACCATCTCTTAAGATACAACAATGATTTTTCCAAACTAAGTTTTGAAATATACGGATTCTACTCTAAGAAAAACTTGGACACTGCCTTACTTTGGCATTCCAAAAATCTCACCATTGATAATATATTGCGTTGAGCACTAGATAAATTTGAGAATTCGGGTTGACGAAGAAACGTCCTCCAAACATCCCAAAATTTGTGAAACATCCCTTTGTAGCAAGAAAAATTGCAACCTCTTCATTGTGCAAGAATGCAAGAGTCGTCTCAATTACAAAACAAATAAAATAACAACAAACAAACAAGAAGATAAACATAGGCTCTCACTAGGAGAGAATACTACAGCTCTAACAAGAAGATAATACAACGTCTCTCACTTAAGAGAAAATCTTATTATACATTATATTATATAGAAAAACAACAACACAATTGTTTATAATTTCAATATTGAAATTATAAACAATTGTGTTGTTGAAAGATTGATAAAATGAAGAAAATTAAGATTAAAACTAATTAAAATTGAAGAAAAAATTGAAAATAAGAAGAGAAAGGAAAATGGAAAAGAAAGGCTGAGAGAGAGAGAGAGAGAGAGAGAGAAAGAGAAGTTGGAGGACGGTTTCACTATCTCCATTTTTTAGTTTTTTATTAATTAGAGAGATAGTCCGTATCATTTTATTACCACACCATATAAAACAAATTTAATGATTTTAACTTTATTAATTGTGAACCGTTAAATTATACTCGTAGTACTCAGTTTTAAACAGAGTTCATTTCAAAGTTTGAATAAATTTTACTGTTATTTAGAGTTTAATTTATCAGGATGGCCCTCAATTTCATGATATTTACACGTGAGGGAAACTATTTTTTCTGGATGAATGGAGTAGTTTTGTTTAAAATATTTTCCTGGAACTACATTAAAATGACCGTCTTCCTTTAAAAAGTTGATATAATATTCTTTTATATTATAAAATAACATGAAATGAAATGTCTTTTATATAAACACTAGCGGGTAACCCGTGCTGTGCACGGGAAACCAATACTATGTCTTAAAAAATATTTTAATTATAGTTAACTAATATAGTAATCATCATTTTAACTAATACTATTAATAATAAAAATTAATCTATATGATTATTATTATTATTATTATTATAATAACTATTATACTATTAATAGTAATAGTTAAATTATACTATTAATAGTAATGGTTAACTCATGTAATTACTAATATGATTAACTAATAGTATTAGCTAAGAATGAGAATATCAAAAGTCATTACATTTTAGGATGATGTTGATGTGGCTTCTCCAAATTCAAGCTTTTACTAAAACATGTACACATGTCAAATCCACAACTATCCTCACCAACTTTAATATATATATATATATATATATATATATATATATATATATATAGATTTAATTACAGAAGTGATTGTATTATTTTAAGTGTACATGAGTCTTTTTCTATTAAAATGACGGTTTCACTAATGAAAATTTAACAATTATTATTGTATCACTATTTATAATACTTTTAATATCAATTTTTATAACTTTAATCAGAACAATTATTTTTATTGAAATTATTAGTCAAAGTTTAATCAAGTTGACCACTAATTGACTTCTAGTCTCACTTGTGGTGGGACGGAGGGAGTAAAAAGTAATTTGACTTATCAACATTTTAAAAAAAATGTGTTTTATTTGATTGTACATTACTTGTACAATAATAAAATTAAATTAATAAACTTTAGTTACGTAGAAACAAAACATTTAATTGTATGTATATTTAAAGAAAAGTGTGTCATTCGTGTATAAGATAAGTATACTCCCTCTATCACATAGGAATGTTATTCGAGTAAACGACCAAAATGACCCGCGTACCATAAGATAACAACCAAATTGACCCGCGTACTATCTAAACTACCAAATTAACCTGCGTACTATGCATAAATCAACTCAAATCAACCCAAATCATTACTATACGTTAATAAATGTTAATGTAAGTTAAAAACTTAACGGATATTACAATCAAAATTTTCAAATTGACCCCAAAACATTAAAATAAACCAAAATTATTTACCCCACCATCTTCCTTCATCTGAAATATTTGGAGAAAAAAAAAACATCAACCACCACCAGTCCACCACCTCCTACCATCTCCACTCCAACCACCATCCCTACCATCTTACAGCCAACAAAATTTAAGCCACCACCCTTCAACACCATTTTCACTTTCACCTTCAATTTCTTAACAATCACCACCCAACAGTCCGGCACCAACATCAAGTTTCGGAAAAATCCAAGAATGAGGTCCCAATTAGTGAGAAGAGATATCCGTCAGTGAGATAAAGGAAGAAGTCCCTCTCCATTCACTTCATACTCTTTTACAATCTCTAACTTCCCCCATCCCCCAACTGCTATGAATTTCCCATTCTCTCTCCCTCTCCCCCTCCTCTCACTCTTCTCCACCGCCCCACCGTTCTCTCCGACATCACCCTCCGCCACCAATCCAACAGTGGCGTCTCCCTCAAGCTTTGGTGAGTGGCCATGAACAACGCTAGCTGAGGACGCCGCACTCCAATCGGCCCTTGACTGGGCTTGCGGATCCGGCGGTGCAAATTCCGATCGCGTAAAAAACGATGGGCCCTTTACGATCTTGTTGACATTCAAAGAACGGCGTCGATATTCCCCCTACCCCAACTTCATTCAACCCAATTAATTTCTTCACCCAATTGGTTGGTTTTTGTTTCTATTTTAATTTTCTTGTTTCTTATGTGAAATATTTTTGCTAAAATTTTGTTTCAGGTCACAGTAATTGAAAATTTCCTTCTAGGTAACTTAATTGTTTTTAATATGTATGGGGTCGATTTGAAAATTTGGATTGTAATATCCGTTATATTTCTAACATTTGTTAACATCTTTAACATATACTAACGATTTGAGTTGATTTGTCTGATTTATGCATAGTACGTAGGTTGATTTGGTAGTTTAGATAGTATGCGGGTTAATTTGGTTGTTATTGAATAGTATGCGGGTCGTTTACTTAATGTTAGTCTCCCCTTTTGTTGTTATTACAAATGAATTTTAAGTTTTTTAGTTATGTTAATAAAATTTTAAAACTTGTTAATGATATACCATTATAAGTACTATCAATACCAATTTTTAAATTTTATATAAAATAGTTAAAAATAATATTAATTATTGCTCAAAATTTATATAAACTAACAATAGAAAAAAAAAAAAAAAAAAGGACCGCGTAATAACATTAATGGAGTACTCCTAATCAGTATGTGGACAACCAAATTGCATGCGCAACTGTGGAGTAGAGGCATGAATAGCGTGCCCACCTAACAGAAAATACTAGCGCTCCTTAATAACATGAATGGAGTAATCATTTTATTTTTGTGCTCGACGAACAAAATATTTTTATTAGGGTGAGATTCACAATTTATTAAAAGAAAAATTTTCTCAAAAGTCCTCAAATTAAAACAATTTCTTCAAAAAGACAGACATTTTAGTTTATTTCTCTCAAGTCCACTTGATGGAATATTTATTTCTATTAGGTCCATGATTTGTTTTAATGAAATACAGTAATCTCAAAACTACCCCTCCCACCCAACCCTAATACGTAAACCCTCCTCCATCTGCGTCATTTGTTTCTCTCCTTTTCTCTCTGTCGTCACTCTCTCTCTCTCTCTCTCTCTCTCTCTCTCTCTCTCTCTCTTTCTCTCTACTCCTCTGGCGTCCTCCTTCTCCTCCGACGTCCTCCTTCTCCTCCGCGTTCTCTTTCTAATCCGGCATCCTTCAGCGACCCCACCGGCACTCACACATCTCCACACCTCTTCTCTATCTCTCCAACCTCCAACAACTGCTCCGGCGTCGGCACACCACCGCTACATCACCAGCACACCGACACATCTTCTCATCTCTAGATCTGACAAATTCAACAACCTGAATAGCCGAGATCTAGCCGGCGAATTGCATATCCAGCTAGTGAATCTAACCGGTAAATGCAGATCTAGCCAGAGAGTTGAAGATATCTAAAATACTTTGTCTCCTTCTTAGCCCCCTACTCCGATTTAGCACCACCATCTCTGGCGAGCTAGATCCTCCATCTTTTTGGTTTTTAGATCATAGTGAAATTATTATTTGATATGTAACATCTCTCTTATTTATTTAGTTGTTTTTGGTATTATTTTTTGGTTGATGTTAGTTTCACTTTCTGTTGTAAATAATGAGATTTGGAATTTCTGTATGAAATTGAAATGTGTATTGGATTTCCAGACTATGAAATTTAAAATGTTTTGGATTTGTAGTATTGGAAATTGAAACTTTTCAAGTATAGGGTGTTCATTTTGATGATCTCCCACTACGATTTGGAAAAATGGTGATTGAAAACAATTGCATTTGAGAAAAAATTGGAGCAAGTGGCAAAGTTGTTGTTTCCATGTTAGATGAAAGTTAGGATGAGAGAACGAGCAGTTTGATTTTTACAAATTTTAATGTTTTCGTACTACTTTATGGTTTGGTGTTAATTTTTTTATTTTTTATTTTTTTGAAAATGTGACTACTATGTATCAACTGTTAGTCATGCATTTTAAGTCAGTTGTTGTGTCTCAAAGCATAATTTTTGTATGAGAGTTGTGTCCCAAAGCTAAATTTTAACTCTCAAAAAATATGTTTTTTGTTTTCTCCCCAAATCATCAACACTTTTGCTTTGTGAGTTATCTCATTGATTTTTAGTTAATTTTTGCGCTGAAAGCTATATGAGATATGTCTAAGAACAATTTTATAGGTCTGAGACATAGCTCTCAGTGTATAATACTACTCCCTCCCTCTTTCATGGAATAAATGTCATAGCTGATAACTCAAGACACGTCTTTTCAAATTTACAAAATTGGTACGGGATACCAATTTATGGTATACCAAGTACACTTAGTACGGTGCGCATATGGTTGGCTGGTTTGGATTTGTGCCATTGGCAACTCCTATTTGAGACTTGTGTCTCAGATTATTATTTTTATATGTCTGCAACACGTTTCTAGGTGTTTTTATAGGTTTGCGACATAGTTCTAAGTGTTTTTATAGGTATGTGACATGTCTCTCAGTGTTTTCATAGGTCTGCGACACATCTCTCAGTGTTCTATAGGTCTGAGATATGTCTCTCAGTGTTTTTATAGGTCTGAGACACGTCTCTCAGTGTTTTTATAGGTATGAGATATGTCTCTCAGTGTTTTATAGGTCTGAGACACTTGTCTCAGTATTTTTATAGGTCTGTGACATAGCTCTCAGTGTTTTTATATGTATTTGACATGTATCTCAGTGTTTTTATAAGTCGGAGACATGACTCTCAATGTTTTTATAGGTTTAAGACATGAATATCAATGTTTTTATTGGTCTACGACATGGCTCTCAGTGTTTTAACAGGTGTAAGACATGGCCATAGGTCTGCGACATGTCTCTTAGTGTTTTTATAGATATGCGACATGGCTCTCAGTGTTTTTATAGGTATGTGACTTGTCTCTCACTATTTTTATAGGTCTGCGATATGTCTCTCAGTGTTTTTATAAATATGTGACATGTCTGTCAGTATTGTTATAGATCTGCGACACGTTTCTCAGTGTTTTAAAGGTTTGCGACATAGTTCTAAGTATTTTTTATACGTATGTGACATGCCTCTCAGTGTTTTTATATGTTTGCGACACGTCTCTTAGTGTTTCTATAGGTCTGAGATATGTCTCTCAGTGTTTTTATAGGTCTGAGACACTTGTCTCAGTATTTTTATAGGTCTGTGACATAGCTCTCAGTGTTTTATATGTATGTGACATGTATCTTAGTGTTTTTATAAGTCGGAGACACGACTCTCAATGTTTTTATAGGTTTGTGACATGTATCTCAGAGTTTTTATAGGTCTGCGGCATGACTCTCAGTGTTTTTATAGGTTTGTGACATGGCTCTCAATGTTTTTAGAGGTATGTGATATGTTTCTAAGTGTTTTTATGTGTACGTGACATGTCTTTCAGTGTTTTTATAGGTATGTGACGTGGTTTTAAGTGTTTTAATTGCATGTGACATGGTTCCAAGTGTTTTTATAGGTATGTGATATGGTTCTAAGTGTTTTTATTGGTCTGTGACATGGTTCTAAGTGTTTTTATATGTATGTGATATGGTTCTAAGTGTTTTTATAGATATGTGACATGACTTTCAATGTTTTTATAGGCATGCGACATGTCTCTCAGTGTTTTTATACGTTTATGATATGACTTTTAGTGTTTTTATAGGTTTGAGACATGATTCTCAGTGTTTCTAAGAGTCTGAGACATGAATCTCAGAGCAGGATGAAAATATGACCTGAAAATATGGCTTGGAAAGGGGGAGCACCCTTATAAGGGGTATTTTGGGGTATTCTTGGCTATTTTTATCCCTGGATTTTTGAGCAATTTGAAAAATATTGTGTCTTCTTTAGAAATAAAAGTTAGAATGAAGGGCTTTTTTAAGAAAATGCCCCTTTATTAAATCTATTTCAACAGCACGAAGAGAAAAATCACTGGTTCCTAAAATATATTTATATATATATATATATATATATATATATATACTCTTCCGTTCCAGCAGAAGTGAAACTTCTTTCCTTTTTTGTCTGTCCCACCAAAAGTGAGACTGCCTAAAATGAAAATGTTTCAACCCCACTTATTTTCTCTCTTTATTTTTCACCACTCAATTTATTCAACCAACACTACTATTTACCCTACTCATTCTCTCTTTTCATTTTCCACTAACCAATTTATTCAACTAACACTACTATTTACCCCACTTATTCTCTCTCTTTATTTTCTACTACACACATACTATTTTTTTTTAAAATATTGTGCACACCCCTCTAGTCATACTTCTGTTGGGACGGAGGGAGTATATATTTACATAGGTGAATCTAATAAAATTTTCTTAAAGTCGCAAGTTGTGATGATTTTGCAGATATTCATGAAAGATGTTGACATTAGAGAAAAGAATTTCTGACCATTTTGCAAATTGTTGAGGTCATCTTCGACATTTATATTTAGACAGTTGGGGAAACCCTGAAATCAAAGACTTATGCTCAATTATAATCAAATAATTATTCCATCAATATTGCTCTAGTTTATTAAGGAAATCATAATTCGATCTTCATTTTATATTATTATATTATACAAATGGAATAATTTCTTTGCATTGTTGTATTTCGAAAGAATTATGGTTTCCTTTTGGTAAATATCAAATCAGCTCAGTTAGTAAAATCTTATATACAGTATATATATACGAAAGTTGGTGAGGAGGGATGTGGTGTTGCCATGTAGACAAGTCATGGAGGAATGATGAATTTGGTGATGCCACATCAAATCTACCCTAATAAATAAGTGATTTTTCATTTTTTTTCTATTAACTAATAGTATTAGCTAATAATATTAGTTACTAAATGAGTAACCTATTATAGTTAACTATTATAATAAATAAACTTATAATAGTAATAGTAATAGTTACTATAATAAGAAACTATTATAGTTAACTATTACTATTATAAGTAATAGTTACTATTATTGTTAACTATTATAGTAACTATTACTATTATAAGTAATAGCTACTTATTATAGTAACTATTATTATTATAAGTATTATTTATTATAATAGTTATCATATAAATTAACTATTATAGTTAACTATTATATCTAACTATTAATAGTTAACTATTATATCTAACTATTAATAGTTAACTATTTATTTAATAATTATATTTAACTATTAATAGTTAACTATTATAATTAAAAATTACTCCCTCCGTCCCAGAGTAAGTGTCCACCTTTTTAGCATGTTAGCACGAATGAACTTTGAGCAATAACTTTAAGTTGGTTTAATTATCTTAATGACAATTTAAGAATTAATATTGATAGTATATATATTGGTGTCTATGAAACAAGTTTTATATTTCCATTATGATAATTAAATCAACCTAAAATTATAGTTCAAAGTTCCTTCGTGCTAACATGCGAAAAAGGTGGACACTTACTCTGGAACGGAAGTAGTATATATTATGATTGATAATTAACTAATATTATTAAATAAAAATATAAACGAACAAAATATAATAAAATTAATAATTAGTTACCCGTGCTCTGCCCACTAGTTTTTCTTATAAGCCTACTTTATGTTATTCATACACTGAGATAATAGTTGTATTAACCTTTCTCCATGTAGTTTCATGGAGAAAAGTTAAAATCTTATTTCAAAAAATAATTATGGTTTTCCTTTTTAAAGCACAAATATATCTATATTCACCTTATGAAATGTGTATTAATTTGATTTTATATACGTGGCGTTGTCACACTAATTCATAATTAAATCTACTTTCAGACATAATTAATTTAATCGATAATAAATAAAGGAAACGAACTTAGATATATTTTCTCCCACATAACACCAAAAAATAAACCAAGAGACATTTTCATGTGGTAGCCAAGATTTGAATTTTCCACCATCTCATTTTCAAAGTGTGTTCATCATTTAATGAAAATTGAAAAAAAAAATTCAAAATATTGATAATGAAATTAAGACCAAAAAACCTTACTTTTTCTATAATGGAAGGAAGAAATAATAAGGAAAATGAACCACCGCATAAGTGGGGGAGAGGGACCAGTATTTCATAAAGTCTCACCTACTTGGCCAACTATTCCATCCATTTGGATCAAGGATTTAAGACTGCCATTTTCATTTTGACAATTAAAATAAGTCCTAAATAGATTGTTCTTAATGTGAGTTGATGATATACTTCCCGGAATTTCGTTTGTCCCAAAATATATGTCGTCTTAACAAAAATAGTGTATGAAGTTTGGTGATCTTCCTATACTATTCATTCTATTGGCATAAGCATTGCAATGCCGTAGAGTAGTCACTCTATCCATATAAATAAATAGATTGTGGAAATTAAGGAAACAGAACTAAAAGCCTAAAACATTGACTTGTCAACTATGACATTTATCTGTGACAGAGAGACTATAAATGAGAAAGTCTTGAGATAGTCTCACACATGAGACAGATCTTGACGAAAGAGGAAATGGGCTTGCCCCGCCCCGTCCATACGGGGGAAACATTTAGTCTCTCAACGAAATCCGTCTCACGTGTGAGACCGTCTTACACAAGTATTTGTCTCTATTAAAAGACCAATATGCCCTTCAAACACCATTCAAGTGCAGTATTAATACTCTCTGATCTAAAATAACTATCACTTTTGGTCACACAAATGTAAGTTTGACCAATAAATTTAAACTAAAAGTAGTTATCCTAATAAAAATCTAAAAATTTTCTGATGCTAGTTTTCTACACTTTGAAAAAATCAACGGGGCAATTGCCCCCTTTTGCTTGTGCCTAGCTCCGCATCTGAAACCATCCATCCACCTTTATCCAGATTTTACTTAAAATTTCCCTAAAATGCATTATCATCTAAGAAACACATTATTCCCTTGGTTTTCAAATAAAGGTTCATTTAAAAAACACTAGTCTCTCCATTTTCAAACAGATGTCAATTTAATTTTTTTTTTTTCTAAAAAATATCTTTTTTGTATATAGAAGAATCGTCTTTTTATATATTTTTTAACCAATATTTTCACTTTTCATTTAAATGTAAAACAAATGTTTAGAGAGTGGAAAATAGAAACATTTATGCCTCTTTACCACTAAATCACATAAAAACAAATATTTTTAAATGTTTCTTAAATAAAATTTAGATATTTATCTAGAAGGAATGATTATGTTCTTTTTGGGCTTTAAGTAAAGTATGTTATACCATTAGAAAAATAGTTAAAGATCCAAAGCTTAAACAACAAGGAATTAATTTGACCAAGGACGATTTTCTCACTCAGTCAGAAACATGTTCCGTTATACTGGGAAAAAGAAAAAAAATAAAAAAAATTGGGCATGCTTTAGAGAAAGGATTAAAGTGAAGATGAGTATCAGCAAAGCTTCCTAATTTATGGTATTTCATCTGCGTTATTTTATTTATTTTTTTAATTTTAATTTCTTTGTTGTGTATCTCTAGAACAAAGGTCATAATATCACTCACTTTTGTATGTTATGTGGTGGGTAACGTTTTTTCTTTGGGATCTTCGAGAGACCAAAGAACTAGAATGAGTCTAAAGTTGTTATTTTTTTTAAAAAAAATCATGGAATGGCATACCATCACTCGATCATTCCCTCAGTTGGTGTATATACTATATATTCATGCGTTTATTCCACAGACTGTGCAGAAAGATAGGTCGTGGTTATCCACCCGATGAGGATTGTAGATGCAGAGGGAGGAATTTCGATGGCAAAGTGTTGGGACTTGTCCTCATCTTGTCACATCCTTTTAATCTTAACAGTCCACATCTTGCATTTCAATGTTTGTCAGCCTCCATGCACATCATGGGGCTATCAATTGGTTACAGATAAAAAGAAACGGATAAATAACAACGTGTCGCTTTGGCCGAGTGGTTAAGGCGTGTGCCTGCTAAGTACATGGGGTTTCCCCGCGAGAGTTCGAATCTCTCAGGCGACGAATTCTTTTAGCCCGCCCTTTTGTCATTACTTTACACTTCTTACCCTTGGGATTTCCTATCCTCTTAGACCATCCACAGTGGTTTCAACGAAAAAAACCATTCAACACCCACTTTATCACTCCACATCAGCTTCTCTCTCTTCCAACTCATCCATTCAACACTCATTCACATAACACCCTACAATGGTTTGTTTAATCCCTCATTCAACACTTTTCTCACTCATCATCCTATACCCACTACTTAAAATTTATTTTTTATTTTTTATTTTTATGATTAGCGTTGAAATAGTTATTATTGAGATCCATTTAAAAAAAAAATGGGTTTTTTTTTTTCGTCGGAATACAATGAAACTTACGTCAATTTAAAGAGAATTTTTTTTAGGAATTTTGGTGTAAAAAAAAAAAAAAAAACTCATTTTCTGTGAAATAATTGAGCTCAAAAAATTGGGATAAAAGTAAAAAATAGAGCCAGCCAATCATGCGCTGACAAGTGTCAACACAAAAAAAAAAAAAAAAAAAGGCTGACTTCGGCGCAGACGCGCCTTGTCTGCGCGTGAAGTACACGCGCCTCTCTGGCCCAATAGAGAGGCGCCACGTGGCAAAAACGGACCCCTTTTTTTCCCATTCACAGTGTGAATTTTTTTCACAAAAAAATTCACACTCTTCCCATTCACACACCATTGCACCAATTCACACAAAATTCACATGTGAAAGACCATTCAACACCCCAAATTCCACACCATTGTACATGGTCTTATATAACACCCCTAATTTACGCATTCTCTTTTATATTACGGTTCGCAATTGCCGGTTCACGGTTCGGAACCGCCTTCCACAATTTCCTTTTTTTTTAAAAAAATAAATAAATAATTTTTACTACAAAAAACAATTATAATAATATTTTATTACCGATTATTTTTACAAAAATGTATAGAAAATATGTTTAAAAAATTAAAGAGGTTTGTCCTCTTTCTTTTATATACTCAACAAATTTTTATTATTTTTATTCACTGAATTTGGCTAAAAACTCAGTCAAAACTCAACTTTTCTTGTAAACGTTCCGTTAGTAACGGTTAATTCTGATGAAACCGTTAAAAATCTAACGATTTTGACGGTTTTCTAACGGTTTTGATAACGGTTCCTGTTCCGGTTCGTTCTAGGCGGTTTATGGCGGTTCGGAACAACCGGTTCACAGTCTTCAGAGGGGATGAACTGGAACCGGTCCGTGTTACAAACGGTTTCGGTTCATACGGTTCTGGTTTTCGTCAAGGTTCAAGGCGGTTCCGGGCTTTTCGGTTCCGGTTCCGGTCCAGTTTGGCCATCCCTACTACCAAGTGTGAATAGGTTACAATCACACCAAACAATATATACTCCCTCGATCATTTTTGAAGAACGAAAATTACGTTAAATTATTAATTTAAGTAAGTTTTGTGAACGAGTACAAGAGAAAAAAGTGGGTATGAAATAGTAAGTATCGTGGAACAGATAAATAAATGAGGCCTAATCTGGCTGACGGAGCGGTTTGCTCCACCTATTAGGAATGGAATGATTGAGTATGATAAGTGGTCACCAACGTTAATGAAGTACTCCCTGTTTCCCAAGTTAGTATTTCTTTTTTCGTTATTATTACGAATGAATTTTGAGCAATTATATAAGTTTATTTTAATTATCTTAATGAAAATTTGCAGCTTGTTATTGATACACTATTACAAATACTATCAACATCAATTTTAGATTCTCATTAAAATAATTAAAAATAACTTAAATTATTGCTCCAAGTTCATTCATCATAATAACGAAAAAAGAAAGACAAATTTCCCGAAACAAAGGGAGTATTATAATGAAAGAAAGGAAATCGGACATCAAAAATAATAATAATAAAAGGATACTATTATAGTGGGACATAAAAAGTAAAAAGAAAAAAAAAACAATTTGTTATACTCCTTCTATCCTAAAATAATCTTCACATTTGATCAAAGTTTCTATTGATCAATTTTGAACACTTGCTTCGCGCTACCCATGTTGTATTTATGCATATTTAAGCTTAAATTGTAGAAATGAGAAGAACGTTTTGAGACAATGAAAAATGGCAAATGAGAAGATCATTTCGGGACGGAGGTGAGTAAAATGGAAGAGTGCAAATAACATCCAACGTTTCACCCAGAGAGATCAAATCACACACAGGTTGTACCCGTCTGTGAACCACAACCATCTCTTAGCAACACCAAAACATAGAACTCACACTCAAATACACCCAAAATGTGAAAACCAATTTTACCTTTGATTAACACCAAATATTATTGGAAAATGATTTGGAAAGCACACTAAAACAAATATATACACAAGAAATGTTGAATATCAGAGTCACAACAACAATGCATCACCACTTGACAAGCATCTTCCATAAATTTCTCAAGTTCTGATAGAAAATTTGGGTTTTTACATGTCCAACTACGAGACTATCTATCCACCAGTTACACAAGACAGACAGCGGTGCACTACTGACATATCGCGGGACTTTATCTCGGCAAATTCAAAACCCAAATTCATGATGCGTAAAGAAATGACAGTTCTAAACTTTAAAATACTCTCAATGTGAAGTTTTATATTCCAAAACCGAACACTGCCCGTATCTTATTGAAGATGAGATCCCGCCATCCTCTCTCTGTATTCTCCACCACTGTTGAATTTCCATATCTGCATAGAGTATCAAACAAACATTAGATATACACCACTTTAGAAAGCAAGGGGGAAACAAATGGATCATACTCCCTCCATCCTCATTTGATTATTCGAAATTTGAAAGGATACGAACACTTGCTTCACTAGCCATGTTGTGTTTATGAAAATTTAAGCCCAAATTGTAGAAATGTGGAGAACTTTATGGGACAAAAAAAAAATGGCAAATGAGAATCATTTCGGGACAGAGGGAGTACTAACTAAGGCCAACCTGTCTTCTTCAGGAACATCAGTTTGTGTCAATTTGACGATTGTAACTCCAGGTTCAGGCTCATCTAAGACAAGGCGGACCTGCAATAACAGCCAGGCAAGCTTCAGAAGAAATATTTAACCAAATTCTCTGTCCACTAAAATCAAGCAAAAACCATATACACTTGCAAATGTGAGGCCAACTCACCAACTGGTGTATGCATTAAACGTCAACAGGCAGAACATATGCCAACCCACAACCTGATGTACTCCCTCCGTCCCAAAATGATCTTCACGCGTGACTATTCAAACTTTTTAAGGGTGTGAACACTTGCTTCACTAGCCATGTTGTGTATATGCACATTTAAGCCTAAATTGTTAAAATGAGAACTTCTTTTTGGGACAATGAAAAATGGTAAATGAGAAGATCATTTTGGGACGGAGGGAGTATATATCAGGTGTCAACAGGCACACATAAGGCAAATAACATGGTCCGCATATCACATACACGCAACCGCATTACCAAACAGGATAGCAATTCCCACATTTGGCTAATCAAAAACTCACGCCAACAAGCCTATTCATTCTTGATGCTATAATAAACAATATAGTTCCCTCTATGGAATGGCATGTAAACAGAAGGACAATCTAAATGTATTCCCTAATCTTTAAATTCACGCCTAGTTTGACTTAAAAGATTGCCACCTAGTTTCATTTCACTTCTTTTGGGGAGCAATTAAGAAATTAGCAGGGTCTCAAAGCAATTTCCTATTTGAGTTCTTCTGGAAGAGATGCGGTATGTATAATACAAACACGTGTTTGCCTTCCATGGACTCCACAACTATTCAGATTGCTTCTCTCTACGTATACTTCATTCAAAGAAAAACATAACAAGTAGGATTATTGTAAGGACATTAACCTCATATCTTCCCATTCCCGGCTACAAATATGCAAGAGCCAGCCTATTGCGACAAGTCGTTACATGCCTCAACTTATCCAATCAACCTTCTAAATTATTATTAACCATGCTTAACAGTGATCCAAAAACCAACAATTTAACCACCATCCAAATACTTTGTCAGCAGTATCTTTTGATATAGAGACTTTAAAAGTAATTCTGTCCTGCAAAATATGTCTTTCACCCATCAAAACATAGAAATCCATAAAGCATTCAAATAACCACAAGCACACATAGCACCCAGTTACACGAATAAGAACAGATTTAAACACCAACAAGCATATATCGCAAATAGCTCCGCATATCAAATCCCAAAACCTAAATTCATATGCCAGTGGTTAAACAAGAAAAGCCCCCTGTTGCATCCAAATAAGCTCAAAATCACAAACTTGCTCACATTAAGAAGCCAAATTGAATCACAAACACAAAAACATATACGCGGAACAAATGAAAAACTTCACTAACCATGGAATGGAGACCATCAGGCCAATTCCCAAACCGCCACTTCTGCACAATCAGCTTCCCCTCCTCAAACTGCCCCATCAAAAATGCTAAACTCCCCACCAACCTCCTTGCTAATCCTAGCATTACTTTGCGTAAACCCCTTCCACCTATTCTCATCCATCAAAATTTCATACAAATCTTTAGCCCTACAACTAAACTTCTCGCTCAACTTTATCGTCTTAAACCCTTCCCCTCTTCTTTTCTTCCTTCTTCTTCTCCTCCTTAACAGGAGCCACCACTGGTGCAGCCACAGTCTTCTTGGCATTAGCATTCACTTTCTTAACCTCTAATTCATCCTTAGCCGGCCCACCTTTCGCCATTGCCCCAACATAAACCCTAACTTGTTCCAACACGAATTCCTTCCCTTTCCCCAAAAACGCATCCTTCAACCTCCTCCCAATCGGCCCCTTATCTTTAATCACAACTCTAATATCCGGATCCTCATCGGCGTTCTCATCGGAAACGGAATTTCAACAACCCCATCAGCAACCAACATTGTCTTTCCTTCCCCGTCCTTAACCTCACCCTGCCAAGACAAATTAAGACTAATTTCATACCCAGGTATGATCTTTCCCTTACGAACATTAACATACGCTTCTCCTTCTACTTTGTCCAAGGTTTTAGTCTTGATGTAGAGATTTCCTTCGCCGTTGAGAATCGTCTTGCCGGCGAGGAGCTTGGTGAGGAGGTTTTTGGACCATTCTAAGCAGTCGGTTTTCTGACCAGTGCCAGTTATGGACGTTGGCGCCGTCCGGCCTGTCTTCTACAATCCATCGCTTATCTTCTTCGCCGTATTTCGCCATGCCGGAACAGAGATCTAGAGTGAGAATGTGGAGTGTCAAGGATCTAGAGATTTGAAACCCTAAGAAGAGGTGAGTTGACTCAGTGAGCGACAAACATTTACTAAGTACACTCCCATTTTACCCGTTACTGTCTATATACACTAATCACCCGCCAAAACTCCCCCAATTGGTCCACCCAAATTTGCTCTGCAAAATCCCTCCGGTTTGTTCCTCGATCAAGAAGATGAAAATAACCCAGAAGTTCAAAAGAGTTGTGAAACCCATCAAAGTTATAGAGAAGAACACAAGCAGTGGTTCCAATTCCCAAATCTGTTATTATCAAGGTCAAACCAAACCCCAAAAAACCCAAACCCAAATCACAAACCCATTCATTTGCACCTCCCACTATTCCAATCTCAATATCATTGGATAAAAATTCAATCTTGTCTCCTGATTTCTACCGAGTCGATGCCCTTGATCTTGCCCCTCGATTGCTTGGAAAGTACCTCAGGAGAGATGATGTTGTTCTTCAGATTACTGAGGTAGACTTTTCTTCATTTTATTTATTTGTTCTTCTTTAACCTTCTCACAATGTTCAACTGAGAAGAGGTCAGTTCAGCTTTAAAAAGTCAAACTTTGATTCTTTTTTTTTATATGATGTGGAGTGTTTTTTTGTCTGAAATGTTTGGTACATTTGCTTATATTTGACAGGTTGAAGCATATAGACAGAATGATTCGGCTTGTCATGGCCGGTTTGGTATTACAGCAAGAACAGCACCCGTTGTAAGTTGTCATTGCATTGAATTTAGTATTTTGTAATCCAAATCTTGTATAAGCTCCTTGCATTGGAATTGGACGCTTGCTAGTTCTATACCCCTCCGTCCCGAACTGATCTTCATACTTTTTTCGCTGTTATTGCGAAGGAACTTTGAGCAATAACTTTAGGTTTATTTAATTGTCCTAATGAAAATCAAAAACTTGTTATTGATACACCATCAAACAATACTATCAATAGCATGTTTTAGATTTTCATTAGGACAATTAAATAAACCTAAAATTATTGCTCAAAGTTCATTCGCAAAAACAACGAAAAAAGTATGAAGATCGTTTTGGGACGGAGGGGGTATTTAAGATAATTTTTCTTAAAGTTCATGCGTAAGTCATGGATTCACAGCTATCAGTGTCAACTTTTTCCCTTTGCATTTACCTTTAACATGTAATGGAAGTACTCTTTGGATTCTTGTTTGTTCGACAATGCGATATTTTGATACATGAGTGTCTAAAGGGGAGAGCATTATTCACTACTAGCCATTTAAACATCAGTGTTCTGGTGGTGAAATTTGAGGATAGAGTAAAGAATGAAAGTTAAGATTCTAAAAGGTTTGTCAACTTAAAATCAAATACTGAAGGATCCATTCTTTTCAACTTTGTTTTTATGCTAAAGGGGTTTTGCAAAATATAGAATATGCTCTGATTATCTATAGCATAACTTGTATATAGATTGTTTCTTTTGGACATTCAAAACAAAAAAGATTGTCTGTTTGTAAAAAAAATCGAATGCAGTGAAGAGTGTTGGCTGTGATTTAGACATGTAGTGTTAAAACCTAAGGTGCTCGGACTCTTTGGTTGACCTCGCCGGACTCGTGTTGACTACACTAAAATAGGAGTGTCCGACACGGGTACGGCGGGGTAAACCAAAGAGTCCGAGCATCAGAGGTTAAAACTCTAAATTGAAAAGCATGAGGCCTGATGACCTTGCATTGGACATAACCAAACGGCAAAAAAGGGTTATGTAGCCGACCACAAGTACTACTATTGTGGTAATCATTTGGTCTTTTATGAAGCTAATTCCTACCACCTCCCTCTTAACCCCAATTTTCAGCGTGGACACTTGCCAGTGTGCCTGTTCGAGTAGACAAGCTCAAGTGGTATATCTTATCTATTTTCCAGTGTCCCTTTAAACATAGTCTTTGTGAGATCAGTAGACAACTGCTCACTTGGGATGTATTTTGTCGTGTCCCTTTAATCATAGTCTTTGTGAGATTAATTGAGAAATATGCTGATTTTATCATGAGACATGTGTTCCAGAATAGGAGGCCATTCTGATCCAAAATTCCCCCCTGCAAATTTTCCAATGGCGCAGCATATATGCTGTATTTCTTAGGTTGGATGTATAAAACTAGACTAACTGGAATGGTTAAAGGATGAAAATTATTGTTTCTGTGAGCATATAAAGGACAACAGGCAATAAAATGTTGAAATTTGTAATTGTGCTCATACCAAGTGGTTCATAGAAGAAAGGTACTTTCATTGTTTTTTACAACGTGGGTAGTAATTAATTGAGCACATTGTACAATGCACTTCAGTGTACATTTTTAATTATGAGAAAGGACTGGGTGCTGTTACTGAAAATATAACATTGTATAATAAGTAAAATCTAAGACTAGGCTTTGAGGTTTAGGGTCTATTGTTCAGGGGTTTATGTTCTTTGGTTTTTAGTGATTAAGTCTTAAGGTCTCAGATTTACTGTTTAGGATCAATTTCACATTGTTTGTATAAATTCTTAGAACTTTGAAACACTTAATTAAATTTAATGAATGCCATATCGTAATTTAAAATCAAAACTATGCTACAATGTTAATGTGTTGAGAAGAAAGTAGGCAGCCCGCCCTATGGAGAAAAAAAAAGGACTACGGCTACACTTATTTATTTGTCAATTCTTTCGTAGAAAAAAGTTGTCTTTATGTGAAGCTGTTAAGGTGCTCAATATTGTAGTATTGCACTTTATAACAATGAATATCTGCTTGATTACCAGTAAAATGTCTGGACCTAAAAGACCAAAAGGCAAACTTTTGTCAGTACTGATTGAATTGCAAGGTATATTTTTTCTGACGAGGGCTGGAAACAGCAGTTCATTTTCCTTTGTCTGATTTCATCCGTCTCCAGTAACTTGACCCCAATAAAGTTGTTTGCTTGATCTCATTCTTCTCTTTGTTATGCATATTATATGTTTGTTGAACGGTATATCTTCAAAACACATCCTCTTTTTACATGGGGTTCCATTAACCTTCAAGCAGCTACAAGTGCATTTTGTGCTTGCTGTACTTTACAAAGTTTTTTTCTTTTCTTTTCTCTTTCTCTTTCTCTTTCCCTTTCCCTTTCCCTTCCTTTTTTTTTTTTTTTTTTTTTTTTTTGGGTTAATCAAGACAATGTTGAGGCAAAATCATTGGTCAGGCACCGCGTTTTCCATGTATATATGCTTGCTTTTGCTAATAATTTCGAGGAAAAGTAAGGGAATTAAACTTAAAGCTAGATAGTGAAAGAGTAAGTATGAACACGAAGGATGGACTACCATATATTCAGTTATGCTTGATGAAAAACAAACTCCTGAGCCTATGATAAGTTCAAAGGAACTAACGTTAACCTGACGTGAGATTATGAAGCTTACTAACTGAACTAACCAGAAAAGTTAAAATAAATGTAATACATCCTTCGTCCCAGTTAAAGAGGCATGTATTCATTTTAGGGCCGTGGCATCGAAGAGTAACATTTTCTTTAAGAAAACTTTTTTCTACATTAAATTGACTAAGCTAACCTTCATTTTCCTGCCAAGTTTGATATTAAATATTACCACCTAGTTAGAATTCATTTTTTTTTTTTTTTTTTTTTTGGGGGGGGGGGGGGGGGGACCAATTTAGAGAATTAGTACATTTTCAAACCATTAGCTTAATTTGTGTGTTTAGTCAATTTTTACTCTTATTGGGATGGAGTACGTACGATTGAACAAAACTAGTAAACGTCTAAAATGTAAAGCATTAATCTCACATAGGGAATTAATTGCCTTGGCCGCGCTATATAAAGATCTTGGGCTACTTCTCTCATTGCCAATCGGTTTTTAGATGGAACCTCAGACTTTTATCATGGTATCTGAGCTGACCCTTGACACGTCCTTGCCCAAAGTTTGGCCCACGATGATCTAGCTCCGCGCCACCCAAGCTTACGTCCACGCGTAACCCAAAATTCGGCTACGCGTGAGGGGGCGTGTAAGAAATTATCCCACATCCAGAGTTAACTGGCCTTGCCCTCGCTATATAAAGATCCTGGGCTACTCCTCTCATTGCCAATTGGTTTTGCGATAGGACCTCAGACTTTATCATAAAACACAAATTTGGCCTCTCTTAGTTGGTTACTGTTTTTTAACTTGAAATGTTAAAGTTGGTGCATTTGGCTTTGTTTTTTGGTTTTTTTTCCTTACTGAAACTTGGAAACAGTTTGGGCCTGGAGGACATGCGTATGTTTATCTTTGCTATGGTCTACACACAATGCTCAACGTTGTGGCAGACGAGGAACGCGTTGGAGCTGCTGTCTTGATTCGAGCCTGCGCTCCTGTTAGTGGTACGTAGTAATTTCTTTCAAATGTGCTTTAGTCAACTTTGCTTCTGTGGTGATTCGGGACTAGGGATTTTTATCACCTCCAAGTAGGCCTTCTACATTTCTTGCTTGTACTGAGTTTCTCAATTGTAATCATAGGATTGGATACTATAAAACAGCGCCGGGGATTGGGAACAGATAAACCTGTTCTTCTTACTGGGCCTGGGAAGGTTAGTTTAATTCTTATCCTTCTCTTTATCATTGTAGTAATGTTTTGTTGTATAGTTTTTATGTATGCTGAAGTGATACTGGATTACTGGATTGTTAATTTTGTGTCTATGTACTCCCGCTCTACAAAAGTCTTACTAGTATATTAAGGTCCTCTTTGGATCACAATTAGTTATGTGGCTCGTGGTTTTTTCTTTTTCATGGTTTTGAATTTAAAAAGGTAGCAGAGATATAGAGAGAAAGTGAGCTTGAGAGAGACAGGTAGAAAACCAAGAAGAAAACTATGAATCACGAAAAAGATCGCAAAGACGCAAGCAGGGTATGTTTAGATTGAAATTATGTGTCCGCTGATATCATCATTATACGATATTTGATTTCTCTTGGATAGCAACTCATGATGAACTGGTGGCCATCATGCCATACTGTAGTTGTGTTATTTCTCTCTTATGGTTAGTAAAGCGTGCAAATGGCAGTGTTTTGAATTCTTTATTGCAATGTGTGTGTGATGAAACTCAAAATAAAATAAAAGTTGCATCGAGTTTGGGTTTCAGTGTGGAATCCCTTTTTCTTGCGTGGAAGGGGTGGGAACTGGGAAGTGAAATATTAGAAAGAACTGGTGGAATTAGTTGTTGAAAATACTCCCTCTGTCCCAGAACGAGAGTCCTACTTTGACTTTGGCGGTCAACTTGAATGACTTTGACCAAGAATTCTTGAAAAAAAAATACTAACCTAATGAAACTTTTTAATTATTATTAATAAATAAATAACATAATCTAGCTTTAAATAAACTCGATTTCCTCATAGTTGATTCTTCTTGTCATAGATTGGTCAAGCTTTGGGACTTTCGACAGACTGGTCTAATCATCCTCTTTTCAGTCCTGGTAAGTTTTATTTCATATCATTTTAATTAGTACTTCTCTTTCTATATAAAGGATTTGGAAAATTTTGGATGTAACCCTAATGTAGCTCAAGTGTGTAATTTTAGGTGGATTGGAGCTCTTGGATGGACCAGAACCAGAAAGTATACTTGTTGGTCCTCGTGTCGGCATTGACTACGCATCACCGGAGCATGTTAGTGCATTGTGGAGATTCGCGATTGCTGGAACCCCATGGATAAGTGCCCCTAAGAACACTCTCAGACCACCCTAATTTGCTATCATAGGTGACTACAAATCCCTTGATACGATAAATTTCATAAGTCAATGTTGAGAATGACCATAACTTCTGTTTTTGTGTATTTTATTTCATGAAACTGAAAAATTACAAAACAAATGCATGAAAGATGAAAAATTACAGAGCAAATGAGAGGAATTGCTCATTGTTTTGAAAAATTGCCATGTCTTGTTCTTCCAAAACCACGAGGGCTTCGATACCATCCCATTTGGGGTATCCATCAAAAGAAAGCAATTCTTCATTTGACACCCAGCTATAGTCATCCTAATGGGCTTTCCCCACCCGAAATTGACCTCATATGCCGCAAACCCGCACACACTTGTACACGTATAAACCTCCGTACCATTACTTTCACTACTTATTTTCTCAAAAAACTCAGCTGATTGGATCACCCTTTGATTCATTTCAAAATCCGTCATCCCATTTAGTTGCATTTTCTCATTCTTGATTCGAGCACTGATTGAACTCAGTTCTAACTCGCTCTCGTTCACAATTGGTATGGTAATGCCTGCATACATATTTCCCACATAGTTTTCTGGTAATGGTGGGGCCATTCTTTTTTCGCATATTTACCAACTGCACTAATGTATACTCCCTCCGTCCCGGCACAAGTGATACCAACTTTTGGGAAACAGAGATTAAGAAAAGATAGTATATGTGTAGTAGAAAATGAAGAGAGAGAATGAGTGGGGTAAATAGTAGTGTTGGTTGAATAAAATGAGTGGTGGAAAATGAAGAGAGAGAATGAGTGAGGTTAAATTGTGGGGTTGGTTGAATATAAATATATTAAAACATTTCTATTTTAGGCGGTGTCAGTTGTGCTAGGACAAACAAAAAGGAAATAAGTGTCACTTGTGCTGGGACGGAGGGAGTATACCTTTGAACTTTGTTGTTGTCCTGAATAATTAGCCATTGCTGAATTTACTGCACATCGATGAAGAAGTGAGTTGAGAACTTCGACCCTGGTAGTAGGTTGCAGACAGTGGTCTTCCTCCTCAACCTTGTCTTTTAATTTAGCTGGGAACACAAATTTCTTGGTAACATATTTGTTCCCTTTGTCAACTAAATAATCATTGAAATCAAAAAAAACAATATTGGTTTTAGGGGAGGTTGAAGACTTGAAGTACAACCTTGTTATTACTTATAGCAGCCCAGTAGTTTATAAAGTTGAGCAAAGTAGAACCATCTCCAATCTTATGGGACATGGACACTGCTAAAGATATTCCTCCACAACCAAAACAGGTAACTTGAACCATAACTAGACTTTCCCAACCCTTTGAAGGTGAGTCGCATGATTTACCATTAGGTAAGATTGATCAGGATGTCAAGGTTAATTTAGTTAACATAAGTGTCCCATGGTCACCACCATCACTTTCACTATTTGGGTCCACCCAACAACATTCCTCAACATCAACATCGTCCTCTTTTTATGCTATATGAACTTGCCCTCGATTAGGACAGTTATTAGATAAATGTCCAGGCTGTCCACAACGAAAACTATTTATTACCAAAAGTCTTGGCATATGGATTGGGATTCTGACGCCCAGTAGCTGTATTAGTACCCTTCCCCACCGGCTGAGTTGGAACAGTATCCTGCTTCTCAGTACTGCTCTTAGAACATGTGGACTGCTCGTTTTCAACTACCGGTGATTTAGACCTTGAAGATTGCCGTGTGTTAACGGGTGGATGGTACTTAAATACTGGGCTAGGTTGTTGGCCCTCAATAGTTTTAAAATTTGATATTAATATTTGGTTAAAGATCAATAGTGTTGACCATCAACAGTCAAAAGTGGCCAAAAAATATGATACTGAGGGAGTATAATTTGAGCTTCAGAGTGCATAAACAAAACGTGGTTAGTGAAGCAAGTGTTTGATATTTTAATAAAGTTTGAATGGTTTGGTATTTTAATAAAGTTTGAATGGTTAAAGGAGAAGGTCATTTTGAGAAGGAGAAAGTATTACTCCCTCCGTCCCGGTTTAAGGTTCTTAGTTTGATTTTACACATTTATTAAGGAACCAAGGCAAATTTGAGTTTAGTTTGATTTTACACATTTATTAAGGAACCAAGGCAAATTTGAGTCAAGAATAGTAGTATGTGGAGGATATAATTGTCCATTCATAAAGCAAGTGGGTGAAAAGTAGGAACCAAGGCAAATTTGAGTCAAGAATAGTAGTATGTGGAGGATATAATTGTCCATTCATAAAGCAAGTGGGTGAAAAGTAGATGGGTGAGTGATGTTTTTTTTTTTTTGTAATATATGAACTTTATGAGGACAATTATAGTTTAAATTTAGCTTATTTTATTTCTTTACGCGGATATAATGCACTTGGTGGTATTGTGTTTGTTATGGACAGAAATTAGGCTAACTTTGAAGCATATGCATGAGAATTGGACTTGGGCAATGGGTAAAGACTTGGGAGCATTAAGGAAAACTTTGGCACAAGGAAAAATTCGAGATGGAAGATTACATACCCGATCGGGCTCACCACACTACCCGATCGGGTACATAAAGAAAAGGGGAAGATTTTTGCGGAATTTTGAAGACCCGATCGGGCACCCCATAATACCCGATCGGGTATATTGAAAAAAAAAGAAGCAATTTTTGGTTTGAAAATACATACCCGATCAGGTAGAATCTCTTAATTAAAAAAAAAAAACAAAAAACAAAAACCAATGCTCTCTTATGATCATTACCAAAAATGTCTTTATAATTTTTTTTTCCTATCTATATCTTTATAACTTTTATCTTTTGAGAAATTTGATAAAAAAAAGTTAGGAATATATTGGGCATAAATGAAAAATTCTAAATGTTAATATAGAATTTATAAACTTTATTAAGTACAAGCATTGCTTTTATTAATGAATTTTTGGGTCATCTAAGTTAGGTTATATTTACTTGTGAAAATTTTGAAAGCATTCTTGTTTATGCATCACAAAGCCTTTATTTTTATTCCTTTTAAGATATGAATGAGTGTTATTTATTTTCCGAATCACAAAACCTTCACTTAAAATCATCTTTTCATTTCCACTTTCAAGGCTATTAATTAACTAACTTCTTGTGAAATGTCTACTCGAATATCTAAATGAATAAATCATTATAGAGTGGAACAATTTAAAACAAGGAACTCAATTGCCACGTTCAAATATAAAAATCTCTAGCCTTTTTCCACTATCATCCTCCGCTCCCACTTTTGTGATTCAAAGTGCATAACAGCTTATGAGTATATTTATTAAGGAATAAAAGCCATTGTTTAATGATGAATTTCAAGCATGAAACATTTTTTCACAAAGCACTCTAAAGAGTGAATTTATTTTAAACCTTACTTATGATCCGAAAGTCCATTTGGTTATTTTAATATGCTTTTACTTGATAAATTTTATTCATGTTGTATTATGCTTATAATTCTCTATCTGTTTTCCAATATAATCCTAGGTTCTTTTTCGCAAATTTCTTGAGACGGAAAATTTAGAAAGAAAACATTTTACGAAGGCAATACTTTACATAACGCTATTCTGAGGGAGCATTGATAACCTTTCTTATTTCTCTAATTTATGTCATTTGCACTCCTTCCTTTTGTTCAATGTTTAACTTACTTAAGGACAAGCAAGAGTTTAGTGTGGGGGAGTTGATAAATGACTATTTTATAATCATTTATAGTATTAAATATTATAATATAATTGTCATTTTATCTCAATATTAGTTGCATTTAGTTTAAATTTAGCTTATTTTATTTCTTTACGCGGATATAATGCACTTGGTGGTATTGTGTTTGTTTTGAACAGGAGTTAGGCGAACTTTGAAGCTCAATTATGCATGAGAATTGGACTTGGGCAATGGGTAAAGACTTGGGAGCATTAAGGAAAACTTTGGCACAAGGAAAAATTCGAGACGGAAGATTACATACCCGATCGGGCTCACCACACTACACGATCGGGTACATAAAGAAAAGGGGAAGTTTTTTGCGGAATTTTGAAGACCCGATCAGGCACCCCATAATACCCGATCGGGTATATTGAAAAAAAAAATCAATTTTTGGTTTGAAAATACATACCTGATCGGACCACCCCCTATACCCGATCGGGTATTGTCAACCAGAACCATTGCCTTTTAAAAGGTGCCTTTTGGTGTTTAATCCGGGAATGGGTGCATCTCTTGGCCCCAAAGCCTATATATAGACATGTAATTATCAGTCTTAGGCACTTAGAAACTATTGTAAGATTACTCTAGCAAAAATCCTAGTTCAAAAACATCATTTATACTCAGATTTTGAGTGAACCATTAAAGGTGTTTTTGAGCAAGTTTGAAGCAATAATATATTGAGGTTTATTTTCAGTCATTTCTATCTTCATTCACTTTGAATAAGTATTTTCTTCCCTTTTCTTACTTTTATGTCTTATTCATCTATTGTTTTTATAATAATATCAATGGCTTGTGAGTAATCCTCCGTATTCTTGGGGGTGGAAACTCAACAATGATGTGTTCTTCAATGTTAAATCATGCTCTCTTTCTTTCTCTTCATCTTAAAACAATTTCTTCATATCGTAACAAAAACGCCTACGACCATGATGACGTCCATGATTCGTATAAACTCTAGTTAGTCGAGAGAAGCACCTAGCGGAGAATCTCGACTAGCGGATCCATATGAAGTAAACTGAGTTTCTATTAATCACGAGAGTAGATTAATGGCCTAGGGATGTTCCTTGAGTGGAAAGTATGTGGATTTTCATAAACTTAATGGATTCTTACTAATTATGGGCCATCGAGAGATATGGCATAATTAGTATGAGAATACAAATAATATTTGCGTGATCGTGAGAAATAGTATAGGCCTATTGTACCATCCTTGTCTTCAAATGGAACTTTAATCTAAAAGAGCATGATTACTCGATGAACACATGATTGTTCGAGTCCCAATCCTGAGAATTCCTTCAATAAAAGAGTTTTAACCAAAGATAGTGTAGTTTGCAATTTATTTCTAGTAAAACAATACAACAATTATTTTTTCCCCCAATCAAAAGATTATTTATTACTTTTACAAAAAACAATTTTTTCGTAAAGTAACATTGTCCTCGTGGGATTCGCCCGTACTTGCACATATCTATACATCTACATGTTGAGATCGCTCACCAACAAGAGAAATCACTAGAAGAGATAACAAAATATCCACGCACGCAAAACAAGAACAAAACACACAATTTTTCTGTGGTTCGGCTTAAAGCCTATTCCACCCAATAATAAATATATTAAACTTCTCGATATTACAAGAATGGAGACTCTCTCTCTCTCTCAACACTCTCGAATATCCTCACCATCTCTCTCTCAACACTCTTGAATATCCTCACCAACGCATACAATTTCTCTCTCTAAATTATATGCATATGCTAACTCTCTCAAGTTGTATCAAAAACCTAACTAGTGAAGCCTATTTATAATGGGGAGGCACACTTATTTTCCCTTCCTAACCGATGTGGGATTACTATTCCTTTTCCTAACTGATGTGGGATATAGCAATCCTTTCCAAACCAAAATAGGATTTAGGTAATTTTGGTCAATTTCCCAACACTACAACACCGTGCACTTGCGGATTTTAACTAACCGTTAGTTTTGGCTTAACAGTTACACTTGACGGTCTTAAACTTTAATCTATGGCAAAGACATATCATCTGGCAAGAAAGGATAGACATGATAGTTATCTTTAACATAGACAAGTAATGACTCTTTACATTACTCAAGTAAAAAAAAACAAAGTTTTAGTTTCAAATTTTGAATCATACTAAATGTTGTTGACTCCCACACCTAACTCCTCGTAAAACCCCACGCTACCCACTACACCTCCAACACCACCCCTTCCATCCATCATATCCCCACCCCCACCTTCCAACCCCACCTTCCCTCCCACATCCCCTTTCGGAAAATAAAAATAAAAAATCACTCATATAAAAATTATCTTTTAAACCTACTCCACCTCCACCCCCGCCCCCAGCCCAATAAGAATTTTTCTTTTTTCTCTTATTAAAATTATTTTATAACACCCCCCCACACAATTTTTTTTTTGACTTTTATTAAAATTATTTTCTAACACCTCCCCCACCACCACCACCCAGCCCCCCACCCACACCCGCCCCCCCCCCCCCAAAAAAAAAAAAAAAAAAATATTTTTTCACTCATACTAAAATTATTTTTGAATACCTTCCCTACCCCCCCTACCCACACCACCAATCCCACCCCTCATTTTTTTTTTCTCATATTACTTTTTTTTTTCATATGAAAATACTTTCCTTATATTTACCGAACAACCAAAAACATGTTTATGTCATTTTCCGGAAAACATTTTCATTTTACGGATAGCATTTTCATTGCAGATGAGACGTAGATACACAGACTAACACAACAACACAAAACAAAAGGAAACGAAACAGAATGAAATAACCTAAGCAAGCTAAATAAAAAATAGGGTGCATAATTATTATGTCAACATTTACAAACAAAAAGGTGTCAATTAGTGCAGCGCAACTTATTTTTTATTTAAATAAATGAACAATAACAAAGGGAAAGGAAAACAAAAATAAGGATAAAATGACTTCCTAAAGATAGTGAATATCCCATTCACCGTCATCTTTCCAATTTGGAATCAAAACTTGTGGAATGTGCGATATTTTATTGTAATCTCCATACTTATTGTGCAGAGGATCAGTAACCTTTTTGGGCATATCCGGCAGCACGAGCCGCCTAAGGTTAGTTAGATGTTCCATGCCTAAGGGCAGACCATCCAACAATTTGCATTTCCAAATGGACAATTCTTCAAGAAGCGGCATTGCTCCTTCAAAATCGAGAATTGACATTCTTCTGAGCTTTTGAAACTCACCAGCCTTGAAACACAAGCTCTCCCCATCATACGCATGTTCAAGACCAAGTTCAATCAGGTTTGGTAGACCTTCAAGGGTACTAAGCAGACCACTGCCATCCTGTAAGCTGCACCACACCACCCTAATTCTACAATTTCCAAGCTGTGTAATGACGAAATCCAATCCAGTGCCTTGTGAAAACGTCCTACAAATGTGATGCTTTTAAGAAATGGCAGAAGAGGTGGAGTTGTCAATACAAACTCAAGGTTGATGACCTCCTCTTCTCCAATTGAAACACGACGCAGGTTGCGAAGATTAGTAAGCTTTAAAATTGAGGAGAACAATGACATTCCATCCTCTCTTCTCAACCTTAAAATCGTCAAAATTCTCAATTGACTCAACCTCCCTATCTCACTCAACATAGTTGCACCACCACCGCCTATAGCTTCTTCATCTACCTCAACAGATCCTAGCTTCTGTAAGGAGAGTAAATCTCCAATATTGGATGGAGCCTTAAATCCTCTTACATGGTGAAATGGTATGTATGCATAACGATGTTTTTCATACCTTCCTAACATGAGATTCCGCAGCCGTACAAGCTTCACAATCCCTTTAGGCACAGTTTCTTGAGGTTTTCTATCAATTTGGGAAGGATTTTAACCTTTGTTCCTCTCAAGCTTAGATACCTAAGATGAAGCAACCCAAATACTTCATCAGGAATCACAACTAACACATCACCATCAAGATCCAACACCTTTAAGAATTTTGAGCTTGCCAAGATACGAGGTAATAATGGACTGATAGATAGTGGAACATCAAATATGAGGAGGGAACGAAGACGGCTGAAATAGGTGTTGCTTCCTTGGACATTTTCAAAGGATTCATGGATTGCAAGGTGTCGAACCATCTCAGTTATTAAACCATTAACCCCTGACACTATTTTCTGCTCTCTCGATATCAGAAGAATAATTTCGCGCAGCAGGTCATGAATTCGACATGATTTAACTTTCACTCGAAATCCTGCATCAGCCACTTGGACCAAACTTCTATTTATAAGCTCGTACAAATATGTCCTCCCAACATCTTCGATTGCCGTTCCTCCTCTTTCTTCCACAAAACCATGTGCAATCCATGATTGGATCAGTCTACTGCTGTTAATCTTTGCGTCCTCTGGAAAAAGGCTCATGTACAAGAAGCATATTTTTAGATAATATGGCAGATCGTAATAACTGAGAGAGAGTATTTTTTTCAATCTCTCAAGCCTCTGATTTTTTTCTAGCTCAACAGGAAGGCTACCATGAAACATTTCCCATTCGTCAGTCCTGCTCCTATCCTTGGTGGACAAAACACCACCAACCACCACAATTGCTAGTGGCAATCCCTCGCATCTGCTTAAAATACTTTGAGAGATTTCGAGCAAATGCGGAGGACACGTGTGGCTTCCTGGAAATGCCTTCTTGCAAAAAAGAGTCCATGAATCTTCTTCAGACAAAGCGTTTAAATTGTGAACCTCGCCTCCAGTTTGAATTTGAGATGCAGAAGCTACATCAGCAATCCGTGTTGTTAGCATCAATCTACAGCCACAATCATTGTCGGGCACTAAATTTTTCAGGAGTTCCCATGCAGGGACAGTCCAGACATCATCAATAACAAGTATGTACTTCCTTTGCTTAAGGAATTCATCAATGATGTCCTTCAAAGTGTTGTCGTTCGAAGATTCGGCACCTTGAGGAGCTGGTTGATTTACCTCCCTGTATAGCTGTTGAATAATGTCACGCAGGAGGTCAAGAGGGTTGAAAGATTGGGATATGACGAGCCATAGATGGACCTGAAAATGCTTCTTCACCGATGGGTCATCATATACTTTTTTAACCAACGTCGTTTTGCCTGAACCCCCCATCCCAACAACCGAAATGCATCCAGAACTTGCATTGTCAAGTAGCCATGACACTAGTTGTTGTTTGGGCTTGTCAAAGCCCACAATATCTGCCTCCCTTTGGAGAAGAACACCTCTATAATCGTAAGGTGTCCTGGTGGAACTTGAGGTTTGGTGTGGTGGCAATATCATAGGGTATCTCTGATTTGCAGATGCAATATCAGGGAGTTGGGATCTGAGGTCTCGTATTTTCGAAGCAATTTGATGACGAGCTTTTAACCCTTTAAAAGAGTATACTATTCTACGAAGACGTCCGTAGAGTCCACGACCATGATGATGATGTGCAAAGCGAAGGATGAATTCATCAAGAAGGTCATCCGTGTGATAGGCAACATCTCGAACTTGGCTTACCAACACTTTGAGTTGTCGATCATCATCAACTCTTGCATCGGCAGAGCTTAGGAAAGCTGTCATTCGCTCCAATTCATTTTTCATGAACCTGGCCTCTTGACCAACACCTAACAGCATCACTGACTCTTCCTCGAGGAAAGCTGCGAGCTTTGTGACTAGAATTTGGATCACAGCCTCCGCCATTTCTCCCTCTCTCTCTCTCTCTCTAGTGTTACTCTCTTTAGTTTTGGTGGGTTTTGCTTCTTGTGTTGAGCGGAGACTGATTGATTCCCTTTAAAAGAAAGCAGAGATGACTCAAAGCAATAACTGTCAATAGAGTCATGGACCAACCACGTGAAACAAGACACAAATTTTCTCAAGTGTGTGGCAGTAGAATAATACTAGGGGCACAAAAAAAAAAACTTGCTCACAAAATCCTAGGTGTAATGATGTTATTGGTGTTTTTAATTAGAGTGTGGCGGGTCCATTATCGATGCAACCAATAAAATATCGCCTAGATTTTGTGACTTTATTTTGTGCCCCTAGCATTGCTCGTGGCAGTAATGAAATTTCCCCTCCTCCTTGTAATGATGATAAGAAAGCACATGGGTAGGGACGGGGCCATAACAAAAAACATACTCCATCCGCCCCAGTTTAAGGTTCTTACTTTCCTTTTTGGTATATCCCAGTTTAAAGTTCTTAGTTGCTTTATTCTTTAAATGGCAAAGGATGAATAGTGTTTTGGACATTCTTGTTCTCATAAAGTTCATAATTTAAAAAAAACCCATCACTTACCCTTCTACTTTTCACAGAAGTAATAACAACAATGACTATGTAATCAAACAAACTTTGACATGCTTGGATTGGTGTTGATGCCTAACACACAAAAAAACGCAGTACACAAACGTAGAACATAAATAAAAGATGGGAGAGGTAATTACCTGTGTGGACGAAACTAGTGACATAGCAAATGGAATCCATGTCATACGTGTTGAATGAGATGAAAGTGAATAAAGCCTCTCGAGAAGGTGTGCGTTCAACTCGGGAATTTGTCAAACTTAAGAAGGTGTGAGAAATTCAAAGCAAGTAAAGCCTCATAACATTGACAGAGTAGTGTATCAACATCACTATCGGGTTTGAAAGAAGGTGTGAGAAATTCTTTGGGAAAATAACTGATCTATGCAACCTACCGGGTCTTTATATTAAATTAATGCAACGTACAACTTACTTTTGAAAATAGACAACGTACTTGCTTATCGTGTATCAATTTATGCAATGTACAAAATATTTAACAATCGGTGTTATCTTTTCTAACGAAAACTTATGGTGGATACGAAAATAACTGTTTGGGTAAACCACATAACAAAAAGACTAACAACCCTTGAAGACTTAACAAAAAGACTAACAAAAAGACTAACAACCCTTGAAGACTTAACAGCCACACCCACCATTTTTTCCGGCGACGGTCACATATTTTCCGGTAAATGGGGTTTTAAGTTTACCCATCCCCACCCTTTTCAGTTTCCTACCTCACCCACTTCGCCACTCTCTCCACCCCCATCCGCCCCTCCGACCTTCGCCCTCCTCCGACCTCCAACCCATTATTGCTGGAAAAAAAATTAAGTGAAGATGTTGATTTGTTGACTTGAATTAAAAATCAAAGAACAATTAAAAGAAAAAGAGACAGAGACAGAAAACTAAGAGAAGAAGGGACAGATTTTTTATTTTTATTTTTTTAAAAAAAAGACGAGAAAAGTCAGAGACGCGAGAGACGGACGTACCAGAAAAATGAAGAAATTGAAGAGCCGATGTCGCAGAAATTGAAGACTTGGAGGTCGCTGTTGAGGTCGCTGTCGCAGGAGACAAGTCGCAAAGAGCAATTCGCAATTTGGGTTTCTCGATCGTCGACAATTTCAATTCGCAATTTGGCTTTCTCGTCGTCGACGTTCATGCCCAGATCTCAAATTAAGGTTCAAAATTGCAGATTGTTTTTCGAAATTGCAGATTTATGGTTCGAAATTGAAGATTTAAGTGGGTTTGTTTTTGGTGGAAGGGTTTCTCAATGAGTGGAAGGTAAAGAGGGTTTTAATGGTGGAGGTGGCGTTGCAGGAATTGAAGTCAGTGCTCGATACCTCAGCCACGTTGTGTGCTTGGCTCACAAAATTGAAAACTGCAAGAACATCAGATCGTTAGATGCGCCCTAAGTGCTCGACGAATTGCTTGTGAGAAAAAACAGGGCAGGTGCAGGTGTTGGTGCAGACACCGGTGGAGAAACTGGCGCTGCTGTTGGTGCCGGTGATGATGGTGGGGTAGCCGAAGGTGGTGTTGATGGTGGAGTGGCGGGTTGAGCAGCCGGTGGTGACGTAGTAGTTGCGGCAGAAACGTTGGGGTGGTTGTCCAGTTGATTTTGATGATAGAGGAAAATCTTGTTAGTTTTCTTGGAGGAGTAAACAAATCTCGTTAATTTCTTAACGAAATTTTACACTTTTACCCCCCCAAAATATCTGACTTTGTTAACCAAATAATATTTCATATGCCACGTCATGATTTCGTTAGGATTTTTAACGTCGTTAGTTTTAATTTTAGTATATTGCATTATTTGATAAAAACTTAGAAACTACGTATCCTAATGTCCGAACTAATAAGTACGTTGCATTAATTGATTAAAATCGATCACTACGTTCCATAAATTGGTCATTCGCCCGAAATTCTTTGGCTTCTAAATCAAAAACAAAAAAATAGTTGGGGACTTCAACATCGTAAAAAATAAGCATACCATCGACAAGAGCAACCAACTTGGTCCATGTCCGAAAACTCCGCTAAGGAGGAAGTAGATTCTCCCATTTAGATGCATCAGGATAGTAAGCAAAAAGGGAGTCAAAGCGTCTAGAATGGACAATGATACGATTTTTTGAAGGAAACACATTGGCGGCGGCTGTTATACACGGATTCATAATGAGGGATGGATTTCCATCCCTTGTCAAAGTTGATGAGATCAATACAAGAGGCCTTACAATGAACACCATCTCCATCTTTTCTTATTAAACCTTGTCGACCCTCGAGGTATTCAAGTCCACCAACGATGTATATCGCATCACCTATAGCCGCCATGGATGAATAGTAGTCATCAAGAAGCAGCCTACCACTTGAGAGAGTAAATAGTTTGCCCCCTATGGACGGATCGGGGCCAGCTTATTTCATCTTTCATTGAAACTCGTCTCATGTGGGCGACCATACAAAGATTTTCACTAAAAAAATTCCTCATTTTCTTTCTTTTTTTTTCTTTTTTATTTTTTCTTTCTTTTTTCTATTTTCTTTCTTTTTCTATTTTCCTTTTTTATTTTCTTTTATTTTCTTTTTTTTATTTTTGTATTTTTTTCTTCTTTGTTCTTTTTTCTTTTATTTCTTCTTTTTATCTTGTATGTTTCTTTTTCTTTTTCTTTTTCATTCTTTTCTCTTTTCTTAAGAGGTTTACTCTCACATTGCACATACGAGTATAAGTCTATGTACAGTAGGTAAAGGATGTGAGTCGCTTTGTTCACCCTACTCCACCAAACAATTTCAATTATTCATAATTGAAATAATAATAATAATAAATAGTCTTTCCGTCCCAATAACATTAATGTGCACAAACTTTCTTTTTGAACGTCTCATTGATAAGTTACATTTTTTTATCCCAAACTAATGATTACTAAAATTGAATATATAGAGATTAAGAATATAGTATGTTAGAAAATTAGGTGTTGTGAGTGGGTAGAAGACATAAAATGAGTAGTGAATAGTTGTTGTGAGTGGATATGAGAGAAAAAATTGAACATATCAGGTAAAAAAAACCATTAGTATGAGACCCCTCAAAACGGAAATAAGTAAACATTAGTTTGGGACGGAAGAGTATATACAGAGATCTCAGTTACTCCCTCCGTCCCACCTCACTTGAGACTTATTTCCATTTTGGGCCGTCCCACTTCACTTGAGACTCCCCAAAATGGTCATCCTTTTATAATTTTATATTTAATCTACCCCACCCACTCATTCTCTCTCTTCATTTTCCACCACACAATTTATTCAACCAACCTACTTTTAACCCCACTCATTCTCTCTCCTCATTTTCTACCACACATTTTCATTAGTTTATTCTTTTTCCTTAGTTATCGTGCCCACCTCTTAGGTCTCAAGTGAGGTGGGACGGAGGGAGTACATTCTACCAACAAATCCATCCATGACAGTTTAAAACACGCAAAATGACAATGACAAAGCGCATCCTAAAAGAGGCACTGGATCTAAAAAGGCTTCAATTGTTTATGCTTTTGCAAGGTCATGTATTTCTGCCAAACAAATGATGGGTTTATCATCCGTGTCATTGGCAACATCTCCAACTTGGCTTACCATCAGTTGTGGATCATCAGCCGCCCTTAGGAATGCTGTCATTCATCTTTCATTGTAAAAGCATTTAATTGTCTTGGTATTTGAAATGTTTCAAGGGTAATTTAGTCCATTAGACATGTATTGATTGCTTTTCTTAATTTGTGTGAAAATCTTAAAACTACAAGTATTTTGGAAAAAAGAAAGTAATTTTTATAAATTAAAAAGGAACGAAAAAAGAACTGTGAAGATGTTTTTAAGGGTTTGACTTTTAGCATAAAATGGAAAGAAATAAAGACCGAAACTTGACCGCAAGTAGGTATAATAGAGATAATGAGCAAATGTCCAATCCAAGAATAAATTATGTGGAGGGTAGGGGTAGACTAGCTCGCTATGTCTGTCACGTATCTTATTAGAGCATTCATTCACAATGAGAGTTTTTTAAGAGCTTTTTACTTTTGTGAAAGAGCTCTTTTAAAGCATTTTACCATTGTGAAACTTTTAAAAGAGCTCTTTGGTTAAAGAGTTGCTCTTTGTAGAAAAAGCTCTTTCATGTAGGTTTTACATTAATACTCACCAACTCCTAGGTAATGAAAGAGCTCTACCATTGTGAAAGTTTTTAAAAAACTTTTTTATCAAGTTGAAAAATGATTTGACATATTGAATTTGTAAAAAAACTTTCCAAAGAACTCTTACCAGGTGTGTGTTGGAATAGAGATAAACCGGGAACTAGCGATCTAAATAGAAGAAATCAGCAAAGTCGCAGAGCAGCCGAGGAGCGGCCGATCCGGGCAAAGGACTCGGCCGTGCTGCTCGGGCGGGTCAAGGAAGGAGAGCGGCCGTGCATAAGGGCGTTTTCGGGCAAACCTTCTGATCCCGGAACACGGCCGAGCAGATTAGGCGACTAGGCCGAGCTGCTCGGGCGAGCGTGTAAAAGGGAGCGGCCGAGCCGCTGCTGGACTGGAATAAGCTGAATTTCGGGAATTCTAATTAGACTAGGGTTTGGTCTTATTCTAGGTTATGTATATAAACAATGCTCCGCCCCCATACTCATTGTAACTCAGATTTAACATATTATAGTGCAAGATCCTGGCTTGGTAGTGCCCCCAGACGTAGTCAAACATATTGACGAACTGGGCAATCAATTTCTTGTGTTCTTTTGTCTTTTGCTTTGCTTTATATTTCTTATGCTTGTTTGTGGTGCGGTGTTTCTTGCGATTTGCTTGGGTGTTGGGAGGGCTTTTCCACAACAACTGGTATCAGAGCTCCGGTTTAACGATTCGGGTTTATCAAGCAATCAAGAATGGGCAAGGATAAACAAGCGGTGGAGAAATTCGATGGGTCTGACTATGGATATTGGAGGATGCAAATAGAGGATGTCTTGTACAACAAGGATCTCTATAAGCCTTTATCAGGAGTCAAGCCGGAAAGCGAAAAACAAGAAGACTGGGATCTTATGGATCGGAAAGCCTTAGGGGTGGTTCGATCTACTTTGTCGAAGTGGATCGCGAAGACTACCAAGAAGGCGAAAACTGCCAAGGAGCTATTGTATTATCTTACTGAGAGATTTGAAACACCATCTGCTGCAAATAAGGTTGATTTGATACGCAAGATGGGTAATCTCAAGATGCAAGAGGGAGGATCCATAGCTAAACACATCGATGAGTTTATGGATGTTATAGACTCATTGGCTGCGTTGGAGATTACTTTCGGTGACGAGGTACATGCGTGTTTATTGCTAGCATCCTTACCAGGAAGTTGGAGCGGAACGGTTACAGCGTTAAATGCTTCAGCGGGTAAGAACAAATTGAAGTATGATGATGTTAAGGACTTTCTGTTAGGCGAGAAGAATCGCATAAAGAAGTTGGGGACACCGTCTACTTCGGAATCGGTCTTGGCTACAACTAGTAGGGGGAATATCGGGTTCTAGCAATAAAGGGAGAACAGGGTCAAGGGAAAGTGTAATCGGGGTGGGAGTCAGTCTGCGGAGAACAAAGAAAGACCAAGGGTTGCCAGAGGATCGGTTGAGTGCTATCATTGTAAAGAGTTAGGACACTACAAGAGGGATTGTCCTAGGCGAGGGATAATTCGGCGAATGTGATAACTGAGGGTGAAGATGTACTGATTCTGAGCGTTAGTAGTGCGCTAGAATCATGGGTGCTGGATTCGGAGGCATCATTCCACTCATGCGGGCATGCAGGGGCGATGCAAAATTACACTTCCAGTGATTTCGGAAAGGTCTATCTGGCGGATGGCGGGCCTTTGGAAATCAAAGGGAAGGGGGATATCAGAATAGGAGCATCAGACAGAAAGTCCTACTGCACGGGGTCAAACACATTCCGGGTTTGAAAAAGAACCTGTTATCAGTTGGGCAGCTGGGTGAAGAAGGTTACACGGTAACTTTTAGCTGCAGGAACTGGGTTATTACCAAGGAGGATTCTGAGATCGCTCGGGGTAATAGGGAATGAAGATTGTATTTGACAAACACTAAGGATAGTATCGCGGTGGCGTCAGCCAAGGGTGATACGGATTTGTGGCACTGTCGATTGGGTCACATGGTTGAGAAGGGTAAGTTGGTTCACACGGATTTGTGGGGACCGGCCCCGGTAACTTCTCGGGGTGGTGTGTCATATTACATGACATTCATTGATGATTCGACAAGGAAGGTCCGGGATTACTTCTTAAATGGGAAAGATGAAGCTTTCAGGATATTTAAGAAGTGGAAGGCCTTGGTGGAGAATCGGATTGGACTCAAGGATAAATGCTTGAGGTCTGTTAATGGTGGGGAGTATGAGCTCAGGGAGTTTGAGGAATGTTGTGATATTCCAGACTCGGGTGGGAGCGGGACGGTTCATGATGACCAAGGTAAAGGGGTCACTGAAGATGAACCAAATACTCCAGGACCGGATATTCCGATGCGCAGATCTAACAGAGAGTGTAGATCGGAGGCAAAGGCTCCAGGTTTCTCAAGCAAGGTGAAGTTGAAGCTGGGTTTAGCTTCAACGGGGCTTGGAGAATAGGGGAGGAGGACGGCACTACCATGATCGAGGTGAGCACTATGGCACTAAGGATGAGTTGAAGACGGATACGGGGTTTATGTACGGGTTGATCTCTAGGTGGGAGATTGTTGGAATAGAGATAAACCGGGAACTAGCGATCTAAATAGAAGAAATCAGCAAAGTCACAGAGCAGCCTAGGAGCGGCCGATCCGGGCAAAGGACTCGGCCGTACTGCTCGGGCGGGTCAAGGAAGGAGAGCGGCCGTGTATAAGGGCGTTTTCGGGCAAACCTTCTGATCCCGGAACACGGCGAGCACGGCCGAGCTGCTCGGGCGAGCGTGTAAAAGGGAGCGGCCGACCCGCTGTTGGACGGGAATAAGATGAATTTCGGGAATTCTAATTAGACTAGGGTTTGGTCTTATTCTAGGTTATGTATATAAACAATGTTCCGCCCCCATACTCATTGTAACTCAGATTTAACATATTATAGTGCAAGATCCTGGCTTGGTAGTGCCCCCAGACGTAGTCAAACATATTGACGAACTGGGTAATCAATTTCTTGTGTTCTTTTGTCTTTTACTTTGCTTTATATTTCTTTTGCTTGTTTATGGTGCGATGTTTTTTACGATTTGCTTGAGTGTTGGGAAGGCTTTTCCATAACATTGTGGATGCTCTTAGCTCAGCAGCAGGATCTTCTTTTTCTCTACAACTACGCCATGCAAATGCATGTCCAATCTATTCTTGAAACTCGAACCCATTTGTATCCCAACTAATTATCCAACCACATTCTACATATTCAATGCACCACATAGTATAACCATTGGACAAAACTTGTTTTCAGTACAAATGTTGAATAATCCATCAACCTTATCACAATGGGGACAATTTGAATTTTTTTTATTAACTGAGTCGATTTTTAACTATAATTTTATAAATATTTAAAATATATTTATGCAATTCAAAATAAAAATAAAAATTATTGATAATAATTCTAATGATGAAACGATAACACATTTTAGAATTAATTGCATGACCTATATAGTGCAACTTTTGCACTCGTAGTTTCGAATGGCATTGCAAGCGAGACAAACTAATCGCATGACCTTGCAACAATCATAGGTCTGATACCATATTAAGCTACAACTTGATTTAAATATTTTAGTTGTTAGATTGAGGCTCAACCATGTATATCAAGCTTTTATAATTTATTATTTGTAGACATGTAATAAAATATCTTTCAAAAGTTAGGGCAACTCCAATGGTAGTCCTTACTCCATGGGTATCAAAACCAAATTTTAATACCCATGAACACTATTCACATGGGTATCAAAAAATCATCTCCAATCATAAGTATCAAATTTTTGGTATCAAATTAATTTTTTATAGTGAATTTTTTTATTACTATTTTTAATATAATAAATAATATTAAAATATGATCATTGTTTTAATTAATTATTTTTCTATAAAATGTTAGCTTTGAAAATGTGATATTTAAAAAGCCCACCTCATATGATGGTCCTTAGCAAGGTAGCAAAATTGCTACCTTTGCTAAGGAGGTAGCAAATTTGCTACTTTTCCTAAGGACTACACCAAAATTTGATACCTACACTTTTTACTTTTTACTATTGGAGATATTAGAACCTTCACATGGGTATCAAAATTTGGTTTTGATACCCATCGTTGGAGTTGCCCTTAGGGATCAACTCCACATTGAGGCTTGGATTTAATCAACTTGGGGTCTAGATAAGAAAGAAATCTAAAACGATGTATTTTGAAATGGAATGAATAAATACTGCGTGAGTTATGACAAAAATTAGTACTCCTTCAGTCTCGAAACAAACTTTTAATTTTGTCATTTTTTGCCGTCCCATTAAAAACTCACACTTGCTCAAAAATGAAAAGATTCGCTCCATTTTTTTTTCTCTTTCTCGTTTACAACAATTATCTACTTACTATTTTTTTACTCTACTTTATCTCTCCTTTACACTCACATTACTTATGTTTCCAACATTTTTCTTTAATTTTTGTTCTTAAACAAATTTTTTATTTGGAACAGAGAAAATATACTCCCTCCGCCCCTCTTTAACTTACAAAAAAAATGTTGGGCACATTAATTAAGGAAAAAGTGAAAAAGGTGATGTGTTGTGAGTGTAGATGGATGGGTGGGAGAGAGAAAGTGGAATGGAGAATAGTTAGTGGATAGTTGTTGTGAGTATGACAAGGGTCCCCCATTTTAAAAATTAAAGCATTTCTATTTTAGGATTTTGTAAGTTAAAGTGAGACAGCCAAATTGATAATTTTTATAGATTAAAGAGAGACGGAGGGAGTAGTATGGTAGATGAGGGGTGGGGTGGGAGCTAAATGCTAATGTAAGGGAGATTGCTTGAATGTAACTGCAAAGAAAGAGTGAGAAGATGTGACAAAAGGAAACTGAAGATTCACGTGAGGAGGAGGGGATGATACAATAATGATACCAACATAATTGGGGTGTCCTACTCCTACGAACAGAACAGAATTATGGTGAGTAAGAGGGAGAGGGGAGGGGCGCGAGGCCAATGATAGCTGATCGTGTGATTACAGAGTCAACACTATTTTGGTGAAAAAACAATAAGAACTAAATTGTGCAAAAAAGTGTGTCTATGGATTAAAATGGAAGGTACTTTAGAATATAACTATTTGAATAGAAATGAAGATGGCTCAATGATGTATACGAGGAAAGCCCTTGAGAGAATGCTCTCGCCGGCACAAAACCTCGGGAGGTGTTTCCGAGCACCTACCACCCCAACGGTTGTATTGATAATTGGAGTTACAAATGGAGCTACGGCGGATTACAATGAGAGATCAGTGAGTGCTTGTGTGTCGCCTCTAGCTTTGTTTAAATACTAAGAATAAATGAGATAAACCTAACGAGATAAGCCTAGCTCAACTAACTAAGCTATTAATTCGGATGACCAAGTCTTTGTTGGCGTTGATAGGAGTCTTCTTAGGTCTTTAACCGTCACATGTTTAATCTGCATAAACTATTATAAATAACACAATAAATAAATAAACCAAAAAAGATTTACTTACAGTGAGCCGTTATCATCAGGATGTCACTATCTTCCAGGACGTCGTCATATGAATTTTACCCATAACAAACACCAAACGAAGTACGGCGATCCAAAAGTTTTTGGCATGTTTTCATTCAGTTCGAAGGGCTAGGGTCGAAAAGATCGTTAGGGAAGAATAAAGGCCATATTCATTTATCAATAGTCGGGCATTCCTTGGATCTCTGCTTCGTTTCAACACCTTGAAGAATTTCATAATCCTAATGAATCCAGGTCGTAACTTTTTGGATCCTTGTATTGGAGTCTTTCTGTTGATTGGTCATGTCATATAGTCCCTAGTTGGACATCCAATTTCTTCGATTTGACAGTTGATGCAGACAGACGAGTCAATAAGTAAGAATGTAATTGAAGGCAAAGAAGGAAGATTTCGTGAGACTCTGTCAAATTTCAAATGGGAGGAATGCAATCACATGTAGCAACAATACCTTGTTTGTCTTCATGGTATCAGCTTCGATGAGCCATAGATGTAAAGGCTTCCTTGCAATTCGGGGGGGGGGGGGGGGGGGGGGAGAAAGCCTTTTAGCCGTAAAATGATCCAATTTCTCGTAATTGGTTAGTTAACATGTTTATTAATCGCATTCTGCCACTCCTTTCAAGAACCAAATACCTTAGACTCTCTAGGACCGCTTTCTGAGAAGCTGTGGTTATACGAATGCAACTCATAGGCAGGAAAAAAAAATTGCAATATGATATATAACAACATACTCCCTTCCTTTTAAAAATATTTGTCATTTTATAAGTGAAAATTTGTTCCAAAATATTTGTCGCTTTACTATTTTCAAAATATTCTTACCTTATGATTGTGAAATATCTCTTGTCCGAGCATTTAACCACCAAGGAAATTGGATTATAAGAAGGGTAATTAAATCTTTTTAACATGCATTCATTACATTCCTTAATATGTGTGAAATAATATAAAAAGACAATTATTTTGAAATGGGGGAGTAATAAGTAACTTACTTTTGTTTTAAGCTTCTAGACTTTTAGTTCCAAAACTTCTACGTTAATACGGCATAACAAATATTTAATGCGGATTGCTTTGGAATTTATAGTAATAACACACGACACCATTTTACAACCATTTTTTTTTAAATAACACAACAAGACAGCTTTCAGCGGTAGGCGACGCCTATCCTGACTTGTCGGTACCTAGGGAGCTTAGGGGAGTTTTGTTTAACTGAAGGAGTTTCTAGGCGAATTGGGATATAAGTGCGACGTTTTCTGGTAGCCTAACGACTGAGCAGGGTCTAGTTGCCCCAGTCGAGCGCCTTTCCCGACAGAAGAGCTTGAATGTACATTAATATAAGCAATAAGAAAATATATAAATACGACATTTACTATTGAATATTTTCACTTTTAAAATACTCTTTAGTGTATTAAAAAAAATCACGGCTTCGAAACTAAAATAATGTATATTAAGTCATGATCACTAATATTACCATTTGATAAAGTAAAGACTTAATCACTAACATTAGGAAAGTGGGCAGATAAGATGGCTTGACCAACTCACTACTCTCTTCCATCTTTTTTTACTTAAAACTTCCTATGATTGTCAAAAATGATTTAATTTAATTATGTATATATACACCTCCTAATAATTCATTCAATACATTCATCTACACACCTCAATATTTCTTTCTCTATCTCTCTAAAAAGGACATTGCACAATACTCTCCCAGTCCAGTAATAAATGTCGCCGTTTTTCGTACGTTTGTATAAAGGAACTTTGAATAATTTGAGGTTAATGTAATCATTCTAATAAATATTTAAAAATTATTATTAATAGTATTTATATTGATTTATCAATAACAACATTTACAATTTTATTAGGATAATTAAATTAACCTAAATTTATCGATCAAAGTTCATTCGTACTAACGTCCGAAAAACGGCAACATTTATTTCGGGACATGAATTAATATATTGCACAATAGTATACAATGATTAAAAGAAGCATGAGTTCAATAATTGTAATGATCCCAAAAGCATGACATATCTGACTTGAATCTTCATATCACCCCTTCTATGTGCCTATTTTAATTACACCCTTCCTAATAACTAAGCCCACCCATGCGTGTAGGACCACACTCACCACCATTTCCCATTTCTCCCCACCTCGCATATAACTTCACTAGTGAACCACCCGTGCGATGCACGGGCCAATATTTTTTGTTGAATTAGTTAAGACGCAAATGATGATTATTTCGATAGATGACATTTTTGTGTTATGATTGTGTATTAGAAAGGAGAGATAATGGAAAAAGATGTAAAACCAAAATATACGGGAACCAAAATATAGAGCACACTTGAAATGCTGACACGTAGTCATGGACATTTTAAAGTTACTAGTAATTTATTACATAAAAGAGTGCGTTGGGAAACTTATATGTTGGAAATTAACTTGAAATTTAATGGCAGCATTTATGGTTTGACATTGTGGTTGGTGTATTGGTTTCCAACTGTGTTCCACTGAATTGTAACCCGTGTTTCAAGAGATGAAAATAAAGTGATTCAATTAATGATTGACTGACATAATGATGCTTGAAAAGTAAAAAAAAGGCAATTTAGGTTAGTTTAGATATTTAGTCTAAGTTAGTAATGAGTTAGGGATTGGAAAAAAATTGGGCCATATCAAACAGTTTTTTTCATAAAGGCAACTTGTTATCAGGAAAACTTGTTATAACTAACTAGTGTTACACCCGTGCTACGCATGGCGTATTCATCCACAATGTTACTAAAGCCAACCAACTATTATTTTTTAAATAAAGAGTCTTGAAAATGTCTTTGACGAAATTACATGGTTGTGGTCAAAGAAGAGGAACTGCTTCCTTTTGGTTTACCTTTGCTACCGAAAAACCTTGCTGAAAATATTGACTTCAATGAAAAAGTAGCATTATTCTTTTCCATAATGTACCCAACGTTGGAGCTTAGCTAAAAAAAAATTAAAAAAAATATCGAGCATAATGCATAGTAGTATACTTTACCATTAGTAATGTCAGATAACTGAATGCGTGCTTCATCTCTTGAACTTACTCGAGACTGCGTGCAATCATCTGAAATAAATAATTACATAAAAAAGACGAATATAAAAATGATTGGAAATCGAGTTATATCAATATACTTTATGTGGATCCATAATTAGTAATAATTCAACTTAATTATTTAAAGAAAATAAGTATACATATAACAATGTACCATTAGTTAGATTTGTTTATTGTCGACAGTAACGAAGTTTCATTCAAAACAATGACTATAATTTTAATATGGACTCTTTATTAAGGCAGTAGATAACAATATTTCATTTTTTTTGTCAATGCAAGTAAATTTATCATTTTCTTCAAAAAAAAAAAAAAAAAAAACAATATTTTATTTTGTTAACCTCAATCAAATTATAACTTTTTAATTGAACTTATTTATTTAAAGATCATTTTTTAATTTTTAATTATATTAACACCTTAGATAAGAAGTATAAATTTGAAATGATCTTTCCATTTTTGAAAGATTCTATTGACCTAATTTAAAACATTGAATGAATATAAGCATAATCAAGAAGAAAATTCTGAAAAAATCATTGGTATACTTACAATATCGTAATCACATAGTTTACATAGAAAAATGAAAACATAATACAATAATTTACGTTCAGCTCCAAAGGAAAAAGAAAGGGCGAGCTCAACAACAGCCCCAGCAGAACCCAGTATGTTAGACACAATACACAATAACCAAACCCTAATCATTTTTCTTCTCTAGTTTTCTCCTTCGTCTATCCTCATCTTTGGATATCCTAAAAGCCGCTGCCGCCGACACCGTCGCCGCTTCTCTACGCCATCTTCCCAATCATCCAAAAAAAAACACAACAACTACAACGATAATTAAAAAAAAAAATCATTTACAACCGGGAAAAAAATGAAAAAAAAAATCATTTACAATCGGGAAAAAAAATTATGAAAGAGAAGTAAGTAACCAATATCATTATCGCATATTTGAAAAATCCTCATCTCTCAAACGGTTTCCATTAAATTCTTAGAATAAAAACATTCTTGCCTTGATTTCTAGTGGAAAAATATATCCATATAAACGAATTATGAGAAGGGTGCTGTTATACACACCCATAAAATTAAGGAATACACCTGGAACACGACAAAAACATACCAAGTAAAAAGGATAAGCAAGTATGGGAAAAGGCACACTGAAGCGTAAAAGCCGCTTCACCACATTCAAGGTGAAATTTATAAGCTAAGCTAAAAAGATTCAATATAACTCAATTTTGCAAAGTTGAAATCCCTTTCTTTCTCTAGACTATCCACTGACAGTTTAAGTTCAGTAGTTAAAAAAAAATGTGAGGCTCTCAATATTCCAGTTCAAACCTTCAAAGTGCAGCTGCTGTATTCCTTGTTGAAGTGTGTGATCTCTCACGCTTCTTGCTCACTTCTTTTCCCCCTTTGCAACCCTCTCTTCTTTCCAAATGCTTGTAACTGCATCAGAACAAAATAAACAACAATCGAAAATATATAGTTTAGATATGTAAGCTATACTCCTACTTTCAACCCAACCAAACACGCAGACACACAAGCAAACACACACAGAGATGCACACAAAGGAAACGCAGACACATCTATAAAAATATAGAGAGAAAGAGGGGGTTTAATAGACCAGGTGAATTATAAGCTACCATTATGAAATCATCAAACTAATTTTGAATTAAATACTACATCCGTCTCAAAATGATGTTCATACTTTTTGCGCTGTTATTGTGTAGTAACTTTGCGCAATAATTTTAGGTTAATTTAATTGTATTAATGAAAATCTAAAACTTGTTATTGATAGTATTGTTAATGGTGTATCAATAATAAATTTTAGAGTTTCATTAGGACAATTAAATTAACTTAAAATTATTGTTCAAAGTTCCTTCGATGTAACAACGAAAAAAGTATGATTATCATTTTGTGTAACAACGAAAAAAGTATGATTATCATTTTGGGCCGGAGGGAGTAAATATGAAAATGCATATCATAGTGGGTCACTGGAATCTTACCTGTTCCATTTCCATTTCCGTGGTTAGCAACCCAAAGATATAGGTTGCACCGTCTCCCCGCATATGTTCCACCTTCATCCTCAACCCCTCACACTGTACCAATTCAGGTCCACCGTTGAGGCCATGACAACATCCATAAAACCCAAATATAACTAAGCCAGGATAACCCAATGGTTAATAAACTAAACATTAAAGAAAAAAAATCTTTAACACGTTACACCAATTTGGTTCATTGGCATCAGGAACTACACAAATATTAGCGAAAATATCATAAAAACCATGTTCTAGTTCACACTAACAATCATGGTGACATATGGTGAGATAATCACGGGTATTTATGTACTTATGCTACTAAATGTTCTTAAAAATCAATTTTCTCAAATGTTTTTCAAAATTAAAAATTTGACATTTATTTAGGGAAGGAGAGAGTACTATTGATGAACTTGGTTAATCATTAATTAGTAGATGAGCGCAGTTACCTTATCCATTACATGTGTTTCGTACACATTGATTTTCCTGGTAAACATCCACATTTGCTAATCTGCAGTACAAATCTCCCCTCAATTTGCTTATTCCCTGACATAGGAGATGTAAAATGAAATTCAGGGAAAGGAGAACGGCCATGAAATGACGACAATAAAAAAACACACGAATTAACCTTGTCTGCCTCCCCTGGCTCCCAACTCCTATGCTCATGAGAAGGGTGTTGTTATACACACCCATAAAATTAAGGAATACACCTGGAACACGACAAAAAACATACCAAGTAAAAAGGATAAGCAAGCATGTGAAAAGGCACACTGAAGCGTAAAAGCCGCTTCACCACATTCAAGGTGAAATGTATAAGCTAAGCTAAAAAGATTCAATATACCTCATGTCACGACCCGAAAACCCGCCTCTATTTTCTTAGTAATAAATATTTAATTATTTATTTATTTCTTATTTATTTATTTATTTAAATTATTTATTTATTTAAATAATTATGATATTTTATGCCTAACATTTAATTGGTTATTTGTGCTAGTGTAGAGTGTTGGGTCTTCGTTGTTAGAGGGGAGTATAAGAGTATTGTGTTGTTAGTGGAGGAGGGGCCCTAAGTGTAACATTTCTTTTTATCTCAACCTCCCACCCCCTCCCTCTCTCTCCCAGCACACTCAATCCATTCTCTCTCCTCCATTGTTGCTAGAGAAGGTAAGAACTCTCTCCTCCTTCTCTCTTCTTTTTGATCATCTTCCTTTCATTATTTCTTATTGCTCATTTTATGAAAAATGCATAGATCATCGCTAGGATCGTTTAGAGCCAAGAAAATTTGAATTCCGTCATCTTTCATAATTTCCAAGTAAGTTACTTTCCCCCCTTCTTTGTATATTAATGCTCATAATTACTATCTATGATGCTTGGGTTGTTAAGTGATGATTTGTGGGAAATTTAAAATTTATTTGGAATTTATTGGTATTTTGAGTAATTTTATATTATTTATGACTATGTTCAAATCTTAGTAAAATTGGTTTATAGTTGTTATAGAAAGCTTTTATAAGCTTAGAAGTCATTTTTATACTTCACTATACAAGTTAGAATTTGTTGTTTTGGATACGTAGTTTTATGTTATTTAATAATTTTGGAGTTATTTGGGTTTTAGAGGCACATGAATTGAGTTTTCTTGTCTTTAAATGTTAGGATAGAAGTATATATAGGTACTCCTAAGATTTAGAACGAAAAGAGTGAAATTCGGAGCTAAAACAGGGATTTTTCATAATGTCCGGCCGAACACTTTATAAAAATTGTCCGTTTTACGTTCAATCTTCCGGAGGCCATAACTTCTTCGTCCGGACTCCGTTTTGGACGTGTAAACTATCGTTGGAAAGCTCTTTTCGAGTAATACGCAATGGTTCTATTGGCCACATGGTTCCAGATCAGAATGGTTGTCTTATTATTGAGGTTTAAGATCAAGGTGTAGTATCGGTCTAGGTTCCGTAGTACTATTCTAGTTGACTTAGTTGGGCACCGTGGAACACTCTAGTGTTTGTTAATGGTTCCTTTGTGAACAAATGTGTTGTGAAATTTGACTAAGTATTGTTTGGGAATGTTTGGGCATCTTATGATGTGTTCAGGATTATTCCAATCAAATTGATTTTAGGATAAGACTTGGTCTAGGTTTTAGGTGATATCCTATAGTACCTAGAGGGTTGTTATGGAACAACAAAGTGTTGGGTTTGGTCCGTTTGTGATCATGTATGAATAGGTGTAACCTTTTGGGTTCGTTTGGGGTGTTTAGAATTGGTTCGTTTATGAACGGATGTAAAGCGTGAAATGGTGATTGGGTACCTGTAGTTTTGATTAATCTTAAGGTGCATTTATTCGGATTTCCTATTTGGAATTCCATGTGTAAAGAGATGGTTGAGTTCTTGGTCATAGTACTCTTTATGAGTAGACGTTTAGGGTCATTTTGGTAATAGTCTTTGTACCATTTGTGAGTGACCGTTGGGTTGTGCTCTTTATGAGTAACTCGTGGGTATCACCTTTAGGATGTATTTGGTATGGTCCTTTATCATGGAATCATCGTGTTTTAATAATCATTGTTGTTGGGCTCCTTATGAGCAATTTCGTTTATCGTTGTGGTGCTCTTCATGAGAAACTCTTGTTATCGTTGTTGTTAAACTCTTCATGAGTAACCGTTGCATCTTTATGGTGATTATTTGGTATGGTTCCCTACTTTGAAATCACTAGTTGTTTATCTAAGCTAGTATTTATTACTTGGCATTTATTTGAAAGCCCAGCTGGCATTTGTGTTTGTTTCGGGCGATGCGAAAGATTATAATGGCAATGAGCTGAGTCCATTATAATTCTTTACCATTGTTTTGCCCCATTATTACCCTCCTCCAGATTGGCCTTGGATGTGAGATGAGCTAGCCCCTTTGTGAGCATTATAGCTATTGGTTTTGGGCTTTGACTGTGTGTCATCGTCCCCTTGTTGTTATTGGTTCCGGTACCGGGGGTTTTCTCTTCAGCTTTTATGCTACTATGAAGATGGGTTGATTGGTTTCCTTCAGCTCTTATGCTGCTACGTTGATTGGATGTCTCCAGCTGTTTATGCTAACACGAAGATTGGTTGATTGGAATTGGTTCAAGCTGCGCAACAATTGTTATATCCTTGGTTTAAACCTTGGCTCAGTATCCTTTGTAACGTGTTTATTTCAGTCTTATGTGCTGCATGATGAGTTAGTCGTTATTTCCAACTGGTATGGGACGGTTGGCGATAGGGAACTTTCTCATTTGTTGTTATATGATTTACTTGCTCAGTTATATAATTGATTTGCATGATATTATGCCATGTAGATGCATTTAGTAACTTACTGAGATTTTATCTCACCCCGTTTCTTGTTTCAAATTGTTTTTCCTTAACCCCCCCCAGGAAAGCAAGTGGTATCGTTTGAGGTCCGTTGTATCGGGAGTCTTCTGAACAGGTTGATCGCCTTTGGGGTAGTTGCTCTTCAGAGCCTCTTTGTATATGGTTGAAAGGTCATGGTCATCCAGGGTTATGTATATACTGTTGTCCTTTGGGAATTTATATTATTAACAGTTGTTCTTGCTTCCACGTTTGTTTCTAGTCTCCGAGTTATAATCTCGTTGAGGTATTGTTTGTTGGTATTGGTTTATAGTTGAATTCACGCGCCCGGTTTGGTATTTTGCATTTTGGAGATGTACATTATGTAAATTTTATGTTTATGGATTTTTGAATTTCCGGGGCGCGACACCTCAATTTTGCAAAGTTGAAATCCCTTTCTTTCTCTAGACTATCCACTGACAGTTTAAGTTCAGTAATTAAAGAAAAAAAAAGTGAGGCTCTCAATATTCCAGTTCAAACCTTCAAATTGCAGCTGCTGTATTCCTTGTTGAAGTTTGTGATGTTTCAGGCTTCTTGCTCACTTCTTTCTCGCTTTGCAACCCTTTCTTTCCAAATGATTGTAACTGCATCAGAACAAAATAAACAACAATCGAAAATATTTACTTTAGATATGAAAGCTATCCTCTACTTTCAACCCAACCAAAAACGCAGACACACAAGCAAACACACACAGATATGCACACAAAGGAAACGAACACACAGATATACAAAGAAAGAAAGAGGGGGTTTAATAGACCAAATGAATCATAAGCTAGCATTGTGAAATCATCAAACTAATCTTAAATTAAATACTCCATCCGTCTCATAATGATGTTCATACTTTTCCCGCTGTTATTGTGTAGTAACTTTGCGCAATAATTTTAGGTTAATTTAATTGTATTAACGAAAAAAGTATGATTATCATTTTGGGCCGGTGGGAGTAAATATAAAAATTCATATCATAGTGGGTCACTGGAATCTTACCGCTTCCATTTCCATTTCCATGGTTAGCAACCCAAAGATATAGGTTGCACCATCTCCCCGCATATGTTCCACCTTCATCCTCAACCCCTCACACTGTACCAATTCAGGTCCACCGTTGAGGCCCTGACAACATCCATAAAACCCAAATAAAACTAAGGCAGGATAACCCATTGATTAATAAATTAAACATTGAAGAAAAAAATTCTTTAACACGTTATAGCAATCTGGTTCATTGGCATCAGGAACAACACAAATATTAGCGAATTACTAAAAGTAAGAAATCTCATAGGAATAGTCAAACAAATTATTAGCCACTAATGTCTTACATCCCTGATATAAAAGAAAAAAATAAAAAAATTGTCTAACACCCTTTCCCTCCACGTAGTTGACGTCTGCGTCATCACTCACTCCCTCACAACTCCACCAAACAATTACCGCCTCACCACCACCCTCATCTCCCCACATTTCCAGTACTATCAACCCCAAATCCTGGCTTCTTTAAATCAAATGCAGAATACCCATAATCTCAATGAACATAAAGACATTGCCTCAAAAAATAGCAATCAGAAAATATCATCTCTTCAAGAGAAAAGCAAATACTAAAAATATTCCATCAGAAACTCAATTATTATTTTTAAAAATAAAAATATGTAAATTGGTTAGTCATATACATGTGGGTTTTGCAGTGTATTTTCGTCTCTAACTCCATATTATTAAGGTACCTGCATCAAAAATGAAAAAAATAAATGAATACAACCTCAAAATGTATGTCACTGCATATTAACTTCTGATTGTCTATTGCCGTGTAAACCATTCTTGGAGATCTTCAGAAAGCTGTGATGAACTACATAATAGATGAATGAAGATTTCGATATTTTTAATCAAAAATCCCGAGGGAAATATCATAAGCGAAACACATGGCTATTGACATCATAACTCAATTCTAGTACGAAATAAATTTCAAATAAAATGACCAAATATTGGCCTGCCTACCTGAAACTGTGAAACTCACTTAAAGCCTTTTTCATAACCTACCTTACAATCATCAACGTAATAAAATTTGATGTAAAATTTTAAATAAAATGACCAAATATTAGCCACTAATGTCTTACATCCCTGATATAAAAGAAAAAAATAAAAAAATTGTCTAACACCCTTTCCCTCCACGTAGTTGACGTCTGCGTCATCACTCACTCCCTCACAACTCCACCAAACAATTACCGCCTCACCACCACCCTCATCTCCCCACTTTTCCAGTACTATCAACCCCAAATCCTGGCTTCTTTAAATCAAATGCAGAATACCCATAATCTCAATGAACATAAAAACATTGCCTCAAAAAATAGCAATAAGAAAATATCTTCTCTTCAAGAGAGAAGCAAATACTAAAAATATTCCATCAAAAACTCAATTATTATTATTTTTTAAATAAAAATATGTAAATTGGTTAGTCATATACATGTGGGTTTTGCAGTGTATTTTCTTCTCTAACTCCATGTTATTAAGGTACCCTGCATCAAAAATGAAAAAAATAAATGAATACAACCTCAAAATGTATGTCACTGCATATTAACTTCTGATTGTCTATTGCCGTGGAAACCATTCTTGGAGATCTTCAGAAACCTGTGATGAACTACATAATAGATGAATAAAGATTTCAATATTTTTAATCAAAATCCCGAGGGAAATATCATAAGCGAAGCACATGACTATTTACATCATAACTCAATTCTAGTACGAAATAAATTTCAAATAAAATGACCAAATATTGGCCTGCGTACCTGAAACTGTGAAACTCACTTAAAGCCTTTTTTTCATAACCTACCTTACAATCATCAACGTAATAAAATTTGATGTAAAATAAGCCAAAACAGTTAACTATTACAGACACTTCATCAATGCAAGAAAAGACTTCTAAATGTACTCTTATTAGGACTGCAATTAAAAGAAAATTTAGAATGAAACCTTCACAAAGGTGGGTTTTTCTTAGGAGTTTAAGTGAGTATAAATCTATAGGATAACGTCTATAAACTGAACAACATTAGCTTCTTCTTCTTTTTTTTGAAAGGTCTGAACAACATTAGTTCAGAAGCACACTGGGTGAAATCACAAATATTTTGAAGAAACATAGGAAATAAGAATATTGAGTTCAATTGTGAATCGTGCGTAGTTCTTCCTCCGTCCCAAAATAAATTTCCAAATTTGCTCTTGATCAAGAGCAAATTTGAACATTCATTTTGGGATGGATGGGGTATTTTTTTAATGGGTTGCAAAGCAAGTGACGGAAAATTTAAAACTTGAGCGGAAATTAACACCGAAATCAAAGTCATTACAGTATAAAATTTAGCCATTCGGGCATAAACACAAACAGAAACTGGGTAAGACGAAGGTTATGTAGGAACTACAGTTTCGTTCTTCAAAATTGTACCTCTTGCTTCAAGGAAATCATTTCTGACACCACCGACAATATCAATTGCCTATGTTGGGTATGCTTATCACTTAACCCTCCTACTTTTGTTAGAATTGATTGATACCATCACCTATGAGTATTTTTTATGGACTTTAGGACCTCATGTAAAGAAGTTTATAACTTCAATTTTTAGCTAAGTCCTTTTTATAGTATAGGCTTAGATTATAGGACTTGAAGCTTTAAAGATCGAAGATTTCCTAAGCAGGATTCGTTTCACTGCGCAGGATGTTCTCTGCGCAGGTCGCCACTACGCATAGATATCTTGCGCAGCCCTTGACCCTGCTCAGTTTTTAAGATCTTATTTCCTAAACTCCAAAGAGATCTTTTTGTGACCAAGCATGGTGCGCATGCTGCTCATGCGTTGAATCCATGCGCGCCGGCAATGCGCATGCCTTTTGTGCGCGGACACAACCTTGGTCAAGTTCCTCATCCCCTGATCTCACATTCTAGAAAGTTTGGAAAACGCTTAGAAGATGCACGCTTATTAAAAAGCTGAGGTGTGCACAAACGACAAATCCTGCACACTCAGCATAGCCAACGGTGGAGATGCGCTCAAACATAATATCTCAAGTGAAGACAGCTGTCAACCTTCTAGAAGAAGCTTTTGAATTTGGTCTTCATGCTCAGTCTCCAACGGCTCTAAATCACCTGCGCACCAATCATATTGTGCCAGGTCATCATCTTTGATCAGAGCCCCAACGGCTATAAAGGACACCTGCGCACCAATCATGTTGTGCCAGCTCATTGTCCTTGCTCAGAGCTCCAACGGCTATATTCAAGCTCTCAGCTATAAATAGCCTGCTCATCTTCATTTCCAAGCTGCCTTTGAAGCTGCCTTCGGATTTAGTCCTTTTCATCGGCCCTTGATCATCTTCTTTGATCAAGCTCCTCTTGTTGGCAATTATGCTTCAGAGCTCGAGTTTCATGCTTCACTGAGAAACTATGAAGATCTGAAGACTGCTGCATAGTATTTCCAGATTCTTTAGAACAGCCTTCAAGATCTTCAAACCTTCAAAACTCCTGCTCATATCACAAAGCCTATATCACCAGAATTCTTGGTGCTCTTCTTCTTTCATATTCTTAGAGCCCAGAATTTCTGTCACACACACACCTCTTGAAGCTTTGATCATTTTGATTTAACTTCTTGAGATACACCGGTTTAGTCTAGGATTTGTTCTTCATAGATAATAGATCTTGAGTTAGTATTGAGCTCAAATGTTGTAATTTGTAATACTCTCTCATATAATAAGATCTCCATTAGAAATCCAAGACTAACCATCTTGGTAGAGGATGTAGATCTTTCATTGATCGAACCTCTTGAAATAGCGTGTTCATTACTTATTGCATATTCCCTGCTTAACCTTTTATGAACTGCTTTGTTTGATCTTTCAGATTGCCACTCTTTGATGCCATAATTGTTATTGCTCATCTGCCTTAGAATCCCATTTTGCGCCACTCTTTAGCCTCATACTTAGCGCGTGCGTTTTTATCTCTGCGCAGTATACCCTGCGCAGAGCTGCTTTAAATTTTCCGCTGTGCATTTCACACTCTTGCTGCGCGCTATACTTAGCCAAAATAAGAGTTGTGCGCATCTGCCATTGAATTGCAAAAGGGTTTGAAAAGAATTTTAAAACGCTATTCACCCCCCCCCTCTAGCGATTTTCACACCCTTGTTGCCCCTTTAAGGACCAACAGCCTACTTCGCTTCCGTGTTCTTCTTCTCTCATGACCTGTTTTTGGATTGGAAAAAAATATATCAGAGATGTACTCACTGGGAACTTTCAAAAATCAAAGTAAATAATTCATTTATCACGCAATTTAGGATGCCACTTGACACTTTAGAAAAAAATAAAATAATAATAAAAAAATGAGCAGCAATATAAATCAAAATGTTAAAGAGTGCAGACATATATAATTGAGTTCTCATAATTGATTGTTTGAAGTGTTTCTGTGAATCATCTTTTATTAATTGATATACAATTGATATAAGTGTATACTGTATATATGTGGAAGCCCTAACCTAAGACTGTGAATCACAAATTAAACCCTAAGAAACAGACTTGATTGATGAATCGACAAGCACATCAGAGAGAATTACCAACGTAACGAAGATGGTCGGGAGAATAATGTCACCGGTTGCTTAGGGTTTGTTGATGAAGCTTCCAAGTGCCGCCTAGCCGCAGCCGACCTCACTCCGGCCGGCTAAACCCGGCCACCAGTTCCATAGGCTACTTTCCAGAGCTTCCCCTCTTGAACCCATTAGATCTAGATATCACTATCTCTCACCCTCCATTTTTGGCGGCGGCGATTTGCGCGTGGTGATCAGTCGGCTGTCAAAGGCTCGCTGGAGATGAAGCTTCGTCGGAGAAGATGTAGTAGGTGAATATTCCAGAAAAGGTGAGGGCCGCTGATAGAGATAGAGAGGTGATCGCCGGAGACGATGGGGAGAGAGAGAGAAAGAGAGAGAGTGTGCGTTTGTTTTTTAGAGAGAGAAAGTTCTGATGAAAAGTGAGGAGGGGGGAGAGGTCGAGATGGTTTTGTTTCAAGCGGTCAATGTGGCAATTTCCAATTTTACCTTTCCAAGTTTGAACACCAAATATTGGACTGCCTACCTGAAACTGTGAAACTCACTTAAAGCCTTTTTCATAACCTACCTTACAATCATCAACGTAATAAAATTTGATGTAAAATTTTAAATAAAATGACCAAATATTAGCCACTAATGTCTTACATCCCTGATATAAAAGAAAAAATAAAAAAAAATGTCTAACACCCTTTCCCTCCACGTAGTTGACGTCTGCGTCATCACTCACTCCCTCACAACTCCACCAAACAATTACCGCCTCACCACCACCCTCATCTCCCCACTTTTCCAGTACTATCAACCCCAAATCCTGGCTTCTTTAAATCAAATGCAGAAACCCATAATCTCAATGAACATAAAGACATTGCCTCAAAAAATAGCAATCAGAAAATATCTTCTCTTCAATAGAGAAGCAAATACTAAAAATATTCCATCAAAAACTCAATTATTATTTTTTTAAATAAAAATATGTAAATTGGTTAGTCATATACATGTGGGTTTTGCAGTGTATTTTCTTCTCTAACTCCATATTATTAAGGTACCCTGCATCAAAAATGAAAAAAATAAATGAATACAACCTCAAAATGTATGTCACTGCATATTAACTTCTGATTGTCTATTGCCGTGTAAACCATTCTTGGAGATCTTCAGAAACCTGTGATGAACTACATAATAGATGAATAAAGATTTCAATATTTTTAATCAAAATCCCGAGGGAAATATCATAAGCGAAGCACATGACTATTGACATCATAACTCAATTCTAGTACGAAATAAATTTCAAATAAAATGACCAAATATTGGCCTGCGTACCTGAAACTGTGAAACTCACTTAAAGCCTTTTTTCATAACCTACCTTACAATCATCAACGTAATAAAATTTGATGTAAAATAAGCCAAAACAGTTAACTATTACAGAGACTTCATCAATGCAAGAAAAGACTTCTAAATGTACTCTTATTAGGACTGCAATTAAAAGAAAATTTAGAATGAAACCTTCACAAAGGTGGGTTTTTCTTAGGAGTTTAAGTGAGTATAAATCTATAGGATAACGTCTATAAACTGAACAACATTAGCTTCTTCCTTTTTTTTGAAAGGTCTGAACAACATTAGTTCAGAAGCACACTGGGTGAAATCACAAATATTTTGAAGAAACATAGGAAATAAGAATATTGAGTTCAATTGTGAATCGTGCGTAGTTCTTCCTCCGTCCCAAAATAAATTTCCAAATTTGCTCTTGATCAAGAGCAAATTTGAACATTCATTTTGGGATGGATGGGGTATTTTTTAATGGGTTGCAAAGCAAGTGACGGAAAATTTAAAACTTGAGCGGAAATTAACACCGAAATCAAAGTCATTACAGTATAAAATTTAGCCATTCGGGCATAAACACAAACAGAAACTGGGTAAGACGAAGGTTATGTAGGACCTACAGTTTCGTTCTTCAAAATTGTACCTCTTGCTTCAAGGAAATCATTTCTGACACCACCGACAATATCAATTGCCTACTTCGCTTCCGTGTTCTTATTGTCTCATGACCTGTTTTTGGATTGGAAAAAAAATATATCAGAGATGTACTCACTGGGAACTTTCAAAAATCAAAGTAAATAATTCATTTATCACGCAATTTAGGATGCCACTTGACACTTTAGAAAAAAATAAAATAATAATCAAAAAATGAGCAGCAATATAAATCAAAATGTTAAAGAGTGCAGACATATATAATTGAGTTCTCATAATTGATTGTTTGAAGTGTTTCTGTGAATCATCTTTTATTAATTGATATACAATTGATATATGTGTATACTGTATATATGTGGAAGCCCTAACCTAAGACTGTGAATCACAAATTAAACCCTAAGAAACAGACTTGATTGATGAATCGACAAGCACATCAGAGAGAATTAACAAAAAAGAAAATACTTTTTTGGACTTTTAAACGGGGTTTTAACCAGACATACCCCACCCCTAAAAAAATGACCAAATGTAATTACGAAATTTAAATGTATATTTCTTTCCCGTAAATATTTGAAACTTCATTCCTTCTGCCTCCAACCTCTTATCTTCAACATCAGTCTTTTTCTTCCCAACATTGCGGCATTGATCTAATGTTACTTAGAAAATAGAACATAAAAAACGCAACACTTTTATATGCGGATGGATATATAGTACAATAACATTAGTTCACTCCAATATCTCATTGTTTTAGCTATTGTACTTTAACAACATTAATATAGCATAATCATGTTAATAAAGTATGAATATAGTACATCATATGCATTGCATTGTTACATAAAAGTTAATGGCACATAATGCATGTTCAACATCACATAATATAGTTGTCATTTCCCATGCAATATATGCCTCCATTGCAGTCTAAAATAATTAATTAGGTATAAAAACTGAGTGGTCAATAGTCACACAGTTAATCAGGTTACGTATACACATAAGCAATGATTACTTATGTATGAAATTCTTCAAAATAGTCTCACAATTTTATTGGCTTAGGTAAAGTCAAATGAATGAATGGGTATTCAAAATCGATTTATAGTTTTAAAGTTAATGATCAAATAAAAATATGAATCGTTGGTTCAACACTTCTTAATCCATTCCAAGATTGAACGACGGAAAGATTCAAAGTTCAACAAAGATAAATAGAGTCTCTTAGAAAAAGATTTGACTATGTCGCAACAAAGATATCTCAAACATTCTACAAACAAAGGAGATATCTATGATCCCGAAAAGCTTCGTCTAAAGATCGGGCGGATCGTGGAAAATCGATTTGTGGTCGTGTTAGATAAGCAGGTTGAGGTGGTGGCCAAGCGCCTATCACAACGGGTGACTGCGATGATGGACAATCAACAACACGTCAACCACAATCTTGATTGTAGCAGTCAAGATTGCGAGCCAAGGAGGAAGATCCGTTGGAGACCGATAAAGATTCAACGGGGAACCTTAAAGTGGAGGTGGAATGTGAGTCTTCCCAACGTAAGCTTGGTGAACAACGTAGAGTTTGAGAAGGGATTACAGGGCACTCTACTAGTGTGTGGCAAAGTGGCCATGAAGACAAGTTAGGAGTTAGTGAGTTACCAAACAAAGTGGCTGAAGTTAATGAAAAGGAAATTTCAAATTTATATACAACAATTTCATGGGGTGGATCAAATAGTATTATTGAAAATGGAATACTAAATTTAATTATTGTCATAAATCTTGGTTCTTCAAAAGATTGATGATGGAAAATTTGCTCAAATGTGGCTGGACTGATTGGATGGATATTATGACAAGCGGTACAAAATTTAAAGTTCGTCAATGGAATAAAGAAAATTTTCGCGATGCGTGGATTGAAGAAAAAGCTAAAATTCAAGGACAAATTTTCTTCAAGCGAAGAAGAATGATGCAGGGAAAGAATTATGATAAGTTAGGATTTGCTTTTAATTATTTTTGTTTGATATTATTTTATTATTTTCGGATTTAATTTTTAATAGGCAATATTTGTATCATTAGAAGTAGATTAGTGTGTTATTTTGATGTTTTATAGTCTGATTAGGTTACTATATAGACTAAGGTTATTTTTAGTAGGTTATGACTTGTTTTCCAAGTCTTAGGAAACCTATATAATTAGGGATACTTTTAATTCCGAAAATTATCTTTGTTTTTGAATAATTAATATATTTTTTTAATTCCGAAAATTATCTTTGTTTTTGATTAATTAATATATTTGAGTGCTCTTTTGATGCGAAATTCCTAGAATTCATTGTTCTTGAATCAATAGGTCTTTGAAGAATACTCATCCGGCATTGTTTCAAGCAAGCTGCGTCACTTTTTAAGCAATCTTTATATACTATACAAAAAAGATAAGTCTCACAAGCCTCCACAAATCTCTTAATTTTAATAAGCAATAGAATGGATCTTAATAAGCATAAAATTTCTTCTTATTATAACAAACAAAATCTTATAAGAATAAGAGATTTTCCTAACAAGACTTAAAACTACTTGTTTAAAAAAGGAAAAAAAAAAGGGAAAATGAAGTTACTAAATTAAAACGTATATTTCTTTCCTATAAAGGGTTGAAACTTTTTTCCTTTTGGCTCTTCCTTTTCTTCTAGTACTTTTCTTTATCATCTTTTTTATTTTAATATGTTCCACTCTTTCGGACCATCATATTTGTTGGTTTTTTCTCAGGTTCTTTATAATCAACCGTTCACAACATTAGTACACTAAACGTTAGTTCACTCCAATATCTCATAGTTTTAACTATTGCACTTCAACAACATTTATATAGCATAATCATGTTAATAAAATATGAATATAGTGCATCATGTGCATTGCAATGTTACATAAAAGTTTATGGCACATAATGCATGTTCAACATCACGCTATACAATTGTCATTTCCCATGCAATATACGCCTCCATTGTAAACTAAAATAATTATGTAGAAAAACTGAATGGTCAATCGTCATACAGCTATTCAAGTTACGTATACACGTTGGTAATAATTAATTATATTTGAAATTCTTCAAAATAGCCTCACAATTTTATTGGCTCGGGTAAAGTCAAATGAATGAATCGGTCTTATAAATCGATTTATAGTTTTAGGGATAGACTCGTGTGAGACGGTTTCACGGCGTGAGACGGACCATCTCCACAAAAAAAATCCCTCCGACTTTTTTGCTTGCCAACAAATGAAACACTTTTATAGAGGAATGTAACACTTTAGTTTTTCAAATGTAACACTTTTTTTCAAAAATGTACCATAATTTTGTAGAAATGGATTAAAGTTCACAAAAGATTGACAACAAAACTAATGTTAAATTTTATAATGAATTAAGGTACCGAGTAATTTTTTTTTTTCAATTGTAACCGTTTCTATTCTGAAATATCTTCTTCTTGTTTTTTCTGAAATGTAATCATACATTTGCATAAAAAGGATTGAAGATAGCATAAGATTTACTCCAAAAAATTATTGTTACATTTTATTATGAAAAATGTTACATTCATTCATTTGTGTAAATTTTTTATTGGTAAAACATTTAATGATTTATCAATTACAAAGGTTGAAACTTGAATGTAACAATTGGAATTTTGTAATGTAACATAGTAGTTTTGTCAAAAAAAAAAAAAAAAAAAAAAATAGTTTGATTGTTTTTTTTTTCAAGAGAAAGTAACAATTAAAATGCAACCGATTATATACAATAATTTTTACTATGTAACATTTACTATATAAAAATGTTACATTCATCTATATAGCAAATGATAATCATATATGCACTCTGTTACACTTCAATTATTACTTTTTTTTTAACCACAAAAACTAGCAAACTATTTAAATTTTTCTGCAAAACTGTTGCTATATTTTACAATAAAAGTGTTACCTATTCAATACTGAACTCTTATTTTTTTTCATAAAACCGTGTTACATTTTAGACGACGAGCATCTCAATTTTTTCTGTGTTAAAAAGTATGTTTCGAAATAAATCAAACTATATCATAACCTATCTAGTTTGATTTGTCTTGTCGCGATGACCACAACGGCATTTATAAAAAAATCAACTTAACAATCTCAAGATAATACAGTTTAAAGTTATTGGAGGTTTTTTTTTTATATGTATATACCTCTCTCCGAGTAGGTTGACTAATGGACATCTTCCATCTATCTCTCACATGAGTTTTTGCCATAGTTATAAAGTTGATGATCAAATAAAAATATGCATATCATTGGTTGAACTTTAATAAAAAGTAAATAGAATCCAGTGGGTCGCAAAATCTAACTCCTGATTGGATAATATTACAGCTATGTGGAATGGAAGGACATCTTAATAAGCATAAAATTTCACTAAAAATAAAAAAAAATTAAAAATTAAAATGTATATTTCTTGCCCGTGAAGGGTTGAAACATCTTTCCTTCTCCCTCCAACCTTTTATCAACATCTTCAATCTTTTTCTTCCCATTTAGTTTTTTCTCAAGTTGTTTATAATCGAGTGGAGTCGCAAAGTCAACTTGACAATCCGTGTCGATTAGTGATATCGCATTTGATGGCTTGGTTTCAACTATATCAATCATGTATTTCTTTCCCTCGTAAGAGATTATAATTGTATCCCCAACACTAACACAAGTATAATCCTTCAAAGCCGCTTCAAGAACATCTTTAGGGTTCTTAATATCCATCACAAACTTCGTCTCATGGGGTTGAATCTTCATGTACTCCCCTTTCGGAAGGCTCACGTTCCTTAAATTTACCAAATCCCCCTCAAGGATTTTCATGTGCTTCATCATCCAGTTTGGCAATAGCACGAACCCTTCCTCTGAACTGAACTCGAGAACCCCACAGTGGGAAACGCCATCTGAATAATGGTTCTTGATCTGGAAAAGCATAGGGTACTCGATTTTCAAGTCCATCAACCGTCCGAGAGCTGAAGCGGGCATTATGACCTTGTTTCCATTTTTATCGATGGGCAAACAGAGATAATCTTGATTGAATGGTTGGGGGACATACGAAGAAGGTTCATCCCAACTTCGACCATCATATTTGGAGGATTCATGGTCATATTCAGGTTCAGCCCACCCTATGGAATCATCTAGTTCATACTCATATTCCTCTTCATCAAGAGGTTCTTCTGATCCTGCATCTGCATCATCATCTTGGTTGGGTTCACGGTCAAGTTTGAGCTCATTCAAAGGTTCTTCCAAACCTTCAGCATCATCTTCGTCGACGGTTAAATATCTGAACTCATTCAAAAGTTCTTCTCCTGTATTATCACCTTCGTTGGGTTCATGGCCATATTCGGATTCATTCAAAGGTAGTTCGGATTCTGTGACGTCATATTTGGATTCAGGGGTGACGATTGGATTAGTAATCTGATCGTCGGAGGCTGTGTCGGAAATTTGCTCCATGTTGTTTGATGTGTTTAAGAAGAAGAGAAAAAGATTTGGTTTAAGAATATTAAACAGGGAGGGAGGGAGGGGAGGGTCCTTAAATAACTTTAATTTGATTGCGAGTAGACCTTCTGTTTTAAAGTAAACAATTCAAACACTAACAGTAATAGGATTCCTACACCTTTTGGTTTAAGGAAACTAACAATTTATTATTAATTCTTGTACAGTACAACTACATCTACGTAAAAAAAAAAAAAAGTACCGTACAACTGTTTGGGTTACTATCCTTCCTTACTGCGAAGGGAAGGGATTGTTTTAAGAATTTGAACCCTAGTTCAGACACTGTCGGGTCGTTGAGTTCCAGACATAGTATATTGAAAACAAGCCTTCCAATGCAATCTCGAAGGAATGTGAAGTTGAACAACCTGAAAAGAAACCATCTAAGAGGAAGAATGAACAAACAGAAAGCTATTACCTCCGTCCCGAAACGAATGTCTAAAAATAATTCAAATTTACTCTTGTTCAAGAATAAATTTGACATTTATTTAGGGACGGGAGGGAGTACTAATGAATCTAAATATACAGAGTATATAAGAGGATACTCACCTTACGGCTTATTTTCCTTCATATCATGAGGGTTCCGGTTGGGCATGAAGCAAAAGAACCAGATTCAAGCCTCTGAATCCTTTTGCCTCACTTCACAATCAAACACAATAAACCCAGCTGTGATGTATAATTTCTGGACAATTTGCTGCACTAATAACATCGTCTAAACAGTGTAATAACGGTAAAATTAACAGAATCTAAGATATTGGATTTCTACAGCAAATGATTTCAGTTTTCCGATAACACAACCTAGCAATATGAAATGTAATCATTACAGTGGGAGATTATTTTGGAAATTCATAAAATCACTCCATTTATACGACCAGCTAATACATTTTTAAACTAATTGGGAAACTATTCAGTTATGAACTCACACAGTCACAAACCAGTTGCATGAATACAACTTACCGGCTCTACTGTAGCTCTACACCTTACCCTCCTTCATTTGATGTCTGCATTATATTCAGCACAACATATAAACTTGCAAATAAAACCAGCCGAACTCACAAGGAGACTTGAAAGACTTTTATCTCCTCGAGAAAAACTGATAACCATAAAATGATATCCATAGATAACTTTTCATGTTTTTCCGACATACGAAGCAAAATAAAGGCCTAATTCTCACTTTAGAGAATGAAACAAAATTGTGCTACTGAATAATCACGCAGTTAAGGTCAGTTTAAATTACCGCGTCCAACAAGAAACACCCTAAATTCCATCTACTTTTGTCCCCAGCATAGTCATAAATCACAAGTAGCGAAAAGGTGAAAGACTAATTAAAAGTTCCTATCACTATATAAGTGAAAAATCAGAACTTAGACTAGCTATAAACAAGTCTGACTTAACTGAAAATCAAGTACTCTGTGGTCTGTGCCCGAACACCTTCTAACCTCTGTTCATTCACATACAATAAAATCCGATATCAAAAAAAAAAAAAATAGCAGTTCTACAGCTAGATAGCAGGTCTATAAACTTTATCATCTGTTTTTGGTCATATATTTATGATTGAAAATAATCATCAACTTAGGTTCAGTAACTGAAACAATAAGTTTAATAACCAAGTATGAATTTCAGAATTTGAGACGTTTAAAAAAAAATAAAAAAATGAGCCTGCTTCAACTTATATTCCACCAGCACTCATCATGTCAAATGAAGGTCTCACATTTGCCAAACCCTTTAGCCACACTTGATAAATGACACGAGTGACAATAGAAGTTTGTGTATATCTTCAACTCCATATTGGACTGAAGTTACAGAACGAGTGTTACATGGAAAAAAAAAAAATATATATATATATATATATATATATATATTAATCAATGACGATAATTTCTGAAAGTAGATGGATATACTGTAGATATAAATGAAGGGTAAGTCAAATCTTCCATCATGGAAAATAAAAGAAAAATATTAATCAATGACAATAAATTCTCAAAGTAGAAGGATATACTGTAAATATGACTGAAGGGTAACTCAAATCTTCCAACGGTCCTGCCAATAGTGAGACGGCCCCTCTAAATAACATAAAGATTTGCCAAGAAAATCCTCAACAAACTTGTAGTTATACTGAGAGACTAAATTATTCATGAAACTAGAATGTTACATCACCAGTAACCAGTTGCTACTTTCTAGCAATGGACCCAATGGTAAAGTTTAAACTTTAAACAGTATGAAATCTGCTGCAAATAAGATTGCAAAATGTTTCTGCAAGACAGTATATCATTATATGCACATGCACGAACTCTCTTGACAAAGCTCAAAGGTCGCAGTTCTCTTTAGCTAGCTTGAAGAAAATGAAAGTTGCCAAAAATCTATCAAAAGACATGTCTTTTCCACATAAACCAAGGTTCTAACATCAAAATGGAATGAGAGAATATACTCCCACTATATTAAGTTATTAACTGATAGTAAACGGGGTACAACTAATGGCAAGGGAAATACATCTGAAAAACAAAGAAAATGAAACATTATCTCTCCAGAATGGAAAAAGTTTGCATAATGTTATAGACTTGGTTGAAAAGATTAAAGTACTCTATCCATTTCAAAATAAGTATTATCTTCGACCCAGCACAAATATGAATACAACAAATGACTTTCTTACAAATAGTAAGCATATAGAACATTCTAAGAGTACCCATGTGAGAGTGAGCCAATTAATTTAAAGATAGATCATTTAAGGGTGAGTGATAAAAGTGACCGTCCAAACAGTGAAATTTCAAAGCAAACACTTTTTCTGGAAGTGCCAAAAAAAGGAATAATGCAGACTAATTTTGATCGGAGGGAATAATAATCCTATTGTTATGTAAATAGTAATAACAGGCACTTGGGAATCAAAGAAAATGACTGGGCATGAAAATGCTTCCTACGACTCCATCCCACATAAGATCAAGAGGTCAACAGTATGCAACAACAAAAATGAACATACAATAAAAGGAGTGCAGCCAACAGCACAAAATGATTCGTGTAACATGTCGAGCCCCATTTACTTGCTGCCATCAATAAGACAAAATTCAGTGTAATATCATACTCTTCGATTAAGAAATCACATAAAGGAAGTTTCTCCAACCAAATATATGTAACTGGAATCTTTTTCACAAGCATCCTAGTTAAGTCAGCCTTAGATCATTTACCAGATTCAGCCCATTGCCTCCATTTCCACAATAATAACAAAAATCTACATACATGCATATATAAAGAGTGATCTACAAATGGATGTTAATAATGGAAATAACCAACGCATCCTCCATTCACAAGAGAATGTTCCCCCATTTCTTTTTATAATTTGTCTCAAAATGTAGTCTCACTTCTTAAAAGGGGTAAAACTGAACTGCATTTTAAAGAAGCTACAAACATGTGAAGTTACCACCTTAGAAAGTTAAGAGTTGCGTAATAGAACTGTTTTGGGAGGACAGAAAATGTAACACTTAAAGAGAAACCACAAGTATGCAGCACCACCCATAAGATGAAAAAAAAAAATGTAATGCCAAAATGAAAACCTGAAACCAGCACTCATTACTTCCATTAATCAAATAAAACATTATGTTACAGATGGACAAGCATAAGATAGCTTGCAATGCCACATTAAGATCAAATCTCTCCAAAGTAAAAACAAACTCTAAGACATATACACTCCTATATTAACACAAGATGAGGTATCAGCTATATACCTTCAACTAAAAGACAAATCTTCCTCGAACACCACCATTCCAAAAATGAAGTGACATCTGAAGAATACAAAAGATGCAGGGTGTCAGACCAATGGATCAAATATAATGTCAAACGATCATTGACAAGGAAAAAATACAAAGATATATGAAAACTCAAGTACTTGAATACCTACGAACGAGTCAGAACAAACTAACTGTTACGTTCTGAAGTCAGAGAGACACTGCCTGGAGTATGATCGCATGTTGTTCGACAACCTATTAAATGAAACACATCCGACCATGATCTTTAAGCAGATACATGATCTTAAAAGCAATATTGACAGCATTTCCTCCTATGTTACGACGCCCGGCTATAAAATTCAGTGAAGTCAAGCCGGAACATGAGGAACTTCAAATCAACGTGTTTCTGAACAGGCAATTGAGAAATAAACCCCTCAAAAAGTGAAGAATATTCCTTCCCAATCGCATCTATATCCTGTCCTGTATTTCGAAGAAATTCACCGGCACGTTGTGTTATAGCTTTTCTGCCTTCACCAAGCCACGACCCAGGTTCTGAGGATTTATTATTTGAATGCCTCGATGATTTATTCTTATCTCGAGATGGCAAAGAAGACTCCTCAGATCTGTAAAATATGAAATCAAGCAAAGTAAACAATTTGTCCATGTTATGACCAACTTTACCAGACACAAAAAAGATAAAAAGAAAAAAACAGATGTTAGAGAAACATTGAATACCTTGCTTGTAACTCATATATGCCTTCATATAATCGATCTGCGTGGCTACGAAATCGCAATATAAGGTCAAACAGAACGAATAAACTCTTATATAGAGCTTGAGACCGTTCCCCGAGAAGGGATTTCTCCACAATAGAATGAAGATACTTCTCATGTGCCGCAAGTAGATCATCAAGATCTTTAGCAACTTCCAATTCATTTGAAAAGTTAGACCATGATACCTCCAAGACTTCAAACATAATATAGTATTGCAAATTTGTAAGAAAGTGATTCATTTCATCCCAAAGAACTTGGCATCGTCGCGACGTCAAAGTTAACTGCAACTTAACAGCATGAGGAAGCTCAGAGATGAAATGAGAGGTAATACAATTTGGTTTCATTGTCTTCCAAACACCAATTAGCGCGTGTTCAACCCTTCTGAGCTTCCACAAGAAATTGAAAATCTTTAAATACTTTGCCATGACCGATTCTGTAAATACTGTATTAAGCGGAACTCTTGCATCATATTCCAGTGAAAATACATCCCAACCCCTGTCTCCTGTGTTATGCGGCATCATTTTGACCCTCAATCTGTCTAGAATGTCGGGGTCATCATATTGCGCATTTGATGACCTTATAGCGCTTTCCAACAACCCAGCCAGCTTGAATGAGCTAATAGTATTAGCAGGCTCAGATAGCTCTGGTCCAACAATATCCATGAGATACTGAACAAAATCACCTTGCCCAAGCAAAAGATAACGCTTTATTGCAAGACAATGCTCTTTGAACTTATACTGCTTGTACATAGCATCCAACAAATGCTTATCGATTCTCTTGGCTGCTTCAGTGACCAAAGATTCAAGTGCATCAGTTTCACCATAACCTAGACCTCCTCTCCTAGTAGTGGTCCCAGAAGCAGCTGCAGCGTCTGTTGCAGCATCAGCCCAACTCCGATCCTCGCAACAAACTCGAAGGAAATTAATTGACTTTCCAGTCCTTAAAATGCGATGAGCAAGGGACTGTGAAATAAAAGAAGGAAGCATGGCAGCATGAAGGCGATAACCTTCCCTCCAAAGAGCTTCAGCTTTTACAGATTGACCCAAGACAAAGAATTCAGCAAAAATATCTTCCAGCTCCCCTTCTAGAACCCAGCTTCTAACCATTTCAAAAAGAGGAGAACACACCCGACGAAGTAACCGCTTCATGAAATCATGCACAAGCGGGTCACCATGCTGAGCATGCATGTGTATCGCCCCAGCCATCGCCCCACCCTTTAAGACCTTGCAACTGTCAACGAGAACAGCCATCAGCCTCATCTTAACCATTGGCTCAGCGAACCAAACCGACAATCTCCTTAAGGAAAGATAATTCCCTGAACTAGCAGATTCAGAAACCAACGGGATCGGATTCCTTGATTGTGCCTCAAGCACAGCCAACAACTTATAGTACTCTGAAAGCTCGTCTTGCAATGCAGCACAAAATGCTTGCCCAACTGTCCCAACATCTTCAGATGGAAAACGTTCCATGCTCTCTGAAATATATCCCTTAACTTTTCTAAACAGCCAACCAAGTTCGCAAAGCTTCCGAACCATAGTCGTAGTAGCTCTAGGAACCCTAACTGAATCCAACAACACATAACCATCAACACTGTCATCAAATTTCACATATTTCCCATCAATCCCTTGACAAGCATACAACACATCCCTAACCAAAACCTCCTCGGAAACCTCATTTTCTTCCTTCAACAAATTCACAAATTCCTTATACGCTAAATCTCGAATATTCTCCGGGTCTTTCAAGACATACAAATCCCCACCATCCCATCCCCTTCTCGTAAAGTCCCCGCTCTTCAAGTTTCGAGAATTCTCAAGACGGGAAGCCCTAGAATCACCATTCAAGACCTTCCAACCCCCTTCATTCCTGTCATTCTCCAAATTCTTAGCAAACCCATCACTCAAAACCCTAGATTTTTGTCAGCCGATTCAAAATTAAACAAAGCAGGCAGCAGACCGCCAGTACAAGACTGAATCAACGTTTTATTGTTTTTACGATCATCGGAAAGGACTTTGAGCAAATAAAGAACGGCCCATTTGTTGTGAACGCTGCCGGGGCCAGTTTTGGAGGCGAATTTGGTGTAGAGATCGAAGAAAGTGAGGGCATCGGAAGACTTACCTTGGTTAACGAGCTGACGCTTGATTGAATTGGCCATGGCGTCTTCGTCGGCTGTAATCGACGGTGTCATACGGCTGGAGAGAATGCGCAATGCGTAGTCGAGAGTTGCATAGGTGCTAGGGTTTTGATTTGGAGAGGAGCTTGAGGTTGAGGATTGAGTGTGAGGAGTGTGAACTAGACGATTAACTAATTCGTTGACCAGATCTCGGACTCTGGCCTCCATTGGAGAGGGTGGGAGAGAACAGTGGGGGAGTGTGTGTGTGTGGGAGAGAGAAGGAAAAGAGGGTTTTGCTTTTTTGACTTTATTATGGGCGCGGAAATGATAGATGCTGTTGAATTTTTCTTTTTTCGAAATGGGGAAATTTTTGGTTGCTTCATCATATGAAGGTGAAATATGTAATACTATCAACGTCCCATTTTAAATTCAAAAAAAAAATTTTGTCCCATTTTAAACTTTAAAATCCAAAACATAAAAGTTATTTATATTTTTTTATTTAGTAAGACCTACATGTTATACACACAACAACAATCCAGGGCTGGCGATTAGCCTGTGCAAGAAGTTCTTTTGCACATGGCCTCAAAATTTAGGGGGGCCTCCAAAGTGGGTGGGTGATATTGTACTACTAATTTCATTTTAAATTGATGTTTTATTTTTTAAAATATTAATACAAAATAACTTTGAGTAATGCAATTTGTTATTGATATACCATTATGAACTCTCACTAATAAATATTATATTTTATTAGGATACTAAATTTAAATTAAAATTATTACTCAAAGTTCTTTCATATTAATATAACAAATGTGAAAACATTATTTTGAGACCGATGGAGTATGTAAAGTGTTGCTTTAGTCACTTCTTAAAGCAGAGATAAAATCACGTGAATGTTTCGCTCGAACAATCAAACGCGGGCAAAGCTCCAACGACCTCATGGCTTTCTTTTACAATCAACATCCCGCCGGGTTTAAATTTTATATAAAAACTATTCATAAATATTTTGTGTAAATTTTTATATATTAAAGGCCCAATATTCACATATAGGACAGGGCCTCCATATTTATTGAGACGGGCCTGCAACTATCCACTAACTATTCCCTACCCCACTTTCTCTCTCTTATCCACTTTCTATACTCACAACACTCTACCCCACTATCTATATTTAATATAAAAATTCTCATCTTAATTCTTGTATTTTGAAGTTTAAAATGGGACGAGGAAGTATAATCTTTCAAAAAAAACATAGTTATATATAAATAAATCATATTTCAAAATGCTATGACAACGTGTTTTTAATAATTATGGAAATATGGAAGAATGAATGGCAATGATATGATGATAGCAATAAAGTTATGCAATTCTATCCGTATTCAGAGTCATTGCTTTTTATATTTAAGTTTTTGTTTGTTGAATCGTGGAATTTAGGATGGCTAATTTGCAACTTTCTCATGTTGATTGTGATTATCTGATATTGGATGCCGGAACTATCCCTTCCTTGGTAGGTAATAATGATCTTTATCTATCTGGTTGGTCGATTACTCAGTGACCAAACGATCAATTTCAATCTCATGCGTTCTCAAATGGTGAATACACGACATCCCTAAAAAAAGAGTGTTTGTGAAGGAGATTGGAGAGGACGTTATGTTTTCGGTGGTCAATTTCAGGAGTATGATACCCCAAACATTCTAACATATTGGCCATCTTACATGAGAATTTGGGTTGAGATTCCAGGTTTCTGAACCTCTAAAGCGATTCAAAAGGGTTTTGAAATATGATAGGGATTCTTTTCTAGTATAATTCTGCTATGAGCGCCTACACTATTTTTGTTTTCTTTGTGGTCGCCTGGGCCATACATTTTGTGATCGTCTCTTATATGCAGTGGGCAGTGCTAGTTTGAAGAAGGAATGGAATCCTTGGTTGTATGCGGCATTGCGGCCGATCGCCGAACGTCTTCATTTACAAAATCACGTTGGTTACGACATGGGGATGACTTTTAAAGCGGTGGTGCCACAGCAGGGATGGGTGAAATTGTCAGGGGGCCATCGGAGGAAGCAATTACAACCACTAACGTCAGTTTCCAAGGGTTTGGCAATTCTGGTGCAACCGCTTTGACAAGCAGTTACCAAACTCGACCACAACAACATCATTTGTTTTCTCTCAACAACTTTGTATGAAAACCCAGTTTATGATGAAGTACCTCTCGGGAAGGGCCACTTTGTTCACTCGAGTTATTCAGGAGGTGTCCCATTTATTAATCGAATGGCAGGATTCAAGATGTTTTGCTAGCCATTTTCAATCCCGAATGAATCCCTTGGAACCAACTTATTTGGCATGGCATCCCCCGCCACCTTTATATATGAAAATGAATTGTGATGCGTCCTTCTTCTTCAACTCGGATACGAATGGGTTAGGCATGCTGATACGGGATGAAGTTGGTGCTTTTATATAGGCTAATTCAAAATTGATCTGAGGTTTGATGCGATCAGCTGAGGAAAAAAGCTTAGAGCTTTGTAGGTATGAGATGGCCCTGATGCTTAGGATTATCTCAAGTTGTGGTTGAAGTCGACAACTCCATATTTGACCATGTTCTCAATCCACATGTTTGGATAGAAACTGAGTTCGGGCTTATTAATGCTTATCGTTCCTTACTATTGTTGAGTAATGACTTTTTTGTTAGCTTAGTTAGTCGTGCCGCTAACAACGCGGCATATTATATCTCTAGGATTATAAATAATGATGTTAATTATACTATTTGGAATGAGTTTCCTGCATTTGTGGCGAGTGATCTCATTTCTTCATGCATATGTGTTAATTTGACATGAAATTATCAAGGTTTATGGCATTTGTATATATACAGCCATGACTTCGTTTCTTTTATTCATATTGTTAGGGGCAAAAGAGTTACTGTATTTGAGTCTTTTCTTTTCATGTGTAGTATAAGAATTTGATCTTCATCTACACGCTCTGGTACGTCGCCGTAGACTATTAATACGCTGACACGATTATCGATTAAAATTCAATACGAGCACCCAATACGGGCTAATTCAAACTCAACATCAACTTGAGCAGACTCTGATACAAAAAAAAAAAAAAAAAATTAGGAGGAATGAACAATAAAGTTTTTTGTTTGGAAAGGTGGTTATTTTGGGGAGGACTGAGGAGTCCAGTGTTTTAAAAAACCCCGTCTAGGCCCTGCCTAAGCGCTAGGCATTTAAGAAACGCCTAGGCTCCGTCTAGGATGTTATAGTTATTTCTTAATTCTCGGCCCCGCCTAGATCACGCCTAGACGCTAAGCAACCTAGCGACGCCTAGCAATTTTTAGAACGAGAACACATGTTTTACTCGTGTCCTCAATAATTTTAAGGGTGCAAATAACAACACTCCAGTCCACTAGTCCAGGACTAAACGAAAAAAAATAAGAGAACTACTATTTACATACGCACAATTGCTGAATAAACCCACAGTATTAAGTGTACCCAAAACAATCCTCCACTATACCAATTTGTTTCGAATTCTACCCTTTTACACTCATAATCATACACCCATTTAAATTAATAAAACACACCACACACCCACACACCCACACACAGCATTCTCACGTACAAACACGCACGACGCAAGAGCAAGAACGCGAACGCAGGTGAGTTCTTCTTTCAACCTAAACTCTCACTCAATTTCTCCGAACCCACTTCATTTTCAATGGTAGTTTTGTTAGGGAAAAGAAATGGACACACCACCGCCCCTCTTTCGACCTCCGTCCAAACCCCCTACCCGTCTCAATTTCAAATTTCTAAATATGGTTTCAATCAGGGATTTCGGATTACTGCTATTCGTTATATTAACAGAATAAAAAAGCTACAAATTTCTAGTGCAATTGGGGATGTCTAAAATAAATTGCAACCCTCGGCTAATTATTGGGCAGAGTCGCCCTATGAAATTGAGATATATAACACCCAGATCTTCTTGCTAAAATTGAAAATTTTGAAAACCACACTTTGTGAATTCGCTGGAAATTAAGGATTTTAACTAGTACTCATTTTGAATCTGCTGGAGATTGAGACAACGTTATGGTTATTTTGAAGATGAAAGGAAATGAGACACCATTTATGAATGTGAAAAACGAAATGCGAATGATAATGGTGGGTATAATTGGGGCTTACGTTCTCCAAACAAACAGAACATCCCGAAATTGGAATTTCCAATCTGGATAATTTACCAATCTGTATTGACATTGTCACCTGCTTTGTGGCCTTAGGCTCTTCGACTTAGTAGATGGGATTCAAGCACCATATGCTGTTTCTATGGGAGGATCTTGAGAATGGGTTCTCTAATGCCTTTGTTAATGAGGTTGCAATGAGAAATTATGTTGTTGAAGTTCTTCCTGACGGACTTTCACTTTGCTTGGTGAAAGTTTGAGGGGAACGTGAAACTTAAATGAAATGGGCAGATGGATGAAAGAGTTAATTGTATTTAGTAGAATGTTAAAATGGACATTTTGCTTGATGGCATTTTTGAAAAACTATTTATTGCGGGTTTATTCAGCAATTGTGCGGGTGTGAATAGTAGCCCTCAAAAAATAAAAGAAATATCAGGCTTATCCCAGTTTTGCTGTGACGGCAAAGCAGCTAACTATCGGGGGAGAGACTGTTCCTGGTCGCCCGCGGCAAACCCTCGGCAATTCTTGGTAAACCCATCGCTTTCTATATATTTTAAAGGATCTTGACGAAATTAGACCTAGAATGCTGAACCTTTTCCGTTATTTCGTGTTGCGGTTTTTGATTGGCACTTTCTAATTGAACCCTAATAAGATTGTGGAAATCATTGTTTCTAGTGACCATAAAATCTGTGCGTGTGCGTGGGTTTTGGAGAAAAGATTCTTTGTTGAATTTGTTATTCTGTTTCTTTCTTAAAGTTTCTGCATACGATGTGTATGATGAAATTCCAGTAAGTTCTTCACCTTGTTGCTTCTTTCTAAATTAATACTCCCTCCGTCCCAAAATGATCTTCTCATTAGCCATTTCTCATCGTCCCAAAAAGTTTTTCATATTTCTACAATTTAGGCTTAAAAAGTTTATAAACAAAACATGGCTAGTGAAAGCAAGTGTTCGTATCCTTAAAAAGTTTGAATATTCAAATGTGAAGATCATTTTGGGACGGAGGGAGTAATTTAACTGTTATAACTTTGGGCTTCATCGTTAGTGATAAACTTGAACTTTCTGGGTGAAAAATGAATTTATATAACAATGCTGCCGAGACTTTCGTAAATGTATAGTGTATTATAGTATACCTGGTACCTTCATGCAGTCGGGTTAGCACCCGGGTTATGATCTTGTTATTTGAAGGCTTCACAATCAAAGTATCTGGTACATCAAGAGTTTTGCGAAATATCCATCTTTGTATTTTGTTTTACCTAATTCCACCTGGTGTTTATGCATGTAGGTGACAGTCCTTACAATATTATGGTGACATTGTCCACAATTTTCTGAGATGAATCACCCCGCTCTTATCCATTCTTCAGTACCGCAACTCCCACCCTCCACTCCTACAGACTAACCAGGTTTCCTTCTCTCAGCATATCCTTAATGTGCGTGTCTTTGTGTGTTCATGTCGATATGGGTGACCATACCATTTTCATGTTTCGTGTATATTGCAGGAATAATATTACTGAAAATTCCGCAATTGAAGGTCACCGTGTGAATTATTCTATTACAACAAGGCAGGGGAAGTTTATACCTATTATCAAGGATTGTTCTTTTAAGATTCCTTCAGGACAGTTTTGGATGCTTCTTGGACCCAATGGTTGTGGGAAATCTACTCTTTTGAAGGTACTGCATGTTGACTTAATCATTTATGATTTTCCAAGCTATGTGTTTATGTTACTTAGCAGACAGCTCAACATAACTCTACTTTTTTCCCCTCAATTTCTCTCATAGGCTTAATATATCATTTTCACCATTCTATTTATTCCAAGCAAGATTATGGTTAACCATCCCCATCTCATCCTTGTTAATTGTTGCTTGGTCCATATGAGCCTTTCTTCTTTTCTAGCACTTCACTATTTATCAACTTTATGACACTTTTAAACTGGTAAAGATATTGTTCCGTGTTTTCCATCTCAATTGATGGATCACTCAACTTCACTCTGCTAGAGCTTATAGTGTGAATTTGAAGGTTAAATTTTGCATTATTTTAAGATGTGGTGGATCACTCAGATATTGGCAGGTCTCTTGACTCCAACTGATGGATCTGTCTATGTGAAGAAACCCAAGAGTTTTGTATTCCAGAACCCGGATCATCAGGTCAGTGTTTGTATGAACCTTGTCTTCCTAGATTCACTGTAATTTTTCTTTATTCTAGTAATAGTACTAATCAAGGGTTCAAACTGTTGAATGGCTTTTGAAGGTTACGTTCAATAATTTCATGAACTGTGTTGAGAAATTTGTTTAGAATCAGTGACGCCATCCACTCCAAGGCTGCTGCTTGCATAGTCTTGAAGGATGCTTGGAATATTCCAATTTTAAAACTTAATGTGATTTCTGGGATTTGGGATAATAGTATAATACTCATATCACTTTCTGAAAATTATCAGTTTTCCCAACTTACCTTTTCTCACAGACCGAACGACTTAGAAAAATGTAAAAGACTTTGTACTATTCTTCTGATCTTCTGTAGGCTTTAGTTTGCTACACAGATATCATGTTTGAATGGATGTGGTATTGCTGCTGAAGTAGTTTTGGACTGTATTTGAAAGTATCTGGCTTGAAATGGTGCTCATTTACCGTTGAATTCAGATGCCAAGTTGTGATATAGGATAGCAACCAGTCAACTGTAAAAAACATTCGGGCTTGCTGAAAGGGAAAGTAAGGACTCGGATTGAGAGTTATTAAGGCACATTGAGGGGCTTTAGAACCTACTCCAGGAACAGTTTTAAGTTTTTTTTTTTTTTTTTTTTTTTTGGCTCTGTTGTTGTTAAGGTGGGGAGTGATTAGCAGGTCTGAAATTTGAATGCTTGGTTAATGATTGGATCTTCGAGTTAATTGCTCGAATTAGAAGCACATAAAACGAATTAAGAGCCAAGAATTACGATTGCACCTTCAAGAATAAACAAAGGGATGTTGATTTAATGTTATCATAACCTTTGTGATGCTGAACGATTATGCCATATGGATGGGTTTTTTCTTTTGTGATACCCTATTCAAAAAAGGAAACTTTGATTAGATCACTTGTATGAACTTGCTGAAAACATAAACAAGATCCACTTACCACATCTAATAAATTGAAACATTAAGTTACAGCTATGAGTCTTGACCTGCGAAACGAGATATTATCCTACTAAAGAAAGTTTAGAGAAAAATCCAACTAAAGAAAGCAAGAAGTTTAGAGATGACCTCATATCAAACTAGAACTATAAGAATGCAGGTTTCTCTAGAGGTCTGTCTGGAGCCAATTTAAAAGTACGGAGTATCTGAAATCACCAAGTTGCATTCGACTCATACGAGCAGCATAAGCTTTTTTCTGTTTTGAATTAGAAGATGAGTTTATAGCAATTAGATGGATAATTCTTCACCGGATAGATGTGAGTTAAAATTAGAAGACGAGTTCTTAGCAATTAGATGGATCACAAGCCCTCAGGCTGTAAAGGTCGTTTTATGCTATTAGATTTTAGTATAATTTGATTTCAAAGTTGTGTTATCTATTGTAACTTTTCGAAATTGAACTCTTGAGGATATCTACCTTCATTATTAAAAAAAAAAAAATGTGATCAAATATCTTCTCTCAGGTAGTGATGCCTACTGTAGAAGCAGATGTGGCATTTGGCCTTGGTAAATTAAATTTGACCAATGATGAGACTAAGTTAAGAGTAGCGAAAGCTTTGGAAGATGTTGACATGCACGATTACTTGCAGGTACATTATTAACACATTTTTCTCTTAAATCAATGGAATCCATGTTGATAATCGCAAATTATTCAAACTTCATCTTCCTTCTATTGCACTATTTAGAGACCAATTCAAACCCTGAGTGGTGGTCAGAAGCAAAGGGTTGCAATTGCTGGTGCTTTGGCAGAGGCGTGTAAAGTATTGTTATTGGATGAGCTTACGACATTTTTGGATGAAACTGACCAGGTATTATTACTTCTATTCGTTAGTATTATAAAAGTTGTTTTTCTGTTTCAGTTTTCATTTTCACAAAAGAATGTCCTAATTTATGATTGAAAGAGTCTCTGATCGGTGATATGCTCATAATGTTTAACATACTGTATTCTAAAGTGAGAAATAAACATGGGTTAATTTAAACTTGAATGGTGAAGTTTAACATTGAATATTAAAAAACAAAAAATGGAAACGGATTCCAGTTCTGAAAATGCCTAACCAGCAGAAAACTGACCAATATTGTATTCCTCAAACTCAAAAGTTGAACATTTTTACAGTCAGGATTTCTGTCAGGAATGTTCATTTTTTACTTGGTAATTCTAGGTTGGGGTGATAAAAGCTGTCAAGAAGTCATTGGATAATTGTAAAGACGTAACAGCGTTATGGGTAACACATCGTCTGGAGGAGCTTGAATATGCAGACGGTGCTATTTACATGGAAGGAGGAAAAGTAGTCATGCATGGTGATGCTTCAAGCATCATGAACTCTATTGAAGCCAGGAAAGTCTCTTACGCTAATAAGATAAACTCTTGAAGCTGTTTTTATACTCCTATTATATTTTCTCAGATTTAATTATTTCAGTTCTTATGTAGAGACTTAATTTTTATCATCTTCTTTGCGAAACACCATTTGTAAGAGCTTAATTATGCAGAAGAGCAGATGTCATGTATATTTGTACACTATTCTTTACCTTGGGTTGTAAACGATCCGACTTTGAGATGCGAAAAGATTGTTTCGCCAAAGACATTAAACAAGTTTTTGACCGATTCAAACTTGATTGGAGCGGAGCATTCTTGGTTCGAGTTTGGTTCATTTTTATCACCGAGTCGAGTCGGTTTGACTACCAATATTGTGAATAAATTTTTCCATAATGCAAATATTTGTTTCTTAGGTTACACTATGAAATGAATTCATAACCAAATACAGTATTCCATTTTAGTAGTGGAATAGTGCCCAATTTTGACTTGACTTGGATATATTTTGGAAAGGTGGAAGATGAACCTCCACTCCACAATGGAAATAGAAGTGGATGGAGGTCAATATTTTGGCAGAAAGACACTAATATTGGTGAGTGGGTATTTATAAGTTGTCATTGTCCTTTATTTTGGTAGTTTTCCATACTACTAGATTCATTTGGTCTAGATATTATTCAGATATTGCATTCAAAATAGCAAATTTCATTGAATAATCACAAATATATCTAAGAAGAATTACAATTTCAACTTGTCCTAATTCTAGTGCCCAACCTTTTAATAATAATAACTGAATGTAGAATTCTTAATATCCAAACCTATTAACACACATAATTTACTATAATTATTTTTCGCTTTACAGTAAAATCCAACTTTTTATTGATAAAAACATAAAATAAAAACAAATGAACTCAATTTAATGCATGTTTGGTCCCTTATTTTTGTAGATCCCTCTTCTTTAGTTTTGCAATCAGTTTGGTCCTTCATAGATTCCCAAATAACTGATGCCACTGCATACTTTTTTCCATTTACAATTTCCATTTAGCCGTCGACAAAAAAATGAGAGTTTTTTTCTTGGTCGGATGTTGATTCTAATTGATGATCTAGTTCATTTTTCTTCCCAAGTTTCCTCTAAAATCTGCGTTATTGTTTACCCGCCATAATGTTATACTAGTTAGCTGTATAACTAAAACTTTGCTTTATCAGTCCAACTTTTGAGCTCCTACTTTAAATTTCGCTATGTACCTTGTACATTTTTAAGTTTGAAATTGATTGAAGAACGGCCTGCAGAAGAGGGTGGTTGGGAGAGAAACGAATGAGTAATGTCATGGAAACCAAATTATGAAAATGGTAGTTTTGTCAATTTGAGATAACTTAAAACGAAAAATAAAATGGTAACGCTCTGAAGGACTAAATTGATTGCAAAAATTAAGATGAGGTACCAAATAAATAGAGTTACAGATATAGGACCAAACTATGAAAACATTTCAAAGACAAAGGGCCTAATATCTATATTTAAAATTCAGCATACTCTCGTCTCACTAATGCCATTTTTAAGTTTGGACGTTAGCATTAATTCTCTCATTCTTTCTCTCTCTACAAATCCAGCTAGACGAATATTCAAACGACCTCCACCACTCCGTCAACTCCCACGCCACCATTTCCGCCGTCAGCCACCATTATTGACCTCAAACCCACCATTTAAAAACCCCATCGACCGCTGCCCACTATCACCAATTACACTTTCCCCTCTTTCTCTCTCACCTCCTACGCTAGTCGCAGAAGCTCTAATCAAAGCAGCCGACTTTCCGTACCCTTCATTAACTTCACCGTTGACTTAGCAGAATCCATTTAGAAATTAAATAAGGGCGGCCGGCGGAAAATATTAAAGAGTATCTTTTTGTTGAATAGATCTTGGGCGGAGGTGGTGGAGGTTCTAGGGCTGCTGCGGGGGGAAATATTGGCGTCGTCGTCGTGGATTGGGAGGTTCCGGAGATAGAGTGTGTCGCCGTCGTCATCGACAATTGTCGTCGTGTCGATTTGAGTTTCCATTGTGACGGTAGTGTTATAGGAGAAGTGTACTTTGAAGAAAAGTTGGAGATCGTCGTCTCTTCAATTCCTCAACTTCACTGCGCAAACTGAATTCCAGTAATCCCAATTTCTCACAATTATTTTTTTTTCGTTTTTGTTTTCCTCTATGAAAAATTTCTGTGTTGCTGTACTTGTGTCCCAATTTCATAATCAAAATTTTACTTTAGTGGTGGTGCATTAGCTACTTGTATTTTAAATTTTCCTGAATTAGTGTAACAAAGATTGACAATTGATTTTCACAATAGAAGGGATCAAGCATGATAGTACAAGAAAGAGTGGAGTATTATGGATGAATTACTTTTTTTTTTCTTTGTCAAGGATTGTTACTACTGACAAGTTTATAGATCCAGTCAAAAGTCCTAACACGGATGCCTTATCAGATAACTTTGGAAATTTAGGGCGACATAGAAGTTTCAGTTAGGTCACGTTGTCCAAGGATTGTTTATAAACGAGGGTAGAACTGTAATTTGCTTTTTATTTCTTTCCATTTCATCTCAAAACTCTGGAGCAAGAGAAGGGAAAATTAAGTGTTTCTTTCCTAACTCGGGAGCACATCTGGAAAGAATTAACTTCCCTTCCCTTCCCTCTTTTGATTTTCTTTTCCCTACTTTAAAAACTCGGGAGCAGACCCTAAATTTCATTTCTTGTTAGTGATTTCGAGCTAATATACTTGCTTAAACTTCAACGTTATTATAGTGTTATTGAACCTAATTGTTAGTAATAATGAAAGTATTGCTGATCAACTTTGGATTTCTAGACCTACCCGAAAAAAATTGGTGTTTTGTAGGAGCTCTTACATGCCTACTAATAGGCGTAGATATCGTATTGTAATATTGTTTATCTATGCTTAAGGCTGCTGTCGAGGATTGGTGGAAGGATATAGATAGAGAGGAGAAGGATTTAGATATTGTTTCCATTGACTTTGTATATGTGTATGATCAAGTGCTTGTGGATAATTTGGTGGGTGTTGGAGAATGAAGGAGTTAAAAGTTAGTTATGCTTATAGTATTATGAAGGATATTTATGATCGGTTGTGTGACTGTAGTTAAACTACAATTTTGAGGCTTTTCGGTGCTAACCTGACGTGATGTGAAGAAGTGAAACATTATTGTTTCTGCATTTCTATTCTTCCCCTCCCCTCATAATTGGGTTTCTTATTATTATTAATTGATAACTTCATCTATTTCAATAGTGACACTCGTTTAGAGAAATCTACCATCGGCGGGGATTGAACCACTGACCTTGCTGTGCGTGTAGAAAGGGATATCTGATACCGCTTAAGTTAAAGCCCTTTGACAGCCTTTCTATACCAAATAATGCTATTGGATGCACAACAAAGTTCCTCAGCAGTGTGGCAATACTCCATCTTGTTCGCCCATTTTACGTTGCTTTCATCCAAGATAACATCAAAGTTGAATACATATTCAACATGCCACAGTTGTTCCTTATCTCATTCGCTATGTAGAGGCAGCAGGTCAGTCCATTCGTCTTGATAGGCCGTCTATCCCATTCTTCGTATCTTAGCTTGAACTTCCAAGCTATTGTCAGCATAAGGCAGTTTTGTGGGCTAGTCTCAAGGTATTGAGATGAAGAGCAGGAAATTGTAATGCTGCCAGTTAATTACATATATACACCCATGTATGTCCTCTAGTTGGACCATGGTAGATTGGAAGTGTGGGATACCTATAAACTATAACCATTCGCGGCACGTGACTTCTGCACGTGCCATCTCTGCAACCGCATCACGTTACTCCCGCACGTGTTGTCTTTCTATGCTAACTTTACCGCATTGCGGAAGGAACAAAGTACGCTCTTAGCGGTCATTGGCTTGGACTGAGCCGTAGGCGTCCTCTTTACTTCCGCAATAACACTACCGCACTCCGGGAGTAATAAATGTTATATTATCTGCGGTACTATGACTTGAATAAGGTCATGGGCACCCTCCCCTTTCCGCATTTGGGAACCTGTACATAATCAAGCAAGCCAATGGGAGATTGACATCATGCGGTACGGAACTCATGTGACCTATCACGTGCGGTACGGAATCCGTACAGCTCTGACCCCTATAAATACAGTAACTACGTGCACTCTTGCTCCCGCAATACTTGTTCTCTCCTACCCTAGTTAGTCCCCATTCTCACTCCTCCATTCCATTCTCTTCGGTGGTTCTTGTGTAACGCCAATATAGACCCACACTTATATATCCGCATTATTCTCTCTCAGTAGGACTAGTATCCTACAGGAAGTCAATTTAAAGATATACCCCCATCACAATCAATCAACATCATTTGAATGAGATGCTATAATGAGGCCTATGTCTTCATTGGCTTTAGCCAATGGATGCTGGTTCATTTTATGCAACAACAACAATGACTGCTGGTTCAATTATAGTTGTATGAATTGGTATGCAATTAAATTGATTTATAGCATGTAGCTTTACTGAAATATTTTGTCACTAAAGATCACCATTGTCATTATCAAACTTTTCTCAATTATTTAAATTAAAACATAATTCAAGGACATGCTCTCAAGTGGTTATTGATGTGGAGAAAGTTTGAACTTCATTTTCTCGCTCTCGCGCTTAATAGCTCTATGTGATAATGTTTAAGAAACTATGATAAAATTATCAAGTTCTTTTTTTCAGATCTTTGCTCTGGTTGAATGATGCAGCACAATGAAGCCTGACTTGGCTGACCATAGCCACCAATCTAGTCATTTCCTGTTCATCTTTTGAATTTTTACCTTCATCTATAAGCTGTTGGCTGTGTGTTCTGTTAGTTTCTCTTGCTTTTATGTGGCTTGAAGATAAATTTTTTTGTCAAATGAGTAATATGAGTATGGGAAAGTCGTCCAATGAGTAGGGCCACTATATAGTTCTTGCATCAGTATAGTACAACCAATCAGATTGTATGCATCCCATGTGGGTTGATTGTCGCTACAACTTCTCCACCCACGAGAGTTTGATCAACTATATAACATCGTGTATACCAGTTTAAGCTAATCCGTGAATAAATTCTCGTTAAATTTCCAAGAATATTTCAATGCGGGTAGCTTAATAGTGAACGGTCTGTTGTGCCTATATCGCTTCAACTGCATTCTCACTTTCCCTCTTTCCTTTTTTTTTATAATTCTTTTCCTGTCATCACACATTGAACTTTGATAATTAATAAATTTTACCTATCTGTGTACAGGTTCTTTTACGATGAAAAACCTTGGCAATGATGAGGTTGATGTGGAAGGTGGTAGGTTTGAAAAAGACAAAGAAAAGTTAATAAGAAGTACAAGGGCAGTTAAAATACCCAATCAAGCCTTATTATCTGGCTTTGCATATTGTATTTCGTCATGTAGCATGATACTGGTTAACAAGTATGTCCTTTCCAGCTATGATTTTAATGCGGGGATATCTTTGATGCTCTACCAGGTTACTCTCTAAATTAGCTGACATTATATTACTTGCTGTAACAGTAGTATTCAACATTATACGATTTACTAACAAGCTCCTTCCTTTGTTTTGTGTATGCAGAATTTAGTTTCAGTAGTACTTGTATCCATGTTGAGTTTACTGGGTTTAATATCAACAGAACCACTCACATGGAGGTTGATTAAAGTCTGGTTGCCTGTGAACTTTATATTTGTTGGGATGCTAATTACTAGTATGTTTAGGTAAGAGATTATTACTTTTTTTTTTTTTTTTTGCGATTTATTTATTTTCAGACCTGATGTCCCACGTGTTTATGCTTCCAGAATACGTAATTCATCATTGTAGGATTTTCCTTATACTACCACACTTTCTTAGATACTCCCTCCGTCATTTGACTATTCAAACTTTTTAAGAATATTAATACTTGCTTCACTAGCCATGGTTTGTGTATGCACTTTTAAGCCCAAATTGTAGAAATCGGAAGAACTTTTCGGGACATTGAGAAATGGAAAATGGGAAGATCATTTAGGGACAGAGGGAGTATCATGTAACTTCATATGGTTTTCTCATTCTCAAGCTAGTAGTATCTCTTGATACAACTATGTCTTGCTCTGCATAGAACGAAATTGTGCACTCTGAACTTGTAGTTTGATTATTGTTCTGACCTCGAGTTATTTGGATAACGTAATGCTTTATTTGCAAGTCCAAAAGGGCCATAATTTAGTTTCTTTATGCTCTCTGCTGTGATTAGAGGGGTAGACTGCTAATGTATTCGACCTTTGGCATTATTTGCATGCCCTTCTCTTACAATCAGAGGTCTTCTGATTGACGGCCTGAGCTTTATCCCTGTCACGTTATCAATCTAGCAGTTGTACTTGTGTGGACACTTTTCTAGTTCAGATAGCTTTGAGAACAAAGTTTGCTTTTGCGAGAGGTACATTGAAGGGAAATGGATTTTAGGACTCTATCTGATGGTTCACATTTTATGGATTTTCATGCTATAGTTCAACTGTTCGGGGATAAGTTTAATCCATGTTGGTACTTTTCTCTACTTGATGGTGAAATATATATTTATCGATTTTGGAAGGAGTCCATATGATAGTAATGTTAGCTGTGTCTTTATTGGATTTTACGAACCCATAACCCCATGGTTCACCAACAGCAAAAATATACAGTATAAGGAAGAATTAACTAAGATGAGAGCACAACTTAAATTCTCGGCTGGGGGTGTGGGGAGGGGTTGGTATATTGTTTAATGGTAATTCTTTTCCGGGGTTTAGCTTTTTTGCTTTAATAACGCATCACAATATAATGAAGAAAGAGTTGCATGTTCAATTATACTTATGGCTCCAACATTCTGTGTTTTATGACCTCTAATCATAAGCCATCATACTTTCTTAGAGAATATTGCTTATACATGAGCCATGTTGTTTGCAGTTTGAAATACATCAATGTTGCCATGGTCACCGTCCTGAAGAATGTTACCAATGTAATAACTGCTGTCGGTGAAATGTATTTATTCAGTAAGCATCATGACAACAGAGTTTGGGCTGCCCTTTTCTTGATGGTATGCTAAATTATTGCAATCGTACTTCATTGCCTGTCTTTAGTTTTAGTTCTTTCATCTCTTTCGCTGTAAAAGTTAATATCACTCTATCAGTTGTAGGCTAGCTGTTTGATAGCATGTAACTATGTTACTTTATGTGTCTTTCGTTTGCTGTTTTATGCTTCATTTACAAAATTCTGAAATTTGTGACTTTTTGTGATTCCATCTCATGGAAAACTGTTAGTAAGAAGCTGGATCTATTGTCTTATCTAGTGTTATTAATGGTTATTGTCGGTAGCTTCAATATATTTTCATTTGGAATAGATAGCTTACATATGTATATGTGATATCAGCAGTGTATCAGTTTCTTTGGAACTTCTAGATTTACATCTTTCATCTGGAAAAAGAAAAACAGTGATTCATTTCTGCATTTTCTCTCTCTCTCTCTCTCTATATATGCTGTTCACTGAAGATTATTGAATCATCTTTGTTTATGTGCAGATAATATCAGCAATTTCAGGAGGAATTACAGATATATCCTTCCATGCTGTTGGATATACGTGGCAGCTAATTAATTGTTTCTTGACAGCATCATATTCTGTGAGTATTTGATTCACATTATTTTTCTGATTATTTCATCTCAAAGCTCATAAATGATGCGCCTTCTTTTAGGCGAAGTTTAACTAAAGAATAATGGACGTGCTTCTTTTATTCACCACCTACGCTTTAACCTAATCCTAGAAGAAAAGCTGATTACATCTTTTCCTGGCCTTATTTCAAGTTTTCATATTTTATCTTTCCTGCACCTGCCTTAGTTTTGCAAACAAGATAATGAACTATGGTTTCCTTCCCTCTTAGCTGTCTTGTCACCGTCATGCTTATTTGAAATGCCATACAAGCCTGCCAACATCTGCCCCATACCACCTCTCGTCTCTCATGTTTCATAGAATGTACTCCCTCTGTCCCAAAATGAATGTCCATTTTTTTTTTCAAATTTGCTCTTGATCAAGAGAAAATTTAAATTTTTTGGACATTCATTTTGGGACGAAGGTAGTAATACTCACTTATAAATGGATAAACAAGTTGAACCTGTGACGTGTGCATCACAATATCGATTTTTGAAGAGGATATAAATGAGTGTGGTTTATGGGAAAGCCATATTCTATATAGAACAAAATGGCAAGGACTCCTATAGCCCTTTCCATGTAGTTTTGGACAATGACTGAGTTGAGTTGAGTTGAATGAAGGAAGCAGTGGGTGATTTTGGACTGTGAATTCATGCCAGGTTAATCTGCTGTCAAAGTGATTACACTTTTCTTATTTCCTTGATTCTTCGATGTAGTTATTCTAGGCCATCTACTAGAAACGAGAAAGTAAGCACAACAGTTTGAAATGTCGGAGAAATACTAAGAAAATATAAGTTTTACATGGGAAACAGATAAAGAAATTATATTGTTCAGTAATAGTGAAGAGGGAAGAATCAATAGGATATAAGTTTGGTAGCATAGATTTATGCTTTTTCCAAAGTTCTGGGTGAAATTATCACCTCTCATCTATGTAACCATTTGAAATTGCAAAATTTGCCCTAGTAGCCTTTGGGATTGTGATAACTATAATTGGTTTATATTCCCTCTGTCCCATTTGAAATTGCAAATTTGCCATTTTAGGTGTCCCACTTAAGATTGCAAAAGCCTAAAATGGGAACTTTATAATGTTTTTTAATCAGTGGGACCCACTTGTCATACTAGCATCAATTAAATCACTATTTCCTACCCCACTAATAATTCCGATCCCACTATCTATACTCACAACACCTTAATACTATGTATATGTACATTTCCTTAATTCCCGTGCACAACGTTTTTGATCGAGCCAAAAAATGGGATCAATAGTGCCGGATCCACGGTTGGATATCTGGAACGCCTTGCTAAGCCTGAAAAAGATGAACACACGTGAGCTTGGCCGGGGCTTTACCGGCAAAGGCCCTCGGCGTGAGAATAGGTTAGATGTTCTTTAGAGAGAAAACTTGGGAAAGAGGAAAAAGAGTGATGGGAGAGAGAATGAATCTGAAATTAGGGTTTGAGACCCCTATTTATAGTGTGAGGTTAGCTAGTCCTCTAAGATCTAGGTCCTATATTCTAAGGATTTGGGTTTATCCTTTTAGGGTGATGTCACCTTATCCAAATTTGGTCACCCTTATCCAAGTTAGGTAGAAAGAGTCTTGTGGGCCAAGATTCCCTAATGGGCTGGGCTTCCCTTAACTGTGGAAGGTATGAGAATGCCGTGTATGATATCGATCAGTATGGCTCGGTGGAATCGAGCTGAACGAGCTCGCTGAGCTTGCTTAATATTAATGTCCTGATGGAGCTTTGGTGGAGGTTGGAGATGCGTTTACCTCAGGCCTCATCTCGGTTATACAGGCTCGGTTATACCGAGCTGAGTTAGGTAAGATATAGACGAACTTGACCGTTTTCAAAGTCAAGGTGGGCTTTTTGATGTGTTGGCCCCGGTTTGGCCTAATGGGTCAAGATCCGAGCAAGCCCTATAACCGTTCTCGGGTTATTCCCTTCAGTTTTTTATGTGCAATTTCAAATGGGAGGGAGGGAGTGAAGCTTTATTGATAGGTGTAACAACGGCCCAGTTTGGTGATATGTCACTGCTTAAGGCACTGATTATTGGCTCACTTTCCGTCAATATGATAGTGGAGTTTTTGTTGACCAATGAATATTTAACCTTGTTGGTTAAGTGTGAGCCATTAGCCAATTTTGTGGAGGAGTAGGCTCTTCTCCTCTAAGAGTCGCCCTTCTCATTTCGCAATATGCCTAGAATGGAAAGTTTTGTAAGAGGACTGGATACTTTCTTTTGACATCTCGAAAAAGGTAAGACTCTTTATCTTGGGATGTGGGAGTATTAGTTAGTGGCCTAGTATACAGGTAAAGAATCCCCTAAGCCATGATTTTTCTGGACGTACAATTAATAGTACGGAGTACAATATATCACAACAACTGACCAAAATATAGGTTGTAAATACTAATGATGAGAAGGGTTCCTTTTATGGGAGGAGAAGAGCCCTCCCCCTCCACAAGAATGCCTAATGGCTCCCACTTAGCCAACAATGTTAAGTACTCATTTGTCAACAAAAACACACCACCTACCATATTAGAAAAAAATGAGCCAACATCAGCAATAGGAATAAATCATTTGAGTTTGGTTTGCTGAGAAGAAGGGCAGAAGAGGCTTTATGTTTTGTGCCTGAATCTAGTATGTATTTGACGAGTTTTCGAGCTTTCAGATCTATCATTTGGCGAAGAACTAGCTATTCCAGTAATGACTTGTCCAATTTGACCTATATAAAGTATAAACTGAGTAAGCAGCATGCGCACCATTTTTACTTGAATGATAGCAAGAGTTCTAAGAATTGGCAAAGCCGCGGTGAGTGAGAGAGGGCAATTGCGAGGTTTGACCGTTTTAGCGGTTATTTAATAGGTGGAATGTAGGTAATAAATAAGCTCATGTAATCATAGTACTTTTGCTTGGTCTGAAATATGAATGATCTATATTTGATGTTTAATTGAATGATATTTTGGGAGGCAACTCCTTTTTTAATTTAAAGAAACAAAACTTGGTTGTTTCAGAACTGCGATCCATTTTAGTGAATCCCTACGGGACATCTGGATCCGGTCCGTGTTTCCGTAATGTATATGCACATACTCTCTAAGTTTCTTTGGGGCTGATAATTTGTTAAAGTTCATGATGTAGGACAGAACTAGGGAAGGAGTCAAGTTCGCTATCGTACGAACGGACGAGTGACTGATATCGTTCAATCGGACGAAGAAACAACCCAAAACAACAACTAAACTGCTGTCTTGAAAAAGAAAGATAAAATCTGATTTTATTTGCTGAATATTCGATGTCGAATACATGATTGCCCTTTATATAGGCTACAAAATGGGGCTGGGAACATGAACTTATGGATAAGGAAAGAATAGGAAAAGTTAGATAAGGAATGGATAAAGAGAGAATAAGAAAAGCCTAAATACATTCAGATAAGCTGAATGTCTCTGGAAGCTGAATTTGTCTCAAAATTGAACTTGTTTGCTACTTAAGAATTCAGATAAGAATATGAATATTTGCTGGAGTATTCCAGCTAGATGATCCGCATCAGTTCATGTATTCTAACTCAATATTAAGTTGTTCTTGGAAAGTTTTTCTTTAGACTTAATGATGATATTATTATTTGTAAGCTCTAATCATTACCCTGTGCTGCAGTTAACTCTACGTAGGGTAATGGATACGGCTAAGCAGGTGACCAAATCTGGAAACCTGAACGAGTTTACTATGGTTTTGCTCAACAACACACTATCATTGCCCCTCGGCCTTCTGCTTATATTTGTATTCAACGAAGTCGACTATCTCACTAAAACGTAAGTTTCATTTTACCCCCCAAAAAAAACTCTTTTCATTGTAATCAATGCAATTTTCTTCTGCGTTTTCTGTACTAATAAGATCAGTTGTTCATTATAATGAAATTTTCTTGGGCTGAATCTCTTGACCTTTTGTGATAAATGGCAGTCCACTTTTGAGGTTGCCAACCTTCTGGTTGGTGATGACATTGAGCGGTTTCTTGGGTTTAGCAATTAGCTTCACTTCTATGTGGTTTCTTCATCAAACGGGGGCTACCACTTACAGGCATGATCCTAATTCTTTTCCTTCTGGTTAACTTCTTAGATAATTAGTAACCTTTTAGGCAAGATTTTGCCCAATTTTTTAGACTCCCACGAGTCGCGCTCACACACACACACACACAATCTCTCTCTCTCTAGGCGCAAGGTTGTGCCAACCCTTTAAACACCTCTCTCTTAGCTTGCTATTCATTCTTGTTGTTGATCTTATCTTTTTTCATGTTACAGCCTTGTGGGGTCACTAAACAAGATACCACTCTCTGTTGCTGGCATCCTTTTATTCAAAGTCCCCACCAGCCTGGAGAATTCTGCAAGCATATTATTCGGTTAGTGTGTTTTTCTTTTTTCCCTCTCAAAATTGTTGTATAAATTTGCTATTTTGCTCTGAAAAAAATGAGCACCATTAAGCTTTTGTATTGCATTTTTTAGGTCTACTGGCTGGAGTTTTCTTTGCCAGAGCAAAAATGCGCGAGAGAGCTCAATCTTGAAAACCTGGGAACACCCTTTTCAGCATGTTCATTTGCAAATTAGTGGACTTTAGTAGCACGTCGTTAATGCAGATTCATTTCTCTGGAGATGAAAGAAACAACTAAAGAAAAGAAAGGGTAAAGTTGGAAATGCTCTTGACAGTGGATTTTTTCCTCCTTTAGATACTTCTTCCCCCCCCCCCCTCCACTATTGTTGTATTAGAAGATGACATTTTGTATACAAAGACTGAAAACTGAAAAGTCAATGCCATTGATAAGTATTAGTGCTCGTTTGGTTCGCGTTTCTTCTTTTTTCATGCTATTGGAAGCCTACTTTCAGGCTCTAGTTTAATCCATACTATGTATGTTGGTAAGTGAAATCGATTGGGGAAAAGAGATACTCCGTCCCAAAAGTAGTCCTATTTTGATGGATCAATGCGTTATTCGCTCTGTAATTCCTCAAAATGGCACTTTAGTTAGTGTCTTTTCAGAAAAGAGACTATAATTTTGGGGGGAAAAACCCAAATTTGAAAGGGAGATACTCCACTATTGTTGTATTAGAAGATGACATTTTGTACAACTTTCTGTTCTGTTGATACCGTTGATTTTGTTGGGAGACCATAAGTGGTCAACTAATGAAGTTGTGAATATGGATCCGATGTGCCTATTTAATTGAAGTATCTGTGCGACGTAATGGCCACATTTAATGAGTTGAAGGACGACCATTTCTGTACTTGAAAATGTGAATGATTTCTTCCGTTATCCAACTTTACGTTCATCAACTGTAAGTATTTTTGATGATTTCAGCTTTAATTTTTGCCTCTCCTTGATGCTAATCAACTCCTACTTATTATTTTGGAAAATAAATGATTATTAGTTTCTTGAGATTTCGGATTTATCCTTGATATATATACATTTTATATTCTAGCGCGGGGGAGCTGGTCATTTGAGAAAATGATTTGTGTTTTGATCTTGAACCTTTTCCACATTTTTAGTACTACCTCTGTCCCTAAATGAGTGTCCAAATTTCATTTTAAGGGACATCTGAAAATCTCAACTTTTTGTACAATTTAATGGCCAAAATTCATATATAATCTTGTAATCCTCTATGCAAACATTTAGTTTTGCAAGTATAAGGACATTTAGAGACAAAGTTATGTTAGAAAAAGACACTCATTTTGGGACAAAGATTTTCTGAAAATGGACACTCATTTAGGGATATACGTGTTAATTTGGAGGTATGGCTTTTTATTCGTACCTTCTGCGGCTTACTATTGCATAACTTGCTCTATTATATTAAGGGAGTTGTCTAAATTTAGCAAGGTGAAGCTGTGGCTTATGAATACCAAAAATTAACATCCATTTCATTTCATAGCCTAAAAGCTGGTGGTTCATGATTATACCTACAACTTTACCTCCATCAAAATGGAAAACTTCAACCAGCATGCATACTCAAACGAATTTCACAATTTTGATAATTTTCCTCCTATTTCCAACATTTTTCATTCAAATATTCATGAAAGTCGTCGCATAGGCGAATCAAATTCTGTCATAATCACTTTGCATCCAGCGATATTTTCCAGCATTGGGTACCAAGTTTTCCATGATTTTGTAGGTAAGTTTTGAATTTTGTTTTCGCCTATTCTTGTCAATTACTGTTATTGATGTTCTTCAGTCAATTTTTTTTTCTTGTTAGAAATGAAATTAGATAGTGAAATATAACATGGTCTTTGTTGACATTCTGGAGACAATGTTGGGTGGGGAAACTTTTCTTGGTACATATTCACATGGTCCCAAAAGAGATACTGAACCCTTTTATTTGAAAAAAATATTAATCAACTTAAAGTACAAATCTCAATTAAAAGAAATTTGGTTACATATTTTCTGAAATAATTTTGTAATAATAATAAAAAAAATCATTATTCAAAATAAAGAGAATAGAGTACTTGGAAAGGGGAAAATGACAAAAAGAAACTAGATTTCTTTTGTATCATTGTATAGATGGAGTCCAAATAATTACTAGAAAAGGCATACAAGGGGGATCAAGCCCCCAAAAAAGTTAATGCAAAAAAAAATATATATGTTATTGGATTATGAAATTTGTTGGTGTCTTGGACAAAGTTCTAATGCCAGCTACTAAGCATAAAAGACAATATATGGAAATCTAATTTTTTATATTTAAGATTAATATATGATGACCTTGATAAAAGGGTTAACTTGTTTGATTAGTAGGTGAAGCCTAATCATAATATCTTTTAACTTTTTCATTGCTCATCTAGTTAATCGTTGCTTCGAAAATTTTCATTGAAAATAAATTATACAACTACGAATATACTTGCCGACCAGCTATTATCATGAATCTATCTATCTATCTATATATATATATATATCAAGAAATATTATACTACATAATGTTTGACTGTTTATTGCTAGGGTTTTACAATGAAATACCTCTAATTATTCATGTTGATTTTGTTGTTGTCTTTATCTTGATTAGTTTAAATCACATGGGCATGGGAGAAATAATACAATTGAATGGGACCCATGGCAAAAATATGGTTAAAGGGATTCTTTTATTCAGTGGATAAAGGGTCCACTTTGTGGTCATCAACATTTAGCTTGTTCACTTACTTTGGATCTTGAGAATCACAATAATGGAAATCGATATCAACGGTTGTTGGTGTTGTTGTATTTTTTTTTTACATGTCAACGTATTATTTTATTTCAAGACAATTGCCAGCGTGTTACAAACTCTTTTGAAGTTTATTGCAGATCTATAGGCTAGTCTATTACAAACTCCTCCCTCTATTAGAACCTATTACAGTGAAATGATACTTTCCTCCCCTGAGTGATCACCTGGAGCTTGTGGAAGCCACTTATTATTATTGGAGAAAGGGAAAGGGGATTCGAACCTGAGACCACCCGAAGGAAGCCAAGCTCTATACCACTTGGGTTTATATCTCTTGTTGAAATAGACTATTGAGTTATGCTTAGCTAAGAAGGGCAAAGCTGTCAATCACAATTTTCATTGCCCAATTAAACAATTATAGGGTAGCTTATTATGACATAATATGTTCTTCTCTCTTGCAAGTTAACCCAAATAAAATAGTGCAATCTGGTTATAGATTATTTCAACCCAACCACTAGATTACATATTTTATTTCACATTGATCATGCTAACAAAAGTAATGTAAGCTAAATATGCAATGTTTATATGCTTATTGAACAATGTAGCATTACTTTTTTTTTTTGTTTTCTTTCATTCAATGAATATTATTAAATAATATTCACCGTTCAACTAATTTTAGAACTCAACATTATCAAAGTTAATTTTACATGCCCTACGGGTATTCATGAACTAATAGAGAAAATCGTTGATAGCTTGTTCATGTTTGATTTGATCTTTTCTTGAAAAAAAAAAAACTCAAACAAGCTTTTAATCAAGTTAATCCCCAATAATTCCGAATCTTTAATAGAAATATATCCTGCACTACACTACGCTTATGTAGCCATAATTAGGGGTGACAATTTCCTACCCATATCCATTGACCCATCCATAAACCCACTAATAAAAGACTTGCTGGATTATCCATTTAGTACCCAATTAACTTATTGGGTTAAGTGGATAAAAACCATATAAACCCAATAACACTAATGGACTAAATGAGTTTTTACCCGGATAACCATGGGTCACCCAATAGTCTCAATACCATGGCACCACCTCCATTCCACCCCGTCACTATCCCCTGCCATATATATCACCACTACATAACAACACCCCTGCCATAACCACTGCCACCTTACCACCACTGCCACCTCAGCACCACCACTACCACTTAACCATCGCCACCACAAGCTACCGCTACCATCACCATCACCACTTCTCCACCGCTAGTATTTATTTGCTGGAGGAATAATTTTATGGCCTTGAAAACAATTCTGTATGTATAGTGAAATCTCCAACTGGAATTAGGAATACCATATGCATTTCCTTAATTAGCCACAATTGTGTTGAATCAAATCTTAAAGAAATTGGGAATACCATATTCCATAACTTTGTCCTTCAGTTAGCAATTTTGAAACGATAAAAATTTGTATAACTTTCTCTCTTAATCTCTTGGATGTGCTTTTTGAAACAGTAAAATTTACAGTGTTTAAAGTTTGTTAATACATGCTCTCTCCGTCCCAAATTGAATATCAAAAATTAAATTTGCATTTAGTCAATAGCAAATTTGATTTTTTTTGGACATTGACAAGTTCCTGATTGTAGATGCCAAACTAAAACTTTTTTTTTTTTTTTTTTTTTGGGGGGGGGGGGGGGTTCAAATTTGCCAACATAATTCCTTAATAGTTCGGTTGAATTAAACTATGAAAACAATTTTCACAACTTGCCCATTTCCATTTTCTATAAGACGTATAACAATAAAATGAGTGTAAATATGGTAAACTTTGTATAGTTAGTAACAATTTCCATGCATGTTTCATTCATATTTACCATAAATTTTCGATTAATGTGTATTATTAGTCTCATTCATGTTTACCATAAGTTTCATAAAAATAATTATGCTTAAGAAATTTAAAAATTTGTTAGTTGTACATCATAAAAAAAATATTATTAATAGCATTTTTATATTCTCTTTACCAAAATAGATATTGCATTTTTTAAAAAAAAACGTGAACTACTTATTTCAACATAATTTAAACGATAATAAAATTGCAGTAAGATCATTTCCTTATTTAAAAAAACGATATTTATTTTGAAAAGTGCCAAAATAAAATGCGTGACACATGATATCAATCAAATTTTGATTAAAGTTCAAAGAAACTGATCATTCAAATTCAAATTAATTATCTTTGTGGGATGTATAAAGTATTACTGTAATTATGAAGAATAAACTTTCCGTAACAAGATTAATGTGCATTTTATTTACTAATAATTACAAAAATTGTTACTTGAAATTGCAGTGAAAGAAGTGAATAAACGGATTTCGAACCGCTCCACCGAGCGGTTAGCTCCACCCAATGGCTCCGATTAGAGCCACTTCATTGGATTTTGTGTTCGACGGATGAGATGTGTTCGAGCTAGGTAGGACCCACAAAAAATTGAAATCATCTTAGCCGCACAGATAATGAGCTCGCCTATGTGACCTTGATCGGAGCCGTTGGGTGGAGGGGTGGAGCTAAAATGAATGGAGCGGTTCCGGGTCGTGAATAAACCATTGAATAATAAAGAAATCTCCTTTTCTAGAAAGTAAACGTCAACCAAGAAGTGTTAAAGAAAAAAGAATTCACTGTTGCAATCCGATTTCAAGTTTTCAAACGTTGCGTGCGGGAAGAACCTCTCTCTCTATCTCTCATCATTCCCCGTAACATTAAATCTCATCACACCCAGCCATTAATCTATCAACTCACAAAAATTTAATACAACCCCAACAACAAACAAAAACCCATTTAAATTTCCTTTCTTTTTTATTTTCTTGATAAAAAATCCAAAGAGAGAAAGGGGAAAAAAATTCAAATTGAAATTAGTTCCAGATGGGGGGAAGATGAAGAATGGTGACAAAAAAAATTCTATATCCGGGTGAGGTAATAAGCGTTCTTTGCGGTGCTTCCCTTTGTTTTTTTCTTCCTTTCTCTCTCTCTCATCTAGTATATAAGTATGTGTTTTTCTCGTTTTCTTGAATTTGAGCGAAATTTTGAAACTGATTGTTATAATTTGATTGGAGGTAAGGACAATGTGCTCGAAATTAGCAGCTGGGAACCTCCATATCTATTTTCATTGTTTTTTTTTCCCCAATTATTTGATTTGAGGAAAAGGGTTTAATTTGTTCGAGTAGATTTAAAATGGGTTCTTTAGCTATCTTTCTCTGTCATTTGTATTGATTTTTGTGGGCTTGGTCGTCGATAGAGTGGTTTTTGATTCTAGAGATAAAATCTGTCGGTTGGGATTTATAAAGGTGTGATTTTTATTATTTTTAGTGATTTATAAAGGTATGATTTTTATTATTTTTAGGGTATCTTTCCTTGCTTGTATTATTGATGTTCATAGGGTTGATGGAGTGAGAAAGGTAGATTGTAGCCTACCCGGATTTTGGAGGATTTTCCAAATGGGTATGGTGTTTCTCATTTGTTTCAATCGTTATCCCTCTTTGCCTTCCTTATTTGTTAAATTTTGTTGGCAAATTTGGTATAGGTTTTAGATTCTTTTCTGGAAATGAATTTACTTTGCAAAATTTCAAATGGGTTTGTTACATGATTTTGCCCTTTAGGGGCCAGATTTTTTGATTGGTTGTCTGCTTCATTATTTGAAATAAATAAGAAAGATGCTCTAGTCTTTATATTGTATTTGGTAATTGTTTGACCCTAATTGGTGATTTTTGTGGAAAGTGTGAAAATGCTGTTTGCTTCCAGAAGTTATCTTGAGTTTTGATTGTTTTGATGTTGATTACCTGATTTGAATATGAATGGCATTTTAATGAAAATGTAAATAGTTTTTTATTTTTCTTAATCTGTTATAAATTGCAGAATATTAGGTTGAGTGATGTTGAAGGAATCAAATTTGATAAACAATGTATGGTAGTTGTTCAGCTATCGCTTTGTAGTTGTTGTTTCTGCTCTAATTACTGTTCAAATGAGGTGCACGACGAGTTGTATACGGTAGTTTCTACTATTGGGTAATCAGTTAACTAACCAACCCTGAAAGTAACAGTGTCTGACATTTTATATTCAAGAAATTGGGTTGAGGAGCCAATGCATTGGAGTTATTTGATAGAAATTTTGTTATGTTTTATATACTTGAGAAAAATTATGTCAGTATATAGGGTTTGTTAGGGTCACCTACCCCAACGGAAGACAGCTATTGACAAATTAAACCGTTGTTTATGTGATAAGAAATTTGACATGCGAGTTTTTTTTTTTTTTTTTTTTTTTTTTTTTTTGTTTTCTGTTTCCTTTTATTTAATGATTCTTTTTTAAATACTGAAAGGGGAATATATGTGGGAAAGGATAGGAGGACCTTTTCAATCTTCTAAAATGGTTGGTTAGAGAATCTAGCTGGTTCTAGTAGTTTAGAGTTCCGCCAAACGGCTCACCAGTAAAGAGTGTGAAGATAGATCCAAGTCCTGCCCAAAGGGTTAGATGTTGTAACCTTTTTAAAAAGAAAAAAAGAGTTCAGGTCCTTGTCATGAATAAACATATTGGCCTCATTGTGCAGATGCTTTTGTCTTATTTAATGAAATTTTAGATGGCATCAGAAATTGAGTCTGGTTTCTTTGAAGTTCGTTTACTATAGAAGAAGTCCTTATGTTTTCCTTCTGGATTGTGTTTGACAGGGTATAGAGCATACCTATTTGTAGAGGTTAGAGAGTGAAGCTAATCAAGGAATTCTTCGATTAGCAATGGCTCCAGGGGGTGGTGGTGTGTGCAAAGATGTTGTTGAGTCACATCCTAAATTTTTGAAGTACGATGTAGTAATGGCAAAAGCGGATAAAAGCAATAACTCTACAAAAACAGCGATTGGGTCAGGAGAAAAGCATGGATTGGCTTCTACCAATGGCGTGCATGAGCTTCTTGAGTGTCCTGTCTGTGCAAATTTAATGTACCCTCCGATTCACCAGGTTCGTTCTTACTTTGGGTCCTTTCTATCGATTTTCAGTGTACATATATGGAGTAAACACCATATATGGTTGCTTGTAAGTGAACTCGAGCCACATATGGAATGAAATCATCAAATATTTGGAAGATCACCCGGCGCCCTTCAAATATTGATTTCACTTCCTCCCTCCCTCCCAAAATAAATGACCAAAAAGTTTTCAAATCTACTCTTAATGAAGAACAAATCTGAAAAAATTTTGGTCATTCATTTTGGGACAGAGGTAGTAGTATTTTTCTGCCTACCTGGTTCCTTGGTGTTTGGTTAAAATCCTATTTGTTTGAGTGTCCCACTCTTGTTCTGGTGGTTGAGGCCTATGCGGTTTAATCTGTTACTATCACTACCTATGGCACTGTGGGTCTACTGGTAGGAGAGAAAATTATCTGATACTTGTGGTTGTTGTAGAAGTGCATATACAATTTGATTATTTAATGAATAATAACCTATCCGCTGTCTTATTGATGTGTATGGTTTTGGTAGATTGAAAGATACTGATGCTGCATGAGAAAAAGCAATGAGTATTAGATATGCATCCAAGAATTACTTGTAGATGATTTGCATGTTATTGGAGTCATTAAAGTCGTGTTTTGGTGTTTTAGGTTAGTTTGTACGAGCTGACTGGTTATGGGATGGCTTGGGAATAATGCAACTTTAAGACTTAAGTGGGTATTCTAGGAAGTTTGGACTTGGATCTTAGTGGTTTCACGTTTAACATGTTATGTTTTTCAGTTGGGTTTTTTGGGGTTCTGTTTTGAGATTTGTCTCCAGTAGAATAAGTTGAGAGCCTTCTCATTTTCTTTGACGCTGCTCATTTTCTTTGACGCTGTTTCTTGATTTGGAGTAATGGAACTACAATTAGATTCTTCTCGCTTCTTTTGTTGCGTTTTTACTACTGTCAATTAGCCAAAATAGTGGTCATTTTCTTAGTATACACCTTTATAAATTGGGCTTAAAGTGGTCAATTAGTTGCCATCTACGCACTTCCATTGCTGCCTGTCCTGAATGATAGTCCATTTGATTTTTGATGGTCATCACACGTTAGCTTTGACCAAATATTACTGTCATTCTAATCATCTCAATGAATTTCAAAAATGATATTGATAAAGCACTTAATGATTTATCAATAAACAATTTTTAGAATCCTACTAGCATTATTAGATTCACATTGATATTTGGTTGAAGTTCACTTGACCATTAAAAACCAAATTGGACTATCTTTCCAGGATGGAAGAAGTATAATGTAGCCGTGTAGGTATGTTTGGAGATCCGTACAAGACATTGCAACGGAGATAGGTCTTTTCCCTTCATGTAATAATGGATAATTATATAACTTCTTTTTCATATATCTGGAAAATTTAATGCTTTTAATGATCTTCTGTTTCATTTTCTATTTGCAGTGTCCAAATGGCCACACATTATGCTCAAACTGCAAAATAAGAGTTCACAATTGTTGCCCAACTTGCTGCTTTGAGCTGGGGAACATAAGGTGTTTGGCTTTGGAGAAAGTAGCTGAATCTTTGGAGCTCCCATGCAGATACCAGAATCTTGGGTGTCATGATATTTTCCCATACTACAGTAAACTGAAGCATGAGCAGAATTGTCGGTTTCGCCCCTATAATTGCCCTTATGCTGGGTCCGAATGCTCGGTGACCGGGGACATTCCCGCCCTTGTTTCTCATCTTAAAGATGACCACAATGTTGACATGCACGATGGGTCCACGTTCAACCATCGTTATGTGAAATCAAATCCACATGAAGTTGAAAACGCAACATGGATGCTAACTGTAAGTGATTTACGTTTCTATTGACACGGTGCTTCATCATAGACTTGGCTTATCTTGAGTTTGAATTTATATGGAATCTGCTCCTTCTCAACTAACTTCCAAGTTAAAGGCGAATGTGCATTTAGATGCTAATACTGAGTGGAACATGCATAAGATTCTAGCAAATACTCTCTCTGTCCCAACCAAAATTACACAAATTTCCCTTTTGGGTGTAATTACACAGCCGCAAATGTTATGTTTATAATACTTTATTCATTGGGGCCCACTTGTCATACTCACAACAACTAATATATTCACGATTTCTACCCCCCTCACAATTCTTACCCCACTTTTCATACTCACAACACTTACTTTTTCCTTAATTCCCGTGTCCAAGTCAAAATGTGTAATCTTGGTTGGGACGGAGGGAGTATCTCTTAACTTTGATTCGTAATCTCTGCCAACGACGTGATTGATTAGTCCATTGCCATACACGCACCTGATTTGTGTCTGTTCTATCACAAGCTTGATATATAGGCTGGGTGTAAAAGTTTGAGACTTGTTGGATCCGCAGTATTAATCTTTTTCACATTCTTTGGTGGAAGTAATGGGAAGAACTCGATCCTGTATTTTGGTTGCTGAAACAAAACCATCATTACTTTTCTATAATGCTAGCAGTTTGCGCTGTTGTGTCGTTATCATCTGAATATTGACATTACGTATAAAGATTGTCTTTAGTGATAATATTTCTTTGATTCTGTTTTTTTTTTTTTTTTTTTTTTTTGTGGTAAATGTTGCTATTGCTAACTTACATTCAAGCATACAATCCATTTCTTTCAACATGCTCTCTCTTCTTTTGAATATTTCATCATTGGATGTGTAGATATAAATGAAAAATGAGCATACTCTTGTGTAGTGAATATTGATATGATCGTTCACTTCATGAGAAATGTTGACTATGAATGGAGCCTGCAATTTTCTGATATTACAATTCTAGTTCTTGTGATTCTGAATTTGGTCAAGATTCGTGAAAAAGAACAAGAAGTTGAAAGGATACTTTGGTTGCATGTAGGTTTTCAACTGCTATGGGAGACAGTTTTGTTTGCACTTTGAGGCTTTCCAGCTTGGCATGGCTCCGGTCTACGTATCATTTTTACGCTTCATGGGTGAGGATAGCGAAGCCAAAAAGTTCAGCTACTCTTTGGAAGTAGGAGGAGGTAACCGGAAGCTGACGTGGCAAGGGGTTCCGAGGAGTATCCGGGAGAGTCACCGGAAAGTTCGTGACAGTCAGGACGGACTCATCATTCCTAGGAACTTGGCACTTTTCTTCTCCGGTGGGGACAGGCAAGAGCTTAAGTTAAGAGTCACGGGACGGATATGGAAAGAACAGTAAGTTATACATACCCTGCAGTGGGTGGGGGTTGGGGGTTTGTGAATATAGAATTTGCATAGATTGTGAGAGCTTTGTGGAGGCTCTCCATGTTGCAAAAAGGATGTTAGGGATATTATGCTGAATTATGGTCTTGTTGCTATAAAAATGGCAAATTTTCCTTTATTTGATGGGGGGCTTAAGGTTTCCTCTAGATTTAGAGAATATGAAATTTGAACCAGTTGTTTATTCAGTTAAATTTGGTGTGGCAAAAATCTATGTAGTGAAATGTGATAGCTTATGTGTTATGATTCTTTTGATGATGTTTTATTTTTCCTAATTACTCCCTCCAATTCACAATTCAAAATGATCTCTTTATTTGCCATTTTTTATTGTCTCAAAAAATTCTTCTCATTTCTATAATTTGAGCTTCAAAGTGCATAAACAAAACGTGGTTAGTGAAGCAAGTGTTTGATATTTTAATAAAGTTTGAATCGTTAAAGGAGAAGATCATTTTGAGAAGAAGAAAGTATTATATTAATAATCATGATTTTGTGTGGGGCGGTTACACTTGACAGTCTTAAACTTTAATCAATGGCAAAGACATACCATCTGGCAAGACAGGATAGTTATCTTAACGGAGACAAGTAATGACCCTTTACATTACTCAAGTAACAACTACAAAGTTTTAGTTCCAAATTTTGAATCATAATAAATGCTTGCTACTGTTGACTCCTACACCTAACTCCCCGTACAACCCCAAGCTACCCACTACACCTCCAATACCACCCCCTCCATCCATTCTATCCCCACCCCCATCCCCCACCCCTCCATCCCCTTCCGAAAAAAATAAATAAAAAATCACTCATATTAAAATTCTCTTTTAAACCTGCTCCACCTCCACCCCCACCCCCACCCCATAAGATTTTTTCGTTTTACTCTTATTAAAATTATTAACACCTCCCCCCCCACCACCACCCACACTCCCCCCCCCCCCCCCCCCAATTTTTTCTTTTTACTTTTATTAAAATTATTTTCTAACACCTCCCCACCACTACCCACCCCCACCCCCACCCAATTTTTTTTTCACTCGTACTAAAATTATTTTGAATACCTCCCCTACCCCCCACACCACCAATCCCACCCCAACCCCCACCCCTCATTTAATTTTTTTTTTCTCATATTTTTTTCCCTCATATATATATATATATATTTTTATTTTTTTTCATATGAAAATATTTCCCTTAGAGTTACCAAACAACCAAAAACATGTTTCTGTCATTTTCTGGAAAACATTTTCATTTAACGGAAAACATTTTCCAGAAGTTGTTTTACGCGAAACAAACGGAGCCTTAGTTGCAATTGCAGATGAGACGTAGATACACAGACTAACACAACAACACAAAACAAAAGGAAACGAAACAGAATGAAATAACCTAAGCAAGCTAAATAAAAATTAGGGTGCATAATTATGTCTGACATTTACAAACAAAAAGGTGTCAATAAGTGCAGCGCAGCTTATTTTTTATTTAAATAAATGAACAATAACAAAAGGCAAAGGAAGAAAAAAAAAAAGAGGATAAAACGAGTTCGTAAAGATAGTGACCATCCCATTCACCGTCATCTTTGATATTTGGAATCCAAACTTCTGGAATGTGTGATATTTTATTGTAATCTCCATACTCATTGTGCAGAGGATCAGTAACCTTTCTGGGGATATTCGCGAGCATGAGCCACCTAAGGTTAGTTAGATGTTCCATGCCTAAGGGCAGACCATCCAACAATTTGCATTCCCCAATGATGAATTTTTCAAGAAGCGGCATTGCTCCTTCCTCGACTCTAACCCATTTCAATCTTCAAAATCGACAATTTCCATTCTTCTGAGCTTTTGAAACTCACCAGCCTTGAAACACAAGCTCTCCCCATCATACGCATGATAAAGAATAAGTTCAATCAGGTTTGGTAGACCTTCAAGGGAACTAAGCAGACCACTGCCATCCTGTAAACTGCACCACCCTAATTTTACAGTTTCCAAGCTATGTAATGACGAAATCCAATCCAGTGCCTTGTGAAAACGTCCTATAAATGTGATGCTTTTAAGAAATGGCAGAAGAGGTGGAGTTGTCAATACAAACTCAAGGTTGATGACCTCTTCTCCAAATGAAGTAAGACACAGCTTGCGAAGATTAGTAAGCTTTAAAATTGAGGAGCACAATGACATTCCATCATCTCTTCTCAACCTTAAAATCGTCAAAATACTCAATTGACTCAACCTCCCTATCTCACTCAACATTGTTGCACCACCACCGCCTATAGCTTTATCATCTACCTCAACACGTCCTAGCTTCTGTAAGGACAGTAAATCTCCAATATTGGATGGAGCCTTAAATCCTCTTACATTATGATTTATGTCAAACCCGCCTAACATGAGATTCCGCAGCCTTACAAGCTTCACAATCCCTTTAGGCACACGCGTGATGTAGGTCGCTCTCAAATCCAACGTCTCTAGTTTCTTGAGGTTTTCTATCAATTTGGGAAGGATTTTAACCTTTGTTCGTCTCAAGCTTAGATACCTAAGATGAAGCAACCCAAATACTTCATCAGGAATCACATCTAACACAGCATCTTCAAGATCCAACACCTTTAAGAATTTTGAGCTTGCCAAGATACGAGGTAATGATGGCCTGATGGATAGTGGAACATCAAATATGAGGAGGGAACGAAGACGGCTGAAATAGGTGCTGCTTACTCGGTCATTTTCAAAGGATTCATGGATTGCAAGGTGTCGAGCCATCTCAGTTGTTAAACCATTACCCCTGACACTATTTTCTGCTCACTCGATATCAGAAGAATAATTTCGCGCAGCAGGTCATGAATTCGACATGATTTAACTTTCACTTGAAATCCTGTATCAACCACTTGGACCAAACCTCTATTTATAAGCTCGTAAAAATATGCCCTCCCAACATCTTCGATTGCCGTTCCTCTTCTTTCTTCCACAAAACCATGTGCAATCCATGATCGGATAAGTCTAGAGCTGTTAATCTTTGCGTCCTCTGGAAAAAGGCTCATGTACAAGAAGCATATTTTTAGATAAGATGGCAGATCGTAATAACTGTGAGAGAGTATTTTTTTCAATCTCTCAAACCTGTGATTGACTTCTAGCTCAATAGTAAGGCGTCTATGAAACATTTCCCATTCGTCAGTCCTGCTCCTATCCTTGGTGGACAAAACACCACCAACCACCACAATTGCTAGTGGCAATCCCTCGCATCTGCTTAAAATACTTTGAGAGATTTCGAGCAAATGCGGAGGACACATGTGGCTTCCTGGAAATGCCTTCTTGCAAAAAAGAGTCCATGAATCTTGTTCAGACAAAGCGTTTAAATTGTGAACCTCGCCTCCAGTTTGAATTTGAGATGCAGAAGCTACATCAGCAATCCGTGTTGTTAGCATCAATCTACTACCACAATCATTGTCGGGCACTACATTTTTCAGGTCTTCCCATGCAGGGACAGTCCAGACATCATCAATAACAAGTATGTACTTCCTTTGCTTAAGGAATTCATCAATGTTGTCCTTCAAATCGTGGCCGTTCATAGATTCAACACCCTGAGGAGCTGCTTGATTTACCTCCCTGTATAGCTGTTGAATAACGTCACGCATGAGCTCAAGAAGGTTGAAAGATTGGGATATGACGAGCCAAAGATGGATCTGAAAATGCTTCTTCACCAATGGGTCGTCATATACTTTTTTAACCAACGTCGTTTTGCCTGAACCTCCCATCCCAACAACCGAAATGCATTTGACTGGTCCAGAACTTGTATTGTCAAGTAGCCATGACACTAGTTGTTGTTTGGGCTTGTCAAAGCCCACAATATCTGCCTCGCTTTGGAGAAGAACACCTCCACAATCAAAAGGTGTCATGGTGGAACTTGAGGTTTGCTGTGGTGGCAAGATCATAAGGTATCTCTGATTTGCTGAGGCAATATCAAGGAGTTGGGATCTGAGGCCTCGTATCTTTGAAGCAATTTGATGACGAGCTTTTAACCCCTTAACAGAGTAGCCTATTTGACGAAGACGTCCGCAGAATCCACGACCATGATGATGATGTGCAAAGCGAAGGATGAATTCATCAAGAAGGTCATCCGTGTCATAGGCAACATCTCGAACTTGTCTTACCAACTCTTTGAGTTGTGGATCATCATCTTCTCTTGCATCAGCAGACTTTAAGAAAGCTGTCATTCGCCTCAACTCATCTCTCATGTACATGGCCTCTTGACGAACACCTAGCAGCATCACTGACTCTTCCTCGAGGAGAGCTGCGAGCTTTTCGACTACAAATTGGATCACAGCCTCCGCCATTTCTCTCTCTTTTTACTTGGTTTTGGTTGTTGTGTTGAGCGGAGACTGATCGGTTCCCTTTAAAAAGCAGAGCAGAGCAGAGATGATAGAGGTTTGAGAGAGATGATGAAAAAGAATCAAATGGTAGCACATGGGTAGGGACGGGGACACTTTATTTGCAGGCCTTTATTCTTCTTAATTAACCTGAATCAAAGGTGTAGTACGTATTAGGCAAGAATAAAGCATGAAGAAGAGACAACTTGGACTGATATCAAGAAAAGATGCTACACTTGAACATATAGAAGACGCTTTCCACTGAGAGTGACTTGAAAGGGACTATTATTAATATTCTTTTCTTCTACCAGCAACTAATAAGATTTTTCCAACAATAATACCAGTAACGTTTTAGAGCGACATTTTGAAGGGAATAAATATTCTTAGTTTTACTTTTCCTCCACCAACACCACCAACAACAACAACAACATTACCCCAGTGCCGCAAAGACTCCCACCTATGGTGGGGTAAGTGGGGGTCGGATGTACGCAGCCTTGCCCCTGTATTAAAGCACAGAGAGGCTGTTTCCAGATGACCCATGATGAAAATTGCGTCGAAAATTGCATGGACTGACTGCTGCTTCATCACAAAGAAGCCCAGACAGTTTAGTGACCCATTTTGCTTTATTCCATCATATTCCCAAGCCAAAAAATAGTGAGTCTTTGGCTCCATCGGAAATGATGGAAATTACTTTTCCTCCACCGTCTCTCAAAATTAATGTTTAAAATTTTTATTCCCATTACCGGTCTTTCAGATTTGAAATCAAGAATTCTGGTATGTTGCTCAATAAACCGATCTATCAAGAATTCTGGTATGCTATATTTCCTTTCTATCATTTCCGAAATAAATGTATGCATTTTTAAAAATGAAACATTTTTATATCATGGTACAATTATTATACAAATAAGTAAGGCACACTCCTTAGAGTTATTAACAAGTCAAATGCAACATCTATCTTGAGACGGAAGGAGTACTATTTAAAATTTTAAGCATAATTATGATTATAAAATTTAAAGCATATCTATGGTTACACTAGTGTGGTTAACACCCTGAACTTATCTCTTTCGCTAAACATAATTTTAGTTGATTTGTTTATTACATTTGAAGGGGGCAAATATGAGATTTCGTAAACCCACCCACACCGCTAACCCGGTCTTCCTTATAGAACCTCCCCACCCACCCACCCACTATACCCTCTCCCTCCAGTACCCCCTGTCTCATCCTCCACCAGTGAAGGAGCTGCAGTCAAAGAGAGTTCAGACGATCTGTGTTCGTCAGGCGGAGCTTTCCCTCGTTGTTGCATAGTTGGAGGCGTGAAAAGGGCTTGGCCGCCGGAGTTCAGAGGGTAAGATGGGCGATGCGCTCTAGAGGTGTTGTCGGCGATTGGAGAGAAAACATGACATTTTGTAAATGTCATGTATGAGCTTTATGCATAGGCTAAAGGGCCCTAAGGAAAGTGTCCCATATGTAAACTACCACAACAAGTAGGGAAGGACTCGAGTGGGTTGGGAGCGGGTTTTGTCCAATACCGGGACCGACCCTCACTAACATCTCATTGATCCGAACCCACCCCGCCCCCAAAAGTACGAGCCTGATTTTGACCGGCCCCAGACCCGCGTTGAAGAGATCAGATGAGTGGAAAACACGAAGTGCGGAGGAGATTAGATGAGACAGGTGCATTGTGTCGATGCGCGAGTGATCGCTTAAGGAATGAGTGATCATTACCGACTTGTTAGTGGTTGCTGGAGAGGAGAGGAAGCTCGTTGATGGTCAGTTTGAAAGAAAGCTGCAGGTGACCTGGAGAGGAAGAAGGTCACATATGGTTGGTCAAAATTGGGTCACCTAGGACTCTCAAGTCAGGGCACTAATTTAGGGGGGATGGGATGGACAAATTGACATCCCTATCAACAAGCAAACTATACAAACTAAACTGAAACAAAGCAAAGAATCTTAGCAAGCTAAAGATAATAATAAAGGAAAAAAGAAAGTGACGCACCTTTACAAAGCTCCTGCTGTCCAAGTGTATATGCTCAATAAAGCTGATCGATTGTCTATGAAACAAAGGCTCTGATAAACATCTGCGACGACGGATAGTTGTCTTTACATAGACAAGCAATGATTCTTAACAAATTAAGCATTTATATCATTCAAAACTTATTTTCAACCTTCGATTTACAAGGGTGATGTAAATATTTTCCAATTTTGTTTCATAACTCCTTCTGGTAAGGGGAAGGGGGGTACTTAAATATATCTTTTTCTATGTCTTTAGATCAAGTTTGCATGATCAGTCAACTATCAAAGAGGCATGTTGCTCTTTACTCAAATTTGAGCTTACACCTAGTGGCGGATCATGGATTATTTCATTTGGTTGTACAATTACATTAAAGACAATGTTTACTATGTAACACGAACCCAAAAGCACAAAGTTTCATGCTATCTTTTTTTTCAGAACTAGACAAATTGCTTGTTTAACGGATGCACTCTCTGAAAAATGTGAAAAAATATTGGGTGCATCCCAACCATTATGACAAGGGTGGATCCACCCCAACTCACACCCTATGATATTGAAGTAAAATTTCACAACGCAATCCCCATATCAGAGTCACTTGTGGGAAAAAAAAACACACACACACACAATTACACAAATACGTGAGCCCAGGCGCAAGACAGAGAAAGGAGAACTGTGACAGCCAAGATAAATACTCGTGCACACAATGAATGCAGATGGGACGTAGAGATAATATGTTAACTAAGGCAACAAACAAATACTAACACAACCATAACCAAACAAGTAACCTAAGCAAGCCAAAGGTAAAAAATGTTACGTACCTTTAGATTATTCTGCAAGACACGCCACTATCGTTCGGCCATTATTCTGCAAGAACAGATGAACAAGCCACAAAATGCCTCCTCCAGCCTTTTCATGCATGCAAGTCGGCATTAGGCAGCTTCACCAACAATCTGACCCACATGATAACCACATAAGGGATTAGCAAGATTAATAACACGAGCAGACAAGCGTCAAGAGATGTAATCCAGGAATCTATCCAATAAAAAAAAATCTATTAGTCCATTATAAGAGTGGCATATCCTCCCAAAAAAAAAAAAAAAAAAAAAAAAAAAATTAAACAAGGAGTGACTCCTTTAGTGTCACAGTCTTACCACCACGGCGCAAACTTACCATACTTCGATGACGCTGTCTCTTCAGAGGAAGAACTCGAGCCACCACCAAAGTTACTAGTAAGATAGAATGGCCAAGGTCCTCTGACCAAAGGCAAAGGAACACACACACGACTTCATTATTGGTACAATATAAAATTAAAGTAATAACTAGAAATATAAGATCATTACCACATTTCATTGCATTGATCTTTGGTAGTCACATTGATTGTACAACACGTTCAAAAAATTACTACTCTCGCCGACCCAAAATGAACGTAGGAAAATTTTCAAATTTGCTCTTGATCAAGAGCAAATTTGAATTTTTTGGACATTCATTTTGGGATGGAGATAGCACTGCATAATAGTCTTTCAAACTCCATATTCACAATATTGATTGAGCCTTTATTAGCCCCCGTCAGAGAACTGAAAAATTACCATTTTTTTAGGAGTCAGTTTTATGAAAAACCTGTTTTACATTAAGGGATGAAAACAGGTTTTACACTAAAGCGAGTGTGAAACAAGTTTTTCTCGAGATTGTCTCTTTTTTAGCATACATAGAACCTTTTGCCAAATTGAACCCTTTTTTCAGTTGAACCATAAGACATGACGTTTCTAACAATCCCTAAACTCCCAATTATATTCCATGTAGCATATTCCAAAATAACTAATGAATTGGACAATAAACATCCAAAAAACAAACATATTTTTTCACGCATAATTATGTTCACATTTACAAACAAATATGTATCAATTAGTTCAGCACAACTTCAAAGGTATCCCGACTAAATTGATGTACAAGCAAATGAAAAGTGAAAGGTTCACCGTTGTATTCAAATAGATGAACAAAAAAAAACTCTGACTTTCAGAAACTCGCCAGCCTTGAAACACAATATCTCTCTCCGTTATAAGAATGTTCAAGTCTACGTATGACCAGGTTCGGTAAATCGTAAAGGTAACTAAGCAGATCACTTCAATCCTTTCAACTGGACCCCCCCCCCCCTCTTATATATGTAATCATACACCAAGCTGTGTGATGACAAATTACAATCCGGGATGTGCAATGATGATGAACTCTCTATCTTGGTCCAATTTGAGCAAAATATTAATGAGTATGCATCCAGCTAACCTTAGGATCTTATATATTGTCAGGTATGAGCTGAGCCAACATCAATTAACTCACGACATAACCGTGTGTATCAAAAGTTGAAATAGTATTTGTGGCTTAGCCACTGCAAACCAAAGCACTTTGAAAATTAGACATACAACATCAGGGGAATACCATTGCACTGTCTCTCAAGTTCCTCAATCTCTGGCTTGGATGGCGGATGTACACTACATGAAGTACCACCCTATAAGGATTTATTTTTCTTTTCATTGGAACAATCATGCCTATAGGTCATGCTTATAATAATATTTAGTGATCAATCTCTGAGCAGCTTGTAAATGCACTATAATCTTGATTATTCAAGCACCCTCACTACATGGGCAAGTCAAGGAAGAACGGGAAGCTCTACTCTGTCAAAGGAAATGAAACTGACACGTCCATGGTCAACATTACACAACTTCAGGGGAATACCATTGCACTGTCTCTCAAGTTCCTCAATCTCTGGCTTGGATGGCGGATGTACACTACATGAAGAACCAAAGCTTCATAAATTAACAAGACATGGATGAGATCCATTGAAATAAAAGCACGAGACAGGAGAAGATGAGCAGTTGAAATGATAAACATGAGTAAACTAGACAAACATTTGCAAGTGTTGAAATTATGAATATAAAATTCATGAGCACTATGCATGCTTACCCAACAAAACCTATGGCCTAAACTGTGAGACGTTAAACAAGCCAAATAGACATTCACCGTTAAAGATCACAGAAATGCTTCAAGGGCATATCAGAAATGCTCAAACTTTAAATGGTAAGAGGAGAGATTGCAGCTCCAATACTTCTTTTAGCAACCATTAAATTCTAGTGAAACAAAAAATCTCCACTTGCAGGAATATATTGAGAAACAATTGATGATCCAGACTATAATACTATGTAAATACTCAAAACAAAAGATATCAACTTGCACACATTATTCTTTTAGCAACCATTATATTTTGATTTCCACTTCCTATAATTTATGCCCCATATGATATTGAAACAAGCCAAACCACAAACTGAAGTGAACAATGCCCCGGACGAAAAGACCCGGCAATCCATTTGGTACCCAAGATCCTTCTAACAAGGATTTTGCGGAATGGACACGTAGACCCAACATTCCCAAGTGACATGAACCTAGGACTAAGTGATGCTTGATTGATAATGAAAACCAAGAAGTGACAACCTTCTAATAATTGTATGACGCCACAATCAGTGATGGAAGACCAATTGACAAGTCAGATGATTGCCACAGGAATTACTCTTCATAAGAGAGAAATAATCTCACAATTTTTCATCCATCTAAGTTATGCTTACAAATGACGAAAAACTTGGATTTATGTAGTACTCAATATAAGAGAGAACATCATAATAAATGTGTGGATTAGCCCTCAGGATGAGTTCACACTTATTATCCAATCCATAGAATATAAAAATAAAAGAGGGAGACTACTTTCTAGTGTGAACACATTAGGTAAATCAATCTAAATAAAAATATACAAATTCCGGTGCATGACAACCAGCCTTCAGTAATTCATCCAATATTCACTCTGGAAATAGGATCCATTTGTCTTGTTAGAAACTAGACTTTCGGGCCTTTCAACCATCAATATTATATTTGGAGCTCTAGAACATACCGTGCATTTCGTTGAAGTTGACATAAAATCATAAAACTGCTGATTATTTAAATGCTAGAATGCAAGAGACCATGGTCATGGGAAGAACCATGGCTTGGTCATTATTCTTGCCGGAAAACTCAAATTTTCAACTTTGTTTGAATATCCATTTGTTTGAAATTTTGAGTTTTCAACACAAATCACGGCCAAGTCATGGTTCTCCCCATCCCAATGGTCATGGTCAAAGTGAAACCAGGATGGAATTGTAGTCAAAGTTCATTCGAATTGACTTTAAAAGAATCAAAGCATGCAAACACATATTTTAATTAAAGTTATTGAAGACTCAAAGTTTGAAATCTAAAACCGGTTATCACATTAGCTGGTTTCACTTTAATTTCTTTAGTAAGCTTATCTGAATCTTGATAAAACAAAAATATCAATGTTTAATTATCCTCATGAAATTTTAAAACATATTATCGATAGTATATTAATGGTTCATTAAGTACAGTTTTTATTATACCATGGCGATAATTACAGTTTAATAGAATATTGGTCAAAGTTCAAATAAATTGACTTAAGAAATAAAAGTAGGACCTTTTTGGGGGGACGGAGGGAGTATTGTGTTACACTGAGTATTTTATTACTCCGTCCATCCTAGAGTAAGTGTCCACCTTTCCTTTTTAGTCTGTCCCAGAGTAAGTGTCCCTTTCCTAGAATGGCAAAGAATCTTTACTATTCCTCCTACTCATTCTCTCTCCTACTTACTTTTATACTCACAACACCAATCAACTTACAAATCCCTACCCCACCTTCTCTCTCCTACCTCACTTTTCATACTCACAACACTTACATCAGTTCCACCATCACTTAATCTTCGTGCAACTGGAAGGGTGGACACTTATTCTGGACGAAGGGAGTTATTTTTAGGTATATAACAAATTAAATAAAAAACTAATACTCCCTCCGCTAATAAAAAAATCCCATTTCATTCTTTTGTTGGTGCTTTATCTACTCCGCTTGTGAAAGGGAACATGATAACTGGTTTTAGATTTCAAACTATCTAGTTAAAAATATAACAATCGTGTTAAGGGGGCAAAGTGGGACGAATTCAAACGTGGGGTGTGTCTTTGGGACTTTATTAGGTCAAGGGTGCAAACTGGGATTGGGTATTTAGTTTGGAGGGAAATGTATTTTGGCCTATTCTAAACACTAAATAGCGATCTGTATTCAACAAAGCAATATGGCGTATCCAAAACTTTGGCGCAATCACCTTATAAAGCTTTCGCCATACCTGGTTAGACAGAGTACGCATGTTGGCTTGCCAGGAGACGACTTCTTGAACTTGCTGTTTGGAGGGTAAACATCAAACACTGTCCTTACTTCGTTAATCTGTATACTACTGAACAACTCTGAGATAAAACCATCTTCTTCATATCTTTCGTCTATAGTCACATTGATATTTGAATTGCCTTCAACAGATGTAGACTTAGTTTTAGCGCTTTTCGTACTCCATGGGACACCACGGCGCTGGACAACGTAACCATACTTTTTCATGTGCCTGTAAACCTCAAAGGACTCCCAACTACATCCCCCCTTTCCTTCTGAAACTTTCTTATACAAATCTTCAAGCGTAAGGCGCCTATCATCATTATCCAATAGATGCAATGCCCCAATTTCAGCCAAATACCTACATATTAGCAGAAGATAAATCAATGAACACAGAAAAATAAGATCTGTCAAATCTCATTTTTATTGAATGTGAATTGTGTTTATTAGAGACAACTTTTGAAAGATTTCTTATCTAATTACAACATCCTCGACAAAAACCTTAAACATTATTTAGTATTCTAAGTTTGAGTGGACAGCATACTTGAAGCAGCTAATGTCAGTGGATCATGAATTTATTTCACAAAGTTCTTTTAAAGAAATGCAAAAAGTGCAAGAACTTGAAATATTTTTCTAAACCAAGCAGAAAAGGAGCGGAACGTATCTGCAAAAGATGTGACCTCTACAGAAAAATAAAGGTCCGGTTAATGCTTACGACAACATAGAAATTAGATGCTTATAATAATAGTTCAGATTTGTGAAGCCAATAGTGATGTCATCGAGGACAAATTAAACATGACTTACAAACTCTCTTCAATGGTGCAATAGATCTTGCCATTAAGTACTAGCCCTGTCGTTGTCCATTGCTGCCTTTAGGAGAAACAACCTCAGC